>NW_004624737.1:22532631-22577063 GCF_000247695.1 Heterocephalus glaber
CTATGAACATGGGTGCACATATATCACTGTCATATGATTCTTTTAATTCTTTAGGGAAGATACCCAGCAGGGGAATAGCTGGGTCAAAAGGGACCTCTAGTCCTAGTTCTTTGAGGTATCTCCATACTGATTTCCACAGTGGTTGCACCAATCTGCACTCCCACCAATAACGGAGAAGGATTAGGATTCATACTCTTAATTCTAGGATTGCACCATGAATCAATCCCAGCATCTCATCCTTGATCTCAGCTTTACACAACCTAGATTCAGCCACCTCTGTAAAGGCCCACATGATCGCATGAGGCTTTGGGGGGACATCCAGACACAAGCAACAACAGTCACCAATAGCAGGACTGTTGTGGAGAGATTAAGTGAGGGGAAGGGTGTAGAGTTCCTGGCTCGAAATTGGACATAGGGTGACTGCTCAAAAGGCGGTCTCCTAGGATGAAGGCCACCAGATACAGCATCCCACTGCCTGGTGAACACTAAACATTAACATGTCTTGTGCACAACAGGACCTACAGGAGAACATTCCAGAGCACTGTTCCAACAGGGCCTTAAGCCTGCATCAGTGTAAGAGGGAAAGAGCAAAACACTCCACAGCAATGTAAGAGAATGATCCATGCCTCCACACCGCATCAGGGAAGAATCCCAGGAACTCAGGGCTGGGCAAATGATGCCAGACACTAAAGGACACTCACTTGGTGGTTTCATTCACATAAAGCAAAGGACAGACAAAACTGTTCCCTGGAGAGGAAAGTCAGGGAAGTGGGGGCTGCAAATGTCCTGCTTCTTCCTCAGAGGCCGGTTATAGCGATTTATTTTACTTTGCAAAAATACACCAAACTGTACAGTATAACCTGTGCTCTTCTCTGTAAGCACGGTGCTTTTCAACAAAGTTAACATAGAGCGCCCCCACCCCCCCAAAATAGAGAACACCATACACTATTAACCCATGTACCAGAGGAGGTCACAATGAGCAACCATTGTGACTGAATGTTTGCACAAATTGTTTGCATTGTTTATGCACTGTGTGTACTCATGTGCACAGGCTTAGGCATGAGAGTACGAATGTGTATGTACATGTGTGTTTAAGTGAGGAGAATAACAACTCAGTTTCACAAAGAAGATCATAGCCACAACCAGTAATGCATGTGGCCACCTGAGGCCAACTGAGATGCTAACCAACAGTGCTATTCCTTGTCAAGCCAGTATTGCTTTGTGGTCAACTGGGGATATTAGGGACTTCAAACAGACCACAAAGAACATTTGCACTAATGATGATGGTTGCTATTAAGTATCGCTCTGTACCAGGCATTAGGCCAAGAACTTTGCTTGTGTTTTCTGAGTATTTTCTAGGAGTGGAGACTAAAGCTGGAAGAAGTAGCTAAAGGCTGAGCTGGGATTTGATGGTCTTGAGTGTCCAGCTAGCCCGTGAGCTACACTCACTCCCTGGTTTGTGTCTTCTCTCTTATTTAACCAATGCTTTATCACAGCCTCCTCTGCCCAAGCCTGTGGACACAGAACTCACCATGGAAGGACTCTGCCCTCACGGAGCTTAGAGTCCACTGCAGGTGCAGATCCAGATGGGACAGACCCAAACCCAGTAGTGAGACAAAGGGCTAGAGCATCCAAAGGGTGGAGATTCGGGGGTCTCCACCCTCTGGTATTCCTAGACCAGGGTGGGAACCCCAGCTCTAAGCTTCTGGAGTCCCAGGGAATTCCCTTTCACTTCATCTGTACTCCACAGGACTCCCTGTCCTATCTTCCACTAGACTGGGAACTATGCAGGCCTAGCTGGGCCTGCCCCTTGGCAGAGGTCCTGGCAGCTGGGGAGCGCCATCAGGAGGCACACTGAGTGGATGCAGGCTCTAGCCACCTATGGGGCACACTTTTCTGGAACTCTGTTGACATGAGAGGCCTGGGGTGCCAGCCCTCCTAGAAATGGAGGCCAAACCTGGGAGGTAGGGCCCTGCTCCTGGGCATGGTGCAGAGAAATGCAATGAGAAGAGTTAATGCGGCCAAGATGAACTCCAAACAGACCTCCAGCACCTCTGCTCACCTCGGCTCTCAGCCTCTTTTGTCTATGTGAACAGTTCAGCTGCCCACCTCCCACCAATGCCTTAGGTGACCTGGCCAAATTTCAGTTGGGATTACATCAACTCTGCAAAAGATGAATACTGGTAAACTGGCTCTCTCCTCTGAGAGAGAGAATGGAGGCCCTGGTTTGTAGCACTGGCCAATTTCCATGATGCAAATGCTTCTATTGTGGCTAATGCCAAATTATCAATGAGTGATAGCTGAACAGTTAGGAAGAGGTGTGCACAATTGACTCCAGCAAGTTGCTCTGAGGCAGCCCACATGTTGCTTGAAGCCACACACTCCTGACCACTGCCTCCCAGTTCAGTGGCCACCAGGGGGCAAGTAGGTGGTATGGCCCCAGGATGCAAGGACCATCCCCACAGAGTATGGGTCTCCCGAGGGCCCAAAGATGCTAACCAGACTCCTATTATCAGAAGCGTGCCAAGAATCTGGAGAGTATACAATGACATGCCCAGTCTCCAGGATCACCCTTAGGGTAACTGGAGAAGGTGCTGCCGGGAGGCCAGGCCTGGCTGGGAAACACTGGGCTCAGCCACACCTGTCCCTGGGCCTCTCTTGAGCAGAAATGCCAGAGCGTGGCATGGCAACTGCCTACAACAAATACCACACAGTGGCCGGGGGGCTCTGCAGGCTACCCAGCAGCAGGATGGCACTCCCCCTCTCACCCAAGGCCTCTGAGGACAGCAGGGGTGGCTCTCCGTTTGATACCTTCGTTTCTTAAGGTGGAAAGTTCAACTTTCTCCCTAGATCCAGCAGTGGAGCCTCCCTCTGCTGTAATCTGAACACAGCAGCTGGAGCAGGGGACAGGGAGCTGGCAGTCATATTCCCTGGCTCTATTTGCCAACCTCCTCAGCTGCCTCCAGCAAGGCCAAAATTCCTGCCAGGTCCCTGGCATGTTGGGACAATGTGAGCAGTGCTTTCTCCCTGCCCAGCACAACTGGATGTCCCAACAAGCCATGCCAGAAAGGACTTTGAAATTCGTGGACAACAGTAGCCACCCAGGAAGCACAGCAGGGGGCTGTGCTTCTTCCTTGTCAGCTACTGAGTGCTGTGCCCTTCCTAACATGGACCTGAAAGGACACGGGGTCAGACACACTTTGGCTGAACTAACATTTTTTTATTCAAAAACACTGCCCCTTCTAGATACAGATGGACAAGCCAGAAACCACAGCTGGACGAGTCCCCTTCATCCCAAATAAAACCCAACCCAAAATATACAGGCAGCGCAGACACCCCAGGAAGTGAGCTCTTGGGCACACAGAGAGCCTCAAGGTGTGTGTATTCTTTACTGACAGTGTCTGCGGTGGCAGGCAAGCCTACTTCTCACTTCCATAAGTAGAAAAAGAACAAGTGAGCTAGCAGCCAAGCAAAACCTTTCACTACAACCAAAGAGTAAATTTCCAAAGGGGAGATGCCCCTCTCAGCCTTACATCTCAGCTTGCGGTAGCAGGCTGTGAGAAGGGGAGCATCACCCAGCAAAGCTTCTTGACGGCCGCAGGTGGGCCTCACTAGTGGCCAATATCACAGCTGCAAATAGCAGTGTAATTATGTATTAAGAACACATGGACCCAGACACAGACTGTGTGCTGGGCAAGGACACTGCCACTTGGTGTGCATGGGATCCCGTGACAGCCTCAGTCTCACTGGCCTGCCCTCTGCTTGACTGCCTAGTGGGAGAAGGGGCTAGAACAGTTCTGCTGAGGTGAGCACACGTGGGTCAGGACAGCGTAGGTGAGTGCTCAGCAGCGCAGCAGTCCCCAGTGGTCTCTCTCCCTCTAGCACGTCAGACCCTGGAGCTCAAAGCAATTGCCAAAAGACTTTTCCAGGAACTCATGCATTCTCTGAATCCCCTGAGAATGTTCAGCAGAGTTTACTCTGCTCGTGTGGCTTCCTATTTTAATATCTAACTTTGCCCATCATAAAAAAAAATAATGTAACTATTCCACAGGCTGGAAACTTAGAGATGAGCCTCCCAGCCCGGACTCACTCCTTACCCACCCCTTTCCCTGTGGTGAATTCTCGAGCACTCACACTTAATAAGTGCTCCATAAATAGCTACGGGAAGTATGGCCAGAAGCTCATGTTCAGACAGACACACAGGTGGCTCCAACCCCTTAACCCAGCCACCCTGAGCATCTATCCAGGGTGTCCCTCCAGCCTCTTTCCCTTAGCAGTATATCCATCCCAGAATGATTGTCAGTCACAAGAAAGCTTGTCATCAGCTCCTCAGCCTCAGACTATCAAGGCACTTTTCTGGATTGCTAAATACAAAGAAATTCCTTTTCTTTCTTGTTAAAATTTTTTTAGTAAACATTTTATTTTCAGATGTTCATTGACTCACATGCAGTTGTAAGAAATCTAAAATTTTTTGGGGGGGGGGTACAGGGATCGAACTCAAGACCTTGTGGTTGCAAGGTAGGTGCGACGCCACTGGGCTACATCCCCAGCCATTTGTAAGAAATCTAATAAGTTACTCAGTATTCCCCAATAGTAACACCACGCAGTTATAGAACCACATTAAAACTGGCACACTGACATCAACACAGTGGAAATATAGATTTCCAGCATCACTAGGATCTCCTATGCTACTTATGTTTATAGTCTCACATACTTCCTTTCTACCTGACCCCCTCCTTAATTCCTGTTACCTTTGACTTTTTTTTGGTACGGGGGATCGAACTTGGGACCTTGCGCTTTCGAGGCAGGCACCAGAACCACTGAGCTAAATCTCGACCCTTGACTTGTTTTTTATCACTATAATTTTGTCATTTTGATATATATATGGGATCAAATAGTTTAGAACCTTTGGGGGTAGGCTTTTTACACTAGCAATCTATCCACTATATCACAGTTTGTCTCTTTTCATTGCTGAGCAGTATTCTAGGGTATGTAAGCACAGTTCAATTGTTCACCCACTGAAGAACATCTGGGTGTGCTTTCAGTTTGGGACTGTTATGAGTAAAACTTCTGTGAACATTCATAAGCAGGTTTTTTGTGTGAACTTTAAGTTTTTATTATTCTGTGACAAATACCCGGGGGTGTCACTGCTGAGTTGAGTTTTATGTGTAGATTTTTAAAGAAACTGACAAACTATCTCCCAAAGTGGTTGTATCACTTTGCTGAATCACCTATAATTTCTGGGCAATCCAGATTCATTCTCATCAGTTTTTTTCATTTCAGCCATTCTCACAGGTGTGTAATAACACCTCATTGTGGTTTTAATTCATATTTTCCTAATGACTAATAATGTGGAGCATCTTTTTATCTTATTTGTTGTCTGCATACCATCTTTGGTGAGATGTCTGTTCACTCTTTTCTATTTTTTTCTTGGTTCTGATTGAGTGATCTTTATTTTCTATCTTCAAGTTCATGTGGTTTTGTTTGCTCTTCCCTTGATTTTGGTGTCAAGCCCATCCATTAACTTTGTTATTTTTTTGGCTTTTGTATTTTTCATTTCTAAAATTTTCATTTGGATCTTCACTATATCTTCTATTTCCTTTCTGAGATTTTCATTTTGTCACTTGTTTCAAGCATATTTGTAATTCCTTGTTAAATCATTTTTATAGTAGCGGCTTTAAATCTTTTGTCTTAACATCTGTGCCATCTCAGTCTAGTGTTACTGTCTTTACATTCAAGTTTCAGATTTTCTTGATTCTTAGTATGACAAGTGGTTTTTTACTGAAACCTGGACATTTGGGTTATGTGATATGAGACTCTGGGACTTCAACCTTGTAGCTGGCTTTTTCTTCTTCTTTCTGGACAGACTCTGAGAGGGAAAAGGGCAATGTTGCTTCATCATCTGCTGGGTGGGTGGGATGGAGTCCAAGTTCCCCACTTGACACTAAGGTGGGAGGTACTCTCAGTGCTGGTTGATGCTGGGAGTCTGATGTTGTTGGGAGGGGCAAGAAACTCAGTACTGCTTCCCTGTGGCTTCATTGACACTGTAGGTTTGTTTTTTTTTATGTCGGGGATCGAACTCAGGACTTGCGCTTGTGAGGCCGGTGCTGGAACCACTGAGCTAAATCCCTGGCCCCGACACTGTGTTATTATAGATGGTGGCTTCCTTACCTCTGGGTGGGGTGAAGTCCTGACTATGCTAGGCCACTGCCTATCCAGTGAGGAAGGGACAGGTGCCTTGTTACCACTGGTTGGGGGTTCAGGCTCTCCAGTGACCCCCACTGACCCCCTAGTTCAGGAGGGGCTCATAACAGCTAGGTGAGGGTGCAGTCTAGGTGCTGCTCTCAGCTCTTGCCGGCACGGGTGAGGGTGGAACCGCGGAGTTCTCTGTGGTGTTTGCTTGGAGCACAACAGTTATTGTCTAAAAGTTTTCCATCCTTCTGGACTGCCCCTAGGTTAGAAATAGCAGGCTTCTAGGGAGGCTTTTGGGGGGTTCTGTTCCCATGAGTGTTTCTGAGTTGCTGGTTCTTCTCAGTCTGGGGTGCATGAGGCAAAAAAGAAAACCCAGGGAACTCATTATTGCTCTGCTACTCAGGTCCTAAGCTATGCCTTCATCTCTTCAAGTTCATCTTTTGTTCATCGTATAACTAATGTCTAGGGTTTTTAGCTAGGATGTTTTTAGAAGGAAGAACAGGTACGTACTCCATATCGCTGCAAGCAGGAGACTCTTGATTCAGATTTTTTCCTCTTGCAGCTAGGTGGATCTTGGATGAAGCCACAGGTTGTACCTCTGACAGAAGCCCCTCTACCTCCCCCTAAAATGTCTGCTTTGCAGAAGGCCCCAGAGAGCTCAGAAAGGTGCCAAGCTCTAGGTGCTCTGCCACCAAGCCAGGTCAGGCCTCTGCACTCTTTCCCAACAGTTCCCCATGTCTACATGCTGGACACAGAGAAGGCAGCACGATCCCCTTTGTGGGTTAGAAAGAGATGAGGCCATGAGTTTCCTGACCCAGGCCAAGGAGAAGGAGGGCGCTGTCGATCTCCTTCTTCCCTAGCCTCAGCTGGGATCAGTGCGATCTGGTTCTTTCCCCATAGCCCACACTGCAAACACAGATGGGCCTATTTCAAAGCTAACACACAAATGCTACAAAATTGTACATAAAATACAATCTCAGTTATGTCTGGAAAAAGGGAGGAGGGACTGGAAGGAAATGTGCCAAAATGTTAACTGATGTTGCTGGTGAATTATGAAAAGATTTTTTTAGCTACTTCCCTCTGATTCCTTATAATTTCCAATTTTCCCACATGAATGTAATAATGTATAAAATTAAAAACAAAATCTAAAACCAGAAGACAATCCTCTCTCCCTTTAAAACAAAGGCATGACCATATTGGACCCTTGCAGGCTGCCTGGCTCACATGGAGCTGAGTTTACCCCTCAAGGAAACAAATTGGGATCAGACCGGGCTCCAGGGCCCTCACCTGTGCTGAAATCCAGGTCAAGAGCCTGGAAGTGGAAGCTGTATTTCTTCCTTCAGCTCTTGAGAGCTGCCACTAAGGCCCTGGAATCTCCAGTATGGGTGGCACTCCTGGGGCAACACCATTGTAGGGAATGACCTTGCCGCTCTGACCCAAGATGCACCTGACTTCATGGAACCCACTGGCCCTGGGCTATGGTGCTAGTAGTACGCACCCCAGACAAGTACCCTTGAGCCTACAACAGACAGTCAGTGCTGCCAAAGGACCAAGGTTGCAGCAAACTCAGCACGTCTGAGAATCAGTTTTCCTGGGACTTGACCTACTCCAGACTCAGTGAGGATGTCCCAGGACCCACTCATGATCCTACGTTAAATAATTCCAGCCCAAGGCAGCCTAGGGCCCCAGTGTGGCACTACTCCAGCAGATACATCTTTGGCCCCTCCACCAGACTCTCTCTGTGGCCTTGGTGGGTGGCCTCCATGATGACATAGCTTGGATTGTGACTTGGCTAGAAGGGCATGGGCCCTAGGGACACTGACCAGGCCCCTGGCTGTGAGCCTGGGACCCACTGCTAAGCAAGTGCAGGAATGTGATGCAGCTGGGAGCCAACTGGTATGGCTCAAGGGCAGGTGCCCTCAGAGCCCACCCAGACTTCTCCAGCACATGGTCAGTGCTGGTACAGCACCAGAGGGCAGCAGAAATGCAGGACTTTCACCATCCAGGAAAGCTCACCAAGTGCTCCAGAGTTTAGATTCACCTTCAGATGACACAGTGCTACTAAAGTGACCCACTGAGTGCTCTCTGCTACACCACTTCCTCTTCAGGTGCCTTTCTTCTTGGCCAGCCAAGTATAGACACCTTGCTCTCTGAAACCATCATGAAATGCCTCTCACAGCAGTGCAGGCAGTGGAGTCTGGGTGAGAAATGTGTGGAGAGACCATGGAGGGCCAGTTGGGAGGAAGGGCAAGGGTTGGCCACTCGGCTGTCCAGGCCCAGGAAGCCGGACAAGTTTATACGTTACTTTTACTTCCAGTGTTAAGGTCCTGCAAGTCCAATGAAAAAGGTCCACAGAAATATGAGTTCCTTGACATTCTTTTCAAACATTCTCCCAAAGAACACTTGGCAAGAGCCTTGGCGTGCTGAGGGCAGGAGAATGTGTCCATGGAGCCCTCTTCGACAGGTCTGTTTGTGCTTTTAAAACATCTGTGCCCTAACACTTGGGACTATGAGGGAAAAACCAAACATGTCCATGATACTAAAAGTTCTCCCAAATAAAAGCGGATGTCAGCTGTTTTGTGACATGTTGGGCAGGCCAGGCAGAGGAGTGAATACCTTCTGCCCACCATCCTCTACCTCAGGGCTTCTGCCCCAATCTTTTCTGGTAAGCCTTCCAGAAGGTTCTGCTTCTGAATTGGATACACCAAGTACATGCCCTCATGGGAGAGGACAGGACTCTCCACACCCAAGTGGAAGAAAATGGAACAGCTTAAAGCAGGCTTCCAAGGTCAGTGCCCTCGCAGGAGCTCCTTAGGGAATGATTTATGTTTCTTCCCCTACTTGCCTCCTCTGTGCAGTGGACCACAGAAGGGCTGTGCAGAGTAGTGCAGGCCAGAGCATGCACAGCACAGAACATGAGCCACTCATATGGCCCACTACAATGGACAATGGCAGCTTGCAAGGATGAGGCCAACAGCCACAGCAGAAGTCCACTCTGGAGGACAGGACACTCCCAGCTGCCCCTATCTGGAACCCTGATTTCAGAAGCAGCCTATGACTTCCACCTGAAAAGGCCACGGAGAGAAAACCCAGGAAGGAGAAGCCACCACAGTGTCCAGTGGTCCTTGATGAACCTGGTACAGTTGTCTAGTGCAGCACAAGAACACATGGCCATATGGCTGCTTCTCTCTCACAGCCTTATGCACCTTAGACTGTCACTGAGAGTCATCAGGATGCCTCTCTCCTGTGACCCTGCCAGACAGGAGGACAGAGAAGTGGGTACAAGACCACTTGGGGAACCCAAATACCCTGGTTCACCCACAGTCTACTCCTTTGTAGCTGTCCCTTCCCTAAGTGCTCTGTCTTCTCCTTGTGGCCACCTTGCCTAGCCTCACTGTGGGGTATGGATGACTCAGCCCACCTCAGTCACCCTGAGGCCAGCACCCCAAACCTCCCTAAGGACATGTATTCTCCAAGCTGATTGTGACTTATTCCAGAAGTAAGGATACAAGGATTCAAGTACAAATAACCAAATAAAGTTCCTGATGCCTAATTCCAAAGAGAGACAAAGGGGCCAGTGTGCTTGAGCTCCAAAGGCCCATCCAGCCCACCCCTGAGCTGTAGCACATTCAGGCCACTGGGTGCCACCCACACACAACAGGCATTTGCTGAGCACAGACGAGTGGCGGTTCTTGTGAGGCTCAGGTCCACTAGCTTCTATTTGTGCCTACTTCCATTTATAGCTCAAAAGTAGTATGTCTCAGGCCAGTCCCTGTGTTGGACGCTGGGGATGGGAGGATGAGAAAGCCATGCTCCAGGGATCCAAGTGTCCTGGCTATTGCAGAGAGGGACCAGCTGCAAGAGCTATGGCCAAAGCACAAATGAGATGTCTTTGCGAGAGCAGACAAGGCAACACCTAAACTTACCAGTGGCACCAGGGACAGCTTCTTGGAAGAGGCTGTCCTCAAAGCAAAAGTGGGGAGAGGAAGAGAGAATCTCAGGCCTGAAACAGTATATGTGTGCTCTCTCTGCCTGAGATTTGGGTTATACAGAGGAGAGTGGGCAATGAAACCAGAATATTTGGTGGGGCCATTCTAGAAGGGTCTCGAACACCAAGCACATGAGTTCAGACTTTGCCCTTTGAAAACAGCACAGCAGATCCAGGACAGTGCCTGCACAGGTGTTTGCCAACCTGCTCCAAGATCCTTGCTGTGGCTTCACCTTAAAATGGAACCAAAGGCTGCCTGAGTGGAGGCCACAGGCCCACTGTACTTATCGAATTGGAGACTGCCTAGCACCCAGCTCAGCCTCAGCCCTGGCACCTTTCCCCTTTCCCCCCCACAATGGGACCTCAGACTTACACAGCCCTGGAAGCCACATGGCTCCAGGCCCCTACTCCCTGCACACACACTGTAAGAATGAAACAGGTAGACACAGACCTCAAAGACGTAACACACGACCATCGTGAAGCCATCCTGACTATCGTGAAGCCATTCCCAGCTCAGCTTTCTTGGGGAAGTTATGTTCCTCCCTGTGCCCGTTTCCTGATCTGTAAAACAGGGATATGGTGGCATCTACCCCATGCTCAACAAATATAAGCAATCACGATGAGAATGGGAGCAGCAGAGAAGAACATCCTTTCGGCTATCCCAGAAGCAAGCCCTCCAGCTTTTCTTCTCAGTGCCACAGACCCACAGCACATACTAGCCTGCTGGCTTCCTTATCCCAAATTAATTAACATGTGATTTGGGGCCCAGTAGGTTGGAAATGTGATATTCTAGTATTCCTTCCACAGCTTTCTTTTATTTGCCTGACCTATGCAGGCATCAGGAGCTGGGCTGCACCCAGTGCCAGCAACATTTGAAAACAGCCTCTCCCACAGCTTCCTGAAGTTTTGATCAACAACCACAATTTTTTTCTAATTTGTTGCAGTGTCTTGAGCTCCAGGGTGTGAAATGGGAGGCTGGTGATCACACTGACCAAGCTCTGGACAGGTGCGGAATGACCCTCAGCACACATATCCAAGGTGCATTTAAATGCATGCAGCATTTCATTTTATACCCCAGAAAGTGAACTTTCCAGTGGCTGGGGAACATTCCAGTCACACCATGAAAGTGGGTGACTGGGGATTCGAACCCTGGTCAGTGCGGACTCCAGATAGCCTCACCATTTCGGCTAGTTAGTATTAAAATGTCATCTCCTAAACCAGGATCCTAATATGGACTGACTGCCAGTCTCTTGTGCCTGATATTAATTTGCCAACATCTTCAGCCATGGTATCTGATTGGGCTGGAGAACAAAAAGAGGCATCTTCTCCAAAGAATAAATGAGCCACAGATTTTGCATTCCATCTTTGATGAAATGCAGATTTCTCATTAAAAGAAAAGCTTTCATTTAGAAAACATACAATAAAGACTGAGAAAGGATATGAATATGCAATTTACAAAAGAAAAAAAATTCAGCCATCAAGGAAGGTAGAAAAAACCTTTAATCTCATTAGCAATCAAAGAAAACTCCATTTTCTCCCTATCAATGAAGACATGTTTTAAAAGTGACCATACTAGTGCTCGCTTCGGCAGCACATATACTAAAAGTGACACTATTACTCCTTGATATTATTTGTTGGTGAGAAATTGTTTCACTGAGCAGCACCCAGTGCAACTTGACATTTGTGTGCGCATAAGTGTGGAATGGGGGGGGGGGGCTCTGTAGAAACATCCAAAACCTTAGAATGCTGATACCCTTTGACCCAGCAATTCTACACGGAGATTCTACCTTAATGCAAAACACAAATGAGTTCAAGGCCATCCTACAAAAATGCTCACTGTGGAGCTGTTTACAATAATTAAGACTTAGAAGCAACTGGAATATCTAACAGTAACAATAAAGGATGTTCACGGTGTATCCACACTGCAGAGCAGGATGCAGCCATTATGATAATGACACAGGAGAAGGCACATAATGCAGAAGCATGTTCTCAAGTTTCATCATTCAAAAAGACATTTCAAAACAGCACGTGCTCCCTACTTCTTAATTGAATAGACAGTTCACAACATGCATGTTTGTGCAGACAAGTTTAGAGGTAGACATCAGGTAATATAGAGGTCCCTCTGGGTGGTGACTGTCCAGGGCTTTATCTTATTCCTTTACCTTCTCAAGTTTTCCTAAAGTTTGAACAGTGAACATGAACACAAGTATGGGAGCCAACCTGCTGCATTTGAATACTCACCTAGCCACCTTATAGCTGTGGCCTTTGGGAGGGTGTAGAGACACAGGGAACAGGGACATGCAAGCAGTAAATAATTCCTGGGTAGAGGGTTCAGCTAACTGGAGTTCAGCCCGGATCTACTTTGGCATGGGGGTGTGACCTCAGCCAGTGACTTCACTCATCATTAAGGGAGAATAATGATGCACCCACAGTGGAGACTCAGTGTGCAAGCACACATGGAAATGGCTCAGGGCAGCGCTGGGCCCAGAACCAAAGCTCAGTAGTATACATGGTTTTATTATCAATAAGAGAGACTGCAAATTATTATATTGAATTTTTAAAGTAAGGAAGCTGATCATGATAAGAGTGATTCTCTTGCCTTAAAGCAATTAGAAAAGAGAATTGACTATGTGAACTGAGGATGATCAGCCCCAGGATATCAGATAGTGCAGGACTGTGGTCCCAGAGAGCAGGGACACCACTAAGGCCAGCTCTGCAGTCACCCTCTGCAGGGAAAGGGGACCTGAGCTGCCCTGGCCTCATAGTTGGGAGACCCCACTCTTTCCAGGTGGGAGGGATAGGGTGAGATGGAGGTGGGGAGGCAGAAAGAGCTGATACACAAGGACCCAATAGCGCCCTGGGCAAGGAATGCAGCAGGGCCTGGTAAGTCCTCCCCATGGGGCCCTGCCATCCTTGCTGGGTTCTCACTGACCCATGGAGAGCTGTGCCCGAAGGTCTCCCACCCACCCTACGTTCCCAATCAGGGCTGCCAGGCTACAGTCCTCATTCCTCCTGGAGAGGGTAGCCTGCTGCAGCATTGTGTAGGCCCCTTCCTCCGGCCCACCAGGAGCTCCCCCAGCTTTCCCAGCCTCCTGCAGCCAGCCCAACCTGTTCTCCACTATGGAGTGAAATGTCAACACTGCCCCTGCCCAGCCCCACTGGCGCATCTAGGAAAAGTCAGGTAGGGCTCCCTTTGAGGGACAGGAGTGGCTGAGTTCAAAACCCAGAACCCTTGCTGGACAAACTCAGACCCGTGGCTCTGCCTCTCAGCCTATTCCTCACCCACAAAAGGCACCAAGCAATACCAGCTACATCAAGCTGTTGTCAGAAGTCAGGGAATTATGTCTGTGTGGACTTGGCCCAGAGTCCACACTATCTCTAACTGACAGCTCAATAAATGACAGTGTTATTAGGATTTGTCATTTTCTCCACTGATATGTGTGTGCCACTCTTGATACCAGGGAGAAATTTCCCATACACATTTACCTCATCCTTCCATTAAAGAATTTATCCTGTCTGAAAATGTCTGCCCGAGTTGCAAGGTCTTTGCAAAGACCCCGAGACCCAGAAATGGAGAAAGTGTACAGAAATGAAGACAGGCGAGTTCTTGAGCCCACTATGAAACTCCAGACCTAGGGGTCACTGTGGCAGTGAGAAACTGGCCCCTCACACAGCCCACCTGGCCAGATCCCCATCTGATACCCCTCTCCTGCTTGGCCCCACCCCCACCATAACCTTTCCCACTGGGGCCTGTCCCCACCTGGCCCTACCCCTTTCAGTTCTCCAGGGCTCCCTTCAACGACAATGGCAGTGGGTGTATTACCTGACTGTTTATGTCATATATATTAGATAGTGCACATTATTTCACTATATAAACAATCTTAAAGATGTTAAAAAACTTATTCCTGGCCAAGGCCCTACCAGCTCTCCCGACACAGGCCTGAGGCTTCATTCCTTCCACCCTGGGCCGATGTGGTGCTGTTCAAAGGAGCTCCTGGTTCCCATGGGCAAGAACAGGACAAGGTCCCCATCCCTCTGGAATGGGTGAAAGACAGATCCAAACAGCTGAGCCTGCAGCAATACTTACTGAGGCTGAGACATGGCGTGCTGGGGCTTCTGTCCTCCTCTACATGGGATCAGGGCCCAGCACTGGGGCCTCTGCAGATGGCAAAGGTGACGATAGTACCAGGAATAGGAACAATCCTGGCCCTACTGTGTGGCTGTCTGCCCTTTCCTGTGGTCCTTGCCAGCCTATTTTCACTTAGGCAGTGAGGACAACAGAGGCACAGCTGGTTGCAGGTGCAAGGTGGTAGGAGGAGTGGCTGGAGGTAACCTCTCACCTTCCCAAGGCTGGGAGGCAGCACCACATCCCCCATGTGCGAATACGACTTCAGTTTTTTACCTTAGTTTAACATAAGGATTTCTCAATCTCTTTCTCCAAGATGTCCCTTGTCAGGCACAATGCATTGGACCAGAAAGTAAGCCTAGAGACAGCAGAGCCTCAGAATTGGGCTTCCCACGGTTATCACTCTGCAGCTGGATGCCTACCTCAGAGCCCTGGGGGGAACAGCAGGCAGTGACCTCTCCCCATCGAAGGATCCAGAAGGCACAATGTGCAGAATAAAGAAGCGCTGAGCTGGGCTCATTATCAGCTCTGAGGGCTAGCTTAAAGGATATTCCAGTAATTGCAAAGGTTTTTGTAAATGTTAATTATGGCTGCCTTAATTCGCTGCAAACCCATTGATCTATGGATTATATTAGGTTTATAAAGTGTAATTACTTTAACAGGCATATGGATTAAAATTATGCTCCAATTAAAGCCCAAACATATAGCAAATAGATTGGCAAAGGGATTGTCCTGGTTCTTTGGAGTCAGGCTACTGAAATGCTGGCACCGTGCGGCCTTACACTGGGCCTAGTTACCCACCAGCTGAGAGCTCTGGGGAGTCTGGAGGGAGGGAGGGTGCTTTATACGTGTCTGGTAAGTCCGAGCCCAGCTGGTCACCACTTGAGCCCTGGTCTTTTACCCATGAGCCCTTCCAGTGCCCCTTGGTGGTTACACTGTCCCATCAGCAAACCCCTCCACCCCCAGCCACCCATCCTCACGTTTACTCTGACCGGCACCCCTTCCCCCAGGATACTGGGGGCTGTTCTCTCATACTGTACCCCAGGGCATGGGACTGTCACCCGTTCTTGCCCTTCACTCCTTATAATCACGGGGCCCTCAGGGGAAGGCCAGGATGGAGAGGGAAGAGTGAGGTGATAGGAAGGAGTCCTAAAGAGGGGTCCCAGAGCCCAAGGTGGGATGGTGGAAGGGTCCTTGAGACAGAGGAAGACACCTGTGCCAGGGTGGGCAGAAGTGTCCTGGGGCCCTGTGAGCTGGGCAGCTTCCTGGCGAATACTCACAGCTTGGAGGGCAGGTTGAGGTGGCATGTGAGGAGCGCAAGCCTCCTCCTCCAGCAGCGGCCTCTAGCCTGGCCTCACAGCTGGGACACACGAAGGATGTTCAGAGGTCCCCAGAGTTGGGCTGCTGCCTCTCCACTCTGTGGCCCTGTTTCCTGACAGGGTGTCCCAGGAGGGGCTCTTGAATAGAGGCCATGTGAGCATAGCAGGGCCTGGTGCTCCGGGTCTCCCCCACCTCCTTGCCCTGTGCCCCAACACTGGAAAGTGGGCCCATGAAGTGGGCCACACACCCAGGCCAGGAAGGGAAGCCAGCTTTGCTTGGCAGGCCATAAGAGTTGGGAATGATGGCCTGTGGAGTGTCCCACTATCTTGAGGGACAAGGGCTCCTGTGCTGTCCTCACTGTAGTGGGCTGCGCTGGACATGGTTCTCGTTCTCTGTACTGCCACTGTGATAGCTCCTGCAGTCACTGCTACATCCATCCAGCTTCCTCCATGCAGCCACCTCTGCTGCAGGTGACTTCTACCAGCCAAGTGGGGTGGCCTTGGGCCCAAGCAGGGGTCCTGCATCTCCTCAGCATGTACCAGGAAGACCAAGAACAGACATCATCCAAGAGCCAGGGAAAAGGGCTCACCCGCTTCGCAAACCTCCACCTGTGCACATGCAAGAGAATGAACTGCAGACTTTCCTAGAGCTTGTCTCTCCTCCACATCGATGAACATTAATAGTATTAATGGAATCATTAATAGAGTCTCAAGTCCAAACATTTAAGTGAGAAATCAGAAACAGTTTTAAACCATGCAAATAGATTTAAGAAGGCATATTTTTGTTTGTAATGGGGAAAAAACCCAAACAAACAATGTCCATGAACAGGGAACTGGAGAAATACATGGGAACATTCACACCAGGCACAAGCAGGTGACTATTACAGCTGCTAAAAGCATGAACTGGTGCTTTTGCCCATGGCTCGGGGTGTCCAGGATGTGCTGTGAAGAGGGATAAGCAAGGTGCGAAGAGAAGCAGGATGATTCCATTTTTCAAAAGCAAACAATCCCTTCCTATGGGTGTGTGTGTGTGTGTGTGTGTGTGTGTGTGTGTATGCATGGTAAAAAAGAAGGCATAGAAGGTTAACAGATTATTTTGGTATGGGAGTGGGGGTAAGAAAGAGAAGAAAGAGTAGGTCTAGAGAAAATTTAAAGGTCATAATAATTTAGAAGCATATTCATGGTGTAATGTTAAGTGAAAATATCAAATACAAAATTGTACCTCTGCTATTACTGTATCTAAAGCGGGACAGGAAAAAACCCTGAATATGCATGTGAGCAAACAGCGTGGCTGGAGCGTGACAAAGCGGAAGACATCGAGTAAGGGTGCTGGAGGATGAGGCCGGAGGGAGTGGGGCACAGAGAGACCCCCACTGTCCAATAGGAGCTGGCCCCACGCCACAGGCAGCAAGACTCTGCTAGGGTAGCTGGATCACATTTGCATTTTCGGTCCTTCAGGTTCAGGGAAGATAGACTGGGTGATGGGACAGGAAGGAGGCAGGGGACCAGCCCGGGTCTGTGGCCCAGATCCGGTGTGGCCTGCGTGGTGGGGTGCAGAGAGCAGGGCTCAGAGAGAGGAGGGCTACTGAAGGACAGAGGCTGGGTAGACAGTGACACTCACCAAGGTGATGGAGGAAGTGGTGGGCAGAAAGGCTGGTGTGAGGAACTCTAGGTGGGATTCTGGGATGGAGCACAGGAGCCTGGGGAAGCCTCCCCTGGTTACGTGATCCTCACTGGCACTACCTTGAATGTGACCATGCCATTGGTCCTATGGCAGCCATCTTGTGACTATGAGGTCACAAATGAGAAGGAAAAGCCAACATACTAAGCAGGGATGGATTTACCCTGAAACCAATGTAACCTCAGATTCATTTCTCTCAATGGCCTGGGCATCTTCCCAGTCCCCAGCAATGTACTCACACTAATATTCACTTTATAAAAATTAAAAGTAAAATTTGCAAGACATAAAATTCATCATTTAACCATTTTAAAGTATACTGTCCATTGGCTCTTAGTGCATTCATAATGTTATGCAACCATCACTGCAATCTAAGCTCAGTGTATTTCCATCATCCCCTATGCCCTAAGACCATTAAGTCGGTATCCCCCCCACCTCCACCCCGGCAATAGCTGACTCCCTGCCTTCACAGATTTGCTTATTCTGGACTTTTCATGTAAACAGAAACACATAATATGTGGCCTTTTGTAACTGCCTTATTTCACTGTGGATGATGCCTTCAAGGTTCATTCATGTTGTGGCATGTATTGTATTCCATCCCATGTATTGTCAGACCCCAGGACCCAGGGTCCACTGCATCCCTTCTACCCTATAGTGCTGAGACCCTGCTCCTGTAGACCCCAAACCCATGCTCCTCCTCCTGTACCAACGGGTCTTTTGTACTTTGGACAGCGACTTTCCCACCAGCTAGCAGAAGAAGGAAGCACAGCAAGAGGGTACTCCGTGACTCTTCTTGGAGCTCAGAGCTATTATAACCAACTGGAGTTAATTCCCAACTGAACTGCTCCAGCAGAGGACAATGTCAGCCTTTACAGGCCCAAATTATACCTGTGGCTTGCACTGATTTTCAGAGATAAGAAAATAAAACACCATAAGGAGGTATGTTTTTAAAAAAACTGTCTTCCAAGCACATGGGCAAGCTCACACCTGCATACATGTGTACACTCTCACAAACACATGGCCCATGGGCTGTTCACGTGACTGGATTCTGGCCATTTCTCTGGCTGTCTGGGGGCAGCTGCCAGCCGATGACATCTCAGGAGCATCTGGATGTTTCTGATGCCATGTTTGCCTGGTGCTGCCCTCCACAGAGACAGAGTGGCTTCCTGCCTGGACACTGAGCACAAAGGGGGACGAGCCTCTCAGGCAGGATGCTGCAGGAACAGCTGTGGGGCTGCCACCGACCTGGACTGCTGCCGAAGCTGTGGGAACTAGGGTGAGCATAATGCAGGAGACACAGAGCCTTGTCTGGAGGCTGGGAAGACTCTAAACAGGGGCTTTACAACACTCTGCTTGTGGGGCCTTAACCAAGAGCCATACCACAGCATGGTCTCACTTGTATGCCCCTGAGAAGATAGCACAATTGCAGTACCTCCATTTTCCATATATGGAAATGATGAAGAACTCAGCCAAGGCCCCAAATTTAAACCTGGCTTTTGTCTCCAAGGGAGCAGCCTACCCCAGGGCACAGGAGGCATCTTCACCACAACAGGGCCATGGGCCCAGGCAGGGGCTGGGGTGCATACCCACCTCTGCACTGACGGGGCCAGCTCAGGGAGGGTACAGATGCAGCACATGCACATCCTGGCTCCCTGGGCCTGCATACTCTATTGCATTTGCCTGCTGTGTACTGGTATCTGTCCCAAGAGGGACGGCCACATCCCGACCGAAGGCCCTGGGCACCCACTCATACCTGCCATCTCATTTACCTGCAAGGTCCTTCTCAGCCTTCTGCTGAGACCAAGATGCACAGCCAAGGCCCGCACACAGAGCTCTGCCCTGGCTCTTGTCTGGACCTCATAGTACCTTGCAGTGACAGGATGCAAAAAGGGCCAGGTCTCCTGGAGAAAAGGGCTGTGAGCCAAGAGGTGAACCTAGCTTTAGGGCCCAGGTGGAAGAAAAGGCTCCCACTTACTGGAAGAGGTGGTGGATATGGTTTTGAGTAGCAGTTGCTTCCCAGTGCTTCTGGGAATCAGCATGTTTCATGTACCCAGCAGCTTGAGTCCAGGGGACACAGAGGCTGGACACATCGTCCGACCCCAGGACATAGGTGCTAATAAATGGGCGACTCCTAAGGGCTGAGGTGGGCAATGGGCATCACTCTAACATATCTTGACCTAACATGTGGATTCCTAGGCCCCAAGTTTCAAAGGGACAAAGGGACAAAGGGACAAGTCCTGCTCCATCTTATTCCTCACTTGACCTTTTCCTGGTGCTTGATGTCTGGCAAATGCCTCTTTGTCCTTCAGGACTCTGCTCAGGGAGACCCCACTCTGTCACTCTGTGCTGGCTCTCTATCCTGTGGACACAGCTCCCATGCAATCCAAGCCAAGAGAAGAAGTTCTCTATTTACACATCAACTCTCCTCCCTGGATTGAGAGATTCTGCAGAGGTGGGGCTCAGTGTCCCTCAGATTGATGCCTACCTCAGATGCCAGGAGGACACCATGTGGTCTGGCTGCCAGCCCAAAAGAAGGTCATTTACAAGTGTGACCATGAGAAAGAAAAGCATGCACAATAAGCTTCCATTTGTAGAAAGTTCCAAAACAGGCAAACTAGCCCTGCTGTCAGGTGTCTGGCAGCAGGTGTCTCAGGACAGAGGAACTGGAGGATGCTGAGGGGCTGGAGGCATCAGTCATGTGTGCTTACACAGGAGGGTTTAGGTCATGAAAGGTCACGGAGCCATGTGCACCTGGGTCCTGATCATTTTCCAATATGTATGTTATGTGTTAATAATGTCAGAAAATGAGAAGAATCCTGACCATAGCAATGGAACATTTCGGACATGGACCTTCTGGCCTAAAATCTATGTCCAGGTGCTGGCAGCGGCCTGTGGATAAGGAGGCTACTTTCCCAGCAGCCTGGTGGATGCTGTTAACAACTGCATGGCAGCCACCTCTTGCTCTCTGCCCACAAGCCCACCCCAGGAGGTGAGTGCTCATAGGACACTGTGTCTAACGTGGGCTATGCCTCCAATCTGGGCAGAGATGCAGGCACACAGCCCCCGCCATGAATATTCACATTGGGGGAAATAGTCCCTCCCACCCATGGCTTCAGAGAGAGAGGGCCTTCTGCTCCATCCCCAGGAGATGTAGATGGGAGACCCTACTTTATTTGCCTTGTACCAGGTCGGGAGGTCTCCTCCGGTGTGTGACTCTCAACTCAGCCCCAGGGAGGGCACACTGCCAGGGCCTCAGCTTTCTAGGAAGCTTTGGCCCTGGGGTGTCTCAAAGGTTACTCCACTACTCTTAGGAGGCCTGGCGGGGAGGCCAAGGTGCTTCAAGAAGGCACAGTCACATCACTGGGAAGGAAATGTGGTGAGATGCAGTGACACCCCCGCATCGGTCAGGAACTCCTGCCCACTTGGTATGGGGCTGCACAGGAAGCAGCAGCCACACATGTCAGGGCCTTGACCCCAAGGAGCAGAAGGGAGCAGAATGTGTTTGGGAGGATCAAGACTTGTGTGGCTTCAGCTGGAACCACCCTCCTTTTAACCACTGGGATGGTCAAGTCCCTGTCCAGACCTTTCTGACAGGTCCAAAGGAGGACCTGCTGTGGCCCATACCCTAAGAGGCATCCCAGGTGGCAGCAAGGACACCTCAGGCAACTTTTGCTCTCAGGACACATCCAGCACGTTGAGGATGATGGATACTGGTTACAGAGTCACTGCATCACAGCCACAGCAAGAGCTATGGTGCAGGAGAACCAAGACGGAAAGCTGCAATGGGGCCCAAACGTTCAGGCCCACCTCAGCCCTGAGTCAGGCTGACAGCTGACACCAAGGGTGAAGTGCAGGTGGGTGTGTCCACAGAAACCCTATGAGGTCTGCTGGGGAATGGGGGCAGGAGCAAGGGGCTGTGAGAGCAGTGAGAACCCAGGATCGGGGCACAGACATTATCTTTGGCCCTAAATATTCCAAATATTTTTTTCTTTCTGTAAAAGAAATTTAAATATTTTCACAGCTCCTAAAGGAATGGTGAACCTGGGCACTATGTGTGAAAGAGTGGACCCAGGCTCCTCTGGCTCCAGCTTCTGGGATATTTGGAGTCCAGACGTGTGGCCAGATACCAGGAGGACCTCTCCACTGGTCTTGGTAGCTATATCCTGGAGTTTGAGGTAAGGCTTGGTGGTGAGGATGTTTAGTCTCCCAGAGACCCTCAAAACCCTGAACCACCTCTGCAGGGCCCAGGTGTCAGCCCCAGGAAGCACTGGGGAACCCGAGCATGCTCTGGCCAGCCAGAGTGGATACAAGGAGAGACTAGCCCAAGCAGCCCTGGCTCCCCAGTGAAAAGTGACTGCAGAGGAAAAGCCATGAAACAGTGAGGCAGCAAGGGGGCCAGAAATGCTAGGCTGAGCAATACTGACAGGTGCTGCAGTGCCTGGTGGCTAGAGCCAAGTCTCAGGGGCCTGTGCTCTGGGCAGCAAATGCCCTCAGAATACCAGAAGCACGACTCCGGAGAGGCCAAGGAACAAGTGATGCCAGAATGTAGTGAAAGGGGCCCCAACTTGCATGGCTGCCCTGGTGGGCCTGAGCTACAAGGTTCTACTGCCCCCTGGTGGGGCCGATGACCATGTGGACTTGGAAGGACATGGCAGGGCCAATGCCTAAACTGTAGGGCCCTACTAGAGTGGGAGATCGCACTAGAGGTCCCACAGGCCACCGCCACCCACTCATTCAGAGCATCTCCACAGAAATGGAGATATTGAAAAGATACACAGTCATAGACATATAGCTAAACTGCAAGGACCAACAGGACAGCCAGCCTGGGAGGCAAAGCCCAACCTTCCCCACAGTTATCCTGGGGCTCAGGTTATCCCAAATGACCACATTGAAGGAACACCAGTAAGAATGACAAACTAGGGCTGGGGATTTAGCTCAGTGGTTCCGCCGCCTGCCTCACAAGCGCAAGGACCCGAGTTTGATCCCCAGTACCAAAAAAAAAAAGACAAACTATAGTATTGTATTTGCTGAGCACTTATTACATGCCAGGAAATACAATGAATGTTTTCTGCAGGACATACCATTCTGGTCTCCTTCCAGCTCTAGATGGCAGGAACTCTTACTGTGCCCATTTTAGAGTTCAGGAAATTGAGGTGACACCAGCAAGAAGTGAGCTCAGGTGAGTGGCTTTGTTGCCTCCCCTAAGCCTTAGGGCCCACACCCTGGAGAACTCAGGGTGGAGGAGTCATTATGGACTCATGATGGCAGAAGAGCCATGGGAAAAATGTGTGGGCTTCTAGTATATTTCAGGGATACCCCACATTCCCTTAAATCACTCAATTCCCGCAGAAAGAGGCCCTGAAGAACATTTCTGCATGAGAAGTCCATCTGGCCAAGTGGCAGCAATCTTCTCTGATCCCATGAGGCTGGGCTAAAAAATAAGTCACTCCCTCCAATATTCTGAGAAACACATGCAGTGCCTTGAGCTGTCACAAAGGCTGACAAACCCCACAGGGAATGCTCCCTTCCTCTGTCACGTCCCAGCCATGAGTGGGTGGTGGCAGGAGCCGAACTGGTTAGAGGCCCAGCTTCAAACAGCTGGGGCAGAGCCACTGTGTGCCTCACCATTCCAGGGCTTCTCTGAACAAGCAGAGTATTTGCAACACAACTTTATCACCATGGTCTGTTGCAGATCTGAGCAGCCAAAACTCAGTAGCAGGCTGCACTGCCCAGGGTACATGCAGTGGGCTTCCCACTGCAAGGGAGGAGGCCTGTCCACCATTTCCTTCAACCAGTATGGGAGTGGGGAGTGGCTCAGAGCAAGCAGCCATTCACTCCTCGGAAGCTGCCGGAAGTATGCTGACCAGCAGCCCTAGACATTTCTCCTCCCTTACACAAAACATCTCAAGGGGTTGAGAAGGCACCCAGGAGGCCACGTGGGCTCAGGGGAAAGGCTGGGACTCCAGGAAAAGGAACGCCAATGGAAGCAAACTCCTGCACCCTTCGTTGGAAGGCCAAGGCTACAAGCTTTGGGCAGTGGAACCAAAACAGTGGTGCCTCTCACAAGTAGATGTCAAGACAGAGAAGTCACTTCATAAGAAAGTTCTCTCCCTCAGCACAGGCACGACCTCACATCTGAGCCCTGCCCACATCACATTTTCCCCATGATCCTGCCCTGAGCTCACTGGTTGGCTAGGTGGTGGCACAAACCCACACATTTATACTGAACAAGATGAATCCAGCAGGGTTGTTTTGTTTGTAGTGCTGGGGATGGAAGCCAGCGCCTCACCCATGCCAGGCAAGTGCTCTACCCCTGAGCTGCACCTTAGCCCACCAGCTGGTTTTAAAATGCAGCCTAAACTACCACACCTAGTAGTACTCAAAGTCTTAGGTAACATCAGACCAGTCCAATAGGACAGAAATGGGCCCCACAGTAGCAGGAACTGGGAAACCCAGCTCCTGGGGCCAGCACCCATGCTGGCCACCTGGCTCTCTAGCCTTAGTTTCCTTATCTAGGAAGTGGGGCAGTGTGGTGGTAAGATGAGGCCTGAAAATGGTGTCTCGCGGGGACTGCCTGGCTGTTGTCTCTAGTGAGCACTGCTTACAAGTGGCATCTCTCGATGGGGCCGTGGAAGGGCACTGAGGTACAGCAAGGTAGAGAAGGTACCAACAGCCGTCTAGGGCTGGCTCCCCACTTTGTCTGACTACACAACTCACTGCAGGCTGAGTATGCCCAGGTGCTCCCTTCCAGCGACAGGAGCCCTGCCACACGGGCAGAGGTCTGACACCCCAACATCTCACTGTGCTCCCATGATGCTCCATACCACGTTCACAGGACCTCTCATGGCAGCCAGGAGACAGCAGGCAGGCAGGGAAATTGAGTCTGGGCAAGCTGAGCAGTGGGTAAAGGCAGGAGCTCTGGAGCCTGTTACTATTTTGGATGCTCCAGCTCTTCATTTAAAACCCAGAGGGAACTATATTAACCTTACAGGCTTGTTGCATAAAAGAGAAAGTGTGTTCATTTTGACACACTGTAAGTGCTAGATTGTTGTAAAAAAGATAGCATTATTTTTATTACTAGAGAGGTCAGGACTGCAGTCCAGGTGCCAGCCCCTCAAGGTCCTCTGTCCCTCCATCTCTCAGCTTCCCGTGTGACCCATCAAGAGCCATTGTTTAAACTATTGTCCCATCATCCAGAGCCCCCTGGACTTGGGCTCTGGCACAAGATTTCTTTTACATATTTCAGTTTCCCAAAGGTCTTCTGCCAATTGGGGGCCCAATCTGGCTTCTTGCCCTCTAGGGTCCCTTCCAAAATGGCACTGAAGTGCTCCCTTCACTCCCTTTAATCCTACAGCCCACAGCCAACCCACCCCTCGACCTCCCCAGGCCCTTGGCTCACACAACCCTCAGACTGCTTTGGCTTGGGGTTGCACAGGAGGGACAGTGACGTCCCCCTGGAGCCTGAAGCCACAGCCTGCCCACCTCCCATGGGGCTGAGGGGCTCTCCCATGCTGCAGGAGCCAGGACACGGGGCCAGTCTGGGTGCTTGTGTGCTTCCATCTGGCCCCAGCGAGATCCGTCTGGGTTGGCTTTGGAAGGGATGAGTTTATTTTAAACTATTCCACGTGGAAACACTGAAGCTTCTTCCTTTTACTAGCGGTTCCAAGTAGGTTAACCCCTTCTTTTCCCTGCTGGCTGCCTGCAGGCAGAAGAAAACAAGGAATGAATTCTACATGCTGCCCAGATCCCAGCAGCCCACAGAAACTACATCCCCAGGAGCCACAAGGCTCTGGGCAGAAGACTCAGGAACAAGCCAAGGGAGAGACCCGAACCCATTTGCCTGCAAGCTGGGACTGCAGGCCCAGCAGGAAGGGCCACGGATGGGTGCCAACCCCCACCCACAGTCATGCCTGCCTCAACCTCCCCATCTGTAACAGGGCACATTACAGCTCCCCAAATCTCTGGAGTGTTTTGAAGCAGTGGAACCTTCATGTTGGCCCAGTGGAGTCTTTCAAGAAATATCGGGGAAAAAAAAAGAGCTACTCCAGGAAGCTGCATGACCTTGCCCAACAGGGAGAGTGGCTGTTAGTCTGACAAATGCCAAGGGTCCTCCACATGCAGGCAGAGAGAATAACAGGAGCTAGATTGCCTGTGTGGGAGAGGAAGGTAAAACATGCAAAGGAGGAGCCTATGCTGGGCTGGGCTGCAGTCAAACTCTCGCGTGAGCTCACCAGAGTCTGGTTTTCAACAAAGATGTGTGCAGTGGTAAGTACAGACAGGATGTGTGTAGAGCGTGAAGACACAGGTACCTCTTTCCCACCTGTCACTGGGAGGGCCTGAGAGTGACACTCAGAGGCAACAGGAAGGCACCTCCCAGCCCAGGCTTAGATTCCACCCAAACAACCAGGGCTTCTTGGAGAAATGGCTGGTTCCAAGGCTGAGGTAAAGACAGGACCAAATAAGCCTGCAACACCTCTCTGGACAGAAAGCACGGGAAGGTATAAAGAATGGTGGGGATACTCCAGCTTGGAGGGGCTGTCAGTGGCCACAATGAAGACCATTCCAGCAATAAAATAAATAATGACACTAACAGACTATAACCCAATGAATTAAATAGGAACCCCTGAGCCCACACCAGTATCAATAAACAGGGAGAAGAAAACATTCTTCCTCAGAGGAGACTGCGCCAGGCTCAGTACGCACTGGGTCCTGGTGTGTGCGGGTGCCCACGCAAGCATCCTCCCTCCCAGTGCATTTCAAACAAGGCACGGCTTCTCCTTGAACTTGGCAGGGAGTCGCCCTCTAGTGGTTTGAGCAGAAGGTAGCACAAGGAAGAGGAAAATGAAAGTTGACCTTGAAGATCCAGAGGCAGGAAAGGCAAGGCAAAGGTGCGGAATGAGGAGCGGGCAAGAAGGAAGGGATGCCTCGTCTGGCATGAGGGTAGATTTCATCTATCTGGGGTTTGTCAACTTCATACCAATAAAAAATTAGAGATGTAAGTTTAAATGGAGAAACAAAATGACTTTATGGGAAAGAGGAGAGAAATGAGGAGGATGGACAGCTACCTTGTTGGAATAAGGTAGGGAGCCCGGCCCGGAGCCAGTGCTCAAGGGTCTTTGTCTTCAGCCCCTTAGATTATATGGCAAGAAGGGGACTCTCTCCTTTGAGAGTTGTTATAACTTGACCGGCTATGTTAGGCTCTGAGATCCCTGATTTGGCCACTGGCTCTGTCTATGGCCTATGTGTAAATTTCTGGGTAAGCTCTTTTGGCCTTTTTCATTTTATCCAGTTGGTATCGCTGAAATTTATAGCACAGCTTGATATTTAAGGCCGAGCTGGCAATTAGTAAAGTGATATTAGGTACATTCTAGTGTATTAACATGGTGAGAGAATAATTACGCATATATACATTTATATACAGGTGTGTCTATGTGTGAGTATTCTATATATTAAGTGGGTTTTTTATATTATAGCCCCCTCTCTACTTTGTCTCTTGCATTTAACTGGAGGTGGAGAGGAGCAAACTGGGGCCCTGGTACCTAAGCGAGCCAGGGTGCTTATCGGTTTTTTTCTCTTTTCTTAATGGCTCTCTCTAGCAGGGGTTTTAACTCTTTTGTCAAAATTTGTCAGAAACCTCACTAAGGCCCTTGCCTGTTTTGTCTGTCTCCCAACTTCCTCTATGGGGACAGTGGGTGAATCTGGGGGGGAAAGGACGGAAAGGCCTAGAGAATGCTCACCCCCACCTGGTGCCTTCAGGTCTTTGCCAGGCTCCTCCCAGGGATGTCCTCTCAGGTGACACAAGGGTGGGCTCTGACTGTCCTCATGGAGGCATCCAGGCCAGCCTGGGCATTCCGCAAGGCAAGCCGGGAGACAACCTCTGAGACCACCTCTGCCTAGCTGGGCCCACTTAGTCCTCCGTTTTCAAGTACCAGGAGTCTCACCCTGACTCCTGCCTTGCCGATGAGTACCCTAGGGCCACAGAATGCAAGTCCAAAGACAACAGGCCTGGCACCGGTTCCCCCCGGGGCAGCTGGGATCCAGCCCACAGGTGGCCACCCTCCCACGGGCCAGGAGGGGTGTTTGCATAAGCTGGTATGTGGGACCTAATGAGGCCACATCTCTGCCCAGCCCAAGGGAGAAGGACAGAGTGCAGGTGAAGCTCATCCTTCCCTGTCACAGTGACTCCACAGTCACAGACAGTGCCCCCTGTCCCAGTCCTGCTGGAGTAGGCCCCTGAGAAGGGGTGGAATGAGCAGAAAGGTCTTCCACAGTGCCCACTACTGACCCATCCAGACTGTGGCTGGCTGGAATTCCTACAAGGAGGCCTATTTTCATTGAATTATAGTCTCATGTGTCAAAAGGTGGCCCTGGCTGGGCATCAGTGGTCAGACTGGAGCTAGGAGCTTTGGCAGCTTGTGAGACAGGAGAGAAGGGCCTAATGCTCCCCAAGAGGTACTTTTTATTTGACAGCCTCCTCGAATGAATCCCTTGGAGCCACCTGGCTACATCTGGTGTTTCATGTCTCCAGGAGACATTTGCTTTAGTGAAGCAGTCTTCAGTTGTGGACCTATCCCAGATGATTCCGCCCTGTAGCTACCCTGGGTAACTCCATCCCTCTGCAGCTATCCTCAGGTTTGAGATGGGCCCCATTCCCACAAGTCTGCCTTTTCCTATATAAGCAACTTCCCCCATACCGTGGAGTCAGTCCATGCACTGCTCCCCCTTATGTTACAGCATAAGTACTACTAGAGCCTCTCCCCTGTGGCATATTCCTGCCTATTCATGATTTCTGTCTTCAGTAGAGCACACTGAGCTGGTAACACCAAAGGCTGTTAGCGCTGAAAGCAGTCAGAGATTGGACCTGGTAACGCTGAAGGCCATTAGCAGCAGAGAACAGAGGGCAAGAGAGAATTGCCAGGAGGGGCCATCACTGGTAGTCAGAAGAGTTCCCAAGGATTGCCAGTAGCTGCTGACTCTGATCAGCTAGGGGGGTCCTCTCACACTAAAAGAATTGACAGCACCGGGATTCAGAGCTCAGGATTGTTATCACTACAAGAGCTACTGTTGCCAACGTGTGATCTCTATAGGAATTGAGCCAAAGAACCCCTGGCAACTGGTAACATCTTGGAGGCCTGTAGAGGGACCCTCCCCTTTAGGGGGCATACAATGGGGGTGCTCATCAGCAATGGAGAAGCAGCTGAAGAACTAGCCTGTCTGCTTTCTTACATATGGCTAATGACCCACACTAGCCATTGACACTTGGGTTGGTTTCTATTTTTAAACTAATGATTCTGTACTTTCAGCTGGTGACTCAGTCCCTTCTTTGGCTTCCCCAGCAGGAGGTCTGCCAACCTCTGGGGTTATCTCGAGGGAAGGGAGTTCTCCCCTTTCCAGGCAGTCTGTTCTATTTTGGGATGGCTCTAACACATCTTCATGGGCACAGTTTCCTAGAGGTTAAATAAGGTCTGAGTATTCCATAAAAATAGCTCTTGTTCATATAGCAGCATTACTGCACTCTAGAAGACACTAAGGATATAGGACATAGTCACAGTCCTCCACAGCATCTGTAGCTCCCCTTCAGACTTCTTTCTATTCATGTAGCCACACATCTATATCTATACCTGTGTTTCTAACTGCTGAACTCCAGGTCCAGTGCTGACATTCCAGGATCCAGAGGAGGAGGTTCCAGAGCAGGTGGAACTGGAGGGTCAGGTGACAGTCCCAGTCAGAAAAACCCAGCACCAATGTCCCTGCCCTGTACAAGACTCACTTTTCACACCTGCAAATGAGAGGTGACAATACTGATATTGGAATGACAATGACAATATCATCTGTAAGACTTGAGGCCCATCTAGGAGTAGGAAACAGGACCAGCCTCTCAGTTTCACAATGATCAGAGGTACAGAAATGGCCTGGCCCCCAGCAGTGCCATCCATTGTCAGCACATTGAGAGTGACTCTGAGCCTCCAACCTCCAGCAGGGCAGTCCTTTCTTTGGCTTCCCCAGTAGGTCATCTGCCAACCTCTAGGGATGGGGACTCCCCATTCTCCAGGCAGCCTGTCCTATTTTGGGATGGCTCTAACAGATCTTCATTGGCTCAGTTTCCTAGAGGTTAAGTAAGGTCCCTTCCGGTACTTTCCAGACACAGAGCAAGTGAGCAGAATGTGAAGGAAAGCATGTGAAGCAGAATGTGAATGTGAAGCAAAGGCCATTGAGGTCTCTGTCTGCCCTTGAGAAATATGGCATCAAAGCTGGGCCTCGCACACCACATCATCACACATGTATAGAAAGCATAGCTTTGGAGCAAGCTCCCCAGTGGGCATACATCAGAAAGAAGGGGCCTTGGCTGACTGACCAGGGAGGCCTCAGAGACTTTTGTACCAATCCTAAAATACCCGCAGTACGTGCTGCACTGTTAACACAACATGCTAATTTATTTGCCCACTTTACTAAAAAGGCCAGAAGTGAGACCAGCTTTAGGTAGAGTTAGATCCAGATGTTTAAATGATATAATTGGGAGTTTCTGCATTTCTAGGCTGCTTTCCTACTGGTTGGCTTCACCCTCAGGCACTTTCTTCTGGGGTGACAGAGGTGGCTACTGCTAGGTCTCAGCATATTATTTCAGTAGTCATTTTCCAAGGGGTTCTGGAAAATCCTGGGCCAACTCATGGCTCATATGCCCACTGCTGCAGCTGGGAGCCTCTGTGCTGAGCCTGAGTCCCAATGTCCAGGCCTGCAAACAATGATGGGCTAAGGGTACAGGAATGGTGGCCCCAAAGGACACAGAGACACACTCAGAGGAACAGGCAGAATCACAGGTGTCCCATCCCATTCCATTATGTACTATGACTCTTTGAGGTTATAGTCACTATAACATTTGAGTTTGTTTGGTTTTGTTCTGTTTTTGGTACTGGGGATTGAACTCAGGACCCTGTGCTTGCGAGGCAGGCAGGGAGCCACTGAGCTAAATCCTCAGCCCTGTTTTCGTTTTTTAACCACCAACTGCTCAAGGATTTTGGCCTTCTTGGACACAGGGACCCAACTACCCTTCCCACTCATGGGCCAGGAGGTCAACTCTGCCCTGAAGATCACTGACAGGCCAGGGCCACTGGTGCAGCAGACTGAGTCTCTACCCCCAGGAAAGCCCCAGCATGGTAGGAAGACAGAGACTGAGCCCCAGGCCAGAGGACTCCACCAGGGATTTCCCTCATAAGCCCGGCTGGTGGAGTAACAATCTGTGGTCACAGGGAAGGGGCTGTGTGGCCCAGGGAGGATGTGAGCCAAGGCAGGGAGCATAAAAGGCCATTGCTCAGAGCCAGCAGAGCAGACAGTGGTGGGAGATGAGTTTGGGAGGCGGCTGGGCACAGGAAAGGGAATGAACCTCATCCTCTGGAAGGTGGGTCCACCTGCTCACCTACTGATGTGTTTTCCCTACTAGAAAGAACAGCCTGGAGGGTGGGGATGCCTCCCACAGTCCCTCTGCCCCTCCTCCCCATCCACAGAAGTGCCTGGCCATAACAGGTGCTCATTAAGTATCTGTGATGGGGACAAAGGGGCGTCAAGAAGACAGGCTTGGGCCCCCTTCACTGCCAGTGGGGACTGCTATGGTTTGAATGTCCTCTCAAAACTCATGTTGAAACCTATTGCCTGGGGAATGTGGGAGGCAGGGAGACTCACTCCTAGTGGACACATGAGGAAACTGAGGCTCACAGGAGTAAACATGATGTCCAAGTTTATCCAGCTGGACCTGTGCTCTGGGAGGACAGGGGCCAGGCTTTTCTATTTCTCCACTGCTCCAATTTTACACAGTTGCTCACCCACATGAAGGCAGCAAGAGCATCCAGGGTACCAGGTAGGCACCAGGTAGGGGGCTTGTCCCTGGCTGCCCCCAGCCTGAGGATGACAGCAGGGCCAGGGGAGCATGCAGCATCACACCCTCGGTCCTGCCCACAACACAGGAGAAACTGCACAAATGAAAGTGAATAAAGTGCACTCGTCAGAGCACAAGACAGGGGCCAGGGCTCTAGTCCCCTTTTCTGCTTCTCTCCTTCATCTCTCTGGAAGAGCAGAAATCAGAAATCAGACCAATGGGTCATAGTGCATCTGTTTTGGGTGCAGGCAAACAGGAGCAACAAGGAAAGCTTTGGGAGACGTTCCCTCTGCCTCCTAGGCTAGCCCATGCCAACAGCACTGGCCATGTCCCCAAGCCACATCATAGTAGCAAGAAGGCTGGGGCCACTTGCCTGGAAGCAAGAGAAGACTGGGATGAGACCCAGCCTCAGAGGGGCTCCCCTAGCAGGGGCTTGGATGGCACTGTGGGGGATGCCACAGAGTCCAAGTGGCCAAGGTTCACACTGGAGCCACACATGAGGAAACTGAGGCCCATAGGAAGTGTCCAGAACACTCTGGACGGGTGGCCAGCCTGGCACAGGATAGTGGGCCACTGTTCCTGCCATGTCTCGGGGCAGTGGCTCCTTACTTCTCCAGCATGCTGCACCCCTGCCAGAGCTGCCCACACTTGCCTGGCATCCTCTCCTTATTCCACCCCACAGCAGGCAAGGGAGGGCTCCAGTTCAGCTGACTCTAAGCACAAACATGTGACTTCTGGAGCTGCCACCTGTCACCTCATGCCACCAGGCCCTCAGGTGGGGTGGATGGGGTCAAATGACCCCCTTCAAGGTCTGCCCTGGCTCAGAAGCCCCCAAAGCCAGGCCCTGCGAAGGGCCCACTCATCAGGCCGTGTGTGTGTGTAGAGGTATGAAGCGAGGAGGGGGGCTGAGCAGACCCATGAGCCCCCACACTGCCATTCTTGTTTAGCATGACTGACCCTTGCCTAGAATTCCATGAGACCTAGCTAATTACAGGGTGCTATGAGGCTTCCAAGGCTCCGAGTCAGCGAGCTGGGTTCAAATCCTTACTCTGGCAGGCTGTGTGGCCTTAGGTAAGTTACTCCACCTCTTTCTGCTGCCGCCTCCACATTGATAAGTTGGGGAAGATGAGAGGCACCTTCCAGGCTATAGGATTCATATGAGCTGAGGTTACAGGTGAGGGCACCTGCACAGGCCTGCATGGGTGTCCCTTTGTGAGGCACCCCTCCGACAGCCTCCTTGTGAGCTTGTTGCTGAGTGTCCCCCGCTGAGGGTATCAGAGGGGTGAGAAGAGCTGCAGGCCCAGAGCACATACCCTGGATGTTTGCTGAGTGACGACTCCTGGATTGGCCCAGTGGACCCGGTGGAACTGGAAGGCCCAGTAGACCCTTCCTCAATTCCTGTCCCACCACCCTGGAACCTTCCAGGACCTGAGTTACCTGCAGGCTCCCCAGAGGCAAGTTCCTGGGGCTGGGAGGTTGCTTATGAGTGTTCTCCCTCCTGGGCTGGCCCCTGACCTCCCGGACTCACCCTGTGGCCACCCCCAGCCTCTATTAGCCCAGAGCCCCACTGGTATCTCCTCGGGAACACAGAGCATAGCCCGGCTGCGGATGGATTTGTGTACCTTTCCCTTTTTGCCCTGGACACAAAGTGGTCTTGGTCAGGGACCAAGCACAATCATGAGGTCAGGCACCAGAAAGTACCACTATTTCTAATTCTGTCTTTCCACCCACTAGCAAGTCAGACAGCAGGGACACTCCAGAGAAAGCCAGAGGGGGCAGCCAAGATGGAGTGTCCGCCCCAGACATGCCCTCATCACCTGCAGCACCGGGTAGGTCCCACTGACCTCGTCACACATGCCCAACTCTGCCCCCCAAAACCCTCCACGTGAGGCCCATTCTACCCTCCCCAGGGCCTCTTTGGGTCCCTCACCAGTCTCTTATGAGGGCCAGGGTTGGAGGGGACTGGGCTGCCAGGTGGTTATCATGCCCTTGAGACCCTTTAGGACTATAAAATGGGAGGAACAAGGGCCTCCCTGTCAGACAGCTAACTGATGGCCAAGTTATGGAGCAACAGGAACTTGGTCTACCAGTCTCATGTCATCTGGCAAGCTAAACATATGACCCATGACGTGCCATCTGTTGGCAGGCCTGCCCTAGAAGGACCCATGCCCATATGCCCAGCAGACAGACCGGAATATTCCTGCCAGCCTGTGCAGAATGGTCTAGCCAGGACCCACCCAAACATCTCCTCATCTCCTCTGAGGGATAGGCAGAGGCGAGCTTGTACCACAGAGAACACATGGCCACCAGGAAGAACCAACTATGCCAATGATCCATGTGGTATTCCACTCAGAGGAAGGCTGGAACAGGCCCACCCCAGCTCCACTGCTGGGGGATTCCCATGAGAGGCTACAAAGCACACTCAGAAATGACTGTGACCAAGGAGGGGGCTGAGGTCACTCAGGAGGCCAGGGACGGGAGTTGGTCAGGGACTGGGGTCTTCTGGGGAGCTGGGAGTGTCCTGGTTCTTGACCAGGGTGTTTGCTTTGTTAGTCATTAAACTTCACAGTTAGAGTTTATTCACATCACACTTTTTTCTCCAGTACTGTAACTGAACTCACAGCCCTCACACTGAGATACAACCCTGGACCTTTTTACTTTAAAGACAGGGAGTTTCACCAAGTCACTAAGTTGCCAAGGCTGGGCTTGAGCTTGGGATCCTCCGGCCTTGATCTCTTATTAGACTTCTGGGGTTACAGGTGTGCACCAACACACCTGGATTCACACACAAAAAAATGTTTTTTTAAATTTTAATGAAGGCAGGCACAGTGGCACAAACCTGTAATCTGAGCACTCTGTCAGACTGAGCAGGAAGACTGCAAGTTCGAGCCCAGCCTGGGCAGCAAGCCTCTCTCAACATAAAAAATAAAATGGGCTGGGGATGCAGCTCAGTGGTAAAGTGCCCTTGAGTTCAATCCCTAGTACCTCAAAAATATTTTCTAATGAAAGTGTTTCAGAAAGTAGGTTAGCGACTGCCTAGGGCTAGGAAGATCGGCGCTTTAGTACTGATGACTAAAGGGTTCGGGATTTCCTCCTGGAATGATGAAATGTTATAAAATCGATCGTGAGGAAGGCTATGCAACTGTGACCTGTGCATGAAAACCCACTAAACTGTACAGTATGGGAATTATTTCTTGTGAAGTTGTTTCAAAAAGAGACAAAAGGAAAAGAGCACACAGGCTTGAATATGGGTGTGTCCCCCTCTTGCTGCGTGACCCCAGTTGAGCTCAGGGATCTCTCTGAGGCCAGGGTTCTCAAACATCGCCGCAGCCACAGGACCAGAAAACTCTGAAGAGTTGCCGGGACACTGAATCGCTCCACGAGCGCAGCCTCCCAAGCTTTGTTTCATTGCCCTTCCTTGCACTGGTAGTGGGGAATAGGCCTCAAGCCAGCGTTAGCCCACTCCACTGCACGGGGTGGCAGCTGGTTCCAGTTTCCACTGGGCCGGGACCGTCTTCCAGTGGCTCTGGACTTGGGGCTTTCCACAGGAGGACAGGAGGTCCTGCTCAGCCCAACAGTGGCAGTGCTCCCATCTGTAGGCACAAAGGGCCAAGGACAGAGGGACCTCAGCTCCTGGGCCTGCTGACTGGTGCTGCCCTCCACACCTGGTCTGCACTGGGCAGCTGCTCACTGTGACATAGGTGACAGCTGAAAAACAGCACCCCATTCACTTACATCCCTCAAACCCTACATGGCAACTAAAGAAAAGTCTGTTTCATTCCAAAGAGAACTCAGAGCCTCTTTCTATAAGAAAAAGTGAAGCCAGTCATTGTAGTCACGAGGGCCCAGTCAAAGGGGTGCTGGGTGGCAGCTGTCTGTGGCATCCTCCCTCCTGCCTATTCTGCCCCACTGGCAGATGCCTCACTGTCCTCACTGGGCAGCCTGTGCAGGGCTGGAATCCTGAGTGGCCATGGCTGGAAAGGCTCCCCACAGCAACTGGGTCCCAGCTCAGTTTAGGAGAAAGGGAGCATCTGAGCCTCAGCGAGGCTCAGGCTACTGGAATCCTGGTCAGAAAACCTTTCTGCTCTGGAGTCCAGAGGGAAAAGACCATTCTGGGCTCAAAATATCTTCCAACCTTGAGAACACAGTAAGGGAAGATCCAATGTGAGCTTTGTGTAGCTGGTTTATTTACATAGTTAGCAGAGGGTTCGAGCACTGGCACCTTCAATTTATGCTTAAGACACAGGGTGTTGACCGGACTAGGTATTAGAGTGAAAGGAAACTGTGAAGTGCAGTACTGCCCAGTTTCCGGCTGGTCCCCAGGAGGCGGGGTCAGTGAGGATAGAAAGAAGTAGGAATGTGACATGCTGATGGCTACTTCTCTCCCACTGGGGGCAGACAGAGCTCTTCAGAATGGGCAGAATGTCCCTTCCACGTATATGCTGCGATGGGAGAACCCTGAGCCCAACTCCAGTGCCCAGGGAAGATGCAGCCTGTCCCTGGGGAGGAAGAAAAGAAGGGGAAGCAATGCCTGGCAATGGCAGGCAGCAGTCCTCCCCACAAGTCCTGGCCATTCCACCCCAGAGCCCTGCCTGACCTTGAGGCAAGGCCAAGGAAAGCAGCAACTATGGCTCTGCCACAGATCTGAGCACAGAGCAGAGTATTCCCAGTAGGGAAAGTAGTGGGCAAAGCACCTGCCGTGAAGGAGTGCGAGGACTCTAGTCTAGTCCCTGGAACCCTCGCTTGGTGGCCTTGGGTAAGGCTTGGCTGTCTCATGTGAAAGGCCTGTCCTGGGGGAAGCCAGCACCCATGGGTCTGCAGGACTCCCACAAGGACTTGTACTAGTGGGTACAGGGACACTATGGAGTAAGCACTTGGTTCTGGGCTGGGCGGCAGGGATGCCCCGTGGCTGGAGGAACCTCAAGGAGTCCAGGGGATCACTGTGTGGCCTGGGTGCCAGGTTTTGCTCTCATGCCCAATGTGGCAGATGCCCTAGGAGCAGGGAGGTGTAGGTGGGGAGACCGCTCAGCCCCTTACCTGTCAGCCAGGTTCGGCCACATCCTGGCTGGACTGGACTTCCAAACAGAGCAGGCATGAGGAGAAATCTCTGTGTTTTTCTATGCCCAGTTCCAGGTCACGCCTGCTCAGTGGGGAGAGCTGTACACACTATCTGTCCAGAGCCTGTCCTGGCTCACAATGGGGACATGACCACAGCCCCTTGACAAAGCTCTAAGATCCTCTTGCCAGGGGCCTGAGCCTGCTGCGGAGCAGGCCCTGCAAAACCCACCTCCTAAGCTGAGCCACCTTGTGCTCAGGCCCAGATTAGTGCTTCAGCCTTATTTTGGGCACACTGTGGTAACAGCAGGAAGAGAGGGTCATGGACATATGAGCAGGAGATCTCCTAGCTCACCAGTGAGCCCAGACTCCACACTTCCCACAGCACCTTGGTCTCTCGGATGACTGATGAGCTGCCTTGGAAACACAACTGTGTGCAGTTGTGTGCAAACCTTGGGGACAGCAGCTGAAGGTCATCCTGCAGCAGGGCCAGTGAGGGGCTATAAGATGGCCCCCTCCCTTTCTTGTGCCAGCCCTGCTCAGCAGCCCAGAGAGCTCAATGTCCCCGCCCTGCCTCAACTTCACACCAGTGTGAGTGCCAAGTCACTCATCACATGGGTATCTGCCACCTGTGCCCATGACAAGGCCACCCTCCTCACCCCTTCACTCTCCCAGTTGGCCACCAACAGAAGTCAAGGTCCAGGAAGCCTTCCAATGCCCAGCTCACTCATCCAGTGACCTGTGGGTCCTGTAAGGCCACTCAGGGCTAGAGGAGAGGCCCAGTACAGGGGTAAGGATGTGCCTCGGTCACAGACCAGACATGGGCCCTGCCATGTGGGACTCTTATCTGGCAGAAGCAGACCATCCTGACGTCCACACCCAGTGCTGCCTGACCAGAGATTCCCAGAGGGGCAAGAAGCTTGGGTGGGTGAGGGTCAGGCCTGGGAACGACGAGGTGGATGCCGCCAGAAGGGTAGCAGTGGCATTTCTGCACAGAAAGGGGCTCTGGCCCAGGCTCTAGGATGCCCACTGGCCTAAGGTAGCCACATATGGCAGGGGGCACCACAAAAGGAGCCACAGGGGACTCTGGATTCCCTGCTCTAACTCAGTGAAGTCCCATCAAGGCCAGGGAGAACATGGCTGGCCCTGCAGCCTGCTGTCCAAGCCATGCAATGCACTAGGTCCCAAGAGGGTAAGTCCATGGGTAAGGAGTGCCATCTGGAGGGAGAAAGGGGTAGTGCAGGGATGAGGCACCTGGCCGCGAGGCCAACGTTAGCCACAGAGGCAAGCCAACATTTTCTAGTAGTCACACTTTAAAAAGTGCAGTAATAGATGAAATAAACATACAGTGTTGACATTTCAACCAACATCGATAAAAAATGTTAATATAGAAATGTTAATAATAGAAAATTACTGATGAGCTCAGTCACAACGTGTTTCCTATTTGGTCTCTGAAAGCTGGCATGCAGTTCACCCTTTCAGCATATTCCATTTGGATCAGCTGCATTTCAAGCACTCAGTTGCCCCTTGAAGCTTGTGGTCACCATACTGGATAGTGAGGGTCCTCAGAGTCATCACTTGCTGGGAGATTTGTTCCTTTAACATACATGTATTCATGTTCGTAGAACCTGTCTTCCTTTTCTGCCCTGTGGCCTTCCCAAGGGTAACTCAGTTCCTACCTTGCCTGAACCAAGACTCTTGTCCTTCCACCCTTCGGGCTAGCAAAGGTAGATCTGCCTCCATACAAACAAAGCGAAAGTCAGGTCAAGTCCCATTCTTTCCAACCAGGGTAAGACTACTGTACCTGGGGGCCAAATGGAAATCACTCACCCCAGGAGCAACACCAGCAGCACTGCTGGCCATTACTAAAGACCGCTGTTGCACCAGGCACTGGCACGAGTACTGATAGGCAGCGTATCGTCATGTGTTTACAAGGAGGAGAAATGGCCCAGGAAAGATGCCAAAAAACATGTTCAAGAAAAAAACCTGTAGGGCCGGGGATTTACCTCAGTGGTTCTGGCACCTGACTCGAAAACGCAAGGTCCCAAGTTCAATCCCTGATACAAAAAAAAAAAAAAAAAAAAAAAAAAAAAAAAAAAAAGAAAAAAACCTACAGGTTGCAGAACAATATAATCCCATTTTCATAAAATAAAAAAACCCAAACATTAACAGTATGCATGTCTAGAAGGATTTGGCAAGCTGTGCATGGAATTTATCTCTCTAGGGGGAAACTCTATTAGGTAGACATCACTTACTTTTTTTTTTGAAGTGCTGGGGGTGGAACCCAGGGTTTCAGCATACTAGGCAAGCCACATTCGCAGACCCTCCTACACTTTCCTTTAAATGTGATGCAGATAACTGGACTCTGAAAAGGGTTGACTCGGTGGCGTAGGGTAGCACAGCCTCCACATGCTCACCTGCTCATCTGGCAACTTCCCTACTGTGGGATGGGGACCTTCTTCAGATTCAGTCATCTAGTGGCATGTGTGAGCTTGGAACAAGGCTAATACAGGGGCACCTCACTTACACAGGCCGGGAAGTTTCCAAATGAGGACATTTAATCAAGAAAGTCACATTTTTTCCCTAACAAACCAGAAAAAGCCCTATGTACAAAATTTATAGGTCTTAGGCTTCACTTTCTACTCAGGAACACCACTGTGTTTTCAAATAAGGAGGCATCATTGTCACACTCAGAAGTCAGAGATGCACACTGAGCTCACACTGGCCTGGTCTCCAGGTGACTGCCATGGGGCAGAACTGTGCAAGAGTGAGGGGTGCCAAGTTCCAGTCCTCAGCATGGAGCTCCTTGCCTGGGAACAACAGCAAGATCAGGCTCTGCAACTCTGAGGCAAAGGTGAGACTAGGGGCCTTGCTGCCTTGCTACAGTCCGAATGTGCCCCCTCAAATTCAGGTCTTGGAAACTTAGTTCCCAATGCAACAGCAGGAGGAGGTGGAGCTTTAGGAAGGTGTTTGGTCATAAGGATTAATGCTATCATTAAAAGGGCTTCTCTCTTCTGCCATGAGAGGAAACAGCACTCTCCCTCTCTGGAGAACAGAGCAACTAGGTGCTACACTGGAACCAGAAAAAGAACCTGCTGGTGCCTTGATTTGGACTTCCTGGCCTCCAGAACTGTGAGAGAACATATTTCTCTTCTTTATAAATTACCCAGCTTAGGTACTGTTATAGCAGCACAGACAAAAACAGGACCCTGGGCTGGCCTCTCAGAGAGAATGTTTCTGGCTTGGCAATGGAGTCTTCCTCAATGACATAGGGCAGACATAACTAGGGAAGCCAGGAGACCACCCACTTTAGAGCCTGGGAAAGAAAGAAAGTCTGTAATTCAGGTGCACTGGAGCTTCAAAGGGGGCCTGCACTCTGAGAGGGTGCAGAAGATGACTAAAAGGGACTGAGTTTCCTGACCTCAGACCTGAGGTGCTCACTTACAACCCCAAAACCACAGGTGCCTCATCCTGGAGAGACCTCAGAGCAACACTCAGGCCTCTAATTAATTTTGACCTTGTCCAAGCAGATCACTGAGTTAAAATATGACTGATCTCCTCCCCATGCCCAAACCCAGCTCCCCTGGGTGACCATGTTTTAACCAAAAACCTGCAAAACTGTGCTTTCTCTGAAGGGTCACAATCAGATCCATCTAGCATAGGTAAGGCAATGCTCTGAAGTCTAAGACATTCTCAAGGGCCAAGTGAACTAAAGCCTGGGCAGCTTCACATACCCGAAAGTGTTGACCTGCAGCAGGTGCCCATGATGACCTGCTCAGAACTGGGCAGACTTCTGACCCAGCAAACAGAACTCAAGCTGTTTTTCCAGATGGAGGTCCCATTCCTGAGCATCCCTGACACCAATCTGTTGTCTCTAGGTTCTCTGCCTCTCATGGACTAGAGAAAGCAGAGCAAAAGGAAAAAGAGGGGGTGGGGATTTATCTCAGTGGCTCTGGTGCTTGCCTTGCAAATGCAAGGATCTGAATTCGATCCCTGGTACCAAAAAAAAAGGAAAAAGAGGATGGCTAGCAGGGGCCACCACCTATGACCTCTACCACAGTAAAGCCTCTGAGCACATTGCCACTCCCTGGAGCACACCCACTCGCTGGCAGACAGCACCTAAGACAGCTTTTATTTTTTTAATCTTTGCACTTCACACCTATTCACATCTGTTTCAAAACCCAGACCCTGTATCAAGACTTTGCCTTACAGTGGACATCAAGCCAGGAAGAAATGTGATTTCTGCTAGAAAGGTCAGTCAGACTCTTCCTTGGAAGTCAATTGTAGGCAAGGCAGTGAATGTTCATCCATATAACTGTATGTTATGGTTTAGAGCTAAATGCCTCCCAAATGCCTCACGTGTTTAGTGAGTGATTGGATCCTGCGGTCGCTGTACTCATCAGCAGATTCATCCACTGATGAGTTCACAGTTGAATGTGGTGTTAGGAGATGGGGCCTAGTTGGAAGAGGAGGTTCACTGGGAGCGGGGCCTGGAAGGGTGCATTCTCTGCTTTCTGACCACCATGCAGTGAACAGATTTCCTCCTCCAGGCCCTTCTACCATGCTTTTCTGCCTTGGGGCCAGCTGACCACGGACTGAAACTGTGAGCCAAAATAAACCTCTCATCTGTAGGAACTGCCTTCCTGCCTATGCGCAAAGTCAGCTCTTCCTTGCAATGCTGGCCATACAACAAAACAAAGCAACCTAAAAATTTAAAAATTAAAAAACCGTCTCTCTCAGGTTGTGGGTGTTGGGTGTTTTGTCCTGGCAATGAGAAAGTGACTAAGACACTGCTCATGTATTTGGAAAGAAAAGCCCCTTTTGTTTTGGAAATCACAAAAATTACAACACGACCTCCCCAGGACTCTATGGAGAAGAGCAGACAAATGACCCAGCCATGGGCACTGACCTGAACTTGCCGGTGCGCACCTGCAGTGCTCTCATTCCACACCGCTGGGCACCACCAACGTCACCCACAATATCATCCCCGATCATGATGGCCTGTCAGGGCAGTGAAATATGCTCAGAAGTGATGTCAGGAGAATATTATTGCTGTGCACCTTCATCTTTGGTGACATAATAAACTGCTTGATTTGATGTTTAAAACCACCATCACACAAATTTAAAAAGATAATATTGTCACTGTATTGATTAAAAGTCAACCCACCTTGAATATATCTCCTGCTGCCTCCTTGGGCTGTGGCTCTCAATGGTGTATATTTGCACACTTTGAAATCAATAAGCAGGCATCAAAATGATTTGGTGCACCAAGGACAAGTGGGGATGCTGATGCACCCAACCTTTACCTGCACTTTACCTAATGCTAAATACTCTGCAGCCTGGCGATTCTGCAAGCCCTTGGTTCTGTGAAAGCTGATTAAATCCCTGGCAAATCTTTCTAATCTACAGTTTAAAAGGTTTTGCTTTCAATAGTGAAGATATTATGTGTCAAAACCAAAACAATATACAACAGCAAAATATACACAGAGGAAATGCTCACAGTCTGGATATCATTTCAAAAGCAGCCTCAAGGGGCTGGGGATTTAGCTCAGTGGTTCCGGCACCTGCCTCGCAAGCACAAGGTCCCAAATTAGATCCTTGGTACCAAAAAAAAAAAAAAAAAGCAGAATCAAGATAGACTCCCCCGGTTGAAGCAACCAGAAACCAGACAAACTCTTACCAACTGATAGTTTTCAAGACATCAAGCAAGGGTGGACAGTGATTTCTGTGACATAGGAGAGGGGAGCCTTGGGATTGGTCCAGCTTATTGCCTTCAGTTTCCAGACAGCAGATAAAGGAGGATGCTATACACTGAGACACGTCCCTTGAAGTCATACATTGAAGCTCTAGCCTCCAATGTGACTGCATTTGGAGATTGGGACTCTAAGGAGGTAGTTAAGATTGCAAAGAGGTCATAAGAGTGGGGCCCGGACCCAATGGGACTGGGGGGTCCTTGTTAGAGGAAGGAGATGCCATTGCTTTCTCCACATGAGCACAGAGGAAAAACCACAAGTAAGAAGGCAGCCACTACAGTCTGGATATAGTTTATTTCCCAAAGAGCTTGTGTGCTGGAAGCTTGGGCCCCCACATAGTGGTGTTGAAATGGTAGAATCTATAAGAGGTGGGGAGAAGTGCTGGGTCATGGGCGTTCCACCCTCAGAAGGGATTGATGCTGCTTTCATGGCTTAAGTTAGGGAGAGAGCTGATAGTTGTACAGCAAGACTACTCCAAAGCACTTGGCCCCTTCCATACACAGCTGCTTCTCCATTGCACTGTGACACAGCCACAGCACCCTCATCAGAGGCTGAACAGATGGGGCTGCCAAATTTTGGACTTGCAGTCTCCAAAATGGTGACCTACAAAGCTTCTTTATAAAGTGGCCATGTCTGGTATTCTGTTACAGCAATACAAAACTGACTAAGACAACCACCCTCTACAAGCCACAAACAGTACCCTCACCAGAAAATGAATCTGTTGACACCTTGATCTCAGAATTCTAGCCCCTACAACTATAAGAATGTAAATTTCTGCCGTTTACCTTAACCTATTATTTTCTTAGTCATTATGAGCTGACTAATATAGAGGGAAACCCTGGGTGAAGCCTAGCAGTAGTACTGGTTAGCTTTTCACTGCTAGGTCAAAATACCCAGTATACCTTCAAGCCAGACTTCTGGCTCACAGTTTCAGAGGATTCAGTCTATGCTTGGCTGAGTACAAGGGAGACACATTATAGCAGAGGAAAGCTACTCACCTCATACCAGTCAGGAAGCAGTAAGATAGAGATAGAGCCAGAGAGAGAGAGGAAGGGGCTGGCTGGCGACAGGATAGACCCTTCAAAAGCACACCTCCAGTGACCTGCTTCCTCCAACTGGAGACCACCTCCTAACAGTCATTCAGCTATGAACTCATCAATGGATTAATCCACTGACAAAGCGCCCTCGTGATCCAGTCACCTCTTGAGGCCTCACCTCTGAATACTGCAGCATTGGGGATTAAGACCTCAATAGAGAAGTCTTTGAGGGAATACTTCATATCTAAACCATAATGCCCCCCAAATTGAGGCAGTGAAGCCAGGATTCTGGGGAGACGAAGGCTCATGAGTCCATAGGACAGAGGGTCAGATAGAATTGCACAGAGAAAACTGTAGGGGTACACAGAAAGCCCCCTCAGGTACCCAGTAAACTAATGATCAACACACTTGAGTAAGGAAATGCCCAAGGCCTGGGAAAGAAGCACACAGAAACAATGAAAGAAATCAGGCCTAGACCTCACACAGGGTTGAACCTGTCCTCACCACCCAGACTGGAAAATTTTATAATTCACAGAACCATCCTGCTTCACTGGTAGGGAGTAATTAATCCTAGACTAAAGCCTATTCTGGTGCTGCCTCCAGTCTGAAAAAGCAAGATCTAGAAGGATCAAACTATTTTCAAGTAATTTAGTGGTATTCCAGAACAAAACTCAAATATATTTGTGGTCATATAAAAATATCTAACAGCTGAAAAGATAAAATTCACAATCACATTCAATAAAAAAATTATCAGACATGCAACAAAGAACATTATAACAACAAAGGAGAAAAAAAATCTATCAATCAAAACTAATCCTGAACTGACACAGATCTGAGACTTAGCAGATAAGAGGATTAAATCAGTTCTTATAACTGTACTCTGTTTGTTCATTCCAAAAATTAAATAGAGAAATGGAAGATAGAAGAAAAAGATCCAAAGCTTCTAGAGGTGAAACTATACTGTCAAGATTCAAAAATATAGATGAGATGAATGCCAGAGTAGACATTGTAGAGGAAAAGACTAATAAAATTTAAAATACAATAATAGAAACTATCCAAAATGAAACAGAGAGAAGAAAAAATTTTTTAAATAGAGCATCAGTAAACTATGGTACAACTTCAAGGGACCTAGTATATATGTTAACTGGAGTCCCTGAAAGTGAGATGAGAGAGGAGATAAAGACATTTGAAGAAATAATAGCTGAAAATTTTCAAAACTCAACAAAAATTATAAATCCATAGATCCAAAATCTTAATGAACACCTGGCATAAGAAACATGAAAAAACCTTATCAAGGCATATGACAGTCAAATTGCTCAAAGTGGGTGACAAGCCAGGCACAGTGATGCTGCCTGTAATCCCAGCTACTTGGGAGGCTAAAGCTGGAGTACTGAGAGATCCAGTCTTGCCTGGG
>NW_004624737.1:22577364-22643562 GCF_000247695.1 Heterocephalus glaber
GACATGATAGATATATGGAATATATAATATATATATGGAAGCAAGGAGGGAGGGGAGAATACAGGGAGGAGGCAGGGGGAAGAGGAAGGGGAGAAAGAGAGAGAGAAGGGGGAGGGAGGGAGAGAGAGAGAAACTAATGAACAAAGAAAAAATTTTAAAACAGCAGGTGGGGGTGTTACATAGCGAGAAATAAAGGTATCAGATTTGTTGGAAACAATAGATGTCAGAAGACTGGGCCGTTCACCATCTTTAAAGTACTGAAAGAAAAAACTACCCATCTAGAATTCTACATCCAGTAAAAATACCTTTCAAAAAGCACTGGTGAAATAAAGATGCTTCAAACATCCAAAGCTGAAAGAATTCTTCAACAGATGCCACCTTACAAGAAACAAGGAAGGAAGTCCTTGGATAAAAGGAAAATGATGAGATGGAAACGTGCATCCAACAGAGCATCAGCAGTGGTTAACTCATGGCAGTTGCTTCCCCTCCTGCTGGCCAATTTCTCGAGGCTTTCCAGATGCAGCTCAGGGGACACCACCTGTCCTCACCCCCAGGCTGGGTTATAAGGCCCTTCCAAAGCACTCAGTGATTGCCCCAGCTCTGCCGTCACCACACTGAATTACAACAGACTCCACTTGTCTCCTTCCTCCAGAAATGCAGGGCCCCATCAGGGCGGGACTCTGGGCTGATGACAATTAATTACCTGGTGATCAAATGAGTGGATCATACTCTGAATCAAGGTTCACTATCAGAGTCTGGAGACTACATGCAGCACAAACAATGAAGAGTGGGGGACTAGAACAATCCACTTGAGTGTTGCCAAGGCCTTAATCATTTGTGGGTCTTCTTTTACCCTATTCACCTGTATTATTAATATTACTGATTAAATTTATTCATCTTTCTATTTAAACCCATGTTATTTTTCAAGGAAAAAGCAGCCACTCTCATTCCCCTACCATAAGCATTTAATTAAAAGCTTTAAAATACTTTCAGAAGATTCTGCTGGTGGAAGGTCGGCTGGTACTTTATACATCAATCATCTTGTAGATCTGCTCTCAAGACCAATCAGTAATGTCCTCAGTCATGGCTAGACTGAGAAACCAGACTCTCATGACATATTGAGTACCCAATATTGACAGATGGGGACAGATGCTTTAAAACTGACTGTTGCTCCATAAGTTTCCTCTCTGAATGCAGATGCTAGGTGGGGTTAACTGATGAGTAAACACATTAACCAATACCAAGAAAAAAAAACCACCCAAAATAATGATCATAAAGCACTCACAAGACAGGGGAATCAGGTTGGTGGGGCACAGAGGAAGCATGGAAGTATTCCCAAGGGGACACTATATGTGTGCTAACTACCCATTTACTCACCTCTCACTAGGGCAGGCCATGCACTGAACTCCAAAAAGTACAGGTAGATAAGCCTGAGGCCACCTGTCCTTGCAAACACAACTAGAGGAATCCTAGAAGCTGTGGAGAAGGGGAAAGGCAGAGCTGGTGCTGCCTCCCAGCCATGGAGGTTGTCAGGCTACACGAGAGCTTTCTTACAATTAGCCTAGGCTCCTCATTTAATCACCCACAAACAGAGGCTGAAGGGCCCCTACCAGAGAAGCCAGGGAGTCGGTGGCACTGGGAGAAAGCTGGGAGGTAACTGGCGTCTGCTGATGCTGAGAATTCTGCCAAATGCCGGTAGCCATGAGCCACTGTGAGACAGGTGAGGAACTTGCAAGAAGTCGCATTTCTTCGCAGAGACTATACTGTGCTTTATACATCTCACTAATTTTCTCTGATCTTTCCTCCACCTAATGCCCATGTTTCCCAGAGGATGTTATATGTTCTAGTGGTAGACTATGTAATTTCATGTAGAACAAGGCCATAAATATCTTAATGTAATTATGTGCTATTTATTTTTAGATCAATTATGGTAAGTGAGAAATTCTGGCCTTCCATTTACAGTAATGATCAAAAGTTCGTTTGAAAATACATTTATTTAAGTAAAATAAAAAGTCAGCTTAAAGAAACTTTAATAACAGAGCCAGTGGCAAGTACCTAGATATGGTAAAAGTTGGAATGTTTTTGTAGGATGACTGGTATTGAGAGAACATTGCCAAGCACAAATGAGTGGGATTTTTTGTGACTATTAAACTTCTCCATAGCTGTTTGGAAATCATCAAATCACCAAGGAAGAACTGGCCAGTGGCACCTGCTCCCTGAAGCGGGATGGTACTAAAGGGTTCCACTCACATGTGATTCTCAAGCTCCTGTCAAACTGAGACTGGTGGGCAACTTGTGGTCCAGCCTCAGGTGTACTCTTATTCATCCCTTTGAAGGACTTTTCCTGAAATCATCAGGTCAGCCCATGAACATCCAAGATGCTCCAACTTAGGACTGTGTTCTTCACTGCCAGAGCTCAGGGACCATTGTGCTAGAGGGTCCGTTGAAAATGGTATGAGCCTTTCATATATTATATGTCATGCCTAACACTTTCCGTGCTTTAGTCAAAATAAAATGCGTATGTGCACATCTAGACAGCTAAATTCTCCCTTTTCATAAGGGAAACTCAGGACTTCCTGGCCTGGGCATTTGTGCATGTGGCCCAGGGAGATGGAGTGAGAAAAAACTGCTCCCCGGGAGGAAGAGCAGTTACTCAGGGAACAGCACTGTGATTCAGCCTGAAAACCAATGCCTGCATCAAGGCAAAGCTCCACAGGAAGCTGCAAGGAGCTTCTCTGGGAGGGTGGCAGGGAGCAGGGTGAGAACACGGGGAGCCGGGGGTGTGCAGCTGCATGGAGCAGAGCAGCGATGCCTGTCTGGGCCAGCTTGTGGGCTTCGCATACCAAAATGCGCTCAGGACCCTGGGGAATTCACAGATTTACTATCGGTGAAGGGCAATAATCATGCCAGGAGGAGCAATTATTGCCAAATCATTTAGGATTTAAAAAATCATTGGCAAGAAGATGGAGGTCAAGAGGTGTGCTGTCAGGGGAAATAAAAAAAACTCTACCTGTCAAGCCTGGATTTCACTTCTTTTCTGACTGTGATATGGTAGAGAGGAGACAGAGACACAAACTGAAAGGTCGGACTCCCACGGAACCTAAAAATCCAGAGCACTGGAGGGAGGCCCCATAGTCCCTGAGGCAGACTTCTTGGTTTGGGTTTGAAAGGCAGATTCATTCATCCTTCTTAAATACTGTCTGCCTGCTAGGTCTCCTCTTTGCCATATTAGGTGACAGGAGAACCTACTTTAATAAGTGCCATGTTTTAGAGGACAGACTTCCAGGGCTAAAGTGCTTCCTAAGAAAGCCCACCTTTCATGAATTGTTTAGCTATCACAGAACTCTCCTGAGTGAAGTATTTCTCCCTATCACAGGGCAGGAAACACCAGGGAGGGGGTGGGAATGGAGAACACGGCCAAGTCCCTATACTGCAGCCCTAGGAGCACACACCCCACAAAGAGCGGTCTGGAGATGACATTTAGACTTTCACCTCCAAGCTCCCTCAGAAAACCTGGAGGCTGGGAGTACAATGCAGAGGTAGAGGGCTTGCTTAGTGTGTGCAAGATCTTAGGTTTAATCCCCAGTGCTGCAGGTACAGAGACAGGGACAGAAACAGGGAGAGGGACAGGGACTGAGACAGGGGAGGGGGAAGGGGAGGAAGAGAGAAAGGCAGAAGGAGAGGGACAGGGAGAGGGAGAAGGAGAACACCTCAAAGACTACCATTTTCCACTAAGCAAGAAACAACAGTGTTGGTGCTGGTAAGCATGTGAGGAAACAAACACCCTTACACACAGGGATCAGCAAGTGAACTGACACAATTCTCCTGAAAGAGAAAAAAGCAATGTGTATCATGGACACATAACCACATCACTAGAATGCCTGATAAATAATTAGAAATGTGCAAAAAGATGTACATACAAGGGCATTCATTACTTAAGTATAATAGGAAATTTGGAAGAAGCCAATGTCCAACAACAGAGAATGGTAAACATTGTAGTAGTCTACATGATAGAATACTACACAGCCACAAAAACTGCCTTGCAAAAAGGTTTAATAAAGGAAATTATTCCAATAAAATATTAAGGGTAAAAATCAAGTTTCAGATGCACATTCAGCATTACTCCAAGTTTATTTTAAAATGTATATACAGGGGCCAGGGATTTAGCTCAGTGGTTCCAGTGCCTGCCTCGCAAGCGCAAGGTCCTGAGTTCAATCCCCGGTACCAAAAAAAAAAAAAAAAGTATATACAGACATAAAAAGTATAGAAAGATTAGGCATGATTTGTGCTATTCTAGGCTAGAGGAATGAAGAACTTTTTTCTTCTACTTAATTTTTTTCTATCTCCTTTAGTAAACATGGATTACTTTACAATCAGATTTTTTTTTTGTACCAGGGATTGAACTCGGGTCCTTGAGCTTACAAGGCAGGCATCAGAACCACTGAGCTAAATCCCTGGCCCACAATCAGATTTTTTTTAAAAACTTGTGTTTTGAGAAGAAAATAAAATCTACCAGAGAAGCCATTAGAGGAGAAAACATTTTAAGAAAAAACTGTTTTATAGGCACCTTATGACTAGGACACATCACAAAGCTAACTTCAGAGCTGGTACTTCCTAAAACATCCACTGGTTTCAGTACTGCTGTGCTGGTGCTGGGTGCTTGGAGGCTGGGCCAGGACATCTGATTCTAGCCAGGGTTGCAGGAACACAGTATCGACTCTTGGCCCTCGCTCTCCTGGGGCTGGAATGCACACAGACTTAGCAAGCCTCAGCAGGGTCACCACCACATTGACACCCAAAGAGAATGCAGCTGGGGGCAGTGCTGGGCAACAAGACAGGGAAGCCTTAGACAGAAACACCAGGGCAAGGAGGCCACAGAGGAGAAACAGCAAGTGGTCCCCCAACCCCATAACTAAGATTGATACCTTGATGGGCCAGGGATTTAGCTCAGTGGTTCTGCTGCCTGCCTGGCAAGTGCAAGGTCCCAAGTTTGATCCTCAATACCAAAAAAAAACCAAAAACAAAAGATTGATACCTTGAGAATCAGGAATAAAATGTTAGGTCCATTTCTTATGCCCAGTCCTCTGTGGACTGTAAACTATATACTTTGCCTTCACTTTCTTGCCCCCCATTCTTTTTTTTATTGGTTATACATTAACTAATATATATTGGTTATATATTTGCATATAACACACTTTGATCATTCTGATACACCCCCATCATGCTTCCTTGCCCTGACCCCCAGCCAGTTTCACATTTTAGGGGAAGGGGTTTTAACAGATATATTTTTCTCATGTCCATCCCCGTTACCCACTCCTACACCCCCTCCTCCCCCTCTTATTCCCTTTCTCATGTCCAATGATAGTCTCCCTTTTACATTTTTAAGATTCGATATTTGACTCAGTTTGCCTTATTTTGGTCACCACGATGGTCTTCAGGTCTATTCATTTTCTTCCAAATGACAGAATTTCTTTCCTTCTTGTGGTTGAATAACATTCCATTGTGTATATATGCCACATAGTCATTATCCATTCATCTACTGATGGGCATCTAGGCTGATTCCCTATCTTGGCTATTGTGAATTGTGCCTCATAAACATGAGTATGTAGGGATCTCTATGGTATGTTGACTTTTTTTTTTTTTTTTTGCTGACTTTAACTGGTTCTGGTTCACAGCAAGGAGTGTTACAGCTGGGTCAAATGTTAACTCTATTTTTAGTTCTCTGAGGAACATCCGTACTGTTGTCATTAGTGGTTGTACTAACTTACATTCCTACTACCAGTGTAGAAGTGTTACATTCTCTCAGCATCCTTGCTAGCATTTATTGAGTTTGTGTTCTCGATGATAGCCATTCTGACTGGGGTAAGCTGGTATTTAATGGCTAAAGATGTTGAACATTTTTTCATATATGTACTTAGAGGTTATCTGTATTTCTTTGGAGAATTTATGTGTTCAATTCATCTGCCCATTTATTGGTTGGTGTTGTGGCTTGTGTCTAGATATCTCCCCAAAGTCTCACGCAGTCTTTTTCAAAGGTAGCTAAATCTGGGAAGTGTGATGCTAGGATTATTAAACCACTACATGTGAGTGATTGGTTTGGCACCAGCCTAATCCCGGTAGTTTGGATGGGATAAAAGTGTCAGGAAGACACTGTTAAAAAGAGCCCTTGTTGGGCCGGGGATTTAGCTCAGTGGTTTCGCTGCCTGCTGTGCAAGCGCAAGGACCCGAGTTCAATCCCCGGTACCAAAAAAAAAAAAGAGCCTTTGTTGCTTTTGCTACTGTGCGGGTGCCATGAACTGTTTCCCTTCTGTGATGTTCCTCTGCCATTAGGTCCTTTGTTGTTTTTGATGTCTTTTGCTGCCACGAACTATTACCCCTCTGCCACTCTGCTTTGGAGCCACCAATTATGGACAGAAACCTCTACGAACTATACGCCAAATAAACCCCTTCCCCTCTAACTTTGAGTGTCTGGTATTCTGTTTCAGCAATGAGAGAAAAGTAACTAACACAGTTGGGCTACTGATTTGTTGGTATTAAGTTTTCTGAGTTCTTTACATATTCTAGATATTAATCCTCTGCCAAAAAAGTAGCTGGTAAAGAATTTCTCCCATTCTGTAGACTGTCTCTTCATTCTTAGTTGTTTCCCTTGCTGTACAGAAACTTTTTAATTTAATATAGTCCCATCTGTGGATTCTTGCTGTTATTTCTTGTGCTGTTGGAGTCTTATTCAAGAAGATTTTTAAAAATCGATGGATCAATATATTAATAATGGACTAGCTGAGAAAGCAATCAAGAAAACAATTCCATTCATGATAGCTTCAAACAAAATAAAATACATAGGGATCAATCTATCCAAGGAGGTACAATAGAAGACCTCTAAAATGAAAATTTCAGAACACTGAAGAAATTGAACACACAAGATGAAAAGACCTCCCATGTTCACGGATTGGCAGAATAATACTGTCAAAATAGACATACGACCCAAAGAGATCTACACATTCAATGCAATCCCCATCAAAATACCAATGACATTCTTCACAGAACTAGAAAAAACAATCCTAAAATTCATACATCAACACAAAAGAGCCAGAACAGCCAAAGCAATCTTAAGCCAAAAGAGTAATGGTGGAGAAATCACAATGCCCAATTTTAAATTATATTGCAAAGCCAAAGTTATAAAAATAGCATGGTACTGGCACAAAAATAGACATATAGACCAATGGAATCAAACAGAGGATACAGACACAAACCCACTCAACTACAGCCATATGCTTCTGGACAAAACAGCCAAAGATATACACTGGAGAAAAGACAGCCTCTTTAACAAATGGTCCTCGGAAACCTTATAGAAGATTGACACTAGGTCCTTACTGCTTACTCTAACAAAAATCAATTCAAAATGGATCAAAGACCTAGGTATAAGACCTAAAACTTTGAAACTTAGAAAGAAAACGTAGGGGAAATGAAGCCAAAAGCTCATTTTCTTTCTATTTTTTAAAATTAAAAGAATTTTTTTGACAATGCTGGAGATTGAATCCAGGTTCTCAGGCAAGCTAGGCAAGTGTTCTATCACTAAGCTACATCCCAAACCTTTTTAAATTTTGAAACAAGAGCTGGCTAAATTTCCCAGGCTGGTCTTGAACTCATGATTTCCTGTCTCAGCTTCCTGAATATAGCTGGGATTATAGGCATGCGCTACCATGCCCAGTAACTGCCCTCTTTTTTAAATTTTTATTATTTATTTATTTATTTATTTATTTAATTTTTATTTTATTTTAGTGTACTGAGGATTAAATCCAGGGCCTTTGCATCAACCTACACCCCTATGCCTTTTTATTTTTTATTTTGAGACAAGATCTTGCTAAGTTGCTAAATTAACCAAGCTGGGCTTGAACTTTTGATTCTCCTGCCTCAGCCCCCCAGAGTGCTGGAATTACAGAGGCGTGCCACCATGCCCCACATTCTGCCCTAATTTTTGATAGATCATCCTGAGATCAACAGGCCATAAAAATCACCACATCTGCTTACCCTCATCATCAAAGATCCTGGGTGACTTTATTTTCCATACTTTGCATTCTGCCAACAACATATATTTTAATATTTTTCAAAGTAGAAAATAATGTGCTAGTAAATATGCCTTTTCAAACTTCATTTATGAAAGTTAAGAAATTCTGACATACCCAGGCCCTTCTAGAGAATTGGGGAGTGCAGAGAGGGCTGGGGGGACTGGAAGACAATGGTATGGGTCCAGCTTTACTTCCCATCAGCAGAATTATCTTGGGTTCGATGCTCAACTTTTCTGTGACTATTCCTTTAAAGCTGTGGTTCTTACTGAGGGGAAATACTTTTGGATTCATAGCTTGGGAATGAAGGTGGTACTGCTATACACAGTGGGTGGAAGCCAGGGATGCTGCTAAACATCCTCCAAAGCACAAGACAGCTCCCACCACAGAATGATCAGGTCAAAATAAGTGTCAACAGTCATGCTCGAGAAAGCCTGTTTTAACCTTCAAATGGGAATCCAAATATCACTGAGGGAACTAAAATAAGAATGTCATTACATAAATAGTGACAATACCCAGGTATGCGTGGCATTCAAGTCACTCAGTGCACTCAAGGTCCTTCCACTCATGTCTATGAAACTGGCCCCTCCACATGTCTGGCTTGAATAGCCCCCATTTCTGTTAAACCTGCACAATCTGCAACCAAGAGAACTGACAATCATGGAAAACTGTCCAAACTGGCTCACCATTTGGGCTTTTAGGTGAAGTCAAACAACTACCCACTGAATCAGAAGCGTCAACCATGAGAACTGGGCATTTCTAGAAGGAATCCTGAAGGTATGCTATGTCTTCCTGATTCCTGGACCCTGGAAAGGGTCTACTTCCAAATGGTTTAAGTTTGTTTCTTTTTTTCTTTCTTCTTTCTTCTTTCTTCCTTCCTTCCTTCCTTTCTTTCTTTCCCTTCCTTCCTTCCTTCCTTCCCTCTTTTTTGTGGTACCAGGGATCAAACTCAGGACCTTGCTCTTGCAAGGCAGGCGCAGTGTCATTGAGGTAAATCCCCAGCCCTTAAATTTCTAATCTATTAGAGTGATTCCAGCACTCTGTTATTTCTAGGCTGCTAAGGAAAGGTTAGAATGAAAATTGGACTTGGGAACTATATCCATTTGAATGGGGGGTGAAAGCTCCTCAGTAGCAGGAAGCGATGTGGGTCTCAGGAAGAAGCTGTTGCCAAGGGAACGACTGGTGATAACTTTATTGATTAGAACAGCTTGAAAAATTCAAGGTTTGCCACAGCCTGGCACTCAGGCAGCCAGATAGCTCCTCATGTGTATTTTTCATTAAAAATAAAGAAGCAAGAGCAGACAATAACAAGCTTGCAGATAAGACATAGTTAATCTGTAATGGCCTTATTTTGAAACGCTTCTTAAAAATGTCTACAAATCCTGAGACTCAAATAATATTAACAAGCATTTCATCAAAACAGCAGGCTGATGGGGCGAGGGTTAAGAAAGTGCAATTGCTACTTAACCGTCTGTCAAGGGACAAGCAGAATTGTCACTTGAGAGTGGAAGAGGGACAATAATACGGGAGGTAAATAAGGTACAGCTTTGCCATGTGTGCTGGACTCACTGGAAAAAATAACTCCTTAGCTGCCCAGGGCCATAGATGCAACATGATGCACTGGTGACCAAACCCAAACAATCACAGTGATTGGCCAGGAACCCAGAGACCTAACTACCCTCCCTACCCTGCCCCGCCCCAAACCCCACCTCCTCAGCATCCACAAACAATCAACCTGAGTTAGCCAGACTCCCATGAGGGCAGTTTCTCTTCCAGGATATGAAAGATGCTGACTGTAAACATAACTGGAAAAAAAAACGTCAAAAAGAAGAGAAAGGAGTGGGGGAGTCACCAAGATGGCTTATGCAAACAAAACCAAACATACTGTCTGGATGGTCAGCTCCTTCTGGTCTTATTTTCTAGGCAGCAGCAGGGTTTTGTGCCGTTGGTGCTGCCTGGGTAGGCAGGGTGCTTACATAGTTGTGATCATACCAAATATTTTTAAATACCAGGGCTTTTTGTTTTGGTGCTGGGGACTGAGCCTCGTGCTCACTAAGCACAGGCTCTACCACTGAGTTACACCCCAAGTCTTAAATACTTTTTTTTACACTCAGGTGATATTAACCTTTTTCCTGCTTTTTTATAAATTAACTAAGAAATTTATTATTTTGCCAGGTATGGTGGTGCATGCCTGTAATTCCAGCACTCTGGAGGCTGAGGCAGGAGAACTGCTGAGTTCTCTGGGCTACAGAGTGAGTTCAAAGGCAGCCTGAACTACACAGTAAGATACTATCTCAAAAAATGAACAAAGAACTTATATTGTTCTAATTTCATCATAACAGTGGGCTATAAGTATACAAAGAGTTGCTTATATTTTAAAAATGGAAAACAAGGCATGGTAGTGCATGCCTATAATCCCAGAACTCTAGAGGCTGAGGCAGGAGAACTGTCACAAATTCCAGGTCAGCCTGGGCTATACATACTCTATATACTTTATATAGTAAAACCTTGTCTCAAAAAAAAAAAAAAAGTGAAAGCTAAGCTACCATATTTATAAAAATAGCTCAACAGCTTCCTAGGAGAGATAGGTAGGAGCACAATGGAAGGAGGAACATGGAAGTTACACTGCTTTGAATATATCTTGTCTTCTGGGTTTGACTTGGAAACTATATAAGTATTTCACATAATTATAAAGCAAATTTAAATGTTGATAAAATAATTCCCTAAGAATTAAAAACAGAGTGAGTTTAAAGAGGATCCAATTGAGGGAACATCATGCAGAAAAACATTACTCCTTGTAGCTTTAAAATACAGTATTTTAGCCATAAATCTCTAAAGGGAATTTGCTATAAGAGGGAAAAGAACCATCACACAAGAACTATTCACTGAGGCACCATTTCATCACATGCTGTGCTTAGAGTCACGTCACCGAGGACAGCTGCATGATGCATAGCGGCAGTGGTGGTGTGGCAATCACCATGCTGTGAGGGCACTGGTGGCAGTGACAGGACTGGTGGGGTTTGACTCCTTTCTCCCAGCCTGTTTTGAGGATTCAAGATTCATGTGTGTAACAGGCTGCAGCAAAGCAAATGATTATGTTACATTCTTGGGAAGTGAAGTTTCTATGAAGGAAAGGGGAAATAGAGAAGACGGAGGAGATTTAATACAAACCCACAGGCCTGAATCTCAATTGGAAGCTTCAGAACGAACTCAGGATGTGTTTTGTATTTAAATATGTATGTTTTCCTGAGGCTTGTTGACTAAAAAGGCTTTAAAATTATGAGACCAAGTCAGTAGCAATGAGAACTGCTGATGTCCCAATTATGATTTCTCAGTACTATTTTCCAGTAAAAGTGCAACTAAGAGCAGCTCCTTGGAAGGACAGTGGATCCAGACCAAACACAGAAAATGCACACGGTGCATCTGGAGCATGCTGTCATAACAGCCAGTGGAGAACCTCCCAGGGATCACGGGGTCAGGTCAGAAGGACCTGCAGGGCAACTCGAGCAGGCTCCCACGGGTCAAAGCTGAAATAACTGTAACATCAATAAGATAATAACTGCAATGGATTGAAACACACCAATATGTGTGAATCTATCAGTCTATAATGATATGTGTATTTTAGAATCTCATCTGTTACCTTGGGAGAATGCAAGAGAAGCAACTCATTATTGTGGAAACTAATAAAGGGAGAGAAACAGGCATTTACCTAGTGTTTTGCACATGAGCTTCAAGGTAACAAGTAGCTGATGAGAAGTCTTTCTATACATGAGTAACACGGAGAAAAAGATGAAAAACGATAGGACTCAAGTATCATCATTCTGTAACTCCACCATTAGTGGAGTTGGGCCCCGATCATTAACAGAATTGTACACTGCACAAGCACTTAACTGGATACCTGTGCCTCCTAATGGGACATCACAGCACCATGTAGAAGAGAGTCTTTTCATAAAAACTGAACTTCACTCTTACTAAGCTTCTGAATCTACCAAAACATAGAAGGTAGAGAGAGCAGGAAGCATGTTACAGGGCACCATGGTGAAGCAAGCTTCAAAACCTAGACCCCAGAAAACTCTACAGGGCAAAGGACCTGGCTTCTTCTCCAAAGATACAAGAAAAACAAAAGGAGGGATCAATACACTTAAGAATTGTAGGGCTGGAGATTGAGCTCAGTGGCACAGCGCCTGCCTCTCAAGCACAAGGTCCTGTGTTCAATCACTGGTATGGGGGGATGGGGGGGAATTGTAATACCCAGGCACAATGCACAGACTTCATTTGAATCCTGATCCAAACAAACCATAAACACAAAACATTTATAAGACAAAAAAATATAAACAATGACTGGATATTTGATATTAAAACTTATTGTTCATTATATTTAGATATGATAATGGTAGTATCTATGTTTTAAAAATAATCTCTACCTTTTAGAGATATACAGAAATATTTACAGATGAACTGATGATTTTTAGGTTTTGATTCAAAATAATCTAGGGGAGAGGAGTAGGTGGGGGAATAGATTAATCACGCGGCTGTTAAACTTAAAGGATGTCCCAATAGCCAAATATAGGACAATCTGAGAATAAAATGATAGAAATAGATTGTAACTCATGCCCCATAACAAATATTCTCAATCAATGCTGATACAAGCAAATAAACAAATGAAAGAAAAGGGGAGGTTCTCCCTTTCTGTAAAGAATGATGGAAACAGCAAATTGCCATTTGGGAAACACCACAGTAATGACTGGTTCAGCTAAGAATTAATGATGGATGCTCAAGTTAGGGGGGAAAATGATTAGAAAGAGGATACCTATACAGTGTCAAAGTACTTTCCTTCAAGATACTTATTAAAAGGGACAAATAGTAACTTCACAGGGAAGAGCCATAGCAGATACTCCTGTACCCAGTGATCAAAGTTACCATCACTAGTGATGGAGTAAAATGACATGAGGAGGGGCACGACAGCATTTCTATGTGATCCCTACCAAAACTGCATAATCTAAATTAAAGCGTGAGGAAACATCAGGGAAATCAAATGGAGGGACATCCTACAGAATAACTGGCCATCATGCTTCGAAAATGTCACAGCCAACAAAGACAAAGGCAGACTGAACTGTCTCAGAGTAAAGGTCAATGTTTGAGGAAGCTGGGTGAAAGTCACATGGGAACTCACTGCACCATTTTTGCAGCCTTTTTTGTAAGTATGAAATAACCTCAGAATGAAAAGTTAAAAGCTGGGCATAGCACGAGTATAACCCCGGCACTCGGGAGCCTAGGCAGGAGTGCCGCCGTGAGCTTACACCAGCCTGGACTGCATGATGAGTTCAAGGCCATCCTTCCCCACACAGAATGCTGTCTCAAAAACAAAAAGAAAAGAAGGGAAGTTGAAAACAATTCTTCTCTTTTCTTTCCTTGCCTTTAGCTTTTTTGTGGTGCTGAGGATAAAACCCAGGGCCTCGTACATGCTAGGTAAACTCTTTCCCACTGAGTTATATCACCAACCCCCCCAAAATTTTAAAGTGGTTATTAAAGGACCCGAGTTCGATCCCCGGTGCCAAAAAAAAAAAAAAAAGTGGTTATTAGCTTTTAATTTCATTTTTATTTTTTTGGTACCAAGGATTGAACTCGGGTCCTTGCACTTGAAAGGGAGGTGGCAGAATCACTGAGCTAAATCCCTGGCCCTAGTTTTTAATTATTGAAGCTCTGTGATGTGTACCTAGAGGTTCCGTGTTGCCCTCTCTAACTGTGAAGATACTTAAAATGTCCCATTGTGAATGTTACAAAGATCCTTAAGAAATGTGGGCCAGGGATTTAGCTCAGTGGTTTCACCACCTGCCTCACAAGTGCAAGGTCCCAAGTTCAACTCCTGGTACCAAAAAAAAAAGATGTTTAAGAAATGTAATAATCATATGCAAGGTATGGACCTTGTTTGGATTGGACCCCAGAAAATCAACTGTGAAAGAACACTTCTGGATTAGGGGTGTGGCTCAGTGGTAGAGTGCTTGCCTAGCATGTGTGAACTCCATTCCCAGCAATGCAAAAAAAGCAAAACACACACACAAAAACCCACTTCTGAGACAGCCAGGAAAATTTAAATATGAACTGGCATTAGATAATAAGGAATTCCTCTGCTTTTTTTTTTTTTTTAGTACCAGGGATTGAACTCGGGTCCTTGTGCTTGCTCAGCAGGCAGCAAAACCACTGAGCTAAATCCCTGGCCTACTCTTGCTTTTTAAAGGGAGTTTTAAAAGTGGTAAAATAGGGCTGGGGATTTATCTCAGTAGTTCTGCCGCCTGCCTCGAAAGCACAAGGTCACGAATTCAATCCCCGGTACAAAAAAAAAAAAAAAAATTTACCAAAACTGGTAAAATATATATTACATAAAATTCATCACTGTGTCAGGTTAAAATGTTCAATATTCAGACATTAAGTCCATTCGTAATGGTTGTTGTGGAACCATCACAGTTATGTAGTTCCAGGGTATTTTTATTACCCCAGAAAGAGAGCCCACACCCATGAAGCAGTGCTCCATGTTCCCCAGTTTCCCCACATGCTGGTAGCTACTAATCTACTTTCTCTCTATATAGATTTACCCATTCTAGACATTTCATATAAATAGAATCACACATGTGTCCCTTTGTGACTGGCTTCCTTCTTTTATTTAGCACAATGTTGTCAAGCTTCATCCATGCTATTACATGTGTCAGTGCTTTGTTCCCTTTCATAGCTGAATAATATTTCATTGTGGGAACAGACTAGGTTTGGTTTACCCATTCATCAAGTGATGGGCAGGCAACTGCATTGTTTCTACCTTTCAGTTATTATAAACACAGGTCTATAAGCATTCACAGGTTTTTGTTTGAACAAATGTTTCAGTTCTTCTGGATATAGGCTTAGGGATGGAACTACTCATCATATGCTAAATTCTGTGTTTAACACTAAAGAACCACCAAATACTTTTTTCAGGGCACTGTACTCTCTTTGACACTCCTACCACCAATATGTGAGGGTTTCAGTTTCTCCATATTATTGCCAGTACTTGTTATTTTTCCATTTCTTTTTTTCTAAACAGACATTTTAGAGGGGGTGAAATGATGTTCCTTGTGGTTTTGCTTTGCATTTGCCTACTGAGTGATGACACCAAGCATCTTCATATGTGCTTATTGACCACTGCTAGGAGTTCTAATGCTTTGTAGTTAAATCCAAAATGCCCTCAGCTTTGAAAGGCATACTACAGTAAGAAAGGATATAATAAGTCTGAGATTTGCTTTAAAATATGATAGCAAAAAGACAAGTTCTTTAAGAGAAAGATAAGGGGTAAAAGAAGGGAATGAATGTATCAAAAATGAATCTGGTAAACACACAGTGGGCACTGTCTTGTTCTCTCCACTTCTGTATATGTTGAAATTTCTCACAATAAAAAGAGAAGTTCTGTGCATTCCTACCTGGTGGGCTTCCACACCCAACACTTGCAGGGCGTTCTTGAAAAACTCTGGGGAAGGTTTCCCCACCACCTCAGCTTCAACGCCACAGGCATACTGAGAGAGAGAGAAGGACATAGCATGGGTTTTGGATCAACAACAGGTGGCTGTCCAACCATGGAAAGACTGCCTCAATGTGTCACCAAGGGTTGGGCCTTGATAAGATGGGACACTGTGGGCCTGAGAAATGTCTCGTGGGCAAGAACATCATGAGTCCATGATGGGCTGCCTGGGATGCTTGGAGCATCCACCACTGGTGCTGCCACCCACTCAAAGGCCCATCCACAATGGGAGGCACCCACCAGTAAGAGCCAGAAGACCTGAGGCGGGAGACCAGGGTTCCTGTCTGCTTCCTCAGCTGTAAATCCACTTCCTTGTCTGCCTCAGCCCCAACCCCTACCTCTAGCTCTATCGCAGACCCACCTAGGAGAAGTCCAGGGCCCGCCCCACCATCTCCCCACCTCGCCCCTCTGAGTACAGGCAGGCAGGAACTGCTACAGTGTGAGGGTGGGATGTGGCCTGAGCTGACCTGGGACAAGAGCCCCAGGTGGGGTCAGATGAGGAGACAGGGGTCAGAGTGGAGCCAGAGGCTTGATCACAGATGGCCCTGTGACTGGAGGAGAGGGTTGGGAAGGAGGGTGGGAAGGACACATCAAGTGTGAGACACTGCAGATGACCAGGGTCACGAAGGAGGCTGGGGTGGTCAGCACAGACAGGGAAGCCATGGGTCAAAGAGGAGTGGCAGATTGTGCTGGGAGAGTACGCTGGCAGAGCAGGTGGGAGGGGGCAGAGGAGGGCAGAGTGATAAGGAGGCAGCCAAGGGGCCAAGCCTCGGAGGAGAAGGAATGAATGGCTAGAAGCCCAAACAGGAGGACCTGCTTTGAAACCGGCAAGGCTCCTTGAACATCTTCTTCTCCAGAAAGACATGAAACAGTGTCATCATGTGGGCCCTGAAGAGGGCTGGGACAGAACCAGGGCCAATACCTCAAGTGCTTTCATGTAGGCTCCAACATCCAGCATCAGGCCCAAGGTCTCCTTGTAGTAGCGTCTAGAAGAGAGCAGAGGGGACAAGGTGAGCTGAGCCATGGGTGCAAGTGATGGCACACTGAGTGACCAATGGAGGTCAGCATGGTGGAGCCCGGTAGGCCAGCAGCTCTGGGGATCCACGGGTCATCCAGAGTGGCCCCTGCTGCCAACCTCGAAGGGACCCCACACAATGATTAACTAAGAACTCCTGGGGAGAGACGGAACCAGCTGTTAACACAGATGAAAATAAGTGACCTGAGTTTTGGGTAGGAACAGCAGGCCCAAGGAACATGTGGTAAATCCCTAATTGCTAATAATTAACCCCTAATTACTGCCCAAAGAAGGAAACTCCATTAGTTCCACAGCACCCTGCCACATCGCCTATTAGCCGAGGTCAAGCAAGGTGCCAGGTTTCGTGGGCGCCAGATGCTTTTGTGAGAGGATAAGAATGCCATACCCTCTGTTGAAGGCTAGGGAGGGCTCAGCTCAGAGGAGCATTCCTCCTAAGACGGCTGCATCATTCCTGCGAGCACTGTGGTGCTGCACAGCAGCTGGGCTGAGCTGGGGCCCCACACCCTGCCAGTTCACCCCATGTCAGGCGTGAGCCTGAGGGCAGACATGGTCCCGGGTACACGGTGGACCGATCCCAGGCTCTCTAAGCAAGGCCACCAGACCATAAGGAGGAGAGAAGGTGGCTTGTCCTGTGCTGCTCTAAACACAGGGCTCAGTGAAACTCAAGAGGAAGGACAGGGATCTGATTTTAGAATTATTAGTGTTCTGCCATCCACATCAGTTTCTCTTCTTCTATTCCTTGCCCTTCAGATTTAGGGACATTAAAGATGCATTTGATGAGAGAGACACATGAAACAGAGCTTGACTTCAGCATCCAAATCCTCTCTTTGCTTTCCAACAGTGATTTTAGGCTGCTTAAACCTTTGGGCCTCAGTTTCCTAATGTGTAAAATGAACAAAACAAACAACCTACTTCATGTATTACTGTGAAGTATGGACAAATATAACAAAATAAACTACTTTGTTATGACAATTTCCTTAGCCAGATCTAGAGGGGTTTTTAAAATATTGTTTTCTTTCCAATTTTTGTTTTTATTAGTACGCATTTGCAGTACATAATGGTTACATCCCTCGTGAGGAACTGGTACCTGTACATAACACACCTTAATTCTTTTTTCATCCTCCTCCCCTCCCCTCCCTTCCTTCCCTTCCCCTCCCTCCATCTCGTGGTCCGCTTCCCATTTACAAAAGCTCTGTCTCCCTCCTTCCTAAATCTATCTTTTATTTTGCTCTGTATTTATAGTTTGGATTTCTAATACTATAGTTTTAAAGAAACAGTGAAGGATGAAATAGAGGTGGCTGGGAAGGACGCTGGTTGGGCCAGGGTTGGTCCACCCCACTCAGTCCCCCTCAGCCAGGGACGGACACAGCTACTCCCCAGGTCTGTTGTGGGACTCAGAGATACTTCCAGCCATGGGTAGGCCCTCCCACCCCAAGAATTCCCACTGAAGTGGGGATGTAGACAGGTCCACAGACAAATTAAAACGGAAGGACACGGGCAATGATAAAGGAACCATGCTCTTTGGTACCCTGCCTAAGCCGGCAGCAGACAGGCAAGGGGCAGGGAGACAGACAGGCGTCCCACAGAAGAAACGCTGAAGCTGAGCCCTGAAGGGAGAAGGAGGCTACCCAGCTAAGAAGGAGAGAAGCATCCAGGCCCAGGGTACATCTTGGATTCACGAAGAGCATCCTGCTGAGAACCATGGTGGGCCACATTGCCCTGGGAAAGGGTCTGCAACAGGCCTCAGAGGCAATGACTTTTGTTCCCTTGCCCTTCATGCCCCCTGGATCTCACAGAAGGAGGTCTGTGGGTGGCCAGAGGAAAGAACCAAGGGGGACAAGGAGGGCCTCCCTAAGGAAATGACGTGTAAGAATTAGCCAGGGGTGGTGGCCAGCAGTGAGGAAAGACCACGTGAAACACTGGACATACCTACCCAGCAGCAATGGGAAACTGCCTAAAACAAAACCACCCATTGTGCCCAGTGCCGCTGTTTGGAGCTGAGGACTCTGGGTGCTTCTGGACCCAGACTTGGAAAGAGATGGGATAGCAGGCAGACTGAAGCAAGCCCTTTTCATTTAGAAAAACCCTCCTCAGGAGATGCCCAGGGCACAATTCCCCTGAGTCTTCCTCTAATAAGAAAGATGCTTGGACTTTCTTGCATTTAAATATAGCCCTGGATTCGAAAAAACTGAATGTGTTAACTTGGAATACACAAACAAAACCCTGTTTTTGTTATGCTAATCTTTAGAGTCCAAAAAAAAATCGATTCTAGGAAATCAAAATTAGGACTTTTAATATTTCTTTTCTTAACCTAGTCTGGGCTGGTTTTTATAAAAGCCATTAAGTTTTCTCTATTTTTCATTCATTCAGGAAAACAAGGTCATTTTGAAGTCAACTCTTGGCCAAAAACACTTTTTAAAGGTACAGTAAATAAAAGTACTTAATTTTTTCCATACTCTAGAGATTGGATATATTTCTCCTTCACTTCTGACATAATATAGTCCACAGCAGCCCTGGACAGGCCCTGTGTGATGCAGCTGCAAAGGGGAAACTGTAGACAGCAGAAAGAACAGGACAAGCAGGGAGAAGCAGTCAGATCTGATTTTATGCTTTATTCTCCTGCCGATTCTGATTATTCAGCACAGCCTCCCTTCAAAATGACCACTTGACCTTTCCCAGAAGAGCCATTAACCTTCCATAGTCTGTCGCATAAACAGCTTAATTTTCTGACAGCGGCATGACAGAAGAAATTACAAAGCCAATTCCCACTCTCGGGTACAAACAGATGCCAAATGTAAATCACTCCATTTCCAGGACGAGGGCATCCTGCCACAGCCCCACCGCCAATCCTGACTCCTTGGCAGCATGTACACCCTCACCGGTGGTCCTCCCACCAAAGACAGTATGTGACAGCACCTCTTTCCATGCCCTTGGGCTGCCTGGAGAAGCTGTGATCTCACTGAAGTTGTCAAGTCCTTTTTCTAGTTTTTAAACACCCCTCCCATAACCCAAGTCAAAATTCACCCGCTAGAGGAGACCCTGTTCGCCTCTTACTAAACCCTGGCCTACTGCTGCATCTCTTGCAATACTGCATAGCCAAGAGCAACTGATTCCTTTTTTCTTTTCAATAATACACCTATTTTGACTATTACTCGTAATATGGAATAAGAACTTTAAATAATTAAGAGACAACTTTAAAGAAAAATGTTTTAACAGAAATAAGTCGTAATACAGCTTCTCCATTCTGCTTGTTTTCTGGTGTGGGGTTAAAGAAAACTCACAGGGCCAGCACAGAGTGAGGTATGCAAGCCAGGGGCTGTGGTTGGTCCCAAATTAGTGACCAAAATTACAAAAGACTGTAAGGCAACACAATGTTTAATTTTATATTTCACTGTGGCTGGGCCATGTTGACCAGACAGGTGGTCAAACGATTCTAGATGTCTTTTTTTTTTTTTTGGTACCAGGGATCGAACTCAGGACCTTGCACTTGGAAGGCAGGTGCAACGCCGCTGAGCTACATCCCCGGACCGATTCTAGATATTTCTGTGAAGATGTTTTTAGGATGAGATCAAGATTTAAAGCTGTGGATTTTGGGGTGGGGATGTAGCTCAGTGATTCTGCCGCCTGCCCTGTAAGCGCAAGAACCCGAGTTCGATCCCTGGTACAAAAAAATAAAAATAAAATAAATCAGTAGATTTTGAGGAAAACAGATCACCCTCCATGCTGTAGCTGGGTCAAATCCAATCAGCTGGAGGATTTAACAGAGCAGACTAATCTCCTCTGAGCAAGAAGGAATCCTGCCCAACAGATAGCCTTGGGACTCAAGCCTTGCCCAAGTGTCTATCCTGCTAGCCCTACTCTGCATATTTTGGATTTACACCTGTTATGGTTTAGACATGAAGTGTCCCCCTAAAGACCCATGTATTAATGGCTGGATCCCCAGTGCAGCAATGTTGAGAGGTGGGGCTTAGAGAGGTGACTACATGAGGGCATGTAGTTCATGTCAATGAGTTATTCCACTGATGAGTGCATAGCTGAATGGTCTGTTAGGAGGTGGGGTACAGTTGGAGGAATTAGGTCATTGGGATGTATCATTGGAGGGTATATGCCAATGGTGACAGATTTATGGCACATATACCACAGAGGGTTGTTTGTATCATCGAAAGCTCTAAAAGTTCGCCATAAACTGTACCTGGCCTCTTCCTTTCTGTCTGACTCCTTGTTTTTTGGCTTCCAAGTGCCACGAGGTGAATAACTTTCTTCTGCTATGCCCTTTCACCATGATGTTTCTGGTTTGGAGCCAGCCAAACCTTGAGCCAAAATAAACTTTTCCTCCTTTTAAGTTGTTACTCTCAGGTATTTTGCCTAGCAACTCAAAGCTGACTAACATACCAAGCCTCAGCAATGAATCAATCTCTCTCTGTGTCCACATCCTATACGTTCCTATTTCTTTGGAGAACCATGACTATTATGCAGAACTCCTTTTATTTATATGACACCTAAAATGTTTTAGTTTTTAAGAATATATATCCTACCTTTTCTTTCTTGAAATAGCTTTCATTTGCCTATTTTTGATAGAGACACAGCACAATGAAATACGACATTTCTCTACTGTGAGAAAAACAACAAACACCAAACAAAAAATGGCAACTGACTTTGAAGCTTGGAGACAGGGCAAATAGCTCTGGAGTGGTGGGGCCTGTGGTAAACTGAAATTAAGGAAAGTACTGGCTCCAAACAAGCTGCTGTGCATCCAGGAATGTGGCACTTAATACTGTGAGACCTTCTGATTGTTCAAAGAATTCAGAAATCTGGTTGTACTACACAAAATCTTCCAATTTTTAAACACAGGCTCAAAATTATTTAAGATCCTGTGTGTATCAAACATTTGCTCTAGAATGTAATCTAGAGGCCCTGGGGTTGGCTAGACAAGGTGGCTCTCCTGCTGGTACCAGCTCCCCTGGGGAACCAAGGCTTCTTATTTAACCTTTCCATGCCCCACCTCCCTACAGCTCCCAGGGCTGTGGCCAGAACCAACCAAATGAACACATCAACTGATTCACCACGAATGTGAGAGGTGTGAGAAGTCCTTCCCTGTCTACTCAAATAGCTGATCAGCAGCAGATGCTGTGAGTGCCCAGTCACTAGAAGCACCAAGGAGGAAATACTTCCTCGGAGAAGGCCTGAGAATTCCTGCACTGAGAAGCTGGGACAGGGACTCCAAGTGTCCTTGAAACATCAGACCTTGTGAGTCTAAAACTTTAGTGCTATTTCTGTTGATGATAGGAGAAATCAGCACAGCTTTCTGGAAAGCAACTGGGTGACATCCATCAAGAACCTCAAAAATGTTCACTCTGTGACCGCCCCTTACTACATCACCTAAATGTACAAAGCTGGACCACATGGCTTTACTATAGTAGAAAATCAGAGACAACCTTAATGTCTACCAATAAGGATTGGTTAACTGACCTCAGGACACCACGTGATGGATAACCGCGTCACAGAGATATCTGCTTATCATGGGCAAAGTCATTCACAAAACACTGTTTGGTGCACAATTAAAAATAGGTGATAAAACAAGGTCAAGTTTTATATGACTGCTGTGAACACATCTATCTGTAAGGATCTATCTGAAAAAACATACACTGAAATGCTGACATTGTTTTCCTCGTGTAGTGAGACTGAAAATACCTTTCAGTGTTCTTCGTTTACTCACCTGCATTTTCTAATTTCTTTTCAAAGAACATGTTCTATCTTGGCAGTAAGAAAAAAAGTTAGGAAAAATAACCAAACGTTGCTTTGTATAAAAAAAGAAATGGTATTATGGTTTCGATTTTGAATGTCCCCCAAAGGCTGCTGTGTCCAAGGTTTGGCCTTCCACTGATGGTGCTGTAGGAGGCAGTGAAACCTTTGGGAGGCAGGGCCTAATGAAAGGAAGTTAGGTCATTGGGGGTGTGCCCTTGAAGAAGATATTGGGACTGCCACCTCTTCTTCTTTCTCTCTTTGCTTCCCAGTGACCATGAGATGAACAGATTTCTTCTACCACAGCCTTCCACCATGATATGCTGGCTCACTACAGGCCAAAAACAAAGGAGCCAAGTGACCACAGACTAAAACTTCCAAAACTGTGAGCCAAATAAGCCTTTCTCCCTTTGGGTTGATTTATCTCAGGTATTTGTCATCAGAATGGAAAGCTGACAAACACAGATGATGAGGCATGTGCTAAAGGATCAGACAAAATGCTAGTCACAAAACCAGAACTTTACAGAGATAGTGTTCTGCAATCAGAGATACTTGGAGCCAGATCAGAGTAAACTCCAGTCAATTTATTACTGCTTAAGTGTCCCCTGCAACCACTCTTCAATAACTTGTGATATATTCTGACCAATCCACCTTTTCCTGTACTCCAAACTTGGGACAGTTCACACTTGGCCTCTGAGATCCCCACAGGGTCTCCACGTGCAATGGTGTCCCCCGCCCCTCCTACCCTCTCCCAGCTGAGGGTCCACATGGAAGCTTGATCACCAGCTTCTGAGGATGGAATATTCTGCTTTTCTAAAAAAAAAAAATAATTGAAAGAAGGATGAAATGAGGAGGAAAAGCAAGAGAGGGAAGGAGAGGGGAGAAAACTGCCCTGTGTGCATTCCATACCACCTGGCTACAACCTTTCCTGCTTATTCACAAAGCATCAATCAAAGCAACTGGAAATGGCTGTCCCTGGAGCTGACTTACCCTTTTCCTAGTGATATGAGCACAGGATTTTCCAGTTCCATGAGCACCTGGAAGGCTTTATTCATGTTTTTATAAGAAAAGGCATCACCAGCATCTGCAATCAGGACACAGTTTGGGTTTGATGTGTCAATCTTGTCAAATTCTGAGAGGATGTCTGGGGAGAGAGAAAAAGAAAGATTGCAATCAAGACCCAGGATGATGTAATTTACTCCCAGCTCCTACCAGAGATACTTTCTGTCTGTTATATCTGTCCTCCTCCTTTCTCCAAGGCATAAATCTGTTTCTCTTTTTATTAAATTAATTAAATTTTAACAGGCACTAACTACTTTCTGATCCTCACAGTTACAATGGGAGGGGGACAAAGAAGGGATGTTATTGCCATCAGACAGGTAAAGAACTTCTTGGCCCTCATAGTTAGAGAGCATGTTAGAAGAGAGATGGACTCACTCCCAAGAACCTCCAACCTAACACCAGCCTTAGCCCCAGAGCTCCTTAGTTCTATACAAAAAAGAAGTCCACAGCTTTGCAACTAAGAGGGAAAATCTGCTGGAGGATATAGGTTGTTGACATAGGTTGCTGACATAGGATGAAACAACACTGCTCACAACCCTGAGGGTTGACATGGCTGGCCTCAAACTGTAAGCCATTGACACATTCTGAGGACCAGGATCTCTCCCCACCCTGCTGCTCACCAGCCCCCTTGAGAAAGTCTTTTCCTTGCCCTCCTCCTTTGCTCTCCTCCATTTTCAATTAACGTAGGGAAAGTTGCAAGAATAAAGCCATTGCCTCTATGTCTTCAATTCCTAGAAGAAACATGCTCCCATCTCTCTTGGTATTAGATGTTGACCTTCTGGATTTTTTAAAAAACACCAAAAAACAGAAGTAGAGCTGGATCTGGTGGCACATGCCTATAATTCCAGCTCTCTGGTAGGGTGAGACAGGAGGATCACACGTTTGAACTCAGCCTGAGTACTTAGTGAGAACTTGTCTCAAAATAAAAAATGGGCTGGAGATGTAAGTCAGTGTGAAGGTCCTGGGTTCAATCTCTCATACTACAAAACAAAAACAAAAACAAAAAAAGATGAAGTAGCCACAATGAGTCCACTACCTACTCACCAGATGGCAAGAAGACTGATAATGCCAAGGGCTGATGAGGACATGGAGCAGGTACAGCAGCTGATGGGGTATAAAACAGTACAACCCTTCTGGAAAAGGACTGGCAATTTCTTATAAAACTGAACATATATGTCCCCTGTGGCCCTGCAATTCTCCTCCTAGGTATTTACCCAATGTGTAATGCAATCCCCATCAAGATCCAAAACATTACTATCACCTAGGGGTTCCCGCATGCCCTTCTACATCCACATGAGTGTTCACTGCAGATGTATTCATAATAGCCTGAAACCAGAAAACAATCAGGTATCCACGAACATGTGAATGGACAAATACACTGGTAGTCCAGTCAGTGGAATCCTACTCTATAACAGAAAGGAAAACATTGCAGATACATGCAACGATTTGATAAGTGTCAAAAACATGATAGTGAAAGATTTTACACAAAAAAACAGTGTGAAAGAAAGAGCCAATTGAGTAGGCCTGGCCTGCTCAAATCCTGCACATCCCAGAGAGGGCATGTCCTCAGGACCAGCCCTCCACCAGCTCTGGAGAGAACCTCTGGGCCCTGCAGCACCCTGCCTGGTAAGAGGGGTGTGTATGCCTGAGGCCTGGGGCCAAACTCATTTGAGATCTCTCTGGAGATCAAGTAGGCTAAAGCCAGTCACATGGGCACTACATGCTTACATGAATGACCCTTAATAAAACCCCGATGCTGAAGGCCTGTTGAGCTTCCCTGCCTGCTAGCATTTCACATGTGTTGTCACACATCACTGCTGAAACAATTAAGCACCTCTCAGCCAAAGGGACCTCACACCTGGTTTCTCATGGCCTTTGCCCCATGTGTCTCCTCCCCTAGCTGAGTCTGTTGTTTCACTGTAATAGACTGTAATCATGATGTAACAGGCTTCCTGGGTCCTGTGTACCATTCTAGGAAATTATCAAGTCTGGGAGTAGTCTGGGGGCCCTTGCCATGACTCTAGTTATATGAAATTCTAGAATAGGTACACTTAATTATAATGGAAAATATCAAAATTATGATTCCACCTAGTGGAAAGATGGTAGGGCCTGGATGGAAAAGGCATGAGGAAAACTGCAGGTGATAATAATGTTCTAGACCAGTGATGGTGAACCTTTTAGAGCTTTCAATGACACAAACAGCCCTCTGTGGCACGTGTGCCATAGGTTCGCCACCACTGTTATGGATCTTGATGGCGTTGGGATACACAACTATATGCACTTGTCAAAACTCAGCAAAAGTACACTTGAGGTTTGAGCAGTTCATTGTATGTCAATTTTACATCAAAAGATAAACTTTAAACAAATACTGAACTCTAGTTAATGATATGCTGAAGTGTTTAAGGGAAATATATCAATGACTACAATTTATTTGATATGGATCCAAAAAAATAACAGATGGATGGATGGTGGAATGGATAAATACATAGGGAAGAGTTGTTGATGAAATCTAGGGGATGGATATAAAAAGATTCCAAGTAAAATTCCTTGAGCTTGGCCACATGTTTGAAAATTTTTGAACAAAAATATTAGGGGAAAACCCATCAATCATAATACATGAAAAAATTCAAACTCTGAAAACACAGATCCATTTATTGAAAACACAGATACAGGATGATAGCTGGGTAAGGATTTGCCCACTCTTTGTTCAGTTCTTTGATTAACACCACCTTAGAGGCAAATGCTGTATTTTCCTCAGCTCCTTGCCTCTTGCATTCCTACTCCCATACCTAGTAACCCTTTTCTGGAGTCCAAGGAGACAGAATTTCTTAAGGCTTTTCTTCTTTGAGGATCACATCCTAAAGACACTGGCAGGCGTCCTAGACTACAGAGAAAGGACTCTGAGAAGCAGGTCCCTAAAGGTTGGCATGGTGCCCTTAACTGCTAGTAGGGCAATGAATTTGACGCTTGAGCTTTCTGGGAAGCACCCTCCACCCCTGAAAGCCCCACTCCTACCCTGGAAAGCAGAAAAGCAGCTTGCCTCTGCTCAGTGGTTTGTAAAAATAAAAATTAAGTGCAATAAATGCTACTTTGTTTCATTTATACTACTAGTTTCTTTTGTTCATTGAAAAGAAAGTTTTGTCCTTTCATTTATTCCTTTTTTGTGAGAGGATCTGTTTTTGTCTGTCTTGTACTCTGAGTAACATTTTTGGCTATTCTTTTAAGATTATGACACACAGTATATTTACCATTATTATTCTCTAATTATTTTTGGCTTTTTTTTTGGTACTGGGGATTGAACTTGGGTCCTTGCGCTTGCGCAGCGGTCGGCAGAACCACTGAGCTAAATCCCCGGCCCTCTCTAATTATTCTGTTATGAAATTTTCTTTTAATTTTTCATAGAAATAAGTGTTTTTATATTTTTAATATCTACTATTACATTAAAATTTAAAAATAAAATGCAGAGGAAAGAAAGAAGAATGCTCAGAGGAAGGACAGAGAAGCATCCTAAATTCCAACGCACTGCTCAAGTCCCTTCTTTTTTAACTGTTTAGAATACTTATAATACTTCTCTTTCTGTTTGTTTGGGGTTTTTTTGGTACCGGGGATCGAACTCTTGGGTCCTTGAGCTTTTGAGGCAGGCACAGAACCACTGAGCTAAATCCCTGGCCCTATACTGCTCTTTCTGCTTCAGCCCCTAAAGTTTCCCCATTGAGGGTCAAAGGGGTTCCTGTCTTGCATTCATTCTAAAAACTCAGGGTGCAAACTTTGTTCTACAGCTATTGTCAAGTTGCCCCCAAAGAGCAAGGCTGGACATCACTGTTCAGGGCTACAGTGCCAGACTTTAGAAAGATACAGACTTCAATCTAGCTTTTCATATTTGTTCTGTCTTGTCACTGTCTGACTCTCTCAACAGGAAGTAGAACTCTGTCCCATAGGCAACTCCTTGGCTCCTTGGTCTGGCACAGGTCAGGGGAAGCCATCCTAAGCTTTCCTTTCAGGACCAGCTGGAACTGACCTCTAACAACCCTCTGGCTGAAACTGTGGGACAGATGTGGCCTGGTCCTAACTCATCTCCAGCAGGGAGCCCCATGAGGTCTGTATCCCACAGGTCCATGCGTGTCATGACAGGAGCCAGGTATTACCTCAGTGTCCTTCCCTGTGGTTGGCCCTAGTCAGAGTACAAGCCATTTTCCCTGGCTCAGTCTTGTCTTGGGACCCCACACAGTCCAGGGCCCAGTAGACTTACCATCATGGACAAGCAAGTGTGGCCGCAGACCTCGCTCCTTTAGGATCTGGCAGGCTGCCGGTGCTGGGGAAGTCACTTCCCCCTCGGAGATGTCAAATCCCAGCCGCTGAAGCAACCCCACCAGCTTTCCCCGGGACTTCTGTGACTCATTGGTACAGAATCTCACCTTCAGCTGGGACTGCTTCAGTCTGAGGTGAGGAAATGACAGGTGAGGGAGTTGTCAGCATATGGACTGTGGCCTCCGGGGAAGGGACCTAGAGACTGATGCTTCTCTAAGGGCAAATGGTCAAGTCCCAGAGCAGGTAACATCACTAAGGGCCCCTGGGATGGCCTTAACTGACCCCAGGTGTGTTCAGACTGGGATTTCTGGACTGGGCAAATCCCTTCTTACACACCATGCCCCACAGCCTCCTATTCATCCTCACTTGAACTCCCTAGGGCTCCCTTTTCTCCTCCTGTGCCTCCTCCTTTAACTGGGACACACTCCACACCCTCAGCCTGGGACATGTTACCTCTCTACCTGTGTTGATCCTACCCCTACCTCAAGACCCATTCAGCACTTACCTTCCACCACACTATCCCACTTGGCCTAGCTAGAGGTCACCTTGGGATGTCCAGAGCTTTCTCTGTGACTTTCTATAACACTTAGTATTTGTACTCCGCACCTTCGCTCTGTATATCCATTCCTTATCAATCATGGGTCCATGTTTACCAAAAAGGGCAAAGGCAGAGGGGCCTAAGCTGAGGCCCCTCTCACTGCTGTCAGTGAAGAAGGTTTGCCAACACAGTCAATTGGTAAATGGATGGTTCTGGAATGGACAGATGAACCCAATCCCATGCAAACCCAACAACAAGGTAGGGTGAACTGCCAGAGGCACTGCTATCCTTTCCTGGTGGGCACCACATGGGACAAGTTCTCAGCACACAAAACCACAAACATGGATGACATTCAACCCTCCTACAAATAATGACTGAGCACCTATTAAGTGCCAGTCACACAGAACAGCAGCTGTAAACACAGGCAAGGCCCCTTCTACACTCCACAGTCCATGGTATGGGGTGGGAGGCAGGCAACAAACAAGAAGGCTCCAAGGGAAGGGTGATGTGCAATTGAGGAGAGGCTCTGTGAAGGATACAAACAGAATGAAAAGACAGAAGGCTGCCAGCTGGGGTGGAAGGTCGGGGTGGGCCTCCCTGGAGAAGCAACCCTGGAGCTGAGACCCTTGGGACTGAAGGCTCTGGCCAGGAGCACAGGAAAGGCAGAGGGAAAAGTGGACACTGAGAGGTAACCAGGGCAAGGCCCATCTGTGTAAGGAGAGGTGACAGAGCCTGGTTCCCACCACCAAGGGCCCAGCCTGTGGGAGGAGGCTGCACACAGAGGAGGCACAGGTTGGAGGTGGGGTGGTGGCTGTTGGGACTGCCCTGCTGCTCCAGGCCCATATCACCTGGGTCTGGACAAGCCTAGACTTGCCAAGACAGCGATCGTAACTGGCACTTGCATAGAGCTGCTGTGTGGAGTCACAGAGAGAACCCCGGCTGCAAGTCCTAAGAACAAGAAGGCACATTTAAGAAAACCCAGCACAAGTAACCTACAATGCTAATGGTCACCTGGCCCTGCTCTCACACATGTTCCTAGACTTGTCCATCTCCCCGGCCTCCAAAGGCACAGGAGGATATTCTGACTCTTCACATATCCTTTCAAGCTTAGGTTTTTAATAGTCTAAGTACTACATTGATAAGCTGTAACTGCATAACATAATTTACTAATAAACACACATATGGAAGAGGAATGTGCTCACATTGTGATTTACAGATATGGCCCCAGTCAAAGCACTTTAGAGGTGACACACAGATTAGACCAGTTGCTCAGAACCGTAGCTTAGAATCAGCCTCCACTGGATAAGACCCTACCAAAAGCTCAACTCAACCAATTCATCCCACTTTCTGGTGATGAAACTGAGTCTCAGTAAGGTCCAGGGCATTCCGTTCCTCCCGAGGCTGAGACTTGGGGATGTGGCTGAGTTCTGCTTCACCCTCTGTGGATGCTAGGACTAAGTGTGTAGGGAACAGAAGCTGGTGCCTCCCAGAGCTGTCCTGCTGAGGGAGAGGGCTCATATCCCATGTGAGGACTCTGAGGAGGATCCTAGAAGATCCAGGCCCAGCAGAGTCCTGAAGGCCACACAGAGGAAGAGCAGCTGACCGCTGTGGGAAGGCAGGTGAATGGGCTCTAACCTCTAGATGGAAAGATGCCAGCAGCTTGGGGAAATGGAAGATGGAGTGAAAAATGAGGCAGGAGGAAAGGACCACGAAGAGGGTAGGGGTGAGCTAAGCATCTGCCTGTTACTGGCATGGAAGGGAGGACTCCAAACACAGCCTGACCCTCAGTGATGATTAAAGGATGGGATCGATTCTGTTCTCCATGCCATTCCCAGTGCCTGGGACATGACAGAACCTTGATACGTGTTTGCTGAATGACTGACTGATGGAGAAGTCTAAATGACCTCACCAGCTGCTTCTCTTAGGCTGTCCCTGAGGCTGCAACCCCCCTCCCAAGGCCCAGTAGAAATAAGCAGGCTTCAGGGAGCATCTGCATCCTCCAAGGCCTGAAGCTGCCAAGGGCGACTTAGGAAGAAATCTGTAGACCAACTGACAGCAGAATGAACACAGACCCAGAGGCTGAACACGCCTTCTTCCACAGCTCAGGTGATTCATTCCTTTCTTATTATTTGTCTTTCCTAATCAGAGGTTTATGAATGATCAATTACACTTAGTGGTTAATTGCCCTTCACAAAGATGGCTTTTTTATTTTTAAATGAAGCAGTTAATATATTGTAACTAATAGCATCACCTTGTACATTATGGGTAAATCTTCATTGATTGGTGCCTGGAGTGTGTGATATGCACCCAAGTTAATGGAGCAGTTGAGTGAAGAAGTGCAGGGGGTCCCGGGGGACTAATTATTGCTAATGAATGATGGTGTGACCTTCTCAGAACAGTGAACAATCGGTGTCGCAGGGAGACGGCAGAGCCTCACATCTGTCACTCCAGATACAACTTTAGATGGGGATGGAAGGGAGTTAATCACACAACTCACTTCAGGATACTCACGCCTGAGTCTCCCTTGAAATAGCAACATCAGTTTGTCCCAACAATATGGTTTCCAAATCCAAGTACTCGTTTTAGAAGTGGAGTCCATCTCTGAAAAGCTAGTAAGAAATGCATGGGTTGGGCCGGGGATTTAGCTCAGTGGTTTCTCCGCCTGCCGCGTAAGCGCAAGGAACCAAGTTCGATCCCTGGTACCAAAAAAAAAAAAAGAAAAAAAAGAAATGCATGGGTAATACCCTCCCTCTGAGTACTGTCCTTTCAGAGTGCCACCAATCAAGCCCCCTTTGATGCATCACCATGGGCCCTGTCTGACCTCTAGGGGCCTGTCCTGTGCTCTCTTCATCATCCTAAAGTACTAAAACTGAAATGTAATCACTATTATTACTAAAATGGTAAAATAGCAATAGAGCATTATGGGGAGTCTTGCCTCTCAGGAAGCAGCATGAATCGGCACTCAGTGTCCATGACCTGATCTCATCCTCCTGCCCCAAGGGCAGAAGCAAGTGGTTCCCTGTTGCTCACACACATCCCCAGGGCTAGATATCTGGCTGGCAGGTGGCTCTCACTAGGCTCTAGCCCACTGAGTAATCATACCTGTGAGGTGAGAACCATCATCCTCACTCCAGAGATGAGAAAGTGGAGGCTCCTGGGGACAAACACTCAACCCAGCTCACCCAGATGACAGGAACAAATCTTCATACCAGCAAGTGTCTGCAGTGGTGTGTGCAGGCCTTTGCAAGGCTGGGCAAAAGGCCCAGGAATGAAAAAGCCCCTGAATGAAAACACCATGCCCTGGGCAGGGCCAGCAGGCCCAGCTCTGTTCCAGGGCATCCTAAAGCTGCAGAGGGGTGTGTGGATTGCACCTGTGTGTGCACTTTGGGAGAAGAAAGTGCCATATAGGGGGACAAACACCAATAGTAAGGTTTCAAGGGGCCCATGCTGTGAACTGAATTTTGTCCTGCAAAATTCAGATGTTGAAGCCCTTGCCCGCAATGTGACTGTATCTGGAGAACGGTGCCTAGGAAGAGGTAATCAAGGTCAAAAAGAATCAAAAGACGGAGGCCCTGATATGGTAGGACTGGTGTCCTTATAAGACAAGATGCCTGAGAGCACTGGTGCGGGCTTTCTCTTTTCCTCCTTCCTTCTCTCCTTTTCTATCTCCCTCTGTGCCTGAACAAAAAAGAGGTTATGTGAATACACAGCAATATAGCAGCTGCCTACAAGCCAGAAAGAGGCCCTTGCCGGAAACCAACCGTGCTCTCACCCTGCTCTTATATTGCAGCCCCCAAAACTGTGAAAAAAACCCAAGTATCTGATGCTTAAACCATGAGGTCTATCCATTTATGGCAGACTGAGACAGCTGAGGAACCAAACCCTGATCATCTCTCCATGAGGCCTACTGTCAATGTCACAGATTTGGCTTTGGGAGCCCTAGAACACAAGAATTCCAGAATGTCAGGGAAGCCCAGGATGGCAGAGCTTCCAAAAAGCTGCAAGAGTCCTGCAGCTAGGGCAAGTTACACTTTGGGATGGGACACCAAAGAACCCTGGGGAGAGGGGGACTTAAACAGGGCCCTGACTGTCCTGACAGCCCCTCTGAGTCACTCAGCATGATAGCTGCCCTGGAGCCACATAGGAGTGGGGTTTGCCCCCACTTCCCACTTCCTGTGGCCAAACTGGATCTTTGAACTGACCTTTACCTCATCTCAGCAGACCAGGACTTGCCCCTGAGTGACAACATTGCCCAGTGCAATTACCGTGCATCAGATGAGCTGGTCCCTTACAAATCACCTCGGACTTTACACATCTGCTGGCTGTCAGCATCTGCCAGGAGCGCTCACCCGAAAATAATGAAAACCCTCTCATTATTGTTCCATGGCAGGTAAAGTGTTAGGACAATTATTGGACATCCTGAGTGACCTTGGGACGGCTCAACAACCTGCCCTCTCCAGCTTGCCAAGGGCTGGAAAACTGGGAAGCAAAGGGGGTCCCCTCAGAGGGGCCAGGGGGCTGCCAGGGAAAGAGCAGCCTAGGCCCCTCCCACCAGTGCCCTCCTCCAGCCCTGGCATTTGCCACCTTTTTCTGACCCGGAGGTCCTGAGTCAACCTGAGTCAAATTCTATGCTCCCTCAAGGCCTGGTTCCTGTGCCCCTTCCCTAGGGAAGCCTGACCCCTGGCCTACTCCAGGGAGGGCCCACCCTCCTTCAGTCTAGCTTTGATCATTAGAACTTCCTTCCCTGTGTTCCCCAACAGTTTCAGGCTCCCAGAGAGTTATGCCTTCAGGTACCCACCATGCCTGATACCCCAGTGGCAGGTGTTGCAGGAGTAGCTGAGCTAGTGGAGTTCTGGGGCATTCAGGTGCGTGACCAGCCCATGTCCCCAGTAACCTGAGCCTTGGTTTACCAACATGGACACCTGAATGGGCATATATGGTTGTAGGAAGGCAGCACCCAAGCCAGTGTCACGGAGGCCAAAAGAGCTCAAGGGGCCACAGGACAAGGAGCTGCTGAGCAAGGCCATGGGAGGCACTCAGTGGCAGTGTCATCAGACAGCTTGGAGTGGCAGTTTGCAGCCTTGATGAGCTATCTGACCCACAAAGTAAAGCTCAAATTTGGGAAATGGTAGCTCAAAGGTTTACAGGGGTCTGAGACTAGCAGGGAATGATTGGAATGGAGGTCACCTGGATGCCCTCTAGAATTCCACCCAAGGTGTATTAGTACCCAGAGCAGGGGATATTTACTGGGAGAAGCACTTAGGTAACCGAAATTCCAGATCTGATGGGCCCACCTGGCCCTCCTGCCTTACAGAGAAGTTCACATCAGGAAGAAGGGGAGGGTGGGAGGCCTTTCCCCTCATCCACTTCCGCCTCTCTAACCACCATCTGCTCTTGCTTTCAGGCACCACAACCCAGACCTCATCTAGTATGGGATGGAGGCTCCCTCTTACTACTGAATGGGAACAGAGCAGAGACACAAACTCTATGCCTCAGTGTCCTCGGAGAGGGGAAAGGATAGTACCAGCCTGATAGGGGACTGCAGTGAGACAAATGCAGGTGGCACCCACCCCTAGGCACTCAGTAGCCCTAATAATGTGTTTCCTCAGTGGTGCCAGGCAACATCCAATTGTGACATCTCTGGCTGCTTCCCCTTTACACAGCAACAGAGATTAAAAACACATATTTGGAAAACTGAAATCCTCAAAGTACTTATTTCTTCTAAGAACCCAATTTTTTAAAATAGAAGGTCAAACAGAAGCCCCATGAGAAGGCAAAGTTGTTTTCTAATAAAAAAAATTTAGTTTTTCACACAACCAAGGGACAGCCATACTCATTTGGGAATGCCTGCTGCCCACAGCCTCAGCTTGGAGTCAGGAGTTGGCTGTGGCTGGAGCAGCCACAGAAAGGCTTTGCCGATGGGACTGGGGGTTGACTTCCCAGTTAGGGTACTGCACATGCCCTTGGTAGCCAAATGTCTACAGTCAGACTCCTGGGGTACTGAGTGCTAGCCTTGAAATATGAGAGCAGTGTACCTTGCATTCTGGCACTCCAGAGCCACATGAAGCAGCCATGGACAAGGTGAAGATGGAGGAGATGCCATGACTCTTCTCTTGCTAGGATCACACCAGACGCTGAATGGCAAAAGGCTACCACCAGTCATGGCCTTGACCATGGCCTGCTGTGCCTTCCTCCTGATCCTTCCCACCAGGCAGGCACCCAGCTGCTCCCACACCTGGGGCCTCCCTCTGCTCCACTGGACGCTGCTGGGCAGCAGCACACAACCCTGTGTCGTCAAGAGTCCAAAGTCTGGACAGAAGCAGAGCAGAAAGGACGCAGTAGGTGGACCTGGCTGTGTCTCTCAGTCCATGCCAGTGACCAGTGACCTCAATGGAATGGTGATGAGGTCAAGGAGGCATGGACAGGCTTCAAGCCAGGGCAATTATGAAACATGTAGCACACTTTCTCCATACCTGTGCCTGCCTCACCTACCTGTATGTTCTCTACAATGTACCTCAGCCTACAATGTACGAAGCTCAGATCACAGGGACCTGCTAGGACTGGGACATTGATTTCATAGTGATTAATGAACATAACTTAGAATCAACTGCATTGTCTCCTCTTCAAAGGGTGACCTCAGGCATCTTCTGACCTAAGCACCTCACTTCACAGAGGGAGAGACTGAGGTCTTGAGGGACATGAGGTGTCTCAGAGTATGCTGTGGGCACCCATGAGCACACTTCCTACTCCCTAGCCCTGCAAGCTCAGCCAGCAGCCAGTTGTCCCTCAGTACCAGATCAGGCCAGTGCAGTGCCAGGCATCCCATGGTGAGAGCTGGGGTCGGAAAGCAGACATACCTCCTCCTTATGTGCCCTTTGGGGCCGGGGATTTAGCTCACTGGTTCCGCTGCCTGCCTTGCAAGTGGAAGGTCCCGAGTTCGATCCCCAACACCAAAAAACCCCCCAAAAAACCAAAAAAACAAAAAACCTATGTGATCTTTGACTTGTCACCTAACCTTCTCCGACTTCAGGTTCTTCACCTGCACAATAAGGTACCAACAACAGCTACAGAAAAGGGCATTCATGAAGGCCATATTTTGAAAAGACACATAGGAAGCAGTTGCCACACTGCAAATAATAAATGGAAGTAGTAACTATGGCAGTGATGACAACCACATCTCTAAAAAGCCCAGTGTGGGTGCTGCGTATCTTGGCCCTCCAGGCAGGTTCAGTCTGACAAGAAGCCAGATTTGGGTGAAGCAGGGACAATGGGAGAAGTCCAGAGTACATTGCCCGGCAAACCTGCAGAAAGAGGGAACCCAACAAGAGAATCTGGGGACAAAATGTTGAAGGATGCTCAGCCTGACAGGTGTCCCTGGACACCCAGGAGTGCCTGGCTTTGCCCACATGTTCACATTGGATCCCTGTAACAATCTGACAGGTATCTTTACATTCCCACTCACAGATGGGGACCTGTAGTCAGGAGGGACTGAGACTCTTCACAGCATAAACCACTGAGCAGAACAGTGCTCATAATCAGAAAAAACAAAGGAAAAGCACCTGAAGGACCAGTTATGTGATTCTGGGGGAGTGACTGGGAAGGAAACCATGACCAAATTCATGAACTGGTAGGGACATTTACAAGAAGGAAGCCACCTATCTTATGAAACTTCAAATGTTGACATTACAAAACAACAAACACAGAGCCCGAGATGAAGAGCACACTGTTGGTCCACACTCTGCCCTATCTCTGAAGACAACTTTGTTCACCTTCTGACAATAGAGGACCCCACAAGGACCATAAACACCACTTGTCCTAGGTCCCAGCTGAGCCAGAAAAGCTCCTGTTGGCTTAACCAAACCCCACTAAGAGGCCTTCCCCAGCAATACCATGCCAGGCCCCAGGCTGGCCGGTCCTGCAGGTGGGCCAAGATGAAGCACTGCAAGTGACACTCCAGCCTGGCCCCACAGTCCCTGTCATCATTATTATTGCTACTCCGAGGGACCTTCGTCCCTAAGGCTGGATGGTGCTGGAGCAGCTGAGCATGAGGTCCTAGAGGCTGAGGACTGGCTAGACTTCAGACAAAGTTCCTCTGGCCTTGCCTGGTCCTTGCTGTTCCAAGACCTGCTTGGAAGGCACCTCGATTTTAACAGAGTCCTGAAGGCTTCCGGTCATACTGGGTATTGAGAGGCATCACCAGAAATGCTGAGTTGTGGGCCTGGCACGCAACACAAGTAGGCGGTCTGGGGTGGGAATTGGTTTATGAGGCTGCCTTGGGCCACGGCTGCTTCCTTCCGCCGGCTCCAAAAAGACCAGCCAAGCCTGGGCTGCCTGGCAGATGTGCTTTAGTGGCCCAAGACAGGATGCAGTAAATGTCCAGAGCCTTTCACATGCAGATGCCTCCAGGGCCATCATCCAGGGCCAGCCGCCTGTGCCTTTGTGCTGCAGCCCCTGCTGTGCCCAGCTCTGCCTCTGAATGGCTCTCCTGGGGAGCCCAATCTGCCCAAGAATAGACTCCAATAAAGGCCTGGTGGGGAGGACTCAGGCCAGTTACAGATGTCCACACTGATCACAAGTCCTATAGCAGTAAGCAGGCCCCACCCAGCAGCTCCAGAAAGGAACAGCCTGGAGATCCACTGCCATACTGCCCAGGAAGGACAAAGGAGTGTGGGCTTCTTATTCCTCCATCTGGGACGCTCTTAGCTCCATCTCCTGATCTCAACTCATTCCTTGTGGGACCTATGAGGCCAAAGCATCTGCACCTTGAGGCTCCCAACTTTCCTGCTTCTGGCTCTCTCCCACCAGCCATGCTAGCCTTTCTGGCCATGTGCTCTTCATTGCTGCTCTCCCTGCACTACCATATCAGCTCCACAAGGGCACAAGTGTCCATCTTCACTGCCACAAATCCCCAGTGCCTTGAGCAGTGTTTTTGGGACATTGAAGGTATCCATGAGTGTCTGTTGGGTGAGTGGGTGGATGCAGGAATCTTTTATGAGGGCTCAGTCCCCACTTCTACTTCTGCCAGTGCCAGAACCTCTGAGACTCTGCTCTCACCTTGAGAAGGGGAGCACATACCACCTCAGGGGCCAGGATGAAGGTGTGGTGGGAGGTCGAGCACGTGCCTAGCACATGCCAGGCCTCCCTCAATATATGACAGTCTGGTCCATCCTATTTGCAAAAGCTGAGTTTATACTCTCCATGTGATTTCTATGTCCCACTCAGTGGGAACCTTTCAGAAAATCTGAAGACACTCATCACCACAGATGTCCAGGAAGAAGGGTAGCAGAGAGTGAATCACCCTCTCCTAGGCTCACAGAATGAAGATGGTGCTTGGGAGCCATAGTGGTGGGGGGTTGCCACGGAGGCACATGCTCTCCTAGGAGTCCATCCCTCCCCCACCACACGTGCCCCTCTGTAGCAGCTGGTCTCACCCTGGGAACTTCCTCTGAGCCACTGAAGTACTTCAAAGGGAGTTGTGTGTTTCAAGGAGGGCAAGGAGGGAAAGAAGCTGTTCCTGGAACTGCCCAAGCTACACAAGCCAGCTGGATGCTCGGCCATGCACCTTGTCAAGCACGGCCTGGCCCATAAAGGACGCCTGGGAGAGCCCATTGTTGACTCAGTCACCAAGAGAGGAAAATCCCCTCGGCCCCCATGCCCAAAGTCAAGTTTTATTGGAGAGGAAAGTCCCATTCCTTGAGCCTCTTGTTCCCAAGCTTCAGGCACCTTTCACAGGATGAGGAGGGCCTACAGGGCTTCCCTGTGGTGGATGGGCCTGGGAGGGGGCCTTGTCCTGAAAAGCTGACAGAAGAACCAAAGGGAGAAAGTGAGTCAGCCCAGAGCCTGCCCACCTGCCCAGCACTGCAGGCGGGGGGCGGGGGGGGGGATCCCGCTGTGTGGGTGCCGGCTGCTCAGGACCATTCAGTGACAACCTCACCATCTAGTCTATGTGACTGGCAGTCAGTGGGAGGGGCCCCAAAGGTTACCTGGAAAGGCCCAGTTGGACCAGGTGAAGTTTAGGGACTTGGTTCTCTGGGCCTCCCTGACAGTATTATGATAAAACTTCCCAGAGTGACTGGTACAATGTCCCCTTGGCCAGAAATAATTTCTCAAGCCTTTTTGGAAGGGAACTTTTCACCTCTGTCAGTTATATAACTAGCTTTGGTGTATTTTTAAACTGTTATTCTGCAGCTGTGTGATTCACAGCAGATTCGTAGCAGTTATGAGACACCCTGGCTAGATAAGTCTGCAGGAGTTGAAGTAAGTGTAGATAAAATGGTGCACAGTCCACAGAGGTTAACAAAACAACCCTTTTCAGCGCCATGGCCAGTGGCACATGCAGTCTGTGCAGGTGTTTGCTGGATAGTCCTGCACCAAGCTGGAAGCATCTGCTCAGAGAAAGCTGTAAGAGAGAAGCCCTGGCTCTGCTTAAATGGCCCTTCTCTGCCCTCAGGCAGAACAGGATTCAAAGGGTCCCTTGTCACCCCAGGTCCTCCTGGTGGTAAAGAGGGATAACAGAACCCCTTCTTGGATTGCAGGAGGGCTACCCAAGACAAGAGGAGTAAAGCACTAACACCTGGTGGATAGAAAGTGCTCTCTGAGCATGGCCAGCTTGCTGCTGCTGGGAGAAACCTGGAGCCTTCACCTGCCTGGGACACATGTTCCCTACAGCCACATTACTGTCTGGAAAGCAAAGGCTCACAGGTGGCACCTCCTTCCCCAAGGCCCCCACTGAAACCTTCTATGCTCCTGGGCAGAGAGGGAAGGACTGAGGCACTGGCTGTACCTTGACCTGACTTTACTTTTCAAGGTTTCTTATTCTGTTTTGTGGAACTGGGGGTTAAACCCAGGGCCTCAGGCGCACTAGGGAAGTTCTCTACCATGGAGCTATATCCCCAATCTTTTTCAATTTTGAGACAGGGTCTCACTGAGTTGCCCAGGCTGGCCTCAAAACTTGTGATCTTCCTGCCTCACACTCTCGAGTTGCTTCAGGGTTTTTAGAGGTAAAAGGACCCTATTGGAATGAAAATGACTGATAAACCATGAAAAACTAGAGCTCTCATTTCTTGCCAGCTTGAAATGAGAACTGGCTCCACTTTGGGGGATGAGGGGGAGCAACTACTAAAGCTGAACACACGCCTCACTTATGACCCAGACGTCCCCTCACAGGTCAGCCTGCTCCAAGGAGGCATACCCTCCAGGAATGCATCCATGCACTCACCAAAGGACATGCTCTATAATGTTTGCAGCAGCACTGCTCATAATAACCCAAACTAGAAACTACACTCCATCAACAGGACAGTGAATAAACTGTGGTGGTTATCACTCAATGTAATGTTACACCGTAATGATAACGAATAATCTACAACCACGTGCCACAAACATGAGCAAATCTCTCAGACATAATGTGAAGTGAAAGAACCAAAACACAAAAGGGAAAATAACATATAATTTCAATTATATACAGTAAATAACAAGCAAAAACTAACCTGTAGTACTAGAAGTCAGGACAAGAGCCACTCTGGAGAAAGGAGGCTTGCAAAGTATAAGCTACACAAGGGACATCAGCTGGTGAAAATTCATTGACAGTTACACAATATGAGCACTTTTTATATGTATAAATTACAATAACAGGAAGTTATAGGCATGGTGGTGCACACCTATAATCCCAGTGCTGAAGAAGGCTGAGGTAGAAGGATGGTTTGTCCCCTAGCTGTTCATTCAAGACCTCAAAATAACATTTGTCCTTCCGGAGTCTTCCTGCAAACATGGTAGTAGGAATACATGCTTGCGTTTCTGCCTTTTCTATCCAAAACATGGTGCCTGGTGCATTTTTGCTATCTTTTTTTCTTTTTCTTGGTACCAGGGATTGAATTCAGGACCTTGTGCTTGCAAGGCAGGCGTGGTGCCACTGAACTAAATCCTGGCCCTTTGCTATCTACTAGTAATACAGCTACAGGGAGGAGTGCTCAGTTCTTATGCTGTGTGGTATTCTGCTTGCACAGGCCTGACCAACCTTTAAATGCTGGACAGGCCTGGCTTGCTTTGGCTGCTCTGAGTGAAAAACTGTCTTAGGGGGCCAGAGATTTAGCTCAGTGGTTTTGCCACCTGCTGCGCAAGCGCAAGGACCCGAGTTTGATCCCTAGTACCAAAAAAACAAAATAAAACAAAACAAAAAACTGTCTTAGGCTGCATACTAAATATGTAATTAATATACAAGTAACAAAACTTCCTTTTAAAGATATTTTGATTCTAACACAGGGGTGTGCAACCCACAGGCAGCAGTTGAGCACTTCTGGTAAACACAGGGACAGTAATGCTCCCCTACAGTTCTTTGCAATTTCAAAAGGCACTGCCATGAATGACTTCGTGCTTAGGTCATTTCTCCTATATGAAGCAGGACAAATTCCCAGAAGTGGAATTGCTGCTAGCCAGTGCCAGTGTATCTTCCATAAGCCAATGCATCCATTGCAGGGTCTGTTTCCTCAAACTCTCACCAAGAGAATTTAAACTCTTAGATTTGTCAATTTCTTCAAATTGATGGAAAATGGCATCTTGGTACAGTTTTAATTTGTACTTCTCTTACTTGAGTTAGGGTGAGAGCATCTTCCATACACTTGTGGGGTCATTCATGTTTCTTTTCTTGTCAACTGCATATGTCCTCTGCCTATATTTCCACTGAGCTGCTGAATTTTGGTTGCTGATTTCTAGATTCTGAGGCACAGATACAAAGGCCTTCTCTTCTTCCAAGATTACAAAGTCTGGCATGGTGGCGTGCACACCTGTAATCCAAGTACTCAGGAGGCTGAGGCAGGAGGACTGAGTGAATTCAAGGCCAGCCTGAACTAAATAGCCATACCTTGTCTCGAAGAAAATAAAAACAAAAAACAAACCTCCAAGTTTACAAAGGAAATATCCCTGTTTTCCTTGCGCTTATGTTTTCACTTCTTACATTTACATTTCTTTCAAATATAAGTACACCATGTGACAAGCCTGCCTAAAATCTTCACTGCTTACTTACCACTCAGGATATGGCCAACAGGCTCCTTAGCCCCAAGTCCCTTTCTGCTGTAACCACCCCTCCCCACCACCACTACCACTACACTAGCCTGGCACAGGACTCTTCAGCTCCTTGAGTGCTGCAAGCTCCCTGCCTTAGGCTATGAAGTTGCTTTTCCTTCTGCCCAGAGATGCTTCCTCCACCTCTTCTCTTTATTCAAAGCCTTCTCCTCAGAGCTGTCCCCATCTGCCTTTCTAGCCCAGGCCACCCTCCCTCCTGGTACACTCTCAGTGCCTTGTCTTCACATCACTTAGGCCAATCTGTGGTGACTTGATCTACTCATATGCAGAATACTGTCCGTCTTCTCTCCAGACATGGCCTCCATGAGGCCCCAACCACCTCATTTATGGCACAGAGGTTCTGTCTTCCTCCTTCCCCATATGGGGGAGCCCAGTGCCCTCTACACCATTCAAACAGGTGCTACTCTCACAATGTCTCACTTGTGACTGAGTCAGTCTGAAGCTCTGGGGTTAGTGGAGGACCCTGGAGGGACTAAAAACTCCCACTGATGCCGAGAGGCAGCACTCCTGGAGGCTAGGAGTTCCCAGCCTCCCAACGCCCTCCCACTTCCCTGTGCAGTACAGTTTGGGTCCGTGGAGTTTCAGCAGCTCCCACACATACAGATGAGTGGGTGGGGCATCTCCGAGAAGGACCCAGAGGCTCACTTAACTGCCATCTAAAGGCCAGTAAGCCCCAGTGAAGCCAGGCCCCTAAGCCCAATCAATGTCACAGCTGTGCTGGCCAGGACACTAAGGGAAATTATAAAGCTTAGGCCTGGTGGTGCCCACCACGGTCCTGAAAGTGTTCTGTATGGGCAAAGCTTGGTGGGCCAGATGCCCTCCTCCTCCCAGTGCAGCCCAACAGAATTATATCATGCACCACCAATGTGATTTAAAGTTTCCAGTAAAAAGTTAAAAGCTACAGGTAGAATTGAACATTTTATTTAACCTAATATTTTAAAAGTATTTCAGATGGAAATGGGATAAAAAAGGAATTATGATGTGTTATATACATGTACCAACTGCACAAAGGAATGTAAGCACCATGTACTGCAAACGTAACATAATATATATAATTTCAGCAGGGCACCATGGTGGTTCACGCCTGTAAGCCCAGCACTCTAGGAGGCCGAGTCCAGAGGATTGAAAGTTCTAGCCTGGGCAATTTAGCGATTTGGTGAGACCTTGTTATAAAAGAAACATAAAAATAAAAAAGGCATGGGGATGAGCAAAGGCTCTGAGCTCAGTCTCCAGTAAGGGGCGGGGGAGGGGGGAATATTCAACATGTAAGCAGCAACAATTTTAATGAGCCATTTTGCACCTTTCTCACTGAATGTGTAAAACTGGTGTGTACTGTATGTTACACACACAGCACATCTCAATACAGACTACGTGGTTCAAGCGCTCGGCAGCTATAGGTGTCAAAGCGGCTGCCCTGCGGGACAGCGCAGCTCAACCACTCTCTAGGGAACCCTTCTGCCACAGCCGGGTCCTCGCGAGACAAGCGCGTGGGCGGGACCAGCGCAGAATCCCCGCCCCCCGGCGGTGGCTGCCAAAGGTCGGCGGCGCTGGGCTGAGCGCAGAGTCGAGCGTCCACCCACCCGTTGCCCACTCACCTCGCCACTGCCTCCACCGAGCCGGGGATGGGCACGCCGCCACCCTCGCAGCTGTCGAACAGCACGCCCGAGATGTCGAGCAGCACCCCGCGCACGCCGGCCAGCCGCTCGCCCCACACAGCCATTACGCCCCGCGGTACGCCCTGTACCGAGTGTCCCAACCAGTGCGGGAGCCCGCCGTCGCGCCCGCCGCGCAGGGGAACCTGGGAGCTGTAGTACGGGGTGGGGGGGCTGAGTGGTACTCAAACCCGGAACCACTCGAAGCGATAGGCTCTGTCCCAGAAGAAGTGTTCACGGGAAACAAAACCCTTCTCAGGAGGTCTTAAAAGCGGATAACAAGGCCCTCGGAAAGAGTTAAAAACCAGGGCAAAGGCAAATGGAGACTAGGAGGTATCTGTAAAAGGAACAAGAATTAAAGAGAACAGGCTGTATCAGCGCTTCGCTAGTGTTCTCATCCCTCAGTAGCAGAGTGCGACACCACTGGGAACAACAGAATGCTCGGAGTTATTGATGGACAGTCCCTCGCCTGGGAAGCGACACTAAGGAAATGAGTACAAAAATGATGATTGCAATGTAAGGTGTAATGTAAAATAAACTGGAAGAAAAATGTGCAAGTAGGGAATTGTTCAAGAAAGTATAACAAAGCAAAATACAAGCTCTGCGTGGTGGCACACAACAGTAATCCCAGCACTTTGAGAGACTAAGGCAGGAGGATTCCAAGTCTGAGCCCAACCCGGTCAAATTAACAAGACCCTGCTTCAAAATTTTAAAAACATAAGGGCCCGGGATTTAGCTCAGTGGTTCCGCCGCCTGCCTCGAAAGCGCAAGGACCCGAGTTTGATCCCCTGTGCAAAAATAAATAAATAAATAAATAAATAAAAAGCTGGGACGTAGCTCAATGCAAAGGCTCTGGGTTTAATCCCCAGTACTGACAAATAAATAGCAGACAGCGGGCTTGCAAAAATGAGGATAAGAATAGAGCTTGGAAGAAAATGGGAATGTTACAGTGTATTAGGCCACAGAGATTTTTAGAGGAATTATAAAATTACATTTAATGTTACATTTTTTCCACAATAAAAAAGAAATTTCAGGGCCAGGGTTTTAGCTCAGTGCTGCTGCTGCCTGCCTCACAAGTGCAAGGTCCTGAGTTTGATCCCTGGTACCAAAAAAAAAAAAAAAAAGAAAGAAATCAGAAATTTCCTTTACAGCTCCTCTGGAGTGATTAATTAAATTGAGACAGGAAAATTTTAATTCTGTTATGATTTCGCCTTGAGATTTTAAAGGAGAGGAGCTATTATTATTTCAGTCTCTCATAGAAAGGATGAATTCATTGGAATATTAGAGCTTTAACTCAGTTTAATAAATTGTGCATATTCTGTTGATAAACTTAAGAAGAGAAAAATAAAAAGCATTTCTCCCTTTAGGGGATTTACAATGCCAGGGAAGAGTATTATACTGTATATAAAGGTTCTTAGTTGCAGACAATAGAATCTACTCTAGCTACATGGGTTTGTTTACACGGGGTGTAAAGGAACTTATAGATTTCCAGGAGGGCTGGAGAACCAAGCTCAAATACTACACAGTCAGGAGCCATGCATCTATAAGAAATGGCTGTTTTCACTGCTGCATTGGGAGTAGTACTTCATCACATGGCTGCAAAGATCCCAGAGACATAATAGTACAGCCCATAACCCAGCTGCAGCAAAAGAACCATACATATCCAATCCTATCCCCTTAGAAGCATCCTTTCTCCTATGACCAGTGCCTCACATTTGCAATGTCTGGCTTGTTGGAACCTATTCCAACCTGAATGGAAATCTGGGAAATGTAGTTTTTAGCCTTCCAGACTCCATAATACATAAGGTAAGTGAGTCAGTCTACATAATCTGCCAGGAACATCACGAAACGTATTGGGCCTTTACTCTGTGCAGTGGGCTCTAGGGGTGCAAAATGGTCTAAGAGATCTTTGGCTTCAAAGGTCAAGAATGGGCAGAGGACAAGGCATTTACCTTCAAGATTGCTGATCCAATAGGCATCAAATCCTAGTATGACACAGATATAGCCAAGAAGATGGTCTCTGTGGGCCATGGAGGGTAGCAGTGGCTTCTGAGCAGATGGGCAGCCTGAAATGGATCTTGAAAGAATGGCTGGGCTTCAGCTTTATGCCAAAGTTGAGGAGGAAGGGTGCCTCTGCCAGCGTGTGAGCCTACATGTACTTTCTTTTCAACTAGCTCTGCGTGTGACCTTGGGCAAGTCATTTTCCATCTCTAGGACTGTGGTAGACAGAATACTGTCTCCTTGAGATAGCCACAGCCTAATTCTCCAAGTCTGTAAATATGTTACCTTACACAGCAGAAGGGAACTTTGAAGATATGGTTAAGCCTAAGATCTTCTGGAGTGATTGTCTTAAGATGATCCAAGTGGGTCCAAAGTAATCCCAAGAGTCCCTAGGGAAAGTGAGAGGCAGGCAAGTTAGAGAAGATGTGCCAATACAGGGAGGGAGGGAGGGAGAGAGGGAGGGAGGGAGGGAGGAGAAGCGGGGGGAGGAGGAGGAGGAGAGAAATTGATTTGAAAATGCTTCAGTCCTCCTTGAATAAAAGGGGCCTTGAGCCAAGAAAAGCAGGCGCTCTCTAGAAGCTGGAAAAGGCAGAGAAATGGCTTGATTTCCAGAGCTTCTAGAAGGGATACAGCCCTGTGGACACCTTGGTTTTAAGACTTCTGACCTCCAGAACTGTAAAATAATAATGTCTGTCATTTGGAGCTACTGAATTTATGGTACTGTATTTATTATAGCAGTCATAGGAATGGAATACAGGGACCCAGGTCCCTCACCTGAAAAATGACGTGTTGACTATTAAGTGTGGTCCAGTGACAAACAGGCCTGATCCAAAAATCCAAGACCTTTCTTTGGATATGATGGGCAAAGAGCATTATCTAAATTAGGGTCACATTTGGCTATATGTAACAAAGAAAAGAAAAAAACCCTAGTTGCTTAGTAAAATAGGGTCACTTTCCCTTGTATGTTATGAAGCCAAGAGGAAGGGAATCCTAAGCGGGTCCAGCAGCTTCCAGGACCAGTAGGGAACAGTCTCCATCTTTCTGCCCCACCACCCTCAACATGACTCTCGTCCTCTTAAGGTGACTGAGGTACCCTCTTTTCCACAGGGCATGAAGAAACTTACAGGGAAGTTCCTCTTCCTTCAGGGAAGAGGAAGTTGAGGAGGAAAACAAAAGCTTCCCCAGACTCTGAAAGACTGAAATAAGAGGATCACAAGTTTGAGCCAAGCCTGAGCAACATAGCAATTCTGTGAGCCCTTGTTTCAAAATAAAATATTAAAAAACGGGCTGGGGATGTAGGTCAGTGCATAGGTCCTGGGCTCAATCCCCATTATGAAGGGAAGAAAAGACAGAAAGAGAGAGATAGGGGAGGGGAGAAGAGGGAGGGAGAGAGGGATGGGAGGAGAGGGGGAGGGGGGAGGGAAAGAAAAAGAGAAAGGCTGGGTCAGTACAAAGGCCCTGGGTTCCATGTGGAAGAAAAAAGCAGAACAAAAAACTTCTCCAGAATCCTAATCGGATGGCCTCATCTTTTGGTCCAGAACTCATGAAGTGGCACATTAACACTACACTTCAGGGGCATACACTCCACCAACAGAGCTTAGGGCTTGTTAATTTTTCAGTGACAGTTCTACAAATCATGTCTAAATGTAAGTTCAAATATGAATTCATAAATCCTGGATTGGTGTAACAGATGTGCACAGTATGTTTTCAGATTTACTTGTATTAGGGCCGGGGATTTAGCTCAGTGGTTCCGGCACCTGCCTCGCAAGTGCAAGGTCCCAAGTTCGATCCCCGGTACAAAAAAAAACACAACAAAAACCACAGATTTACTTGTATTAGTCAGTAATCTTGTTGCCAGTGTCAGAAACCAGATTCCAAGTGATTTAAATTTAAAGGGAGGGCCGGGGATTTAGCTCAGTGGTTCCACTGCCTGCCTCGCAAGCACAAGGACCTGAGTTCCATCCCTGGTACCAAAATAAATAAATAAATTTAAAGGGAATCTCTTGGCTCACTAGCAATTGATAGTTTCAGATATGGCTGATTACAAACTCTAAGGAAAGAGTCCCAAGTAAATCACCTGGTGAAGAACCTTTTCCTCAACTTGGTCTAACAGTTTCAGAAAGAACTAATTGGGTCTATTAGGTCAGTAGCCCAATCCTTGTGCCTGAAGAAAGTGGTGCCATGAGGATCAGGCTGATTCTTGTGCCTTCTCAGGTCTATTAGTCACTTCCCACTGCTGGGACAAAATACCTGACACCACAAATTAAAGAAGAGGTTTATTTTGGCTCATAGGTTCAGTTCATGGTTGTTGACTGACTCCAAGGCAGAAACATAATGGTGCAAGGGCATGGTGTAGCAAAGCTACTCACTTCATGATAACCAGGAAGCTAAGCATGGAGGAAGCGCACCAGAGAGGAAGGGCCCAGGGACCAGATGTAGTCTCCAAGGTCACACCTTCATGACCAGATAAATATACCCAGAAGTATGCTTTACTAACCGCCTTGGTGGATGTCAAGCCGGTCAAGATTGACTGTCACACCAGAGCTGGGAGAAAGGCATCAATGTATAGTCCTACCATGGCCATGTGAAATGGGGAGAAAAAGGTCCCCACCCCTAACAAAAAGCAGGGCACTGTAACGAGTTAGAAAGAAACAACACTGTACGAGCAGAAGTAGCAGGTGGGACTGACCCCAGGGACCCTTTTTCCTACCAAATTTGGGCTCCCCTAGAAAGTGAGACCAGACCAAGTGAGGCCACATGGGCTAAAAGGTATTCTATCTTACTGAAATGGGCTGTGGTGGGGGGAAATTGGAGAGCCATAGATCTAAAAGAGCTTCTGAAACTTTGATGTATCTGTAGTCCAACTCACTTGGTTGTGCTGATACCTCCAGTCTTGTTATTAGGCAGGCCAGGGATAGGTGACCATCTGGACCTGGAGTCCCCCCCGCCCCATTCACATACATCACAATCACCTTAAAATACAGCCTTGAATTCAGAAAGTCTGAGATGGCCCCGAGAGTCCTACATATGACCTCTCTTGTGTGGCCTGAGTGTCCCACAGTGTGACATCCAGAGTAGAAGAGGAAATGTCTCATGAACGAGTATTCTGAGAGAACAAGGTGGAGGTCTTGGGCTTCTTGTTACCTGGCCTGGGAAGCCAGAGTCACTTCAAATGTGTTGTATTGGTTACCCGGAGACAGACCAGCTTCAGCATGTACATCTGAGGGCATGCATGCCAGGCAGTGTGGCTTCTTTGGAGTGCTGTTCTTTGGAGACCAGATACCACAACACATTTCTACCGGAGTGTCAGAAAGGCTACACTTGGTTCAGCTCATGTTTTTTTTCTACTTCTGTGGTTTTCTTCTGCAAAGTGTTGGCCAGCATGTATGTCCCTCTTAAAGGCATAAGGTTGCTCCACAGAGGTATGACACTTCCCCCAGGTCAGATCAATTATGAACTCATCCATATCTAAACATTTCTAGATCCTATATCTTCAGCCTGCATTCTCTTAAGGTATGGGTTTCCAACTCATTTTAAACTGTGGAGCTTTGGATTTGTTATCAGACTACCAACTCTTTTCACCTACTAAAGGTGTTAATAGGTAAAAAAGACAAATGCTCTGTGGCTTCTAACTTTAGGACAGTCTGAGAACCAGGCAGTCTGTGTCCTGTACAGTGTGATAAGGGCTGTGCTTGACAGAATCGTTTGCTTCTGGTTAAGTTGATTCTGATAAAATGAGGCAGAGGTGAGGGAGAGAAAAGGGGGAGTGAAGAATCAGGTCAGGCAAGACAGATGTCCACCAAGGGCTGTAATGCGAGCATACCCAGGAAGCATGGTGGCAGACAGTGTCCAAGTCAGCATGGATAGGTCAAGGAAGACCTCACAGAAGGTATAATGCTTGACCAGGGGAGAGTTGAAAATGAAAAGATGTTTCCCAGGTAGGTATGGGCTGAAGATTGTTGGTGGCATGTGTGTACAAGTGTGAGAGTGAATTCTACCCGGGGTTCTTCTGGTTGAGGTGGCTCACGCCAGTGGGAAAGTGTTGGTAGGGATGTTGAGGCTCACAGGGAACCCAGAAGAAGCAGAACAGCCAGCCTCAGGAAGAAGGAACCTGGGGCAGCGCTCCTGCTCACCCATCCATCTCTCACAGCTTCTCCGCTCTAGTCTGCATACCTGCTCTCTTCAACTCTTCCCCTTCCTGCTGAGTTTCTACTGTATTATAATTGTTGTGCTCATGTAGCCCCTCAGTGGCCAACTTATCTCCAGTTTTCTATTGAGCTCAGGTAATCATAGGTTTGGGGAATGTGCCCCGGGGCCTAATCCAGACTCTTGGGAGAGATATCTGTGGTCCAGCTCACCTGGTTGAGCTGACTTCATCAGTCTTGCTATTAGGGAGCCCAGGGATAGTTGACCATTTGGATCTGGGGTCCCCACCTCATTGAGGCACAGCCTATGAGAAGGTAACATACAAAGGCAGGGGACCAATACATGGCTTACATGGAGCATGGCCTCTTCAGGGACCAGGGCTACACAGGCAGTCGGGTCAGACCTTGAAGACCCTTGCATTCCATGATAAGGCATTTAGTCTACATCCTGTGACCACAGTACCTACTGAACTACAGACGGTGAATCAATCAACTCACTTGGTATGGGCACAGCCAAGATTGCAAACTCATGATTCACAAACCTGTTTCAGAGTCTATTTTCCAACATTTTGAATTGGTTTCTAACACCTAAAACTTTGCAGATGTCACATAATAATTCAGACTTCTGGTTTCTTGTGCCTAATAAGAAGATCTGGTAGTGCTGATCAGCATTCCTATAAGGTCACCATCTACAGGGTGGAGTAGCAGCATCCCCTCGCCCGACAGAGTCCTTGTCTAGTTAGCTTTGCTCCTTTAGATCAAGACCTGGCCCTCTGAAGGTCAGAGTTTGTACACCCAATGAGTGAGAATGTAAGAGTGGCAAAACTGCAGGCAGGGAGACCAGGGAGAAGGTGAAGGCATGAGATTGGGGTACAGATTCAGGGAGCAGAGCGCTTTGACCTCTATCTTATAGGAAAACACCTAAGAAGGACACGTCAGGCAGGCATAGCGTGCATGCCTGTGAGGCTGAGGCAGGAGGATTGCAATTTTGAGCCCAATCTGTGCAATTTATGGACTTAGTGATACCTTTTCTCAAAATGAAAAATAAGAAAGGGATGGGAATGTGGCTTAGAGTGAAAGCTCTGTACCACTACTGCCAAAATAAACAAACCATATCATACTGGTCTTTATTTTACTCAGAAGGAGGTGATTTATGTACTTGCAAAACTCTTCTCTGATTCCTTGACTTTACTCTACAAATGCTTCCCTTTGGTATAGTATTAATACAGCATGCTATACTCACTGTCAGAAAGAGCCCACACTGTATCTATGTCCCTGCTTTTTCTGGTCCTGTTCTTCAGAACTCCTCTGCTTGCCACTTGCCTCACCCCCTTCCTTATTCTTTCTCTCAATTAAATTTTTCTACCTTTCTAGATTTGGCTTGCCTGGCAATTCTCTTTTTTGGAGCTCCTCCTGGGATATCTTTAAACATTACGAAACGCTTCCAAAACTGGATTCCTGAAACTGGCCCCACAGTTGTAGGCAGCACATGCACAGGCTCAGTTATTTCTCCAAAGCTCTGTTACATAGTCCACCTATGTGCTTAACTTTAAAGAAAAGCCATTTAATAAAGTCTTGCAGTTGGGTTTCATCCTGGGGCAGGAATTTGATTTTCCTGAAAAGAACCTTACCAAAAGAGGGCTCTGAAATATCTATCACTGCCTGGGTTCAAATCTCAGCTCCACCATTTTCTACCTCTGAGGCATGGACAAGTTACCCCTTCTCTCTGTTCTTATTTTCTCAACTGTAAATTGGGGATAATAGGGCTTGTTTTGACTGTTCATAAAATAACATGCAAAAAGTTAGTCTGATGTCTGGCCCAGAGCAAGTGGATAAGAAAGAGCAGCTATTATTGTTAATACTATCAAGATGACTTAACATGTGTTCTGTTCACTGATATAACTCCTATTCCTTTATCACCTTCTTTCTCTATATTTTTAAGATAAAGCAGACATTTTGGGCAGTACTGGGAATTGAACCAAGGGCCTTCACACTAAGCTACATCCCCAGTTCTTTTTATTTTGAGACAGAGTCTTGCTAAGTTGTACAGATTAGATTTGAACTTGTATCCTACTGCCTCAGTCACCCAGAGTGCTGTGCCACTATACCCATCTTAAAGTTGATTTTTTTTTGGTACTGGGGATCAAACTCGGAACCTTGTGCTTGTGAGGCAGGCACTGGAACCACTGAGGTAAATCCCCAACCCAAAGTTGATTTTTTTTAATCTGAAGATTTTCAAGAACACCTACTGATTTTTTTAAACAGGTAAATATGTTGAGTAAAATTTTTACAGTAGGTTGTTGCACTGATGCATGCCTGTAATCCCAGCTTCTTGGGAGACTGAGGCAAGGGGACTCCAAGTTCAAGGCCAGCCAGGGCAATGTAGCAAGATGCTGTCTCCAAATTAAAAAATTTTATTTATTTATTCCTAAATTTATATTCTTTTAAAGGGTTGGTGAGCTGGGAGTGGTGGTGCAGGCCTGTGATCCAAGCACTAGGGAGGGTAAGGCAAGAGGATTGCTGAGAGTTGAGGCCAGTCTGGGCTGCATAGTGAATTCAAGGCCAGCCTGAACTACATAGTGTTTGAGATCCTGTCTCAAAAACTCAAACAGGGGCTGGGGATTTAGCTCAGTGGTTCTGCCACCTGCCTCACAAGCCCAAGGTCCCGAGTTCGATCCCTGGTAATCCCCCCCCCCCAAAAATCCCCAAAACAACAACCAACAAAAACAAAAAAAGGCTGGTGATGTAGATCAGTGCTCCCTGAATTCAGTCCTCAGTATTGGGTGAGGCAGGGGGAAGCAAGAAATAAAAAAACATTTTTAGTGTGTGTGTCCACAATTTGAGGTCAAGTGGGAAGTCTACACTTTGAAGTCTGCTTTCACAAATCAAAAGTGTCCTTTTTTGTTTTTTAAGGAATATTTAAACAGCCAGAGTTCAAAGCTCTGGTCAGAAATGGTAAATGGTAGCTTTTAATTGTAAATGAAAGCTCCAGCATTGAGGACCTAGAGTTAAGTAAAGAAACAACTGATTCCACTATCAGTAGTTTCCTTTTAAAATCCTGTGCCTTCCCCCTCCTATTCCATAGACCAATTTGGGTTGAAAAAGCACATCTTGGGGAAAGGTGGCTGAGCCCCTGAGTGAGGGGGGCTGCCCTCGAGGCTGTCCCCACGTACCAGGATTTGTCACCAAGGTCTGCCTTATGAAGCTGTCTCTTTGGCACATATGTCCTACTCCATGGGCGAGCTCAAACAGAGGGGTTTTACCTAGAGAATTTCAGTTGTTTTATTTCAGGACATAAGATCTTATCTAAGATGCTTTAACACAGCTCATAATATTGCTCTCCCTTCCTCTGCATAAATTGCACATTCTTTCCATTGTTTAACACTCCTCATGGCTCAGGCAGCAGGTCCTCAAGGCCGTGCTGGAATTATAGGCCATTTTGTTTGTGTGATAGCTTGGGAAGCTTGGCACCATTGATTTGCATCAGTGCCTCTGAAATAGCCTTTGCTTTCACCTTAAAGATACTATCTAAACTGGGAAATTCATTAAATAGCCCCAGAAATGGATCAGGTTATTTAACACAACATCCCTAATGGCACAATATCTCAGCTGTCTGCCCAGATAGTGAACATTGTCTTGGATAGTGTTATCAGCCCAGGACACCCGCTATGAATATTGATCCCGAGCTTGTTACAGTGATCACTTGCCATCAGGACAGGTCAGGGTTAGAACCCACCTAGCATCAAAGCAATTTAAAGACAGCACTCAGGCAGAATTTTAATGCCCAAGCTGAAAGAAAAAAAAAATCAACTAGAGACACAGAAGGAAGGTGGCTTCCTGGGTGTGAGTATATGTATTATATAGGAATACCCTGGTCTAAATATATGTGCAAAGATGTTAGTGAGTCAAATGTATTTCCAGATTGTTCTGGAAGGTTGATCTTACTACTTTCCAGCCATTACAAAGCAGGTGGCCAAAAGAATTCCTTCAGGCTTTTGGTCTCCACCTTCCCCTAATCTGAAGAATGGATCCTGTTCTTCTGATGGGGGTTTCTACATTGGGTGAATTAAAGAGAGCATTTCTAGTTCTCTAACATTTATAAGCCATACAAGGGGTTTGTTTGTGTGTGTTACCTATTGTCAGAAGCCAAGTTCTAAACCTAAGAACTGACATAGCCTTTCACTGTACTGAGCACACATATAAGAAATGCTGGAAAAATGAAGGGCAAGAAGGAATTAAAAATCATTAGAAGGGGGGCCCTGGATTTAGCTCAGTGGTTCCGCCATCTGCCTTATAAGCGCAAGGTCCTGAGTTTAATCCCCAGTACCAAAAAAAAAAAAAAAAAATCATTAGAAGGCATTCTTAAAGATTCACATGGTTAAAGAATACAGTACAGCCTCTATATGTTCATGACTTTTAGTCCAATTTTTTGCTTTTCCCTTTTTTGCTCATTTCCTATATTTAACATCTGTGAACCTCAAAGGAAGGCTGATTTATACCAGAGGAAAACATCATATAGTTTAAACACAAACTTTTGAGGCAATTTATAAAGTACAGTAAAATATCTCAGTTTGGGCTGTTCTTCTTAGTCTGAGGGGCCTCCCCTGTCCCTCTGGTTTGGTGTATGAGTGCCCGCTGGAAAGCCAGACCCCTCAATCCTGTGAAATAGTCTCAATGTTTCTTCCAGACGATGCAGCCTAGGATAGTATTTCCATCCCTGAGTGATCTCACAGAGATCTATTCCTAGCTACTCTGAAGAATATAAGCCTAAAAAACCCCAGAAACACAGGAGGAAAAAGGTAGAGGCGAGAGTCAGTAGGAGAATGGGAGAGAAAGATTTTCAAAAAAATCAAGTGAGAACTATGTGAGAAAGAGTTGTGCAAACAGAAAACAACTCCCCCTATCTGTATTCAGGAAAGTTCTGTGATTCTACAATCCCCATTTCTGGGTACTGCCTTTTAGTTCTAGAGCGAGCTGTATTTTCCCTGGGTTTCATAGGGTATGCATTCCCTTTAGCAGGAGGTGGTCCGGTGGGCTTGGGCAGGGCACTTCCTTTCCTGAGCTTTAAAAAGCACAATCCATCTTCACTTTAGGTCTAGAGCTGGCTTGAATTTCGGCAGGGCTTTAAAGTCCACAGGGAATTTGGTGGCCACCTCTGGGAGGGGCTGAAAGGTTTGAATGAGAAAAGCTACAAGGAGCTGTCCTCTGAGGCTACTTCTTCAATAACAGATGGGATTAGCAGCTCCCAACACTTTAATGAGAAGGGTTCTCCTCCTCTTCCTATTTCGTACCTGCTCAGACAATATTAATTGCCAAGTCATTGTTTGGAAACCACATGGGGCGGAGAAGAAAGGAGCAACAGAGTTGGAGGTGGTGCTGGGCGGAGAGGCTGGGGAAGCCTCAGAATTTGCCCCTGAAATAAATGCTTAGTGCTCACAGACTCCAAGTGACAATAGAAGGAATGTTTGCATGGGTGTGGCTGGTGAAAGCCTCTCCAATTGCCCATGCGGGCTACAATCCAGGGGAACTGGGAAGCAGTTGGGGGCCATTTCAACTGTCACTCTTCTCTGATCTTACACTAACGGGTGTCTTTTAACTTTTTCTTCTTGGGAGTGGGAGAGAATGGGGGTCAGAGAAACAGCCTATTTTCAGAGACCCAATTGCTGATGCAGATGACCAAATCTGTAACTGTAAAGACCTGACCAGCACTGATGGTTCTGTTGAGGGTCACAGCAAACTATCACAGCTATCTCCCCTGGCCGTGAGCCCACAGCCAGGCCGGTGAGTGCTGTCACCTCTCCAAAACCCTTCCCACTCTTTAGCCTTGCTAGGCTCTGGAGTAGGTAGAAGACTGATACGGTGCAGGATTTTCCTCCCTTGTTTCAAGATGGCAGGATATATTGAAGAAGAAAAAAAGAAAGAAAGGAAAGAAAGAAAGAGAGAGAGAGAGAGAGAAATTTAAAAAGCACTAGTTTGACCCACACTGTCACCAACTAACAGTAACCCTGGGCAGATCATCTTTGAACCTTAATTTCCTCATCTTTAAAACCTCGATGAAGGGGCCGGTTATTTAGCTCAGTGGTTCCGCTGCTTGCCTCGCAAGCACAAAGACCCAAGTTTGATCCCCGGTACAAACAACAACAACAACAACAAAACCTCGATGAAAGTCTAGGCCAGGCCACGCCCACTTCCCAGTGATGTTCAGGGACTGGAAAGATAGAGAAAGCCCAAGGGCTTTGTAAACTGTAAACTGAGAACGAGAGCTTTTAAATCAAAGGTAAATGAGTCTGCAGCTATTACTGTTCACGACTGGGGCAGGAGATGTGCTGAGCATGGCTTTGAAGAGATCTGTCCTGGCTTCAATGGCCAAGTCAAAGGCAGGTGCACCAAGGAGAGTGCAAACTCAAACCAGAGGGGTAGGGGTAGGTAGTGGGGATCCGCAAGATGGAATACTCCCTTGTGCGTTTCCAGAGTTTCGGAGGGTTGGGCGGAGGCTCGAGGAGCCTGCTGCTCTGTCCCCGCAGGCCGGGCGGGCCCACTAGAGCGTGGATGCTCCCCTAGTCCAGGCCAGTGGCCCGGCGTGGAGCGGAATAGTCCTGAGGCTGCTCAGCGCGGCCTGCGCGGGGCGGGGGCCTGGGCCCAGCAAGTGCCAATTGGCGCGCAGACCCCAGCGGCTCTCTGCCCGCCCCGCCTCTCCGCCCCCTCCCCACCTTCACTTGGTTGCGCGAACCGGTTCGCGCATAGAGACCTGCGGCCAAGGCACAGCTGAAGACGAGCCCAAGCGCCGCCATCCCGGACCCCTCGCCGCCGGCCTCGGGTAAGCGGGAGGCGGGCATGTTGGCATGGCAGGACGGCGGGGCCAAGGCGGCTCCCTCCCACCACAAGATATCCTTCTCGGTCCTGGACATCCTGGATCCACAAAAATTCACCCGCGCTGCACTCCCGGCCGTCCGCCTCGCTCCCCGGGAAGCCAAGAAAAGTTTGGCGGAGGTCGAAGCAGGGAAGGAAGTCAGCCCTGGAGACCCAGTCCGGCTGCAGGAGAGCCCTGGTAAGAATGGGAGGCGGCCCCAGCCCAGGTGACGCATAGAGCCAGGGCCTGGTGAATGGCCCTTAGCGGCATCTTTGCCAAGAGGGAAGGCGCACTGGAGCCGTTGCAATGTGTAGCCGTCTCCTCGGAATAGAATTGAGGTAGAAAAGAGGCTCCCAGGATTCCGGGGCTGGGATTTGTCACAGAAGCCTCTTCCCTGTACACCCGCTTGCACCACAGTTCTGACATGCTGTCTCCGTGGCAGTGGAAACGAACACCCACCTCCCACCTTGCAGGCACACTTATTTAGCAGGCATGTGATGCGCTCACCATCTACTAGAACCTGGGCTCCGAGGTGGGATAAAAGTAAAGAAAACTTGAAACCTTGTAAGTAGACAGCATCATTAACATCACTCCCACTGTATGGATGAAGGAGTTCAGGCCAAGGTCTACGCCCGGAATCTTAGTGAGTGACCAGGTCAGGTGCCTGTTTCCAACCACTTGGAGACACCTGCACGACTTTGCTGCCCCTTGGACTTTTCTGCCTAGACACAACTCTGGACTGGGGATAGGGTCCGGGCTGGTGTGAGGGGATACTGTTGGCACTGTTTTTTCTCCTCAAAATCCTTTTAAATTTACCCTTAATGCTGGAGGACAACTAAGGAAGGGTCCAGGAAACTTTGTAGCTGGAAAAAGGATGAAAGACAGCAGGAATCGTGCCAGGTGGGACATGGGCACGAGACTGCCTGGAGGGACACCGACGGTCAGGACCTGAGGTCCCGAGTGAGGCTGGCTGCTGTGTCACCCTCTGCTCCTCCCCGGGTTGGAGGTGATTGTCTGGGCTGGGGCGCCTCTGGAGGCCACGCTTGGGCCCCTGCCGCGGGCCTGGTAATTGTTCCGATCTTCTCTCAGAGGGGCCTCCCTCCTCTCTCTTCACCCCCCCCCCATGATCGATATTCTATTACTGGCGCCTGCATATCTCCTGCCCGCAGCTTGCAGGTACCGACTTCAAACCCCCTTTGCCTGTCTGATCCTAATATTGTTCGATTAAAACTTACCTTTAATAGATGACATCTATCGATCCAGCCCCGCGCAAATCTGAAACTCTATTAACACGGCAGGAGAGAGAAGATGGGAAAGGGGGAATTTCACTTTAAGGGGAGGGGGCTTAATAACTTCTTTTATAATTGGTAGGAGTCCCACACCAAAACACTCTTCTAGCGACTGGGGAGACACACCACTAAATCCACTTGAAGTCTCAATGTATTAATGTACAACGACCCTCACCCAAAGTTGCACAGTTAGGCCACTACTCTCTCTTGATGCTTGATGTGAGGTACCATTCCTTTATTCATTCAACATACTCTTCTTAAACACCTCCTAGGTGGCAGATTTGTAAAGGGCAAGGGGATGCCATATTCCAAACTTTTCGTCTTGTGAGGCTGTGCGGTCCAGAGGTGGAAGGAGTGCGATGTGGGAACAGACTGAATGAGGGACGGGTTGGAGTGAGAACTATGTCCTCTGCGGAGGACAAGGGGAAGCTTTGGAGATCCGGGTCTTTCCGGGCTCCTGGTCACTGGCCCTTTCTCCCCTAGATGCTGCAGGCCCCGGCGCCGGCCCGGCGTCCCCCCTGGAGGGCTCCGAGGCCGAAGAGGATGAAGAGGACGCGGATGACGCAGGGCGAGCACCGCGGCGGGAGCGGGCTGCGCACCTACAGACGGGTCGGGCGGGCTCTCCCGAGGCCCGGGTGGCCACACTGGCGGCTGCCGAGTGCAGCGCGGACGGCGAGGGCGGACTCTCGGGCTCCCCAGGCTCGCCCGGCTCCCCGCGGCCCCGGCGCCGGCGCGCAGAGCCCAGCTGCGCCAAACCCCGGCGCGCGCGCACTGCCTTCACCTACGAGCAGCTGGTAGCCTTGGAGAACAAGTTTCGGGCCACCCGCTACCTATCGGTATGCGAGCGCCTGAACCTAGCGCTGTCCCTCAGCCTCACCGAGACTCAGGTTAAAATCTGGTTCCAGAACCGCCGAACCAAGTGGAAGAAGCAGAACCCGGGAGCCGACGGCGCGGCGCAGGCGGAAGGAGGCGCGCCACAGCCTGGGACACTCGGCGCGGCGGCTGGGACCTGCGGCGGTGGCACGGGAGGCAGTCCCGGCCCGCCCGGCCCCGGAGCTCTGCCCTTCCAGACTTTTCCCTCCTACTCCGCGGCCAACGTCCTCTTCCCGGCCGCTGCATCCTTCTCGCTAACAGCCGCCGCCGGGAACCCCTTTGCGCCCTTCCTCGGGCCCTCCTACTTGACCCCCTTTTACACCCCGCACCTATGAACCCGGGGTCCTCCAGGATCCCTCTTCGACGGGATTCACTAGTGATTGGCTTCGCATGAGGCCCCTTCCTTCACAGATGGGCCTGACCCGCACCAACCGCCCCCTCCTGGCGCGCGGGTGTCTGCCTGGCCCTTCCCTTCCAGCCTCTGGGAGACACCACCAGAGGGCGGGCAGAAGCCGCCTGGCGACTCCGGGCTGCGCCTCACCGGGCCGCGCCTCTCCTCGCCACGCCGACCTACTGAGTCCACACGGGCGGCAGAGGGAACTAGGCAGTGTCTAGAGTCGGAGGCTGCTGACCTAAAGTCTTCCTGTTTTCAGATCTGGCTTTTCACTTCCGTCAGGTTCAATTCAGTTCAAGGACTCTTTTTTTAAGGGTCAGGGCATTCCAGGCCGAGGTAACAAAAGTGTTAGGAGAGAGACACGAGAGTGCCAAGGCGCCCTGTGCAGCAGCTGCTCGCACCTAGGCTAGAATCTTCAAGGATTCCAATCTACTCAGAGATGAGGAACTTGTCCTTTCTCTGAGCTGTTTTCCCTTGGTACTTGATTATTGGCTCAAACCTAGAGGCTCCTTCCAAATCCTGAAGAAAGTTGGAGAGAGCTGGGCCCATGGTGCTCTTGCCGCTGTGAAAGAGACTATCTTTAAATTACACAAAACTCAACATCTCTAGATCTTCATTTAAAATTTGGACGTGAGCACAATATTGTGGTTTACAGGCTGCACAGGTTATCATGATAGAGTGGCACCTTATTTTTCTGAGCAGGCCATGGGTTTGTGCTAGGAAAGGTCTCTCTCAGCATTGTGGCTAGACTTGTGTTAAAGAAGACACAGCTATGTTGCATTGCAGGTTTTGAGACCAATTTGGACAAACCCCAGTGATGGCCCCAAAATGCATAAAAATGATAATGGCAGAAGTGATGGACCAGTTGATGCCGTAAAGTCTGTGCAGGAGGCTGCTTGTTTTGATGTGCAGTACTTGATACCAACTTCAGTCCTGGCTAACGTGTCTGTCCCAGCAAGTCCTGGACTCTGGGGGGAGAGTGAGCTCCACCATGACACACTGCCTCCAGTCAGGCACTGGACTCTTTTTAAAAAGCACAAATTTAACATGGTTGGGTCTTCATCTGAGATTCTGAGTTGAAAGCAATTCTTGTTCCAAACAGATTCTCTATGATGAACAAGCAAAAGTTTATAAAGGGATAGGAAAGAAATATTAAGAATAAAGAGCTACCATGGAGGCCAAAATACAGGCATCTACCTGCTGCTTTAACTGTCTCCCCTAAAAATTAGTTCTTCTATAAAATTACCTTGACAGTTTTGTCCAGACTATCCTTCTATTAGTTTCCTGTGTAAAATGGTCAGAAATCTGAACAACTGCAACTCCACATCATATTTCTTTAATTCTTATTTTTATCTGATTATTTCAGGCCAGCTAATATCTATATGGATACTATATTCCTTGCTCTTTCTTGGTAGCCCAGATAATAATCACTAAACTTAAGAGGTTATAGCTTCAAAGTAAAAGCAAACTTTGAACACATTATATTATTATGATCTTGAAATACCTAGCTCTCTAATTATCAGGAATGATAGAAAATGTCCCCTTTCTCACAACTTAAAGACTTTATATTCTTGTGACTCATAAGGCTTGAAAATGTATTGCTTAATTATATACTATTTGCTAATTAGACTCTTTTCTGCCCAAAGAATATTCCCAAACAATGCATTATAACTTTCTAAAAGACAGCTGGTGCCAGATGAGATTGAAGATGCAATTATTGTAATAGAGAATATAATTTTATTCATCTTACATGTTGGTAAAAACTCCAATAACTATTTGTTGATTTCTCAAAAGCCACATTCCTTGTGTATAATAAGAAATTTAAGTGCACAAAGGCCAGATCTGTGACCAAAGGGTCAAAGTTCTGTACTAAGTGGGAGATATTTCATTCCAGTCCTCTCAGGTATCAGACTTACAGACTTAGGTTGAAGAAAAGGAGTAGAGAGGGAGGCAGGAGGCATATCTGTGTGCAAACTATCTAGGTGCTGTAATTCCTGACCCTTATTCCTTCCACAAATTGTCACAGAGTGATGTGTGAAGTGTGTGACCTTGGACTTCTGCTGCTTTAGAAGGCCCAATGGCTTTCCAACCAAATCCTTAGACTCATTCTATCGATGTGCTGGCCTAATAAATTCCATTTGTAATGATTTCTTGTTTAATCATTCCAAGTTCTCTATTAGCAAATCTTTTAATTTTAAAATTATCAGAGCACATATTTGTGTATCTCCCTCCCCCCATCAACTGATACTATTTCTACCCTAATACTACTTTCTTTATCCTTTCAGACTCACACTAGATAAATGGAGTGGTTATATTTGAGGGCAGTTTGTACAGACACACATTTAGGGCCATTTTCCCCAGCAAAAATAAATCATCTACACAAAATTTTAATTAGTAACTACTAATTAAATCAATACCTACCTATCAGATTTCTAGGATGTTAATGTCCTAGCTTTACTTTATAAATTCTTAATACTCCAACAAGAGCCTGGTGGACAGATAACTTTTCAGGAATGAACCATCTACTGGTTATATCTTTCTGACCTTAAAGGATCAATTGTTTTGGGGATGGGGATGGTTCTGGACCTCTGTACTGTGCTACATCCCCAGTCCTTTTTAAAAAAATTTTGAGACAGGATCTTGCTACGTCACTATACTGCCCCGGCTGGACTTGAAACTTGTGATTCTTCTGCCTCTGCCTTTTAGAGTGCTGAAATTACAGGTTGTTATGGCTGGTGTCTAAATGTTCCCCCAAAACCTCACACAGTCATAGATGGGACTTTTTCAGAGGTGGCTGGATCTAGAGTATTTGCTGCTGGGATGAAGGGTGTGTGATTACTAAATCAGTCCACTGATTGCTTTGGTACTACCATAATTCTGGTAGCCTAGATACAATATAAAAGGACCAGAAAGACACTGTTAAGCTTCCTTGTTGCTTTTGGTATCTTCTGCCCGCCATGAATTGTTTCTCCTCTGCAATGCCTGTCTGCCATCCCACCCTACCTTGAAGCCAGTGGATTATGGGCTGAAATCTCTACAAACTGTGAGCTAAATAAAACTTTCCTCCTTTAACTTTGGGTGTTGGGTATTTTGCCTCAGCGATGAGAGAAAAGTAACTAAGAGAGAATTTGGTACCAGAGAAGTGGGATCATTGGTGTGACTGTACTTGAGCATGTGGTTTAGGAAGGAGCCTTTGGAGCTGACTTGTGGGAAGGGGAAGAGTTAGGTTTGCAGGTGCTAGCTGTAAAAGCAGAGCTGAAACACCTCAGGCCTTACTTGATAGGAGAGTCTGGTCAGAGCTCAGAAGACCAGAATACTAACAGAAACGATGCTGGTAAAGACAAGGCTTAGGAGGTTTCTGCTGGGTTTCTGCTATTGAACTCCAGACAGTGTGTATTATGGCTTGGTAGAAAGTTTGTCTGCATTTTGCTCATGTCCAGAGGCTTTGCCTGAGACCAAAATTAAGGGTAGCAGACTAATTAATCTTGCAGAAGAAATTTCAAGGCAGTGTGTTTAATGTTGAGGCAATGACATGGCTACTGTTGGGGTCTTTTAGCCAGATTTATGTTGAGAATCAAAAGCAAAGAGCTCAGGAGAATGATTCAAAACATTTTGAATTTGGCCAGAAAGGAACTTCCAGTAAAGTTGCAACCTGCAAAGATAGAACAGAGGATAAATTCATCACTGAAAAGACTAGCAAGAAAAAGTTAAGTATTTCAGAAGAAGACAATGGAAAAGATGCCTGAGGACAACACAAGAACCAACCGGACTCCAGCCTTTGCAGCCTCACAATTGCAAAAGTGAAAGACTTTGCTTTGTGAAGAGAGCCCCAAAGTACTATGTTCCAGAATGATGACAGCCTAGGGAAGTTGTTCCTCAAGATTTGGTTCATAGGTCCTTGACCTATACAGCCAAGACAGAAGGATGCTTGGCTACTGCTCCAGCTGGTGGCAGACCTTGGCATCATCCATCTGATGCTGGTTTTAGGTGCATGTAGAATGGAAGAGTCGTAGGATCAGGAAGGCTTCCACCCAGATTTCCCCAAGAGGGCAGTGTGTGAAGCTCTGAGTGTGAAGCTGAAGGTGTGGTGGAGATCCCGGAAGTTTGGAGAAGCCAGGAATGTGGATCGTCTGAGGAAAGCTGCAAGGCAGAAGCAGAAGTGGCCCAAGAGACAGGCTGTGGGAGCTGCAACCACCAACAGTGCTGTAGGGGCAGAGCCATCAAAGCCCTTTGAAGTTCACATCTTACCATAGATTGCCTTGGATGCTGTTGCACATGGAACTATAGGACTTAATGTTTGCCGTACTGGATTTTGGAATTGCTTTGGTCCCATTCCTTTGTATTTCCTTATTTATATCTTTTTGGAATGGTAATGTCTACCTTGTGCCATTGAATGTTGGAAGTGTTTAATTTTCTTTTCATTTATACAGGGGCTTGCAGCTAAGAGTTTGCCTTAAATCTCAGAGAAGACTTTGGACTTGGACTTTTCAGCAATGCCAAAACTGTTAGGAATTTGGCAACTCTTGCAGATGGACTAAATGCCTTTTGCTTAAAGAGATGTGCATGAGTCTTCGGGAGGCAGGGGCAATGTCTAGATATCCCCCCAAAGCTTCATATAGTCATAGGGTGGGTGAGGCTTTTTCAAAGATGGCTGGATCTGGAGTGTGTGATGCTGGGATTAAGGATGTATGATTACTAAATCAGTCCACTGATTGCTTTGGCAACGCCCTACTCCCAGTAGCCTAGATACAATATAAAAGGGGCAGAGGGCTGGAGATTTAGCTCAGTGGTGTCATGCCTGTCTTACAAGCACAAGGTCCTGAGTTCAATCCCTGGTTCTGCAAGAAAAAAAAAAGCTAAAAAAAGGGGCAGAAAGATGCTATTAAGGTCCCTTGCTTGCTTTGCTATCTTCTCCTCACCATGAATTGTTTCTCCTCTGCACCTGCCTTGGAACCAGTAGATTATGGATTGAAACTGCTACAAACTGCACTAAATAAACCTTTCCCCCTTTAACTTTGGGTGTCGGGTATTTTGTCTCAGCAATGAGAGAAAAGTAACTAAGACACAAGTGTTAGCCACCATGCCCAGTTAGAAGTAAAAAATTTTTTTTTGGTACTGGGGATTGAACTTGGGTCTTTGCGCTTGCGGGGCAGGTGGCAGAACCACTGAGCTAAATCCTGGGCCCAAGAAGTAACAATTTTTGATTCCCACTTGAAGCCATGTAATCAGGGTGTCTTATTTAAGGGACTGAGTGGAGAACATTTCTTCCACTAAGAGAATCTCAATCCATTCTATCGGCACAGATTAATTCAGTGTGTTTGTCATTTTAGAAATAACTCTTCAGAACTGATTTAACTACTGTTTAAAATCAGGAGTAGGGAAAATTATAAATTGTTCAACAAATGCCATATACATTTAAAAACATAATTTCATAATTAGATAGATTCAGGGAAAGAAAAACAGAAAGTGGGGCTGGGGATTTAGCTCAATGGCACCATGCTGACCTCAAAAGTGCAAGATCCTGAGTTCGATCCCTGGTACCAGAAAAAAAAAAAGAAAATCAGAAAGTGCCTCAGAGCTAGAGGAAAACTCCAAAGGTAACAAAGGGAAACACGGTCAGGGAGATGCTCTTGTATGTTCCTTCTGAGCACCACACCCAACTCTTTCTGGTTTCTTTGGGCTGTGGAATACTGAACACAGTACTCAAAACATAGTCCTACCTCCACACAGACCAGTTCAAAAGCCAATTCCACCCCTCAGTGGATCTGTGACTTTGGCAAATTACTATTGTCTTTTTGCCTCAGTTTCTTCACCATAAGGTGTGCATCAGGGGTGATGGAGAGGACACGAAAGGTTATGTGGAAAGCACTTAGCTTAGTGTTTGATAGAATTATGGTGATTGTCATTCCAGCTGAAGCTGGCAAAGATGTTAAAGATACTGTACTTAGCCCAACCATCTTGTTTAAAATTTTTGAGGCAATGTAATAAACATTCAGAAAACTGAATACATTAGATGCCTACAGCATGGTATAATTTTCACAAATTGGTTACATCTATGTAGCCAGCATCCAGGTCAAGAAAAGCACATCACTAGCACCTCAGAAAACCCTATGTCCCTTCCCCTGACATAGTTATTCTGCTTGAGGGTAGCTACTCTCCTGACTTCTAACTGGAACAATCAGTTGTGTCTGCTTTTTTCTTTTAATCATGAAGCAGGAAACAGGACCGTGGACTGACAACTCTTTAACATAAAGATGGGAGTAAAAGGTAGCTTTTAATGATGCCGGTGGCTCACCAAGTGACTCCTGTCATTCTCGAGGGCCCCAAATAGAAGTTTGCACTTCCTTATATACCTCTTCTTACATCTACAAAGCTTAATCCCATTGGAGTTTCCCTGGGAATATAGCAAGCAGGATTTCCACAAAGCAGAGCAGTGGAGAGGGGGAAGAATAAAGAGTTCTGGTGAGATTTTCTGAGTCAGTTACACTCCTTTGGTTAGAGATTTCAGAAGTTGTCATTGCTACTCCAGTACATTCTACAAAGAGCATAGTTACGTTTTTAACCCATAGTTGCCTAAGAACACTGTTAACTCATAGTTGCCCAATTCCATATGAAGGGGTGTTCTCCTCTCTCAATTATAAAACCAGAATCCTACAGTAGTGTTATGGTTTAAATCTAAAATGACTTCCAAATGTGTCACGTATTTGGAGGCAGGGCTTTCAGAAGGTGATGGAGTCATGGGAGCATTATGCTTATCAGTGGATTAGTTCACTGATGAGTTCCTAGTTGAATTTGCTGTTAGGAGATGAGGACCAGTGGAGTAAGTAGTCAGCTAGGGGCATGTCTTTGGAGGGTATTTGTCTGGCTCTGGCTCTTTCTTTTGCTTCCTATTTTCTAGCTGCTATGGGTTGAGCAGCTTTCTTCTGCCATACCCTTGCACCATTCCATTTCTGTCATGGAGCTAGCTAACAATGGGCTGAACACTCTGAAACCATGAATCAAAATAAACCTCTCTTCTTTAAGTTTGTGGGTATCAGGCATTTTGTCTCAGAGATAGGAAAGTGACTGATATGGAAAACTGGTACCAGAGAAGTGGGACCATTGCTGTGTTTATTCTTGACCATATAGCTCAGAATCATTTGGAACTTGTTTACAGGAAGAGTTTGAAAGGTTTGGAGACACAGGATGCTGCAAGCAGAGCTTCATGGGAAATTCTGGTCAGAGTTTAGAAGACCAGAATGATGATAGGAATGTGGACAGTAAAGGCAAGGCTCATGACGTTTCATATGGGGATAAGGACTCTATTGGGAATTGGGCTAGAGGTCATGCATGTTACATTCTGACAAAGAACTTGCCTACATTTTGGTTATGTCCTACAACTGAGACTGAGTTTAAAGGTGATAGACTAACCATTTACCAGTCCAATTATTTAAATACAAGATGACCAAAAATTGCATCTTTTTTGTCATTTTTATAACAATATAACAGGAAATATAAAAATGATAATTTTATCAAATTCACTCAGTACAAGAATTAACTGATTTAAAATGACAGCTGCCCAAGCAATGCTTGGGATAGTACATGAACAAACATGCTGACTGAATGATGGTTGGAATATATATATA
>NW_004624737.1:22644922-22671586 GCF_000247695.1 Heterocephalus glaber
AAACTAACAAGCATCTTTATCCATTAACTCACATTTAATCACAATGGGGCTGGAGAAAAGGAACAAAGGTTATGCAGTCCCACATGTGGGGCTGGCTTTTTTTTTTTGGTGGAACATTATTTGCCTGCATGTTGTTTTGTATAGTTGTAGATTCTTTATTCCTATTACTGTTGATGTGTTTTCATAGTTTGAATGCCACAAGTTACTTATATATTCTGTTGTTGAAGGGTAATTGCATACTTTCCAGTTTGAGGCTATAATGACTGCACAGTCTTGTACCTGTCTTTTGGTCAGTATATCTAAGAGTGGGATAACTGTGTGTATAATTGTTTAGCTTTGATAGATATCACCAGTTTTCCAGTATGGTTGTAGCAATTTTCATTCCAATTTGCAGTGAATGAGTAATCCAGGTGTTCCACATCCTCCTAACACTGAATTGACTATCTTTGTTTTTCTTTTAGTAGTACATGTTTGCAGTATGTAATGTAATGATTCCATTCATTGTGGAGAATTGGTACATGTACATAACACATCTTGATTCCTTATTTCCCCCATTCCCCTCCATGCCTCATGAATTGCCTCTTCCCCAATGATTCTGGAAGGTAAGTAGTTGTTGGTAGCAATTCAACTTGATTTTGGGGAAAAATAATTTCATAATTAAATCAAGATTAGGGCCTAGTTTTCCTGTCTACAGGCCAGCTACAGCATGTTGAGACATCATTCCGATTTTGCCTCTGGTCACAGCTAGATCTCAAAGGTCCTGTGATACTGTGATGCTCCAAGGCAGGACTACACCAGCTGGAGACATCCTGGGAGGAATCGAATCTTCATTTGTATAGTTCCTCATTGTTCTAAGAACTCACCACAGCTCTCTTAGTCATTTGCTACTTTTGTTTCTGCTGATGTTCTGAATAAAGGTGTGGCAAGCTCAGGGTCTGTAGTCTTTGCTGCCCAGAGCAGTACTGATGAGGCCAAATCTCAGCTTCTTCTCTAAGTCTCATTTCTATCCATATTTCTGTGTATCCTATGTATATATTTCTGTGCTGTCGTGGCTTGCAGGAGACTAGGACCTGATGCAGAGGTTCTAGTAACATCCCCTTTCCCTGTTCCCTACGAGTAGTAATATCACATTTGGTTTTAATTTTCATTTCCTGATGAGAACTGTTGTTGACTACAGCTCCCTCTAGCCATGTGGGTATCAGTTTTGGTCAAGCCTTTTACCCACTGGCTAACTCAATTATTGGTAAAATAAATAGAGCCTTCAAGAGAATGTGATTTGCCCAAAGTGACACAGGTGCTATGAAAAAGAACAGAGCCTGAAATCTGGGCCTCATGACTCCATGGTGATTCAAATTATACATGGAGCCACCAATTATATAAAATATTTAATTAAAAACATTTTTAGCCAGGCACAGTGGTGCATGCCTGTAATCCTAGGTACTTGGAAGGCTGTGGCAGGAGCATTGCAACTTCAAGGCTACTCTGCACAACTTAAGTGACAGCCTGTCTAAAAAAATAAAAAAGTTAGGGCTGTAACTTGGTAGTAGAGTGTCCTGGCTTTGAGCTCCAGTATTAGAAATGATAAACAAACAGAAGCTATCCTAGTAGATGGAAAGTAGCATCTTGTAGTTTTGTTTGTTTGTTTTTTTGGTACCGGGGATCGAACTCAGGTCCTTGTGCTTCTAGGGCAGGCAGAGGAACCACTGAGCTAAATCCCTGGCCTTCTTGTAGTTTTGTATTACCCTAATGTTATAGTTTGAATTTTGAATGTCCCCCAAAGGCCCATGTGTCAAAGGCTTGGTCATTAGTCTGTGGTGCTATGGGAAGTTGGTGGAATCTTCAGGTGGTGGGGCCTGGTGGAAGAAAACGAGGTCATTGGGAGTGTGTCCTTGACGGGGAAATTGGGACCTGGCCCTGTTCCTCATCAATTTTTTTTTTCCTTCTGGCTGCCATGACATAAATAATTTTCCTTTGCCACATATTCCTACTATGATGTTTTTACCTCAGAGTAGGCCCAGAGAAATGGAGCCAACTGATTGTGGACTGAACCTCTGAAATAGTGAGCCAAAATAAGCCTTTTCCCTTGCTAAGTTTATTGTCTCAGGTACTATATTTGCTACAGTAGTGGAAAGCTGACCACTCTAACTAAGGACTGATGACTTTGAGATCTTTTTATGTGCTTGTGGGTCACTTGTCAATCTTCTTTGAAGAAATGTCTATTCAAAACCTTTGGCTCTTTTTAAATTGGATAGTTTGTCTTTGTGTGTGGAGTTTTTCGAGTTATTTATAAAGTCACAACACCTTTACTCCCTTCCATTTCTTGTAGGCACTGAAATAAATACATAGTTGAAAGGTCTCTGTATCAGTTAATGCTAATCCAATTAGTGGGTGTTTCTTACTAAGTTGACACAACAATTAGCTATCACAACTTCCTTTTCTGTTTCTCTGCACAAACATTTACAGGGTGCCAACTGTGTTCCAGGTCCTACCCTAAACTCCGGGAATACAATAGAAAGATCCTGTCATGGAATCAGGGAGGGATCAGGTGAGTGAAGGTCCCAAGTGGATATGCAGCTGGTGCCATAGCATGTAGGAAATGTCATGGCTTTCTTGTTAGTTATTTCTGTAAAAAGAAACAGTGTCTTCAGCACTGACATCACTTGGAATTTTAGCAGAAAATAAATATGATACTAATTCCACCTTTGCCAGCCTTGTCCTATATGGGATCTAGTTTGTGTTTAGAAAGATCACGCCAAGCATTTAATTCTCCCAGAGCCCAACAAAACATTACTGACAAAGAAGTTCCTGATATTACCAATTCAAAGAGTTACCTGTTTTTCCAGATGAGTCATTTTCCCCTTGTGAAGTCATTAGTTTTCATAGTGATTTTCTAGGCTAAGTTCAAGTGGAGCTATCTTCAGTGGTTTAAAGAAATCTGTCCCTAGTAGCAAAGTCCCATGTTTTTATGCTTTACAAACCCATGTATTTTGATCTCCAGCTGATTTAGAACTTTTCTTTCAATGCCAGAAGATGAAATTATTATGTTAGATTAAAAACTCTATGATAGAACAGATATAGAATTTTTGTTTGTCCCTCTCTTTTAGAAGGTTACATATTTAGGAAAAAACACCCACAGAGGCACCTGAACCCTAGGTGTGCGTGCTTTTTTCCCAAGTTATAACAGAGTCCACATAATTCCTCATCATTTACTGTGTATCAGGCACTGTGCTAGGCCCTCGGGATACAATAGGGAGGAAGAGCAACCATGAATCAAATCCAGTGGCCCTTCATCCTTTTTGGCCTTGTACCTTTCAAAATAAAAACAGTGAGCCTGTATCCCTAACATATGAATTTATTTAAATTATATACATATATTACAGTGCTAACAGATGACCTATAATATATTGCAAAATAAAAATGCACATTAAATATTACATAACATAAATAGAATTGCTAACATTATCTTCCTGTACATCTGTATTTCAATTTACACTTCTTCCCCACTTTCTGAAGATTGGTGTTCTGGCAGACAGGCTGATTCCTGATGCTTTGCTTATCTGCCTGGGAGTTCAGATCTTTGCCAGGTGAGATATCACCACATCACTTAGCACCACTATGAGTTGTATTGTGCCACTATGTGCTTGTTCCATCAGGAAAAGGCCCTTCTGGGTGTCTGGCTGGTCTTTTAAAAAATCTGTCATACCCTATTATGCTGCTATTCAGTCAATTACTGTTTAATGATTGAAATGTGCTGGGCCAGGAATTTAGCTCAGTGGTTTCACTGCCTGCTGTGCAAGCACAAGGACCCGAGTTTGATCACCTGTATCCCCCCCTAAACAAATTGTTTAAGGCTGGGGATTTAGTTCAGTGGTCCCACCACTTGCCCCACAAATGCAAGGTCCGGAGTTCGATCCCTGGTACCAAAAAAAGAAAAAAAGAAATGTGCTTTCATTTCTGGTTAGTCTAATTTTATTTTATTCTTTGTTATTTAGAGATAGTTCTATTTTTTCACAACTTTTTCAGAAACCTGGGTGATAAATCTTTCTAATTCCAAATCACTTGAAAGGGGGCCGGGGATTTAGCCCGGTGGTTCTGGCGCCTGCCTCACAAGCACAAGGTCCCCAGTTCGGTCCTGAGTTCGATCCCCGGTACCAAAACAAAACAAAACAAAACAAAATCACTTGAAAGGATATCTCACATTAAGAAGCTATTCATAACTTTGGAAACATTCATTTTTATTAATAATTTTTAGTGTATTTTGCATAGCCATAGAAGTTTTGTTTTCAGTCATCACAAACTACAATCAATAAAAATGAACTGCTTAGAAAAATGATCATCACAACAAGATAAGCAGCACTAAACTTTCTAACTGCTATCAATTTCTGCAGTATCTCAGTGAGAGGCTGGCACTGTCCATAGACCACGTATTGAGCTTTGCTCTCTTCCTAGCCCTTAAAACTGGGCTTGTAGGCCAATCCATTGACCTACCACTCCCATTTTTATGACTGTATTCCACAGATATATCTGCAGTGAGTGTCAGAGACAAAGTTATCTATTATTGTACTGCTTGTCATAGCAACATTGGAAACTATTCAAGTGTCCAACAGCCTGGGGCCATTAACCTAGCTATAAACAAAAGAATGAGAGAGATAGCTCCTCACCAACTCAGAGCACAATAAAAAGCAAAGTACAAGAGCCAGTGATGTAGCTCATTTGTGGTAGCACACATGCTTAGCAAGTGCAAGGCCCCCATTTCAATCTCCAGGACTGCAAGAAAAGAAAAAAAATTATGTAAGGCAAGTTACAAATAGTGCATATAATATATCTCCAGTGTTCAAAAATGAAGGAAATATTGACATGTATTAGTTTTATTAAAGAATCAATGGAAGGGTGTACAAGAAGGTAATATGCAGGGTCACCTATGGGAATGGCCTGAATAGGGTTGGAGTTAGGAAGAAACTTCTCATGTGTGCTTCCTAATTTGCCTTGATTTATGAAGGAAGCAAATGTATTAAAGTATTTACAAGACACAAAAAATCCAGGTAAACAGGCCAGGGATTTAGCTCAGTGGTTCCAGCACCTGCCTTGAAAGTGCAAGGTCCCAGGTTTGATCTCCGGTACCAAAAACAAAAGAAAAAACAAAACAAAACAAAAAAATCCAGGTAAACAGAAAAGAGGAGGATCATATACCACTATTAAGAATTTGATGGGGCCAGGGATTTTGCCCATTGGTTTCACTGCCTGCTGCGCAAGTGCAAGGACCTGAGTTTGATCCCCGGTACAAAAAAAAAAAAGAATTTAACGGCCATAAATGCAGAATTTATTGGCGACCCAAACATCAGAACTGGCGTGGCTGTCCATGGCCTTATTTTTCAAAATGTTGCATAACTCTTAGCAAAGTTCTGAAAAAAAGTAATAAATGTCTCTAGCAATCATGAAGTAATTTATAATACCACATTATATTTATTTAACTTTGAGAGAGTGGAAATCTAGCTCATTGGTAGAGCACTTATCTAGCATGCTTAAAGCCCTGAGTTCAATCCCCAGCATTGCAACAAAATAAAATAATGTTTAACTTCGAAATTAAAAAAAGAATCTTAAAACTATGTTTATTCAAGACAACAACGTGTTGGGGGTAAGTTTGAGTAATTTTCAGTTAATAAGTCAGGGGATTTTTTATTCTTATTTTTAATTTTTAAATTTTTTTGGTTTTTTGAAACAGGGTCTCACTTTGTAGTTCAGTCTGGCTTTGAACTCACTATATAGCCCAGGTTGGCCTTGAACTCATGATGATCCTCCTGCATCAGTCTCCGGAGTGTTGGGATTACAGGTGTACACCACTGCGTCTGGCTAATTTTTAAATTTTTTTTTTGGTACCAGGAACTGAACTCAGGGCTTTGCCCTGTCAGGCAGGCGCTGTGCTGCTGAGCTACATCCTTGGCCCATAAATTGGGGGATTTAAAAATTTGTTTTTATTATAGTCCTAACTAAAAGGAGTTAGAATTAAAGTCCTTAAAAAAAAAAAAAGGAGCTGGATCTGGTGGCACAATCCTGTAATCCTAATTACTCAAGGGGCTGACACAGGAGGATTGTAGTTCAGTGAGACTGTGTCTCAAAAATTTAAAAAAGGGCCGAGGATGTAGCTCAATGGTAGAACACTTGTCTAGCATGTACAATGTCCTGGGTTCAATTGCCAGTACTGCAAAAAAAAAGAGTAATAAAAGTTATCTACTGTTTACTTAAGGTTCAGTATTCAGAGTTAGCCTTCATGGAATCAATAAAAACATCATTGCAAAATACGCTGAGCTTCATAGTACCCAAATCAATAAGGATGTAAATATTTAACTAATACTTGAAGTTTATCTTAGTTTTTTTTTAATGTTAAAACAATTCTTAGTTTTTAATTAATAAACTGTGTAATATTTTCTAAATAAATGATTTGTTACCGCTTAAACTTGTTGTCCTACATTCCTACTTTAACCTTTTTTGTTCTTACCTGAAATTCTTGCATCTAATTAAATTTCTCACACATAGGGTGGAATATCTGGCTCCTTGGCTGCCCCATCACCTATTTCATAACACTGGCTGGGGCCCACTGCCTTGGAATGTTGGACTTCCCGGTCTTTAAAAGTGTTAGGTTGGGCCGGGGATTTAGCTCAGTGGTTCTGCTGCCTGCCTCGCAAGCCTGATAAGGCCCCGAGTTTGATCCCTGGTACCAAAAGATAAAAAACAAAGTGTTAGATTGAGTCTGGAGGTATAGCTGAATGGTATAGCACTTGCCTTGCACGTGTGAAGCCCTGAATTTGATCTCCAGCAGGGCAATGAGAAAAAAAAAAACTGTTATAATGTCTTTAAGGTTCTCTTCAGCTGTAAAACCTATTATGCAATTATGATATGTGATTATAAACTACAGTGAATGTTTAAATTTAAAAAATTATTGCAGTAAAAGACACATTGCCATTAACTCCCATCAAAGTATTCCTCTTGCTTCATACACTTATCTCATTATTCTTCCAACTTTCTTTTTTTAACCTTTTTTATTAGTACGCATTTACTGTACATGATGATTTACATTCATGGTGGGAGGTGGTACATATACATAATACATCTTAATTCTTTTTACTTTCCCTCCCTCTTCCTTCCCTCTGCCCTCTTTTCATCTCTAGTTGCCCTTCTCATTTGCAAAGGATTTATCTCCATTTCCTATTATCTATCTTTTGCTTTGCTCTTTAAATTTTATTATTATTATTATTATTATTATTATTATTTGTTTGTACCAGGGATCAAACTCAGGACCTTGTGCTTGCGAGGCAGGCACTGGAACCACTGAGCTAAATCCCCGGCCCAAACAGATCAGGATATACGAAGAGGACAGGAGCTACTATGGGTCAGTTTCCTGGAAGCAAAGCCTGAGAGGTGATTTTTTTTTTTTTCTTTTTTTTTTTAGTACTGGGGATCGAACTCCGGTCTTTGCGCTTGCACAGCAGGCGTTGAAAACACTGAGATAAATCCCTGGCCTGCTCTTTAAATTATTTATATTTTGGGTTTCTTATAAGAGAAATAATGTAATATTTAAGATTATATGCCTGATTTATTTCATTTAACATGATCTTAAGGTACATCCATTTTCCTACAAATGACTCAAATTTATTCTTCTTTATGGTTGAGTGTTACTCTATTGTGTACTCCATTGATTTGTTTATGGATGTATTTTTCCATTTTCTGAAGCAGTTCTGGAAGTCCTCGTTCATGAATGTCTTTAGTTGTGCTATTTGTAGCTGCTTCAATGTTCTGAACTGATTCAAAGTGTTTGCCTTTCACGGTCATTTTGATTTTTGTGGAAGAGCCACCAGTCGCACAATGTGAAATCCTGTGAATAAGGTAGATTAAGACACATCGTAGTGTGTTTTGACAGAATTTACACATTGAGGCAGCCATACAAAGACGTTTCATGAAAGAGTACTTCTGGAACTGCTTCCGAAAGTGGCAAGAATGATGGGAAAAGTGTATCTGAAGTGAAGTGGAGTACAGTATTTGGAGGGTGGTTAATGACAATATGTCTTTCTTTTTTTTTTGGTACTGGGGATTGAACTCAGGACCTTGTGCTTGCAAGGTAGGTGCAGTGCCACTGAGCTAAATCCCTGGCAATGACAGTATGTCTTGTTCTATAATAAATTTAAAAATTTTCATTTAAACATTCACCATATTTTGTGATCACAGCACATACCTCTTTAATTCATATGTTTGAAATAACATGTTCATTGTTTTCCAATGTTGAGAATTAGCTGATTTTTTCAGCTTCAGGAACTGAGTCTGTTTTTAAATGTTTGCTATTAAACTGGTTTAAAGAGGGCTCACCTCTAGTTTGGTGACCTGACCTGCTCTGGTCTCCTCTCATTCTCTGTTGGAATTTTCTGTTCGCTTTTTCTTACCCAGTCTTCCAGGGACACAGTGTCCTCCAGTTACAGCCACCTGGTTCCCAAGATCCTCCCAGAGGCCCCCTTCCATACTGCTCTATGCTGAGTTTGTCCATTGCCCTCTCTTTGTTTTTTTAAATTTTTTTTGGTACCAGGGATCGAACTCGGGTCCTTGCGCTTGCTAGGCAAGCGACAGAACCACTGAGCTAAATCCATGGCCCCCATTGCCCTCTCTTTAGGACACAACTTTATAAACTTATCAGACATTTCTTTTTTTTTTTAATCAGACATTTCTTTGGCACGTGACAGTCCTTCAACATGTGACAGCCCTTCAATAAAACTAGTGTGGAGATATGGGTGAACAGTAGTGCTTTGAAGTATTTTCCTCTTTTAACCCAAGCTTTTACAGCTTTGATCTGAATGGCTGTCACTCTTCTAGGTGGAGAGGGCTTTGGGCCACCTAGACTTTTGGAATCCCAGGGCCATATTCCCATAATGACTACCTGCTCTTCCTTTAATTCTCACTAAGTGAAATAAAGATAGCAATGACAAGAATAAAATATTCCTATAAAAAACAATGGAAAGGGTGCTGAAAGGCTATAAAAGTCCTTCAAGACAGGCTCTACCATTAAGAACATCCAGTCTGTGGGCTGGGGATTTAGCTCAGTGGTTCTGTTGCCTGCCTTGTAAGCGCAAGGTCCTGAGTTCAATCCCTGGTACCAAAAAAAAAAAAAAAAAAAAATCCAGTCTGGAAGTCACAGATAGACAGAAAGAAAGATAGAGCTAGACAGACATAGTAGGTTAATAATTAATGACAGGCGCTAGGAGATGAGAAGTGAACAGAAATACTAAGGAGGACGGGGAGGAGTGGACTCTAGCATCCTTGGTGTCAGGGAGGGTGTCTTGACAGGAGCTGCAGCTAGACTTCTAAGTTCAGCTAAGGGGGAGTAGAAATAGATACTCCTATCAGCCACATCCTCATGTTAGGACTCATACTTTTACTGCAAAATTTCCTGCGAAGCCTCCCTATACTTGCTAGTTCAGACTAAGTTTAGAACTGTCCCCTGGTGTCCCTTTCTGGCTCTCCTTACTTCTTTGCTTACCTTTGCCCTCTAGGTTCCTACCATTGTGGACTTGAAGGGTTCAATCTTGAAGGTTCATCCAAAAGGAGGGATGAAATCCTTATGTTGCTCAGTCTTTGGCCAGAAAGATATCTTTTTAGGGTGCACACACTTTACAAAACCTTTTTTATTCTGCTGTGTAAAAACCACCAAAACTTAATTTTTTGAGGCTGATGATCAGGTTTCTTCCCCAGCTATTGACATGGATTTTCCAAATGATTAAATTTTCAAGTCCAAGTGTACATAGTCTAAACTAATTATAAGTAATAACAAGTTGGACAATGAAAGAAGTAATGAAAAGCAAGAAGTATGCTTAACATATAAATTGTTTTTGTGGTCATTAAATAATTGAGGGTTGTCTGTATTCTTTTCCTTTATATTTGGTTGCAGCTTTTTAGATGATCAAAGTTGCAAGATTTTCATTCATACTCATTGAAGGAACTTTTGCTGACTGTCTTTTTCTCTCCTTACTAACCTCATGTGGTCTAGCCTGATGTGCAGCTCTTTTACAGGGCAAGGCACCTAATACATTCAAAGGACATTTGTCCAACGATCTGATGAAATTAACCTTGGTCTTGTATATCTGCTATGAGGGTCAATCTTTATACCTCCAGATTTTATGGTGGAGTTAATTATTCCAATCTATTAATAGTTTCAAAGGCTTAAAAATCTTTGTAATATATGCTGTTCTTACATATTTCTAGATTGAATAAAATCAACACATACAAATAGAGCAGTTTGATTTCTTAGCTGGAAAAAAAAGCAACTTTAAAGTAAGTCCAAGTTGTTCTTTATAGGCCATATTAAGTGAAAAAACAACTGCTAGTGGATAAAATATCATCATGCTCTTTGTACCCATTGCCTTTTTCTGATAAAGGAATAAGATAAAAACCCAGACACTCTCAACAGTTGCTTGCATGTGAAAATTTTGCATTAAAGAGTATCTGATCTGTAAATCCAACGGCATTGCAACATATTTTGTTGTTATACTTGCCCCTTTCTTGAACTCACCTGCTCCTACTTGCCAAGTTATAACTGAGGAGTGTTTCTGAAAGAGTTCCAAAAGCCAAACTTGGCCTTCCACATTTTCCCAGGTTTGCAGAGCAGGACAATGGAGACCAGATTCCCTTCTGACCCCGGGGGCAAAATCACCTAACTGCCGGAGAGTCAATCATACCATATTGGGTGGTGTGAAGGGATTTCAAAGAAATAAAAAGCAAAGTTCTGTTCTTGATAAGTTCCAGAGAAAGAATAGCTATAACAATCTGAGTAAGTGAACTTGGTACACAACAGATCAAGCTCTGGATGATGAAATCTCTTTTGGTGTCTTGCTCTACACTGGCAAATGTTGGCTGGTCTGCTCATACATAGCCTTGCCTCTGAACACTCCATTTCCCTGCATCTTCCAGATAATATGGCTTTACTTTCTGTTCAGCAAAGTCTTAGTGAGTTATGCGTGCTGCTTGTCTTCTAATTTTTCCTCTACCCTCTTTCCCACCATGCTGTGTCCTCAGGTGTCACCAGTAGGGAGTGACTTAAAGGGCTCCTTAGGCCTGTGGCCCAACGACTTCAGCCCCTGCAGAAACCTAGCAGGAGAGGGGAGGTTGGGATGCTTAGAACCCAGCTCCCTCCAGTGGGATCACTAATAACATTTGCCCAGGCAGGAAGTTTCTCCTTACTCTCTGTTTTTTGGATCCTGGAAATCCTGCTTCTAGACTTGAAGCCTTGGGTTGACAATGGGCCTCCCTGTTGTACTAGCCCCAGGTTACTTCTTCATCTCTGCGGTTTACTTTGGCACCCCACACATAAATTTCCTAACTGCAATGTGTCATCTGTTCCTGGGTGAAATCCTAACCACTGTGGGCCAGTGGAACTGTAGCATTGACGTGTAGTCCTCTGCTTGCTGCAGTGGCCAGCTACCTGCTTCATAGAGTGGTGCGTGGCACAGTGGACCAGATTGCCCAATCCCCTGTTGGATAACTGAGTAAGTTACTTTCTGTCTTTGGGTCTCTTCTAGTATGGAACAGGTGTTGCAGACTAAAGGATGTCCAAATTCCTCCTGATTCGAACACGAGTTCATTCCAGAATATCCATTTTGAGTTTTGAGTTTTATACCCATTGTGGAGGGCACTGCAGGCTTGTTAGTACTCTGACTGTGCCGCCCTCATGTAAGTATCTAACAGCAGCCACGAACAGGTGGGCAGTGTATTTTTCAGGGGCAGCAAGGATTCTGGAAGTGGATTACAAATTGGAACTAATTCATGCAGCCCATCAGGGTTCAAGGACATGAGGCCCTGGCTTCTGGGGTGGTGCTAGTGTAGGTGTCCGGATAAGGCTCTGAGAGGTAAAGAAGTGGAGGAGGGCCAGGAGCTCAGGGCAGGAGTTCAAGCCTGCCGTACAGCTCCAGGTTCCTCTGCTAGGGAAACGCAGCGGGCCGGTGGAGGTCAAGAGACTTTTCATACTTTCAGACCTCGTCTTCTGGACAGTAAAGGCTGGGCAGTGACTCCTAGCGTTCGTAGAGCGAGCACAACAGCCTAGCACAGTCGCGCCTTGGAGGCGCTGGCACCCCTAGAGCCGGCTCGGGGAGGACCGTTCCGCCGCGCACAGAGGAGTGGGTGGGGCGGGTATGGGTCCATGCGATTGGTGCCCGGCCTTCCCTCAACCAATGGGCGACGAGTACGTCCTGGGGCGGGGCGCACACTGCTTCTTAAGCTTTGTGACGCGCCGCGCAGCTCTGTTCAGCGGGTCGCCACCTTTACCGAAGGGTCTCCTGTTTGCAGTTAGGTACCGCGCCGGCCCTGCAACACTGGGCTCTGAGGGATGGGGCGTGCGGCCGCTGGCTGAAGAGGGTTCTGGGAGGCGGTCGGCTTGCCCCCGGCTCTTGTCGGCAGGGTAGCGGCCCATCCTTGACTCGGAGCGGCGGGCGGCGAGGAGGCAGGGAGAGGCTGTGGATGTGGCAACGCCGCCCGCCAGATCGGGCGGAGCCGCCGACTACTGGCTCGCAGCCCGCGAGGGCCGGGTCTCGGCTTTTCCTGTGGACTCTGCCAAGGGCCGAAGCCTCAGGCCTCGGGGTTTCCGGGAGAGAGGCATTGGGGTTGCTGGGCACAGCGGGCACCCCTCGTTCCCCAGGTCGGAGAGGAGGATGCTTTGTTGTTACAGGGGAACCTCGCAGTCAACGGTGACTGGTAGCAGGCGGGGTGGCTGGCGCGGACAGTTGTACCAAGTCCTCCGGGGCAGGTTTCTGGGCCTCGCAGCCAACCCTGCCCGTCCTTCCCCTCTCCCAACTCCTACCCCCTCCATTCTTAGATTTGTTTTTTTTTTAAATGATTTTTTAAAAAACTGTATATCCTTTTATTGGTACATTTTAGGTATACAATATAATGACATTCATCATTGGAAATTTGCACCTTTACATAATCTCTCTTGGTTCTTATTTTTCTCTCTTCCCCTCCCATCAACCCCTCCATCCCTCTATTTACTAAGACTTTGTTTCCATTTTCTCATATTAATTCCATTCCCTTCTTTCCTTTCCCCTACCCCTCTCACTTCTTCTTCCCCTTTGCCCCTTTTCTTCCTATTTCACATTATCTATTATACCTTTTGGTCCTTATTTACACTTTCAGTTTCTCAGGTTTTCGCTATTTACACATGTGTGTCCTATTTATTTTACTTAAGAGTATGGCCTCAATGTGCATCCATTTAGCTATAAATGTAATTTCTCGTTTTTTATAGCTGAGTAGTACTCCATGTTATAAAAAAACCACATTTTCTTTATCCAGTCTCTAGTTGATGGGCAATTGGGCTGCTTCCAAGTTTTAGCTATTACAAACTGTGCTGCTATGAACATGGGTGCACATATATCACTCTGGTATGATTCTTTTAATTCTTTGATCCCCTCTATTCTTTGTCCACACGAAAGAATTTCAGAAATAGATCGTTACTTTGCATTTACACGCACGTTAATTAGATGATGTGAAGGGAATGAACCGAACTTTAGCATGAATACCTATTTCATCCTTAGGGTTCCCTCTGCAAATGTTGCTGAGCATCAGTAAATTCTAACTGAATGCAGTGGAACCATGGCCCCCTCCCTTTGTCGCACTATATTTTGCCTTTGGTGTTGAGCTTTACCATTTAGATAAGTTAAGGTGATAAATTAAGGGGGAAAAAAGAGTGACTTTGGAGTGGACTTTTTATTTTACTAAACTCCACTTCCTCTGTTCTGAATCTCTTCTGGGAGTTTCTGCAGGTAAACTAGTTCTTGCTTTTCATCCTGCACCTGTTCTTTAAATCCAGTCTTTATCTTATCTTCCTGAAATGTGGGACTATCTCGTGAGTTCCTTTCATAAGACTATCGGAGTGTGTGTGTGTGTGCGTGTGCGTGTGTTCCTGGTTCTGTTTTTAGAGAATCTAGTTCTTGACTAGGAAAAAAGGTGCAAGTAGTATCAATTAATAAAAAGATTTAAATTACAGCTTACAGTTTTTCAGTGTGTATGATTAGTTCTCCACTCCCCCTCAAAAACCCCCAGTATAACTTTATTTGTTTTGGTACCAGGGATCGAACTTGGGACCTTGTGCTTTCGAGGCAGGTGCTGGAACCACTGAGCTAAATCCCCGGCCCCAGTATAACTTTAAATAATTAAGATTCTTAATGAATTTTTTTTTCCTCGAAGAGGCTGTCTTAGATGTTTTGCCACTGGTACAGTTATTTGTGTGCATATATTATCCCCTTTACTGAGTTCTAGAGGATGAACCAAATCTCACACACTGAAATAGTAATGAATGAGCAGAATTTTGGAGTTGTGTGGAGGGTGTGGTATCATTGACCTAGTCCTTTTTCAGTAGCAATGCTTTGTCAGTGATACACTTGAGTTGAATTTTAGTCAGAATTTTATTTAAAAAAATTTTTTTTGGTACCAGGGATCGAACTCGGGTCCTTGCGCTTGTGCAGCAGGCAGTGAAACCACTGAGCTAAATCCCTGGCCCCAGAATTTTAATTAGATAAAGAAAAAAAAGCTTTTGTTTGGTACTGGGGATCGAACTCCGGACCTGGCACTTTCGAGGAAGGTGGCGGAACTACTGAGCTAAATCCCCAGCCCGGGGCAGGGAACTTTTGTTGGCAGAATTTACGAAAAACTCATAGTATTGGTGAATGGTTGGTTACGTCAAGAAAAGTAAATATTTGATAATAGTAAAACCAAGTTTACTCCTCAAGTTGAGTATTTCCAATGACTTTTTGATGACTTTATACACTTATTTTAGAGTTAAGAAAATAGTGTTTAACGTTGCAGGCTAACTTAGCTCTTCTAAATACAGCTTTTATGGAAATTGTTTTTAGAAATGTTCTAATGTAGCTCTGTTGGGGTGATGGGGGAGGGAGTAATGGGAGCCTGAAGGAGTATTAATTATGTGGATTATTTAAAACATTTAGTGTTAAAAGTGCTTAGATTGTCTGTAGCAATTTGTTCTGATTTCCGGGAGCTGAGTACCTGTTAAATGCATGACTACAGCTTAAAACATATTATTTTGACCTTTTCAGGCTGGTAGAGCTAATAAAGTGACCCCTTGAAAAGATTTGTTTTTCCAGATAAGGTCAGAGAATGTGATAGCTTCCTCTTTGATTAGTTAGATCCAGTTGGCTAGGGATAAGTGACTTAATATTTTCCTTTGGTCTCATTGCTTTCCGTGTATTTAGGAAGGACCTCATTCTTTTGTTTTTGTTTTTGGGTTTTTTTTGGTACCAGGGATCAAACTCAGGTCCTTGAGCTTGCAAGGCAGGCGCGGTGCCACTGAGCTAAATCCCCAGCCCAGGACTTCATTCTTTTAACAAAGAATACCCCACCTGGGCAAGATGACATAGGAGAGGGTGAAAAAAAAGTTAATATGTATGTATTTATGCTTAGGAAAAAAGTTAATAGTTACTTCTTAAGTATGGAATTACACTTAGTTTTCATGCTTGCTTTTTATTTTTTTTAATAAAAATTGTATTTTAAGAAAAAATATTCAGTTTTAAAAAGAAACCATGGCACTATTTTTATATTGCAGAAGTTGACTAGTTCTCTTGAGAATTTAAGAGCAGAGGGAATAAAACGAATGCCATTTTGTACTAATTAGACTTACGCCTTTATAGGAACTCCTAATCCTTAGGAATGCCCTTGAATGGCTTCACCCTAGTTTTATAAATGGGGAAATTAAGGTGTAGAAAGATTAAATCATCCAGATATACTCAGAAGAACCATGGGCAGAATTTAAATCTTTGTCATTGAACTTTCTCATTCTATTCTTCTGATTTTCCAAAGCTATTTGGAAGAGATTATTGATGTTAGCTATTTTTAAGCTATTTTTTATTCTGTTCTAATATTTCTCATATAATGCCAAGCACAGTAACCTGAACACAGAAGGCTCTTTAATAGAAATCTGTTTACAGGATCTTGGAACATCATGGAGCATGGAACTTGTGACCTTTCACAGTTGAATTAAATAGCTAAAGTTTATATTTAAGACCTTGGAGAATGAGAACTAGTAATGTTTTTTTTTTTTTTTTTGGTACCAGGGATTGAACTCGGGACCTTGCGCTTGCAAGACAGGCGGTAGAACCACTGAGCTAAATCCCCAGCCCCTAAAAACACTTTCTTGTTTTGTTTTTGTTACCGGTGATTGAACTCTGGTCCTTGTGCTTGTGAGGCAGGCGGCGGAACCACTGAGCTAAATCCCTGGCTAACTAGTAATGTTTTAAATGTTACTGTTAAGTCACTGTTAACATTACTCCTTAATAAAACTACCTGAACTCAGCAGATAAATGGATTTTCATTGGGAATTAGCTGAGCACATAACTATTGTATAAAAAGGGATAATCTCAGAGAATCTTTTCACTTGCAGTCTTTTATGAGCCTGTTAATTAACTTAGAAAACGCTGTTCAGTGTGTTTTTAGTATCTTTTTATACCTTTTTAAGTGCCCCACCTTTTTTCTGCTACTAGTGAGGTCACAGAGCTGCAGACTTTAATAGTAAAATCATCATGTAGATATTTTAGAATTTGACTTTATTCCCTGGGAATGGATGGAATTTTGGACCTAATTATCATAAGCCTGCATTTCTTAGGGGTAATAACCTGTACCTTTATTTTAACCACATTGTGTTCTCTCAAAGCTTATCAAACCCTTTTCTTTTAGTTTTATTTTTTGCCTAAACTTTGTCTAATGTAACAAAGCATTCTAATTTTGTTTGTCTAATATAACTGTAGTTTGATGTTCTCCAAGTCCTAGTTACCTAGGCACCCAGTTATATTTTCAGTGTTTCTGATTATAAATATATATAATTCATGGTCATTGTGGAAGATACAAAATAGCCACAATTGAGCCTTTCCTGTAGTTTTTCCTTTTATTTTTGTATAATTGAGCATCCTGCATATATGATTTTATTTTCTTCACTTGAGTAAAACTTACCACCATGTCATTAAAAACTTACCTTAAATGGCTATGCATTATTTTCATGATTATGTTGAACTATTGTTGAACATCTTTTATGCATAAATACTATAAATTTATGAGTATTTCTTTATAATAAAATCATGGGAGTGAAATTATTGGCTAGAGTACAAACAGTTTTAAGGCTTTTATAGCTAACAGCTCTTCAGAAACTTGTTTCACTGTAGAATACTATTAAGAATGTCTGAGAGGACACAGTGGTGGTTTTTTTTGATAATTTTTTTATTGCTAATTTGATAGGCAAAAATTAATGTTTAATTTTTTAGTGGTCATATGGTTAATTCATACTGAATAGAGCATAAAGAAGAAAGAAATTGCAAAGTCTGTCTCAGACTTAGCAGAGGTATTTTGGGGGTGTTTCTCTAGTACAGTCAGACAGTTTTGCTCTTGACTTCCTCTGGCTTAATTATTCTTACGTCACTTCTTTTTGCTTATTGATACATACCACTTTGAGATAAAATCTGGTGAAAATTATCGACATTTTCCTTAGAAAAATATACTACTGCATTTAGTTCATTTTATTTCAGAGTTACTGGACCCTCCGAAGGTTGTCCCTGGATCTCCAGTGAAAAAAATCAATTCTAACCTGAACTGTGGGAGGAAAGAATAGTTGGTAAGTCTTTGGCAGATCAGAGTGCTATATTTTGCTTAGTAATTGTGAATTGCTGACTGGGTTTACTGGATAGTGCCAAGTTGAGAGGGAAGTAAGCCAAGCTTACTTGTATTTTCCTAACTTGGCAGCTCAAATCAAGAATGCTGTGAGATTATGCATAGTTGGACTTGTTATTGATAGAGTTCTGTTGAAACATGAATTAGCTAGTCTTTTAAAAATAAGTATATAGACATAGTTCTTGGCAACTTTCTCCTAATCTCCTAATCTTACATTTAATCAACATTCTCCTAATCTTAATTTATCTTACAAACATTTTCCCCCCAGATATGATCTCTATGTATATTCTTCCATTTCTTTTTTATTCTTAATTTCTTCTGTAGCTTAGTCTTTACTCATGGCTTACATGATGCCGAATGGTAAACTGGACATAAAAGGTGAATAAAACACTAACGAGGGACTCTGAAATATATAAACATATGGGTGCTCCTTGGTGGCCTCTGGTTTTAGTACTGAAATTCGTACAGCTACCTTAACTGTAGTTTAATGTTCTCTAGGTCCTAATTGCCATTTTCTCTTTTAAACAGTTTTTTTCCTGATACAACTTTTTTTTTTTTTTTGAGGAGGAAGTGCTAGCATCCTAGTGAAGTAGATTGTTTCTTTGGGAATTGCCTGTTTTCATCGTTCATATTTATATAATTATTTTGGTTCAAATTATGGTAAAATTACAAAAACTATTTTTCCCTAACCTTTTTTTTTGTCATTCACCTTGGTTTATAAATTTGACCTATAGAAGTTTTAGATATTGTGGCTAAATGATAGTACAGTATTTACCTTTTGTACTTTCTGTTGGTGTTAAGCTTTTCCCATTCCCATAAAGTTAGTTTTTGTTTTGTTTTGTTTTGTTTTTTGCAGTACCAGGGATCGAACTCAGGACCTTGCTCTTGTGAGCGAAATCCCTGGCTGTAGTTTTTTTTTTTTGGAGAATGATCCCCACTATCTTTATAGAGCCCAAATCCTTCCTTCCCTCCCTCTCTTCTTCCCTTCTTTTTCCTCCCTCCTTTCCTTTTCTTTTTTTGTGGTACTGGGAATTGAACCCAGGGTTTCCTGTTCCACATGCTAGGCAAATGCTTTACCACTGAGTCGTATTTCCAGCCCCAAATTCCTTCTCAGTTTCATCACTTTCCATATAAGGGACCAAGGACTGAGTCAAAATGCCAAATAGAAGTGAGGGTGGTGGTGGTGGCATGGCTGTGTAGTCCCAGCTATGAGGGAGGGCCAGCTCGGGCAGCATGGCAAGACTCCATCTCAGGGGGGGAAGACAAAGTAATTTTCAGCTCCTGCCTCCTACCCCGTGGTTACTCTCCCATATCCTTCTTTGATTTGCTTCCCTGCCTCTGATCTTTGCATTACACAGGGCACCATCTGTTGATATAAGGCCTGATACTGATTGTGGTAGTTGCTCCCCAGATGCTTTGGGAGCAGACATGCGTTGACTCTGGAAAGGGCCTTACTTTTAATGCCTTCTCTTTTCTTTGGACAGGCCTGTGATTTTTTGTTTCAAGGACACAATGTTTTCCAAACTAGCACATTTGCAGACCCTTGCTGTGCTTCGTCGTGGAGTTCATTCTTCAGTGACTTGTGCCACATCTGTTGCAACTAAGAAGACAGTCCAAGGCCCTCCATCCTCTGATTACATTTTTGAACGGGAAGCTAAATATGGTGCACACAATTACCATCCTTTACCTGTGGCTTTAGAGAGAGGAAAAGGTATGTTTCAAATTAGCTCCCACACCCTTTTGCTTGAAATTTTTTTATAAAAATGAATTACTAGGGGCCAGGTATTTAGCTCAGTGGTTCCGCCACCTGTTTTGCAAGTGCAGGGTCCGGAGTTCAATCCCCAGAACGAAAAAAACCAAAGCAAACAAAGAAATGAATTGCTTTTGCACTTTTTCAGTGTCCCTTTCCCCAGATGCAGATGATTTGCAGATAGGGTTCGTGTAGCCTGTCTGTGAGTCTGCTGCAGCTCCATCACTATGTGCTATGTGGCCACGGAGATGATCGATTAGTCTTTGTCATGGGGGGCCTCACCAACAGGAAATGCAGGAGAAATATGGAAAGTACCGTAATATTGCTGTCATTTTTTTCTGTTAGCCTTTATTTCCGTATAATTTTAGATAGAAGAAAATTTGGGCTAGGGATGTAGCTCAGTGACACTGCACCTGCCTGGCAAACGCAAGGTCCTGAATTCTATCCCTGGTACTGGCCCCCCCCAAAAAACAAAACAGAAGAAGAAAAGTTGTGACAATTGTGCTAACATTTTTCTTTTATTCTTTTTCCAGATTTCTTAATTGCTGACATTTTACCACTTTTGTAATGTTCTCACCTCTCCCTTCCCACACCCACATACTATACATTTTTTTTTCTGAACCATTAGGAAGTTCCAGATGTGACACCTCTTTGCCCCTAAATACTTAGTGTATCTTTCCTAAGACATGAAGACTTTCTTTTATAACTACATGTAATTATCAAAATCAAGAAATTAGCACCAGTATAGCACTATTACTTAATCTTTAGATCTAATCTAGATTTAATGTATTGTCCTTTATAACAAGAGGACTGTAGATCGTGAGTCATCCAGTTGTTAGATTTAGTTGTCTAATCCAGAGCAATTCCTTAGTTTTTATCTTTACTTTGATATTTTTGAAGTACACTGGCCAGTGTTTTTGTGATGTACTTCAGTTTGGGCTTCAGTTTGGACTGGTGTTTGCTCGTGATCACAGTCAAGTTAGGCACCTTTGTGCAAGGATGTTGGGCCCTTCTAGTGCATCAAGCAGGAGATGTGTCCATTCATCTGTGACTGCTAGTGTTGATTTCCATCACTTGGCAAGGTGGTGTCTGCCAAGCTACTCCACTGTAAAGTTATATTTTTCCCTGTGTATGAAGTATATTGTGGGGATTTGAGCCTTTGCATATATATCCTGATATTCATGAGATTTTTACTCATCCATTGATTCTTGCTCAAATAAATTATTATTATTATTATTATTTTGGTACCAGGGATCGAACTCAGGTCCTTGCACTTGCAAGGCAAGCGACAGAACCACTGAGCTAAATCCCTGGCCCTCAAATAAATTATTACAATGATAGTTGCTAAATGGTGATTTAATCTGCATTTTTTTTTTTTTTTTTAGTACCGGGGATCCAACTCGGGTCCTTGGCTTGAGAGGCAGGCAGTGGAACCACTGAGCTAAATCCCCGGCCCTTAATCTGCATTTTGAGATAACAGCCTTAACAAAGTAGACCAAAGTTAGTTAGCTGGCTTTAAGTCAGAAGATGACTGTATAAAAGTACAATCATTTTTGTCATTGCCTGTGTTATTTGGACCACTACTGTAATATAGACATACCTTCTTTTGAGCAGTTGAAAATCTAGATTTGTGTATCACAGATTAAGAAACAATTTGTTTGATGAAAATATTCTTCAACTACTCTAGCAGAGTTTGGACTCTGGGAGTCTGGCTGCCTGGGTTGAACTTCTTGTTCCCTGTGTGCCAGCCCAGTGTAGTTATTAACATAAGCATCCATTTCCTTAGCTCTGTGTAGCAGTGATGGTAACACCTATAAGGGGTTTTTTTTTTTGGTACCAGGGATTGAACTCGGGTCCTTGCGCTTGTGAGGCAAGCGGCGAAACCGCTGAGCTAAATCCCCAGCCTGATAAGGGGTTTTTTGATGAGCTAAGGTGTGAAAACACATAACATGGTGTGGTGCATGGTAAAAGGTATTAACAAGCCCTTGAATACATCCCACTATTTGTAGTCAATTTTTTAAAAAAAATTGTTAATAAAAATACAAGTTTAACAGGGCTGGGGATTTAGCTCAGTGGTGCTGCTGCCTGCTTTGCAAGTGCAAAGTAGAGTTCGATCTCCAGTACCATTAAAAAAAAAAGTACAAGTAACATAAAATCCACCATTTTAGGGGCAGGGATGTTGTTCAGTGGTAAAATGCTTGCCTAGCATGTGTGAGGCCCTGGGTTAGGGTTGGGGTTTCTTTCACTTAGCCTAATATTTTCCAGGTTCATTCATCCATGTTGTAGCATTTCACTTAAAAGAATTTCACTCTAAATTTTTTTTTACACTTTCATTCCTTTTTATTGGCCGAATAATATTTGACTATGGATATACCACCTTTTGTTTACTGTTCATCAATTGGTGACTTTTGAGTTGTTTCTGCCTCTTGGCTCTTGTGAATAGGGTTGCTATGAATACCATACAGGTTCACATTTGAACACCTGTCTTCTAGTTCATTCGGGTATATACTAGGAGTGGAATTGCTTGACTCCTTGAGGAACTGCCAGACATTTTCATAGTGCTAGTATCATTTCATTTTATATTTCTACTGGCAGTATATGAAATCTCCAGATTTTTCACATCTTTGCCTGAAATTGTTTTCCTTTTCTAAAAATTATAACCATTTTAGTGAATGTGAAATGGTATCTCATTGTGGTTTTGATTTGCCTTTGCCTGATGACTATTGGGTTGAGCGTATTTTCATATGCTTGTTAGCCATTTATATGTCTTTGGAGAGATAGCTGCTGGAGTTGTTTGCTCATTTCTTTTTGTTTTTTTTTGCTTTGTTGGTACTGGGGACCGAACTCAGGACCTTGTGGTTGCGAGGCAGGCATGGTGCCACTGAGCTAAATCTCCAGCCCTGTTTGCTCATTTTTTTTTTGGTACCGGGGATCGAACTCGGGTCCTTGCGCTTGCGCAGCAGGTGTTTGCTCATTTTTAAATGTCTTTTTGTTACTGAATTCTACAAGAAGGGTATCAAAATATACAGTAAATATAAATAAAAATTTAAAATATTGATTGCAGTAAAAGACACTGTCATTTATTCCACTCAAAAATACTCCCCTTGGGGCCGGGGATTTAGCTTAGTGGTTCCGCTGCCTGCTTTGCAAGCATAAGCTCCCAAGTTCGATCCCAAGTACCAAAAAAACAAAACGAAACAAAACAAAATACTCCCCTTGGCTTTAAGCATACTTATCCCATCATTCTTGCCACTTTCTGAAGCAATTTTGGATGTCGTCTTTTGTCTTTACAAATGTGTTCAAAAATCCTGTAGCTGGGCATGGTGGTGGTGCATCCCTGTAATCCCAGAATTTAGGAGGATTGCCGTGAGTTCAAGGCCACCCTGAGCTACATAGCAAGACCTTGTCTCAAAAAACAAAACAAAACAAAAATCTAAAAAAAAAACCCAATCCAAAAATACAGTGAATGCTGCTGCTGAATGCCATTCAGTGGAAAGGCAGGGTGATAAAAATATTGTGATGTGTCCTCATCTACCTTATTCACCAGATCTGGCACTTTGCAACTTCTGGCTCTTTCCTAAAAGGAAAATGACCATGAAAATAAAATGTTTTGAATTGATTCAGGGCATCAAGGCAACCATGACAGCATAACTAAAGACATTCACAAGAGAGGACTTCCAGAACTGCTTCAGAAAAGGGCGAGAATGATGGGATAAGCATGTCTAAAGTGAGAGGAAGTAGTTTAGAGGGGATTAGTGGCAATGTATCCTTTACTGCAATAAATCTTAACAAATGTTTAAAACATTCACCATATTTTTTGATCACACCTCCTAGATCCTTATCAGGTACAAGATTTATAAATATTCCCATTCTGTGGGTTGTAATAGTCTACTTTTCATGATTTTTGTTTGTTGTATGTAACTTCTTTACTTTTGAATTCTGATTTTGGCTCCTAAATGTTAAAATTAGGTGAAGGGAGCTGGATGTGATGGTGCACACCTGAAATCTCAGCACACTGGAGGCTGAGGCAAGAGGTTCACAAGTTTGAATCCAGTATGGGTGATTTAGTGTAACCCGGTCTCAAAATGCAAAACAAAACAGGCTGGTGATGTAGCTCAGTGTGAAGGCCCTGAGTTCAATCCCCAGTACTGTGGGACAAATTAGGTGGAGGTATCACTCCAGAATTTAGAAACATGGGCTGGGGATTTAGCTCAGTGGTTCTGGTGCCTGCTTTGCAAGCGCAAGGACCCAAGTTCGATCCCTGGTACCCAAACAAAACAAAACAAAACAGAATTTATAAACTTTTCAGGCTCTTTTCTTTTGGGACCAGGGATCGAACTCAGGACCTTGTGCTTGAGAGCCAGGCACGGTGCCACTGCGCTAAATCCCCAGCCCTCATCCTCCTCTTTGACACTAATCTTTTTTTTTTTTTGGTACCAGGGATTGAACTCAGGTCCTTGCGCTTGCACAGCAGGCGGCGAAACCACTGAGCTAAATCCCTGGCCCTCATGCTCCTCTTTAAATGCATATTTTGGAGCTAGACAGAAAATATATCCTTAATAATTCCTATAAACCAAACTTTATTATGCTTGAGCTAAAACAAACTTAACCATAAAAAAATAGAGTTTTATATGGAGGTATTCAAAGGGCTTGCCAGCAGTTTTAGTCTTTGAATTTTATGCCATACAGTAATTTTCTAAAATTATTTTCCTTCCTATGTTGTAGGCATTTATGTGTGGGATGTAGAAGGCAGAAAATATTTTGACTTCCTAAGTGCTTACAGTGCTGTTAGCCAAGGGCACTGTCACCCCAAGATTGTGAATGCTCTGAAGACTCAGGTGGACAAGTTGACCTTAACGTCTCGGGCTTTCTATAATGATGTCCTGGGTGAATACGAGGAGTACATTACTAAACTTTTCAAGTACCACAAAGTTCTTCCTATGAACACAGGTAAAGCATTTTCTTTTCATTGTTAAATACCCAAGGTAAGGCAGTAATCTTGTTTTCTGATATTTTAAAGCACTATTTAAATATGACCCCCCCCACCCCCCCAGGAGTGGAGGCTGGAGAGACTGGCTGTAAACTTGCTCGTCGGTGGGGCTATACTGTGAAGGGCATTCCAAAATACAAAGCCAAGATTATTTTCGCAGGTATGTGAAATTAAATTTTACTTATTATGATTTAAACATACAATATCACTTATACTTTTAAATTGTTGGTGAAATATTTCTAATATGTTTGCCTAGTACATGATACATTATTTGTTGAATGTTTCACAAAACTTAATGAGGGATTTCCTCTTCTTGGATTTATTTCTAAGTTATTTCTTCATATTTGAGATTTTTCTTTCTTAGCTTTCTATGCCTCAGGCCTCCTTAAAGTGAGTGACTATATTTCTCACCTGCTTATCAAGCTATTCCCATAGTAGTTTTCCACTTAATCAGATGATCTGTGATGGAGGGTTTTTGTCAGGTGCTAGGATTAGGGTATGTTGGCTGGGCCACATCTATATATGAGTTGACAATTGAGTCTTAACATTGGATGTACCATTGTGCCATGTGCTGTTTTGTTCTTTTTGTGTGTGTGTGTGTGTGTGTGTGTGTGTGTGTGTGTGTGTGTGTGTTACTGGGGATCTTGCGCTTGCAAGGCAGGCACAGTGCCACTGAGCTAAATCTTGGCCTTTGCTATGTGCTTCTTAAATGCTGTTGAGAGGAGGAGGCCTGGAGTTACCCTTTTTACATTTCTGGGAATGGTTGAGAGGAATAATTTGAATTCTGGTTAGAAAGAGTATCAGTTAATTGGGGTGATGTAAACTGACTTTCACAATCTTTATATAATGTTAAAATGATAAATTTTGAGTTTTTAAGGTTTGATTTTAAGTTTTAAAGAAACAAAGTGTGCCTTACTTTGTCACTGTACACAGTCACATTTCACCCTTGTGATAATTGAGATAATTAACTATTTTGTTTTGTGAACATATACATTTTAATTATAAACTCCATATTATAATAGGATCCAGAGTTCTATTGATGGCCAGAGGTAAATGGTATTTGAAATAACAGATTAGTATTTCCAAAACAGAAATGTTTGTATAACTCTGTAACTTGAAATTTTAAAATCTTGCTCTGTAGTTGTAAGACTATGTAACTGTCTCTTACAAGCAAAAATGGTGTTTCTGGTGATTTTCATCCTCACAGACTGTATCCAGTCTCTTTCTTTTTAGCAAAGGGTACAAAGATGTTTTCGCCCAAGTATTGAGAGACGCTGGTGAGTCAGTGGGGTGGAGAGACAGTGGAAGACTGTCCCCAACTGTAAGTCCCTTCTACTTGCACAGCGAGCTATGGAGGATGAGACACCCGAGGCTAGGTAGAGGAGGGCAGATAGACTTGTGGTCTCATTAGTGGTTTTTCTTGAAAAAGCTGGGTTAGAATCAGTGTGCTAGTGGGGCGTGGTGGTGCACACCTATAATCCAAGCCTTCTGGGAGGCTGAGGCAGAAAGGTAACAACCTTGAGGCCAGCCTGGGCAACTTAGTGACTCAGTGAGACCCTGTCTCAAAATTAAAAATAAAAAAGTGCTGGGGGTATGGCTCAGTACAAAAGCCCTGGGTTCCATCTCTGACACTACCAACAAAACAAAATGAGACAAAAACCAAACTAAAAAACAAAAAAACAAAAATTCAATATAGTCTTTTTTGTGGATGAGTAAAAGTGGGGGTGGCTAAGAGATGCAAATGAAAGAGACTTTTAAGAGTAGTAGAGATACCAGGAAACTAAGTAATTCAGTACTGAGTTAGTTGAATTGCTGCTGGCAGAGGTGGTGAGAAGATGTAAAAGCATTCTTAATGTAGACAAATCCTCATTCTCTAAGTTACTGTGCTTTGTTCTTTTTCTTCTTGAATTTGACCCTGTCTGAAATTGTATAGTTCACTTGCTTTGTGGGTTTATGTTGTGGTGTTTTTCCCTACTAGAAAGGAAACTCCTTGAGGACAGGGAGCTTGCTAGATGTGATCAGCATTCTTCCCCTACTTGTAGAGTAGTGCTTGACATTGTGGGACTGTATGATTCAAAATTTATGTATTCCCTTAGACTGTGTTATGTCTAATGGCTAAAATGTGTTTGCTAGTCTTGCTAAGCAGATAAAATCTGTAACTAAGAGTTCTTAGTGAAATCATCCACCCTCTTGTTTGCCCGGAACTTGGAAAATTCCCGGACTCGGTATC
>NW_004624737.1:22708631-22733838 GCF_000247695.1 Heterocephalus glaber
CACACACACACACACACACACACACACACACACACACACACACATCTAACCCAACCCTGCAGATTCATGGGGTCTTGCTGGCCTTGGGAATTCCAGTGAGAACAACTAACAACTTTCTCAGGGTCTGGTTAGGGACCCTACTGCCCCCATAACTACATGGAGAGATGTCTGGGAGGAACCCACTGCAAACGGGTTAATCCTGCAGGGCTGTGTTGAGGATGAGGGATTTTACTGGTTGGGAGGGGGCCCTAAGGGCAGGACACAGAGTCCTTGTTCTGGTTAGTAGAGGGCTCTTTGCTCCGGGGGGAAGCGAGGCCAGCTGGGACATGTGGGGCTTCACCTGGCTTAGGCTTTGCTTCTGTCCTGAGCTCCCTGCCCTGGGCTGGTGTCTCTCCCCCACAGTTGCAATCTGATGAGGGAATGAATGGCAATGCTTATCTTTCTTCTCTTGAGGGGCAGTTCACTTAGTCCCCACAGTACTCTGAAAAGTAGTAGTTCAAAGCAGTCAGGCTGGGGAGGCCTGACATCTCTGGCCAGTCCTAAGGCGGGGAGTCAGGGCTTGACACACATGGAGCTGGTACCCGTGCAGCCCAGTGAACTTCCAGACCCCCTGTTTGTGACTCAGTGAGCCCAGGTTCTCCAGCCCAAGTGGTTCTGCTGATTGGTAAGTGTGGCTGAGGGATGGGGCTGGATCAGCATGCCAGAGGATGGGACTGTGGGGAAGTCTGCTCCTATCTCTGACCCCCCCCATCACCCTCACTGGCTCTGGGCCAATGGGGCCGGCCCCCTGCCCCAGCTGGAGTTGTGCCTCCATCCCACCTGCCCTGGAGGTTCTCCCTGTCTGGACAGGGTCTGCCAGTGTTCTCTCCTGGCATGGAGGAAGGTCTGTCTCAGCAGGCATGGGAGAGAGCAGCCCTTTCTCTAGGCTGCTCACCCTTGGAGTGGAGGCAGTTCTGGCTCCTTGGGGAGCATCTGCGTTGTGCCTGACCCATTTGCCAGAGCCTAGCCTCCTCTCCTGTTGGGTTCTGGTTGGCTGTGTGTCTCACCTCCAGAGCATGTCTATGTGGGTCCACACCCCTGTGTAAACAGCCAGCCTAAGGCCTGTCTGTAGAGGCCAGGCCAGGCCCCACCCAGGGTCAGCCACTTTTCCAGAGGCAAACACTGCCCCCAGGAATCCCCACCCTCCAGCCCTGCCAGTACTTTGAAGGTAGGAGCCAGGAGGCGAAGTCAAAATTGTACGGGGAGTAAACAGCTGAGGACCCAGTTTGGCCTGGCCAGGCTGCTGGGGGTGGCTACAAAGGGACACTGTGAGGGATGCCCTTGGAGCAGAAGGGAGCCATTCAGTTCTCCCAGGACGGGACTTGCCTGCTAAATAGGCAGGGAGGACCCCAGTGGCATGTGGGCAGCAGGAAGAGGCAAATGGGGTGGGGGAAGCTAGTGACCCTGCTGGGGGAGAGCCTGCTACCTCTGACCAGCTAGAACTGGAAGTCCACTCTGGCTCTGAGGGCCTGGAGGGGGCCCCTTCAACACTGGATGCACCAGCTCTGTCTGGGCCCCCTGATGGACAAAAAGCCCAGCATATACCAGTCTCTTGAAGGTGGTTTGTGGGATCAGGGGTTCCTGCTGCCACCCCGCAGCACCCTGCTGCTTGAGGTGGGACTCCTCAGCACTGGTGGCTGGGCTGTCCCTTTGCTCAGTGTACTATGTGAGTGCATCTATGTCTTCCCTTTGCCCTGTGATGAGAAAGGGTGTGAAGTACCAGAGTGTCCCCTGTCATGCAGGGAGGTACTTTTGTTATCCCTACTGTACAAGTGAGGAAACTGAGGCTTGTGAGGGCAGCGGAGTTGCACAAGGTCACACATGCTGGGCTGGGCCTTTGCCTGTTATTCTGCCTCTCGAGGGTGGCTTGTGAGAAACTGCTTGTGATTTGACTTGGGCCTATGGCCCAGATCACCTCTTGCTACCACTCCGCATGGCTTCGCTGCCTGTGGGACACCTTGGCCAAGTGCAGGAGGTGAGGGAGTGTCGCTTAAAGTGCTGATGTACAGGATGGAGCTGAGGGGGCCACTGGCTTCCACTGTGGGGCTGAGTAGTGGGTCTGCTCAAGGCAGAGAGGGCGGTGGGAGCAGAAAGGGGAGAGGGGTTCTGAGCAAGTGGGGTCCTGGGTGACATCCTCTCAGCATTTAGGGTCTTTAGTGCTGGTGTCCTGTGGAGTCGGGTACCACTAGGCTGACTATGGCTCAGGCCTGGGGCTTGATCCCAAGGTCGATGGGGCTCCACTTGGTCCTCACTGTCTCTTGTGGCTGAGGGGTTGTTGGTCTCTGACTGCACAGCAGCATATCCCCTGTGGTAGGGGTGAGCCCCTCTCCGCTGTGTGGCTGATTGGAGTCAGGTTGGGAGTTTGGGGATGTGCCTATCGTAGACTCCTTATGCTTCCAAGCAGAGGACCGCACAGTGAAATCCCATGGGAGTCACCCTAGGACCAGAGGGAGGGGAGACCTGAGATTCCTACTCTTCCTCTCTCAAGGACAGAAGAAGGCACTTGTACAAAAGAGAAAAGGTTTGCTTTGCTAGTAAATTGTTCTCTAAGTAACTTACAGTTTGAATAAAAAAAAAAGTGGATTGCGATTCATAGAACATCCCTGGGGACCCAGCCCTTGGAGGCTTGGTTAGGTTTTTCATTCCTGCTGGAGCAGGAGAGAGACCTTTGCTGGGAAAGGCTTGGCTGAGGGGCTGTGAGGTGGGGCAGAGCCAAGGGGGCTACCAGTCTCCAGGGAATCTGAAGACTGCATCAGCTCCCGGTCTCTGCTCAGGTTTTGAATGATCATTGTGTGATGAATGGAAGAGAAAGATTCTGGAAATAAATGTGACTTCTTGTTGCCTGTGAAATCTTACTGCTGAAGGTAGAGCCTCAGAATGTCAGAACAGGGTTATCAGCAGCTGGGATTAGCTCAGAGACATGTGGCAGGCTCTTCGAAGGAGCTGAGAAAAGCAAGTACAAACGATAACCTGTACAAACTATAACCAAGCCTTTGGAGGCAGAGAGAGGTCCCAGTGTTACTGGGTATCAGGTCCACCCTGGTTAGTAGGTGTCAAGTTTATGACCATGGCACATCACAAATGATGAGAGATTACTCAGAGTCAGTGTTCAGTTTAAACTCCAAGAAGACCCAGAGGGGCTGCCTTAATCGAGACCCCTCAGCATGAGAGAGTCTCAGAAAAAAACAGCCCCAAACCGAAGCTTCCGTGGTTTTTTAATTGGTAAAACCAGGAAGCAAGGATAAAGGACAAAAGGAGGACATCTGTGCAAGAATTAAGCTAGAGGACAGGGGAAAGACAGGGTAAGGACAGGGTGGTCTGCTACATGACTGATCTCAGGGCTAAGGGCCGATCTAAGTAATAAATCAGAGTATGGGGAAGACAAGGACCAGAGCATATATTCTTAATGCAGTGTGTTTTGATTCTACATGATCTTGTGACTCTATAGGCTTTAAATCTTTTTTTTTTTTGGTACTGGGGATTGAACTCGGGTCCTTGTGCTTGCGCAGCAGGGGGCGAAACCTCTGAGCTAAATCCCCGGCCCATAGGCTTTAAATCTTTAACTGTATATTCTGGGAGGTTTTGGGCTTGTGGCCCCAAAAGTACCTTAGCTCTTCATATCCTTCTCATACTCATTTCTGGCCAATATCCCCACAAGTAGGGTGTTGAAAATAATTCTAAGAAACTAGATTGTGACATCTGAGGAAAGATTTGTTGTCAAGCAGGGTCTGATATAGGCCAGAGATCAGACTTTGCAGTTGAGGTTTGGGGAAGGAAAAATAAGGTTGGCCTTCTGAAGACCTTGAGCTATCCCTGCACCTTATCAGCTTGATGGCTGGGAACACTCCAGGCTGGGTAGAAGGGGGTTGCTGCCTGTGTGAGGTGTGTACCTGGGATTGTGGTGTCCAGATAAGCAGCTGTGCATGGAACATTCCAAGGTGGGATGTAGTTCTCAGTCCAGTCTGCCCTGAGGTTGGCAGGCAGGCTAGGTGACCAGGTCAGGTTTGTCAAAGGTTTCAGCCAGATTTAATTTTATTTAGAAAAATTATCAAATGAGATGTTCTTCAAATCTGAATGTTGTGGAGCAAACTCTTGCTTGTTACACAAATACAAATAATATTCATGACCAGCAGCTGCTTTTCAGGTCTTGAGAGTGGATTCCTGGCCTTGGGGTGAACCTGTGCAGTCAGTGGGGCCCCAAGGTTTTATTATGTCTGTTTTATAGATAAGGAAGCTGAAGTTCTGACCAGTAATGTAACTGGAAGCAACTTCACATGATGTCAGTGGCAGAGTTGGGGATGTGTCCCTGCCGCTTTACCCCTCTGTGAGTCCAGTGGTCCTTGGTCTTTGGAGTAGCCTAGGGACCTATGGGCACAGTGATGCCACCAACATGCCCCTATGCAGTGGACCACAGTGAACAGACTTTCCAGGCTCTTCTGATACATAGCCAGGGTTGCAAACCTTTGGGGCAAAGTTTTGATGATTAAACCAAGACGGTTTGGTCACTAGATGAAGAGAGGCATCATTCACTACTTTGAATAATTCATGATTTCATTGAGGGACAGTTGTGGAATAATTTGTTCTCTTGGGACCGAATCAAATCATGCTGTTATGATTTAGATCTAAAAAGACTCCCAAAAGCCTCGTGTTTGGAAGGTAATTGAATTATGGGGGAGGTATAGCTGACTTGCTGATAGAAGTTGGGATCTAATGGGAAGAGGCATGTCTCTGGGGCATGTTCTGGAAGGGTGTTATCTTTCTTTCTGGCTTTTCTGTTTATCCTCTACTCTCTGGCTGTCATGACATGAAGATCTTTCCTCTTCGATGTCCCTTTACCATGCTGTCCTGCCTCGGAGCTGATGGGCTATGGACTGAAACCTGTACAAACTATAAGCCACAATAAGCATCTCCTCCTTGAAGCTGTGGGTATTGGGTATTGTGTCTCAGCAGTGAGGAAATGACTAAGACATACATGGCTCTGTTTGATGCCTGCAATTCAGCAGTCTTTATGGAGGACCTACTGTGTGTAAGACTAAGGGTGCTGGGCTGAATATTCCAGAGAGCCCCTGAGGTCAAGAGACTTCCATTGCTTTACATATTCTTTTGCTCTGTGGTGTGGTTTGGGTATGTTTCATCCCCAGAGGCTCATGTGCTGAAAGCTTGGTCCCCAGTGTGAGGGTGTTGAGGTGGTGGAAACTTTAAGAGGTGGGTCCTAGTGGGAGGTGGGTCAATGGGGGCAGTGCCCTTAGGGACAATTAGTATAGTTCATGTGTCCTGGCTACTGCATTTCGCTGGCTTTCTTGCCTCATGTGATGTCATCCTCCATGCAGTCTTTACTAGAGGCCAAACAGATGGGGCCACCTTATATCAGATTTTAGCCTTCAAAACTGAGAGCTAAATAAACTTTTCTTTAACAAGTTTAGCCTCAAGTATTTTGTTACAGCAACAGACAACAGAGTAATAGTCTCTGCTAAGAGTTGCCCATCTGTGCATTAGCAGGGTAGAAATGATGAAGTCTTCTGTGTGCTTTGATCTCCAGGTGGAGTTTGCTTTCTTTTGGGTGTTGGGGATTGAACCCAGGGCCTTGCACATTTGCATGTGCTAGGAAGGTATTCTATGCTGAGTTATATACCTAGCTTTTCCTCCCTGTACTGGGGATTGAGCCTAAGGCCTTGTGCATGGTAGGAAAGTGCTCTGCCACTAAGCTATGACCCCAGCACCCCTCCCCTCTTTTTATTTTTTTGAGACAGGGTCTCAGTGTGTAGTCCAGGCTGGCACTGAACTCATGAACTTAACCTTTTGAGTGCTTGGATTACAGGTGTGTGGCACATACCCAGCTCTTGCTTTTTATTTTGAGGCAGGGTCTGGCTGAGTTGACCGGCATAGCTTCAAATCTGCAGTCTTCTTCTTTCAGGCTCATGAAGAGCTGGGATTACAGGTTTTGCCACCATGCCCAATGGGGCTTGTCTTTATACTATTGGTGCCCACCTCCTGGCTCAGACATCTCTGGCTGTGTGGCCTGAGATGCCATCTAATCTCCACACCCCAGCTCAGTGTTCTCTGTCCATCTTCAACGTTCATTGATCAGAATCTGAAATCCCATGAAAGAGGTGCAGCAATTAAACAGGATCCTCTACAGGAAGGGCTTTGATTTCCTTCCTCAGCTCTGTTGGCAGTGTTATTGATGTTCTTGCCTCTTTTTGATAGTGCTGGCGAAAGCCATTCTCTTTCTCCATTACAAGGGGTGCCTCTTGTTTGCAGTGATTTATTGCATTTCCAACACTGACATTCACAAGGAATTGCATGTTTATTCAGGCACAGAATCTCTTCTTCCAAACTGCATGCATGAAGAGCAAGAAGAGTGTGGAAGGTCTTCCCAGTAAGTGGAGAGATTCCTTCCTAGATTTCCTCAGCATGTCTGTCCCCTGCTCAGCTGGGCATCTTGAATCAGTTTACAGACAACTGTCAAGAAAGGTAGAGGCAGATTAATTCCAGAAATTGATGAGGAATTTAAAATTCAGTCAGAGTTTGTAGTGTGCTTATAGGGCCAGGCACTGTCCCAGGGGCCAGAGGGTGAAAACTAAAAAAGACTGATGATACCTTAAGGTCATGGGCAAGAAAGAGATAAAAATAGGGAACCTCATACAAGTGGCAATGAGGAGGAACTGGGCAGAGCTGAGCACAAGCACTGAGGAGCTCCACTTGACTTAAATGGAGCCTTGAAGCCTGGGTGGGTATGACTAGCAAAGGAAAGGGCCAGAGGTATGGCGTGAGCTTGAGGTGCTTCTGCTCAGCTGTGGAGGGGGCAGATCACATTGAAACAACCAGTGGGAAGCTGCCTTAGGCACTCGTGTAAGGGCACAACATCATCATGGAAAACTAGCCTAATCGGCCAAATGTCATCTGGAATCTCCCCTACCCAACTTTGGTTCAGAGTGGGGAGAGGTGACCAGCCTTTCACTGTGCCTCAGGCTGCTGGCTGGGATGACAAAGCACTTTGCACACAGTGTGAAAGGCATTAGTTTCTTCTCTGAAGTCCACATATAAATTCGAACTGACGTACTGTGAATATCAATTGGAAGGTACAAAATTTTCAGCCCTCTTGTACTTATTTGTATCGGTCAGTTTTTCATCGCTGTGTCTAAATGCCTGACATAAACAACTTAAAAGAGGAAAGGTTTACTTTGGCTCATGGCATCAGAGGGTTCAGCCCATGGTTGTCAGGCTCCAAGGCAGAAGTGGCATAGTGGAGGGGCATGACGGAGGAAAGCTGCTCATGTCATGGCAGCCAGGAAGAAGATAGAGACAGGGAAAGAGCCCACCAAGAGATATACTCATCAAAGGCATGTCCCCAGTGACCTGTTCTTCTGACAGTCAGTGATACATTCTTCAGTGGGTTAAGCTGTTGGTGAGGTTAGTGTACTCATGATCTAATCACCTTCTGTTATGGTTTAGATATAAGATGTCCCTCAAAATCTCACGTGCTCTGAAGTGGGGCTCTTGGAAGGTGATTAGATAATGGGCCTCTGAGGCTGTGGTCCAGGACTGAACAGCCTAGGAGAGAAGCTGGACCAGGCCTTGGACTGTCTTGGCTGGTCTAGGTGGCCCATGGGCATTCCATGGCTCTCTGCAATGCTTTGGCACTAGCCTTCCTTCTTCTGGGAGTCTTTCTGCCATGCCAGACTGCTGCCAACCTGGGAAAGGCTGGCATGGGAACCTATAGCACCTGTGCATTTTATGCCTAAAGGGAGCAGGCTGCTCTCCCTTCATTCTTCTGGGAAAATTGTGCCTGGATAAAGGATGTCTGCTACCAGCTCCCTCCGCTTAGACTCTGCTGATGATGAGAGTGATGATAAAACCTTTTGGAAGTTTCACATCCCAGGTTTGCTGTAGTTGTCTGAAAGGCGAAAGGGTGCTCGTCTCCCCAAATGTGCTTGTGATGCTGCAAAAGCCTTGCAGTGCTGACTCAGCTCGGCCTGCCTTTCTGTGGGTGCCTTGTCTGGTAAGCAGATCTGCTTTAAGTGAAAGGGAGTGAATGAAAGCCAGACAGCATTATATAATTTTTTCCCCTTGATTACAAAAGTAATAAATACATTGAACAACACTTAATAATACAGAAAAATATACAGGCGGGCCTAAAAACAAATCATCCATAACCCCATCTCTCAGAATCTTTCTTCTTTCTTTCTTTTTGTTTTACATCAAAAATTTTATTTTATTTTTTGGTACTGGAGATTATACCGAGGGCCTTTGAACTGAACTACATCCCTAGCATTTACATTTTTTTTTAAAAAAAATTTTAGATAGGGTTTTACTAAGTCACTAAGTTGCTCAGGTTGGAATTTCACTTTCAGTCCTTTTGCCTCAGCCTCCCAGGGATTACAGGCATGTGTCACCATACCCAGTTTATTATCTTTTTTTAAAGGAACGGATTAAAAGAAAAAACATGGGGCATAGACATATGGAATAGAAAATTAAATGTAAGCTGTTTTTTGCTAATTGTTTTCTAACCACAACAAATTAGTACAGGGAATGCTGTGTATGAAACACAATAAAGCTTCAAAGATCAATGTGTTCTCTTAGCAAGGCTGAAGATTTCAGTCTCTGGTATTTGAAATTTAGGCTGGAGTCCTTGTTTTTGGATGGATCACTGGATGTGTGGCACAGTTCATGCTATTTTTTTTTTGGTACCAGAGATGGAACTTGGGACCTTGGGCTTTTGAGGCAGGCGCCGGAACCACTGAGCTAAATCCCCAGCCTGAGTTCATGCTTTTTAACCAGACCTGGACAGGAGAATGACCACCTTGGCACAGAAAGAAGTAGATGAAGTGTTTGGTTTCCTGTGTCACATAACTACCCAAGTTCCTTCCCATGATGCAGTGCCCAGTGGGGTTGAACTTCTTGTCAAAGTCCATGATGTGGGCCACAATGTCCTTTTCTATATTATATTTCTCTAGCAGTGAGTTTACTCCACTGAATCCTGTTGCATCCCTTCTGACAGGCCAGCAGTGTTGAACACTTCCTCTCAGTTGCACACGGTTGCTGAGAAGCAGGGGCTGGCCGACTGCAAAAGTCTCCTAGGGGAGGTGCTACCCAGGCCCAGAGGGAACTGCCAGAGCTGTGGCAAATCAATCATTAATTTCTCCTGGCCCAGACAAAATCTCACTAACTTGTCCAAGCTGCCTCAAACTCATGATTTTCTCTCAGCCTCTTGAGTAGCTACAGGCAGGCACTACCACGACCAGCTTCTCAGGGAGAATTCCTGATGTTGTGTGTCTGTCCCTACCCTTGTATAACTCCTCCTTCCCAAACCGGACACGTGGGTGGCAGTACAGTGTCTGATGAATCTGTAGGTAACTTACCTTCTCTGTTTACCAGGACTTGCTGACAGGCATGGAGCCCTGATGGCAAGCTGAGGATCTTGAGACTCCTGAGGAGGTATAGAAGGGTCTGGGCCTTTGGGAGGGGGGTGGAAACCAAGTCTCCAGTCCTTGCCACCCAAGGTTACAAGGTAAGGAGAACTGTTGGGGTGGCCCAGAGTGGCCCTAGTGTATTTCCCGGGTTAGGGTAGAATAAGGATGCCTCCAAACCTAAGAGCCTCTGGACTAGAGAACTGAGGTTCACCACAGGGAAGAATGTCTCTATCCCCATATCTAGTTGGCTCAAGCCACCAGGCCAGTGCTTCAGTGTCTCACATGGCTAAGGCCTCCAGGATAGTGGCCATCTACCAGAGGTGAGTGCATCTCCCAGACTTCCTTTTCTTCCATAGATCCAGCTTGGTGTGTGTTGTGAGAGATGTTCTGCGTGAAACTTTGAAGGCAGAAGCAAAGTGGTGACCATGTTCCTTTCTACTTGGGAGTCTGGCACAAGGCCAAGGCTCCATGCAGCTTGTGTACACAGCCGCTTATCTGTGGCCCCACCAGGGTGGCTGGTGTGGAGCAGTTGCTGCTCTGGCTCTCCTTCTTCAACCTCCCCACCAACCCCTGGGTTGAAGTCTAACTCCGTGAGGAAGGTGTGCCCTGCCATTGCAGCTGGGGAACCTGGGATGGTGAGAGATTAGTGTAGGGTCCAGTCCATCTCTGCAAGCTCTGCTTATCCTTGTCTTCTTAACTTCTCTACTTCCTATCCATCTTCCCTTCTGGCCTGCTGACTTCTGGCCCTACATTTAGATGAACAGCTCCAGTGGACTGTTCAGGTGGCTCACACAGTTGGGCAACACAAAGTCCCTGTAATAAATGATATGCACACACACACTAATTTATACACACATTCATTCACACACTCATATGCATATGTACAAACATACTCATACATACACCGATTGGGCAGAATTTTCATTCTCCTAATAGATAACAAGTCCTTATCTCTAGAATTCATGTCACCTTGCATAGGAAAAGGGTATTAGTAAATGGGATTAAGGATCTTGAGGTGGGAAGACAGTCTCAGATTATCTGAGTGGGCCCTAAATGCGAACACACACAAGTATCTGTACAGTAGAGACTTGACATGCGCAAAGGAGAGGCAATGTGGAGATGGAGCAGAGAGTGTTGGAAGAGGCTGATCTTGAAAATGGGAACAAAGCTAGGGAACTGTGGCAGCAACCATTAGCTGGGACAGGGAAGGAGTGAGTTCTCCCCTATAACTTCCAGAGGTTGTCTGGCCCTGCTGACACTTTGATCTTGGCCCAGAGAGACTGATCCTGGGCTCCTAGTACCCTGTTGGTGCCAAACAAAGTCCTCTCTCTGGCAGAGCCAGCGGAAAGCAGGTGTGGGGGATGGACAAATGTCAGTGAGCAGGTGATGGACAGATGTCAGTGGGTGGGCTTTGCCTTGCTGATGCTGAGCTTGGGAGGGATAAGAGGGGCATCCGCATTCTTAGCCACACCTAGTGTCTCCTTTGAATCTATCCTGACAAGGCCTGGCTACACAGCCTTCTCCTGTCTCAGGCTTAGGGCCCTTCCATGCCTACCACTACACTTACTCCCTCACTCCAGGCTGATCACCTCCCAAACAGCTGCTACACTTTCACCCTACCGTGTTTGCATGAAACACCTACGGCTTGGGCTGGGGTTGGCAGACTTCTGAGGAGTGCTCCATCTCCTTCCTTCCAGGTGGCGATGGCCCTAGTACCTTCCCTGAATCACATTTGCTGGGTGCTGAAGTGTTAGGTTCAGGGTAGATCTCACAGCCAGGATCTCCTTTAATTCCCCCAGGAGCCCAAAGTAAGCATTGCTGTTACTGCCCCTCTTGTATAAATGGCTCAGGAAGTTTGTCCATCTTCATCCTCCTGTGATGATGAGGCTGCTATCACAAACACTCCATGCAGGGTTTGCCACACTGCCCTGCATCCAGTCTTCAAGACAGCTCAGGGGAGAAGCATGATTGTGCCCATAATACAGATGTGGAAACAGAAGCCTGGGAACCAACTCAGCACCACAGCACACAAGTGATAAGTCAAGGTCCTGGCCCTGAAGGAGGTCACTGGCCCTGAAGGAGAGGCTTCTTGGCATGGAACTCCTTCTGCTGTCCCCTGGAGACCCTGGGCATAGTCCCAAAGAGAAGGGCAGGGCCGTAATCTCCCAAGACTATTCCAGGATGTTTACATGCATGGGAGAGAACTCAGGCTCAACTTCTGGGAACAACTCTTGCAAGATTAAGGGGGTCTAGAAAAAAAACCCACTCTTCTCCCTTCTAGTGGTTAAGTGTAGGGGTGTGGAGCACTCACTAGCTCTTGGAAGTGGAAGTAGGGGAAAAAGTTCCTTTATACTCAATTTTGTAAACCTATAATATCACATGGGATAAGACATAAGGGGTGGTGGATAGAAAGGGGTTCCCAGTCCCTGAGACTTCATGGGGCTTTGTCTGCCACTGGCAGGCATGCTAGAGAGGATTTTAATGGGCCAAGGGGATGAAACCTTAAAGTAAAACTTGCCTTATACTCAGCTGCTTGGAGAAGGTAGGCTAATGGCCATTCATTAACCGGTCATTCTCCTGTCCAAAAACCTGCAACAGTGACTGTGGGGGGAAGTGACAGCATTTCACCCGATCCTTTACTTCATCCTTACCTCACTGTTGGCCTTACATGCTATAATTTGGGAGGAAATGACACAGTGATGTGCTGATGTCTTTTTAATAGTCTTTTGGAGAAGGCATGGGATGAGCCAAGGGGCCTGGGATGAGCAAACTTTACTTTTATAGTATCCAACGGAGGAACTGAAGGGGGACTGGAAGAGCACTAGCCTTTGATCACAGTGTTGCAACCACATAGAGGATGGGTAGTCTCTTAGTCAATTTCCATTGCTGGGACAAAATACCTGACACCAGCAACTTAAAGGAGGAGAGGTTTATTTTAGCTCATGGTTTTCAGAAGATTCAATCCAAGGGTTTTTTGTTTTGTTTTGTTTTCGTTTTGCTCCAAGGCAGAGATGGCATGGCAGAAAGGCACAGTGGAGAAAAGCTGCCCAACACATGGCAATCAGGAAGTGTGTGTGTGAGGAGAAGGAAGGATAAGAGTATACCTTCTAGGTCACACCTCCAGTGATCTGCCTCTTCCAACCAGGCTCTACCTCCAAGCACATGACACTTTTGGGGGATAGTTTAGATTTAAACCATAACAGGAATGCTGTGGAGTGCGGGTACCTGTGGAGAAAGGATTCCATTTGCTAAAGATCACTCCTAGATCATTGTTCTCAGTCCCTTCTTCCCAGCTCCAGTAAGTCTCTGGTCTAGACATCAGATCTTGGAGGCACTGGCCCTGGGGACACTTGGCCCTAGACATGCTTGGCCCTAGTCTCCAGGTATTTTTTTGGTACTGGGGATCGAACTTGGGACCTTGTGCTTGTGTGGAAGGCGCTAGAACCACTGAGCTAAATCCCCAGCCCTGGTCTCCAGGTATTTAATGGCTGATCACTGGGTCTGGCACTGGTGGAGGGATTATGGGAAAGTGAGGCCTACTAGAGATGGCTGGGGGATAGGCCACACTGAGGTCCTGGGTCACCTGTCCCTGGGGTCTGGTCAAAGGACACAGCCAGATGGTGGCCCAAGGCCCAGTCAGAGATAGTGCAGGTGAGGTAAGGGAAAGTCATGCAACTTTGTAACCTAAGAACATAGAACAGCAAACCCACTTCCAAAACAAATTCTCAGAACCTTCCAAGGTTTTTAGAGCCATTTTCCTGGTTCAAGGTTCCTCAGAGGTCCCTCTTCCTCTCTGTCAGTCCAGAGCGGGAGCTTAGTGAACACTGCCTACCTAGCGCCTACTCTTTCCTTTGTTCCCTGATTTAATCCAGGAGGGATCTGACAGTTCTACTAGAACAGTAAACTAGGGCCAAGTTGACCAATTGGGTAATTGCATCTCCAGACTAAGAGATGCTCCATTCATGAAGCTTCTTGCCCCATGTAGGACCTTTCCTTATAGAAAGGGTCCTTAATGTAAATAACCCTGATGTTCTTAAGGTGTAACATGCACAATCTAGGTCCCAAAATAATTTAGAATGTGTTTCCAGTGGGATATTTTACAGAAATACAGAGAAAGGGTCCAGGCACCAGCTGGAGAATTTTAGTTAGGACTCTAACTAGGTTGCTATTGCTTCGCCCCACAATGGTTTCATGGGAGAGCAGCATAGGGTTGAGTCACATAAACCTAGAACATATCTTATCTCCACCTTTTCTAGCTATCTTGTCTCTGGCAAGTTGCAAACTTTCTTTGAGTCTTAGTTTCTTCATGTCTAAAACTGGATAATAATCATATCTACGTGTCTGGGTTGTAATCTGTAAGAACAGGCATAAGGAATGTTTATCATAACTCAGCTCACAGCACTAAATTAATGGTAACTGGAAGAATCTCTGACAATGAAGATTTGTTAATACAGTAATAGAGTGCTACAAATGGGTACAGATTCTGCTCCTAAACTGAGCATCTTAACAGATATCAAGAGCTCTAAGGGGCCCAGGGATTTAGCTCAGTGGTTTCGCTGCTTGCTGTGCAAGCGCAAGGACCCGAGTTTGATCCCTGGTACCAAAAAAAAAAAAAAAAAGAAAACAAAAAAGAAAAAAGAGCTTTAAGAACATCCATGACCAGTCAATTCTACTTCTGAAATCCATCCCAGGAAAATAATCTATGATGTAGTCAGAAGTTTGGGCACAAACATGCTTTGACAGCATAGTTTATAAAGTGGCAAATGGGAAACAATCTCAATATGAAACAATGGCAAAAATTTATGGAAAATCTTCATTTTGGATTTTTGTACATTAACATTAGGCTTTTAAAAATACTGATGATAATGGGCTAGGGATTTAGTACAGTAGCCCTGCGCCTGCCTTGTAAGCACAAGGTTCTGAGTTTGATCCCCAGTACCAAAAGAAAAAAAAAAACTACTGATGATATGGAAAAAGTCCATAAAAAAAATGTTAAGCAGGGCCAGGAATTCAGCTCAGTGGTTCCGATGCTTGCCTCATAAGCGCAAGGTCCCGAGTTCGATCCCCAGTACCAAAAAAACAAAACAAAACAAAATGTTAAGCAGAATACAAAATTGTGGGTAGCCAGGGCCCCAGACCAAATGTAAGCTTTGTCTGACTTTGGGATTGAGTCCTGGAAGGCTAGAGGGACAAGCCATCTGGAGTCTAACCGAACCCTTGTGTATCCTGGGAAAGAAAATGTGGTGGACTATCCTGGAATCTATGCTCTGCACTTTCCCTGTGCTTTCTCATGTATTAGAGACTTAACTGAGATGAAAAAACTCAGTTCTCATCAGCTATGAAGGAAATCACTTGACCCATGTCACTGAAAATTTCAGTAGTAGGTTTAGCTTCAGGCCCAACTGGGTCCAGGAGCTGGAAGCTGTCATCAGAGCCTCATCTCCCCAGGTCCTCTGTCCCTTTCTTCATCATCCCAAGAGGTGCTGCCAGCATCATGGCAGAGATGATGGCCTGCAATGGGACACATTTCCAGCTTTGCAGCTCCCTAGCAGATGGTGAGTCACCCAAGAATACATCAGAGGTAACTCATGGGGGAGCCACGATCACAATCTCAGGTGCAGCTCTTAAACCCTATCCTCAAAACCACTATCCTATTTTATTCATGGGCAAGAGGTCCTGCAGCCAGGCTCCAGTGTGGAAGATCACACTGTGTGGAAGATTCCTGGCCCCCTTCAAAGCCTCCCACCAGAATCCTAGAGCCAGAGGGGCTGCAAGCAAAAGTGGAAAGTGCTGTGTGCACTAAACTGCCAATCAAGGAGCGCAACTGCAAGCAGCTGGAGCTAATTCTGCTCATTAAAGCAGAACAGAAATGGATTAAAGACCATGAGGCAGCTCACTGGAACTCTGCATGTGTCTGAACTCCCGGTTTGAGTCTCTGCAGCAGGAATGATGCTCCAAATCAATTTTCAGGACTGGGGAGACACCGTGGAACCTCCTTTGGGTACTGACACCTTCATAGGTGCTGCTTGAACGCAGCCCTGAAAGCTTCCAGGTCTGACATGTAGCATCTCGGCTGCACCTGGCCTTCGTGGCCTGGCACCACACAGTCCAGAGTCTGTGTCACTTGCTCCCACGGGCATGTACTTGGCAGAGCTCACCAAACACCAGCTCTTCTGGCTGAAGGGAGTCTTGGGGAGGCGGGTCTCTGCAGTTAAGCTATAAGTTAATTACATGTAAAGACCTGAACTTGTTTTTATTTTTTAATCTATATTTTTCTGTTTTTCAATTTTTATTTTTTATAAGTATACTTTTTTTTGGTACTGGGGATCAAACTCGGGTCTTTGCACTTGTGCAGCAGGCAGCGAAACCACTGAGCTAAATCCCCAGCCCTTAGTATACATTTTTGGTAGGGATATAAACTAATACAACCATTGTGGAAATCAGTATGGAGATTCCTCAAAAAAATTAATACTAGAAATACCATTTTTTTCTTAAATTCTTTTATTGGTACATTGTAGGTATACAACACAATTACATTTCTCATTGGGAATTGTACCTTTACATAATGCACCTTGGTTCTTATTTTTTCCCCATTCCTAGCCCTCCCTTCACGCCCTCCACCCTTCCCTATTGACAAAGACTTTATTCCCATTTTTTCCATTAGAAACACCATTTGACCCAGCTACTCCCTTTCTAGGTATCGTCCCGAAAGAATTAAAGACATCATGCCATAGTAATACATGCATATCCACGATTCTAGCAGCACAGCTCATAACAGCTAAATCTTGGAAGTGGCCTACATGCCCATCAACAGATAAATGGATAAAGGAAATGTAGTATTTATACACAATGGAGTACTGCTCTGTCATAAAGAAGGATAAATTTGAGACATGTGTAGGAAAATGGTTACAACTTGGGACCATAATATTAAGACTTTAACTTAATTCAGTCTCTGCAATGCGACAGGGTCTCTGCTTCCTCTAAGATACATGAAGTAGGGAAGGGGCATGCAAGGATGCTGAGTGGAATAAGAGAATGACGTGTGTCACCCAAGTTGTTCTTTGAGCAGAACAATTAGGATATATATACATATATATTCCCCCAATAAATACTTATATACAATATTAATACTGTATATAAAGTATTAGTTCCCCAGGACTGCTGTAACAAACCATCACAACTTGGGTAGATTAGAACAACAGAAACCTATTCTCTCACAGTTCCGGAGGGATGAAGTCCAAAATCAAGGTGTTGGCAGGGCCATACTCTTCCTCCTGGCTTCTGGTAGTGGCTAGCGAGGCTTGGTGTCCCTTACCTTGCAGCTGTGTCACTCCAGTCTCTGCCTCTGCCTTCTCAGGGTGTTCCCCCTTTGTGTGTCCATGTCTGCACATGCACTGCTCTCTCTGTGTGTGCCCAAGTCTCTTCTCCTTTCCTGAAAGGACTCCAGGCGCTATGCTGCATGCCCAAGACCTAGTTACTTGAGAAGCTGAGGAGGGAGGATCACTTGAGCCCAGGAGTGAAAGACCAACCTGGGGAAAAAGACTCCAATTAGATTAGGGCCCATTCTAATCACAGTATCTTAAGTTACAACTTAATTACATGGGAAGACCTTAACCCTTAATTAGTACAACGATCCTATATTCAAATAAAATTATATGCGTAGGTACTAGAGGTCAGGCCAGACGAGATTTTTCTTTCTTGGGGACATAATTCAACCCGTATCACTGTCTCTCGCTTTCCTCACACCCTACCTGTGCTTCTTGGTAGCAGCTCCCAATAAAGTATTTGCACCTCAGTTCTTGTCTCTGGTTTGTCTTTGGGGGAACCCAAACTAAGACAGAGGGTAAAAGTCCTGAAGGGAAAAGAGAAAGAGGAGCAAAGCCTGGGGATGAAGACAGTGAAGAATAAACTTCGCTTGCCCAGATGCTTAAGAAGCAGGTTCAAGCAGGGCATTGTGGCCCACATCTGTAATCCCGGCACTCTAGGAGGCTGAGGCAGGAGGATTGCAGGTTCCAACCCAGCTGGGGTAATTTAGCAATTTAATAAGACCCTATCTTGAAGTAAAAAACAAAAAACTGGGGATGTAGCTCAGTGTGAAGGTCCTGGGTTCAATCCCCAGTACCACAGAACAAAATAAAACAAAACATAAAACAAAACACAAGTTCAAGAGCTTTGAGAGGTGTGGTTGCTGGCAAATCCCTTGGCTAGGGCTGGGGCCACAGAGCAGCTCCAGGAGGCACCAGACCTGGGCTTGGGGACCTGGTTGAGGAGTCCAGACCTTTGGGCTGGGCCCTAGTCCAGCCGACTCTGGCTATGGCTGGCAAAGCAACAACTTCTTGGCTCACTGTAGCACGGCAGGGACCAGAACCTGCGTCTCTGGAGCTCCTGTTTTGCCCCATCCCCCACACTGGTGGCCGGAAGGGTGCAGATCAGATCTGCAGAGGCTCGGCCCAGGTCCAGGAGGGTGGACCCTATTGTCAAGCACCACTGGCTTTCCCCAGGCCAGGAACATCCATAAGGACTGTTTGCTGCTTTGGGGCAGTTTGATTAGGTGTCTTATAGGCTCTGCTTCCTCTCACCTCCTATACCTTTTCATAAGGCTTGTTGATAAAATCTGGCCACTTCCCCCTGTGCACAAAGTCAGCTCGTTATATTTACAACCCTTGGAAAACTCCCCTCCCTGCACCCTTGAACCCCTGACCTTGCCAAAGCCCTGGACTGGAGCAGTGCAGACCCTGATCACCCCCAGACTCCTTGCCCAGCACTGTTGCCCCAGCCTGGCCTCACTGACTGTAGCATCCTCTGGCAGACATGGGCACCTCTGCCCAACCAGTTCTGGTTTTGTCAGAAAACACCTTCAAGTTCCTCTTTGGGAAGATGTGTTTCCTTTTGGGACAGCAGGAAATCAGGTGGTGTTTAGAGTAATTATATATTTGTCAGTTACTTTTTTTTAAAGTTTCTTTTTTCTGAAGCCCTTCACAAAAGTGGGATGGAATTATCTGAAGCCCTGCTCACACTCAAAGAGCAGAATTGGCATTGTTTTGTTATTACCAATGGAGATGCTCCTGTGAAGTCCCCAGGGTGAGGAATTGCATGCAGCTGGAATTGTTCCCCTGTGAGTGGACTGTCTGACCTGCTGAGTTTCCTGTAGATTTCGTGACAAATAGACACCAATGTGGTGGCCAAACATAACGAAGATTCTTAGCTTGCAGTACTGGAGGCCAGAGGTCCAAAGTCAGTCTCCTCAGGAAAAGAGCCAGGTGGTGGTAAGACTGATTTCTTCCAGAGGCTCTGGGGAGAACCTGTTTTCTGGTCTTTTCCAGCTTCTGGAGGCTGCCACATTCTTTGGCCCATGGCCGCTCTTCCAACTTCAGAGCTCGTCACTCTGTCCTTCACTTCTGTCATCATATCTCCTTCTCTGACCCTGGTCCTCCTGCCTCCCTCTCACAATGACTCTGTGATTCTGTTGGGCCCACAGGATCACCTGGGATCACTCTGAAACTCAAGATCCTTAACCACTTCTGCAAAATCTCTTTTGGCATGCAAGGTGACATGAGGATCATAGTCCCAAGGATCAGGATTGGACATTTTGGGGTCGTTACTTGCCTACCATAGCCAGTAAAGCACTTCCTGGGCCTGTCCTCTCCAGTCCTGCCCCTGCTCTGAGGAGTAGGGAAAGGGGGTTTGGAACCTACTTCATGGGGGTGCCCAGAGGCGAAGCCGTTTGCCTTGGATTAAGGTGGATGTCAGAGCTGAGAGAGGATCCTGGTGTTCCCATTCCAAGTCCAGTACTGTCTTTGCCAGCCTATCTGTCCCGGGCTTCTGCACAGCCACTGGGTGTAAGATCTCTGGTAGCAAATGAACCCTGTAATTGGACCTACTCCCACAGATTGCATGTCAGTAGAGGTTCCCTATCCTCCCTGTGTCCCACATGCTCAGGATAACCATAGTTCTCTCAAAGGTATTTGTGAGGATAAAATATAGCTCTATAAAATACATAACGAATGCTGGTTATAACAGCTGTTACTATTATTAGTAACGATGGGGCAGGACCTGAAATTTCAGGGGCCAAGGATGTGCCCTGTAGCTTGGGGCTCCTCTGGTCCCTTCCTGCTGTTTCTTTTCTCTTTCTTCCTCTCCCTTGGCCAGATAGTACTCATTACACTAGGCTTGCCCAGACATTGCCATCTCCAAGAAGGCCTCCGTGACCAGGTGCAGCTGAGTGGAGGGAGGCAATGGGTAGGTGCTCAGGGGCCTATGGACACGGAGGGTGAAATCTGAGCCTGTCACTACCAGTAGTATATGGTCGGGGGACCATTCTGACCTGGATTCTGGACCTGTGACACAGGCTGACCCCAAGTGAATCATCTAAGACCTGAATCATCTAAGACCCCAGGGTCTTTTATATTTTACATCATTAGTAAATGGTAGCTACACAGAAGTGAAACTAGCTCAGTCACTTAAGATGGAAGGCTAGAAATGCCATGTGTCTCTGCTTTTGGCTGGAATCACAGTCACATGAGGGTTTATCTCCTCCACACTGGACCCTAGTTATGGTCATTCTGATGAGAAAAAATGGGATAGTAGTTGCATTTCTATGTGCCAAAGCATGTGGGCTGATACATGCTTTGTATGTAAACACTGGGGTGGTCTGTGGGAGTGGAGAATACTCTCAGGGTCCTTGGTGGTATTGGGAGGTCGATGACTCAGAGGTCCTGTGTCCAGTGGTTTTTATGTCTGTGGTTAAAAATTTGTTACTGGAGCTGGGTGTGGTGGCCTGTGCCTATAGCAGTCCCAGCTCCTCAGGGCAAAAGAATTGCTTGAACCTAGGGCCAGTCTGGGAAACGGTGAAACTCTTTCTCAAAAAATAAACAAATAGGGGCTGGGGATTTAGCTCAGTGGTTTTGCCGCTTGCTGCACAAGCGCAAGGACCTGAGTTCGATCCCCGGTACCAAAAAACCCCCCCCAAAAACAAACAAACAAAACCCCCCTCCCCAAAAACAAATAAAAATTTAAAAGTTGGTGTTGGTGTCCCAGGCCTAGGAATCTGGTGGTGGTGCCCCTCCTCCCCCATTTACCCAAGAAGGTCGTCCCAGTGTGAACCACGTGACTGCATATTAACAAGGTGGGAGAGGGTTGAATGGCCCCTCAGTTCTGCCTGCCTTTGTGGCCTTTATCACTGGGCCCTTGTGTGGACCCACCTCTTTGCCCTGATTGTTTGGGCAGCCAGCCCCATAAGCTGAGTGTTGTCCTGAGCTTGTTCCTTGTCCATAAATACCTTGTTAAAATCGGTGGGGAACAAGAATACTTTGTGTTGGTGGTGACTGGAGCCTAGGCCATTAAGTCTGTCCCGACACAGGGCTGGGGCCTGTGGTGGCCCGGCTCATAGGCTTTGTGTAATCTGGGGCTAAGCTCTTTGTAAATCCCTAATGAGGGCTTCTGGGCTCGGCTGTGTGGAGACCTCCCCGGCCTCAGCTGGGCTCTGCCTGTAGTCAGGCACCCACTCTCCCAGCACCAGGATGGCTGGGCTTTTGACTGCTATGGCCCAATGCCCCACATCCCTTTCCCCTGCAGATCTGCCCCAGGCAGCCCCTGCCCTTGATTTCCAGGCCTGGATGCAGGATTTGCCCTGCAGATTCTGTTTTTCTGTTTTACCATCTTCCTTGGCCACATTCCCAGCATCAACTCGGGGTTTCTAGGAAGGAGAGGCTTTGACCACGACACAGGACAGGGTCTGGGGAACTGAGATGGGTGGACCTCTGACACTACCTCCCCAGACAACAGGGGCTGTGCCATGAGGAGTGTCCAAGGGGCCTTCAGAGGAAAGGGAGCAGCCTGATGTGGGCCGCATAAGCGGAGGAGCTGGGGAAGGAGCACAGACTCTGTTGGCTGAGGTTTGGATCAAGAGAAGATCATCGGCTTCCCAGCTGTGTGATCCTGGGCATGCTCTGACCCTCTCTGAGCCCGTTTCCTTATCTCAACTTGGGGAAAAGAGCAAAAACCTCTATTGCTTAGGAGAACCAGGGTTCTCCTAAGGGCAATGAGAGTAGCTGGCAGGCCTCTGAGGAGGTAGAAAGAAGGTGCCGAGGACTAAGTATGCCCTCCTGCAGCACAGAGCTTGCCTGGGATACACTGGGCATTGCCTGGCTTGGCGCACACGGGAATATGGTGGGAACCAGCCCTCCATAGAAGGGGAAGTGGCCCTGCCGGGGACAGCTTCTGCCAAGGTGGGGAGGAAGGAGGTTAGGAACCAGAGAGTGAGCAGGTGGGCAGGTGACCATGCAGCCTGGTGAGCTGGAGGCCCTTGCACAGCTGCAGTAGGGGACACAGATTGGAGATGACAACTTTAAGGAGGAATCCTGTGGGCAAGTGAATGAAAGCAGGACCATTAGTACATTTCACAAAGTGTTTTTATCCTAAATGGCTCAAATAAAGACTGTTGCTAAAAGGGATATGTTTTATTTGCTTGGAAGATTCCAGGATGTGCTTAGTAACATGTATTCATGAATCAGGATTAAGCAATGGCCAGAGGTTTGTTGCCTGTGAGACCTGGTTCATTTGAATGCATGTGTAGTTTTCCTCCCTCCCTCCCTCCCTTCCTCCCTCCTTCTCCTTCTTTCCCTCCTTCCCTCCATAGATTGCACCAGACTTTCCTCTGCACCTTTGCCATCGGAGTGGCACCAAACCTGTCCTGAGTTCCTCACTGTGCAGACTCTCACTGCAGGGAAGGGAAGCAATGCCACCCTTGCTACGGGTTGTATCTAGATGTCCTTCCAAAGCCTCATGTGTTCATAGGTGGGGATTGTTGGGGGTGGTTGGATCTAGGATGTACGAATGTGGATTAAGGCTATGTTACTAGGATTAAGGGTTTCTGGTACTGGATTAGTTTGCTAATTGGTTTAATCATAGTTCTGGGTGTGGGTAATGGGAAGCCCCACCATGGGTGTGGGTGACACCACCCGAAAGACTTGTAGCCTGGAGAGGATGAAAGGGAAAGGCAGGCTTGCTGCTTCACTACTGTAGGCTGCTTTCAGCTCGCTGCCTTCTGCTTGCCATGCTATGAACTGTTTCTCCCCTGAGATGCCCCTCTACCATACTACCCTTCCTTGGAAGAAGTCGACTATGTGCTGAAACCTCTACAAACCGTGAGTTGAAATAAACCTTTTTTCTCCTTTAACTTTGGGTGTAGGGTATTTTGTCTTAGCAATGAAAAAGTAACTAAACACCTTCTCAGAGGTCTGAGGCAGTCAATGTCATGGGACATTGCTGCTGCTGTGTGTTGCGGGTAGATGTCACCCCTCCCTAGCCAAGCTTCCCTGGGAATGCTCAAAATGGAGGATCATCATTCTTCTCTCTTGCTCTATGATTATCAAGACTGACATCTAATTAATAAGAAATAACACTTAGAAGTTATTTGGACAACAACTGACCCTGGAGCTATCACCTCAGTGACATCTGGGACCTCGTTCCCAGGCTCTGTGGTCCCTGAGGCCCACCTTCAGTGTGTACTGGGCAGGATGGGTGTGGCATGGCTATTGCTCCCTCCCCGTGTGATTCACCTGAGCCTCGGCCTCCCCAGCTGGGCTGGTGTCTCTGCCCAGGAGTAGGGGGTGGGTGGGCAGGAGGCGAGAGCCCAGAAGAAGTGGGAACCTAGGGCAGCTTGCATGGAGTGGGCCTGGGATTTGATCTGTGATGTTGAGGGAAGCTGGGCCCTAGACAGCTGGGACTGGTGGTAGGGAGAAGGACAGGAGGGGCTGCTGGGCATCCCTGACACTGCTTACCTTGCCTGCGGGTGACACCAGACTTCTGCTGCCCCTCCACACAGCCCAGATTCCTGGGGTGGGAAGTGGGCCCCAAATGGGTCTCGCTCCCTTCCTGGCACTGTCTTGGCTCATCCTGCTCTTCGTTCTTTCCTGGGGTCCTTGAGTCCAAAGAACTGAGCTGACTGTCCAGTTCAGGTCCTGCTCACTTCAGGGCAGCTCATGCAAGGCAGTGGTTCTTTTGTTTATTTTTTTACTTTATTCTTCCTTCCCAGTCCTCCATTTTCCCTTCTCCCAGTAACGCTTGTCTTCCAATCCACTTTCAATATGTTCTGCAATTGTTTTAAAATACGAGAATCTTTGAAAAATATCCTGTGCTATTTTGTGTGCATTTTAAAATCATACATAAATACTTTTGGCTGTAATCTCATTTCACTCTTCCATTTTTTGCTGGACATTATGGTTTTGAGATTGGTCCTCGTAGCTCTATGTAAATCTGGTTCCATATATCTGACTACTGCATAGAATTTTCAATAGGAGTCTACTTTGAAAAACCCACCAACCCTCAAACCTCTTAAATTCCTGAGTGATGGGCAGGCACACCACCAGCTGCCTGTGTACTGAGTGATGCTGAGAAGAGCACCCTTCCCTGAGCCTCATTATGGCCACATAGGAGCATCTTTGGAGTGAGAATAGAGGCACAGGGCTGTGTTGAACACCTGTAACTAAGCACCTGTGTGTGGCTCTCTGCAAAGCCTGCACCAGTTTGTCCTCTCACCAGCAGGGTCTGAGATCCTGTTCTGCAAACCACAGCCACCCCCCGTGTGGGTTGCCCTTCTATTTTCTCCAATCAGGTGTCTGCAAGGCAGTATCTCACTTCATTTCCATGCCTGGTTCTGAGTGAGGTAGAGCCTCCTCTTTTGCTTACCACATGACTACTCTGCTGTTAACTGTCCATAGCCTGCGTTCACCTTGCAGAGGAGCTATCTTCTGCTTGCCAATTTGTAGGCATGACTTCTATAATTTAGATAATCATTGCCTCTGTTTCAGACATTGAAAACACACTTCTCTCTGTGTGTCTCTCACCTGTTTTCTTTACTATGGTATTCTTTTTTTTCATTTTTTGTTACTGGAGATCAAGCTCAGGACCTTGTGCTTGTGAGGCAGGTGCTGGAACCACTGAGCTAAATCCCCGGCCCTACCATGGTATTCTTTTCAAATAGAAATCTTTAATTTTTTTTTTTTTTTTTTGGTACTGGGGATTGAACTCGGGTCCTTGAGCTTGCGAGGCAGGCTGTGGAACCACTGAGCTAAATCCCTGGCCCTGAAATCTTTAATTTTGATGAAGTTAAATCTGTCATTATGAATCCCTTCATAGCTTGCCCCCCGCAACTTCCACTGATGCTGGGGACTGAACCCAGAGCCCCGAATATGCTAGGCAAGTGCTCTACCACTGAGCTACATTGCCCAGTTCTTCCTAGTTTGTTCTTTTGGCAACTTTAAAAATAAATTCTCCCTGAAATCTTTGAACTTTTTCTCTTTTTCACCTTCTCCTTCCCCCTTTTTCCTTTCTCTTTCCCTACTTCTTCCTTCTCTTCTTCCTCTTCTCACCCTCTGCTCCTCCTTCTTCCCCTTTTTCTTCTCCTTCTTCATTATGATACAGGGATTGAACCTGGGGCCTTTCCACTGAGATGCAATCCCAACACCTAAAATTTTTTATTTTGAGTCAGAGTCTTGGTAAATTGCTAACCTGCCTAAGCTGGGGTCAAACTTGTGATCCACCTGCCTCAGCCTCCCAGAGTATTGAAATTCCAGGCATAAGCCTCCATGCCAAGCTTCTCTTTCTTTAAAATTAATTTTATTGGTACATTTTAGGTATACAATATGACGTTCATCATTGGAAATTTGCACCTTTACATAATCTCTCTTGGTTCTTATTTTTCTCCATTGCCCTGCCCTCCCTTCAACCCCTCCATTCCTCCCTATTTACAAAGA
>NW_004624737.1:22741897-22760968 GCF_000247695.1 Heterocephalus glaber
TGGGAGGGATTTCTGTCACCTGTGATGGAGATACATAGTGGTCTGGGACTGGGGAAGGGCCACAGTTCGCTGAGCCTTGTGTGCATCGGCTGCTGTGTGGGTGGGGGCAGGGCAGCACACAGGCCAGGCTTGGGGACAGGCTGGGATGCATTGACAGGGGTGGAGGGAGCAGGCTGGGGACAGCAGGTTGGGAAGTCTGAGGCTATAAGCTCTAGCATGGAGTTTGCCCAAGGAGGGCTTATGCATTAATAATGGCATTACTAACGATGACAGTAGCAAAAACTTCTTGTGAAACTAGTTCTGTGCCAGCCACTAGTCTAAGGACTTCACAGGTATTAACTAGTTTAAAGCAGGTGTTACTGTTTTCCAGAGTGCACAGACTGAGGCCCAGGTAGGTTAAGAAACTTGCCTGAGGTGACAAGTGAGAGATGAGCAGAGCTGGCATCAAGCCCAGGGGTCAGATCCAGCCAGTCCTGGCCCTGCCTCTCCAAAGGAGGCTGAGCAAAGACTCAACACCTTTGGAAGTCTGCTGTCTCATAATGAGGCCAGATTTCCAGTTGTTCCCAACATCCCTTTTAACAGAAGCTGAGATGTTTTGATTCTCAATTGAGCACAACTGTCTTCTCTTGAGATGGGATGTTTTCCATTTGTTGACCTTGAAAGAAGCAGGAAGATGGCCCGGCCCCCAGTATATTGTTGCCCTGTAAGAATCAGCTTGTCTCAGAAAGCCTTATTCAAAGTAGCTTCAGCAAAATGTGGGATTTTATTGGTACTTATAACTCAACTGTGTCAGGAATGGTTTGATCCAGGGTTCAAATGATGTAATCAATACCTTACTTGCCTTTCTTCTTTTTTTGGCTTTGCTTTCCTTGGTGTTGGGATATTTTCAGACATACTTTCTACTCATGGGCATGAAATGGTTGCTAAACTCCTTGCCATGTTTTGAATATAGTCTCCTCCTTTCTATCCATGAACTCACGCAGGAGTTTAATCCCCAAAGCCAAAAATTAATGATATTAACAGGTGGAAACTGAATCTGACTATGATATTTATAGGTGGGGCCTTTGGAAAAGAATTAGAATTAGACAAGGCCATCAGGGTAGAGCCTATATGACTGAATCCCAATGGATTCAATTCTTGTAAGAAGAGGGAGAGAAACACTTCTGCCAAACACGGGCACATACACATTCATGCATGCATACACAACCCCATGTATGTATGTTTCTTGTGTCTTGCCTGATGTTCCAGGCTGAGTCAGTAAGAAGGCCATAACCAAATGAGGACCCTAGACCTTGCACTTCCAGAACCATGAGCCCAAATAAACCTCTTGTCTTTATAGAGTAGCCTGCTTCAATAATTTACTCATAATAATGAAAAAAAGTCAAATGCGGGGCTATTTCTTTTTTTATTTGTGTCCAGTGGGAAAGGTTGAGTCTCTAATATTTGCTTTCTTATGGGAGAAGACACCTTATTGATTTTTATTGGGTTGAATACCCATTCCTGAGGTCTTCCTGGGGTACCTTCTCCTGAGGAAGAATGGATATGCTTCTTGGTTTAAGAAAATTAGTCCATGGGCTGGGGATTTACCTCAGTGGTTCTGCCGCTTGCCTCGCAAGTGCAAGGTCCCGAGTTTGATCCCCAGTACCAAAAAAAAAAAAAAAAAGAAGAAAAGAAAAGAAGTCCACTCCTGTATCTAGAAGAGGAGTCATTGCCTTCACATTCAGGAAGGAGATGGAGAAGAGAAACACTGGTCTTTCTCAAAGAGAAACACCGATCCTTCTGGTGGGAGAGGGGACTGTGAATGCTGGGAGACTGTGCCTTGCCTGTGGCTGTGTCTGAACCTGAAGCTGAGTCTTAGGAGAAACCAGAGTGGCTCCCTAGGTGCACAGGCTCTCATGCTTGCTGAGTCACTGCCCATGCTGGGGACATGTCCTCAGCTGTACTCTGGTTCATGTTGGGTAGAAGGTTTAGGAGTTTGTAGTCATGTGTTTGTTTATGTGTTCAGTTTGCTAATAGCTTTAGTTTTCATTATTTTCTTATAAAAGCTGAAAAACTGTTTTAAACCAGGCCTTTAGGTGGGAGTCTAAAACATGAAACAGATGGGATGGAGAGAGATAACTTAGTGTTCTGTCCTCTATGCATTTCCTTTCTCTTGTTCTAAGAAGGTCAGCGGGCTGCTTAGCCCTCTTGCCTTGGAGCCACATGTTCCATGAAGACCATGCCTGTCTTCTATTTGAACTCACAAAAGGGGATAATGGTGAAATCTCCCAGATGGGGCAGAGAATGAGACCTAGGGATGAGGACTCCCGACTGAGGGGCAGACTGTACTGGCCCAGAACTGTGTGGCTGGCACAGAACTAGTTTCACAAGAAGTTTCTGCTACTGTCATCGTTAGTAATGCCATTATTAATGCATAAGCCCTCCTTGGGCAAACTCCATGCTAGAGCTTATAGCCTCAGACTTCCCAACCTGCTGTCCCCAGCCTGCTCCCTCCACCCCTGTCAATGCATCCCAGCCTGTCCCCAAGCCTGGCCTGTGTGCTGCCCTGCCCCCACCCACACAGCAGCCGATGCACACAAGGCTCAGCGAACTGTGGCCCTTCCCCAGTCCCAGACCACTATGTATCTCCATCACAGGTGACAGAAATCCCTCCCATGCTGGATTAATGGGGAGGTGACTTCACTGTCAGGATTCAGGGGCCCTGGTCTTCCATTGTCATTCCCATGCCCTCTGATGCTTCTCATCTGCTCCCTGGCCCTGGCTTCTGGTTGGGATGGCCAGGATGAGGTCCTGGTAGGACATAGAAGGATGGATGGGAGAGAGACTGGGTGTTTGTCTTAGTCAGCTTTTTGTTGCTGTAGCAAAATCATTGTCCTAAATCTGCTTTAAGGAGAAAAGATTTATTGTGGCTCATAGTTTCAGATCTTTTAGTTCATGGTCAGCTGGTTCCATTGGTCTTAGGCCTGTGGCATCATTGAGGAAGGCTCACGGCAGCCAGGAAGCAGAAGGTGGCGGAGTTAGAGAGCAAAGGGCTAGAGACCTGGTATAGTCCCTGAGATCACACCTCCAACGTCCACTCCTTTCACCCTGAACCCACTTCCTCTTTCCATCACCTCCAGATAATGCCATCAAATTATAATCTCATCAATGGATAAATCCACTGTTGAGTATGGTGCCCTCATGATCCAATCACCTTCCAAAAGCCCCACCTCTGAACACATGAGACTTTTAAAAATCCCCTTCCCCTCTCCACCCACCCTAAGCAATTCATCGTTAAAACATTTTTATTCATCATAATATTTCTGAGACTTATCCTTGCTAGATACTGTTCTCCACATGATAATTTTGTGGGGGACAATTTAGATTTAAAACATAAATATTTATTCCTAGGCTGTCTCCCTTGGGGGTCTCAGAGTGTCTTAGCTTCTGTTCAGCAGCCCCTTCATAGCCACTTGCACCTACTTCTGGAAGCCACTCTGTCACCTCACTTCTGCAGCAGTCTGGATGCTGCACTACCTAGCCCTTCTGGTTTCTCTGCATTTGGACCCTATCTTCATAAACAGTCCATTTATTAAATTCACTTAAATCCCCCAATTTGATGGGCCCCTGGATGGTGTTGTGGAGTTCTGATGGCAGTGGGCACCTTGTCTCCATACTCACACAGTGTGCTAAGAGATGCCAGGGCCTTAAGAACTGTGACCAATGGGTACCTTCAGTCACTAGGTACCCATCCTTGGTAAAGATATCCCAGCCCCATTTGGCATGGGGACTACGGTGCTCCTTGCACCTCAGGGTGTGTGTGGCATGGACTTGGACTCATAGTGTGACAAGTGGCCTCAGGCTTCCCCACCTGTTTTGCTTTGTAGAACCCTCCTAGACCTTTGCAGGATCCTTGGGCACAGAGATAAAGTAAATGCAGCGCTCCCAGGTAATTTCAGACGAACAATAAATAATATTTTACTATAAGTATGTTCCAAATATTTTGTGTGATATGCTAAAAAGTATTTGTAATTTCTCTAAAATACAAATTTATCTGGGTATCTTGTATTTTCACTTGCTAAGTCTAGCAACCCTAGTTATGGGGAGAGGTCTAATAATTATGGAGTGATTTACCATCAGCCTAGAGGGACAGGAGCACAAGGTCAGGTTTATTTTGCTTTTGAAAAGGATATGGTACCATTTCTCTGGACCTTGATCAGTGGAGTAAAATCCAAAAAAGCAGGAATGTGGGGGCTGATTCCCCCTTCTATCCACCCTCTCCCAGGAGCCTTTGAGGAGTCTCAAGGGCAGAATCGCTACAAACCCTACTGGGCAGGGCTCTGATGGATCCTGTCTGCAATTCATGCTAGAAAGCCCTGCTGTCAAGTGCTTTATGGTATTACAACTTATTGTTATAGGACATGTTTTGCCCTGATCCTAAAGTAGCCCATGTTCATTAATGAAAACTGGAAAATACAAGGAAAGAAAAAGGAGACATTCCAATGATTCTTGGCCTACCATTCAGAGATAATTACCATTCGCCTTTGTGCATGTATGTTAGCTTTCTGTTTCAGTGGCAACATACCTGAGAATAACAGCTTAAAAGAGGAAAGCTTTATTTTGGCTCATGATTTGAGAGGTTTCAGTAAATGGTCAGCTGGCTCCAGGGCAGAAACATCATGGCAGAAGGGCACAGAGAGGAGAAAACTGCTTATCTAATGGCAGCTGGGTAACAGAAATACAGAGAGCCTGTGTGGCCAGGCTTTGTCCTTGTTCCAATTCTGTTCCATCTGGGTATCCACCCTATTGGATGGTGCTGCCCACATTAAGGGTGAATCTTCACCCTGGTTTGCTGTCCCACATGCCAATCATCACTGGAAACACCCTCACAGACACTGTTACCAGAAGTGTGCTTTACTAACCTCCTAGGCATCTCAATTCAATAAGACCATCAAGATTAACTACCATGGATGTCTTAACATTTATATTCCTTTATATTTTGAAAATAAATCTTGGATCTTACTCTACATACCATTTTATAATTTGCTTTTCACTTAAAAATAGAAGGGGTATAAGCCCTGGCCTCTCTAACCCTTGGAGCTGTTTCAGCCAGATCTTTATCCTTTTGAGCTCTGCTCCAAATGGTCATTGCCAAAAATCAGAGAGATGAGCTTTACTCTTCTATGTGTTTTTAGAAAATCATAAAAACATCACAGTAAAAAAATTAATAAAAGCAATGTGATGATTCATCCACCACCAAAGTTTGTACTTCCGACTTCCATCCCCCAGCTGCCTCCCCTGAGAAAATAAAATCTGCTTCACATTAGCTGAGCTTTTACAGAGAGAGCTGAGCTCTGGGCTTTTTGAGAAATGAGCTGAGTGTGAGATGAAGCTGTTCGATGTGGGAACATTGTCTGTGTCCCCAGGCGACTGAGGCACATGGGGGCCCTGACCTGGGAAGGCCAGGGGAGACACAGAGTGCAAATCTTGGCCCTGCTCATTGACTACCTGAGGCACACAGACCCAGTGGAACAGTTCCTAGTTGCCTTCATTGAAAGGCATGATCGAAAATGTGCCACTTCCAGAACTGCCAGCTCTGCCAGTCCCACCTGCAAAGATCTATGTGGCCCAGGAGCTGGACTGTTTTCTGCCACTGAGAACCATATTTGAAGCTTCACTTGGTCCTGGTATGGACTTGGGATGCACCTGAGCCTCAGTTCCTGCATCTGAGAGATGGGCATAGTAACACCACCCCAAAGGACTACAACAAGAATGAAGTGACATGCAAGTGCTCTGAGATCTCAATTACTTCCTGCCTCACTTCTCTCATTTGCTGTGGGAAGCTTCTGTGAGTAAGCTCTTTCATTCAAACCTCCGAGCCTAGGCCCTCTGTCTTGGGCCAGCCTCCCCCTCAAGAAGCAGACCTGAAACTGAAAGTGGAGAGAGCCAGGTTATCTGGGAGATGATCCTAGAAACACTTAGAGTGAACATCATGTGAACAGGGAAGAATTACTATAGGGACGGTGGGGCCCATGTCTCGGGGACTCTGGGAAATTCAAGCCTGAGGCATCACACTCAAGGAGCTCTGGTTCTGTGGTGCTTGTGGTCAGATGGTCCTGTGGCCCCAGAGACCTTCAGTGGACTGTGCTGTAATGTTGCAGTGGGGTGTGCCTTAGTATTCCCTTTCTGGGCTCAGCACTGGCTCAAATCCTTGCTTGGCTTGGTGAGCACAGCTAAAGAGGAGCCTGGAACAAAGGCAGGAGCCCCAGGAGTGAGATGGGAGGCTGCTCTTGGAGTCTGAGGCCTGCCCTTTTCCCTCAGCTGAGGATTACATGTCACTGTCCTCAGCACTTCCTTGAGAATGTGCCAGTCCCAGCTACACTCCTGGGGAAAGGGCTTGCTTTCCTTCCTGGGCTCTCAGGCTGTGCTTAGCTGCTGAGCCTGAGGCTTGGGCAAGCACTGTTTTCCTCTGACTTGCTTTTAGGGGTGGAGGTGAGTGTTCAGGCTGAGAAAGCCTCTGTGGGTGTCGGAAGTAGGGTCTGCAGGGTCCACTGTTCTGGAATCCTTCGGAAGAGTCACGGGGAGCTGCTACCCTCAGCCATGTCCAGAATGGAGCCAATGGCTGCAGATGAACCTGCTCCGTGATTTCAACGTGGGGCTAGGAGACAGATGAGGATTCCTGCAGCGAAGGTTACTGAGTGGTCCAGGGAGAAAGTAGACACAGCAAAGGTCCAGGATGGATTATGAGGACCCCTAACATAAAGGACAGACATGGGGAGCCTGTGAGAGAGCCTGGAGAGGAGCAGAGGGATGGGGAGGTGAAGGAAAGAGCAAAGCCTGGGACCATGGGAAGAAGAATGTCTAAAAGGCAGGGAAAGGAGCAGGTTATAATCTGTGGATCCAGGTTGTTTGGAGCACTTGCCAGAGGTGTTTGAAAATCACTAGAACACTCTCATTTCATTTCTAGGCCTTCTCAACGACCTGACTCAGGACCCTTGCTTGTTTTCCTAGTCCAAGAGGCTGGAAAGCCCCTGGGCTGGAAGCTGCAGTGCAGTCTCTCCCTCTCTCTCACCCTGCATGATGCTGAGGCAGGCAGGCCATGGAGGAATCAGGAGGAACAGGGCAGTAATGATGCGTTGTTTCACATGCGCTCATCACCTGCAGAGAGCCTGGGTTCTGTCAGGCTTTCTAGGGATTTGTGGGAATCCTCAGAGGCAGTGGGAGGTGGGACAGTGGCTGGCTGGAGTCCAGAGGCTGCCAGGCTAGATTTGGGTCAGGACTCTGTCCTCCTTGAGGCTGATGGTGACAAGGCCAACCTGGCATGAGGAGCTGGTGGGAGGAACTGTTGGGACACAGGGTGGTGCCAGCTACAGCCAACAGCCATGCTAACACGCTGCTGGCCATGGGCTTGCCAGGCCAAGCCCATGGGGGCCAGCTTCGGACGGTGTCGGGTCTCATTTCTTGCTGAGGAGGGTGATTTCTGCACAGGTGTCCCCTGTCATTACCTGGGGACTTTGAAGTCCAGGGGCATCTGACAAAGGCCTGGTTATATAACCAAGACCTAAAAAAATGAGGATTTAAAAAAGTTAGATGTTTCTGTAGCTTCCTCCTGCTGACAGTGAAACTTCCACCCCTAGCCCTTGGTGCCAAGGAATTTTTTTTTTTTGACAGAACCAGACTTTTAACATTTTAAAAACTGGGCTCTCTTTTGGGCTAAAGCCGGGCTAAATCTACATATACATATTTCCTGGCTTTTGTTCTACCCTTTCTATACATTGGAGCACTTCTGTGTACTTGGGAGAAGCTAGGCTAGCTGCCCTCTCAATTCGGCCAAATTGTGAATAAGCTCATTTTTACATTTTCATAGTTGAATCCAGATATTTGGGGCACAGACTTGGGCCTCTCACTGGCACTTACATGTGGCTGTCGTGGTGTCTCTTGTGTCCCTGGTGCTGTTTAAGCCAAGCCGCAAGAGTATGTGTGCGTGTGCGTGTGCGTGTGAGAGAGAGAAAGAGAGCACTAATGAGTAGCTGCCAAGGTCGCTTTGCTAAGCTCTGTGGTGGTTTGCTGCCCATCTCATCTCCATTTTGCTGGTGTGCATCAATGTGAATAAGCAAAGTGTGTCCCCCTGTGACCAGGTAGCTCTCCAGTGAGAACCAAGGCAGATGAGGGAATTGAGGCAGGGCAAGGCTTCTCCTCAGTAAGGGTTTGAGTTGGTAATTTGGGGGTCCTGTCTGCCCAGGATGGTCTCTGCTCCTTTCCAAGCTTGGTGGCCACTCCACGCTGCAGTGAGTGTACAAAGTCCATATTTCTCCCAAGTCAGTGACCTGGTCTCAGGACCAATATTTGGGAGCAATTGAACTCTTTCCTCAGACTCCAGAGCTCATGGTTTGCTCTGAGCTGTCCAGGCTGGCTTCAGCCATGAGATAAAGGGCCACCAGGGCAATTCCTGGGTCAGGGACGCTCTTGGAGAAAGATGGGCCTGGGCATCACCTGTGGAAATAGATCCTTGCTTCCCTAGTTGTAGGACCTTGGGTGAGTCACTCAGGTAAGCGCTTCTATGCCTCACTTTCCCCATCTGTAAAGTGAAGTTATAGTGCCTCCCTCATAGAGTTGCAGAGGGAAATACATTACTGTGAAAGGCTGAGACAACCATGGGGTGGGTTGGAACTCACTTCCGGCTTGGGTCTTGGCGCCCATGCCTTGCTGGTAGAAGGGCTTTGCCCTGCCCTTTGCTGGGTAGCGCCTCCTCTCTGCAGGTCCTGGGATGGCATCTTTTCAGAAAAGTGCTCCCAACCTACCACCCATCTGAAGGAGAGCCTCCTGTCACTTCCCTTCTCGAAGTCTCCTCGTGTCCTTATCACAGCCGGTAACTCTTCTGTTTATTAGTTTTGCTGCCTTTTATCAGTTTATAAGCTTAGAAATGGGGTCTTGTGGTCTCTTTCACAGTGAGTCCCTGAGTCTAGACAAAAATGTACCTTTGTTGAGGGAGTGCGTCTGGGAAGCGCCGGGGAGGGCTTTCCTGAACCTGGGTTGTAGACCACTTGAATGTCTCAGAAGAAAGCTGAAGGTTGTCTTAGCTCCCAAGAAATGCAGACAGACTCCAGGCTCTGCTGGGGTCCAGGAGTGATGTGCTCTGGACTTGGAGCAGGGAGGGGCTGGGCTTTGTTTCTTTCTCAGAGGACTGATGTCTGCTAAGTGCAACTCCTGCGGACCCAGGACCATGTGGGGCCTTAGTTCTGCACCATCTCTGGGAGGAGCTCTTTAAGGAGAGGCCTCTGCCAGGCACTTGATCCCCTTGTCTGGCCTGCAGGGCCCTCTCCTCAGCTCCCAGAGCTGGAGCTGCTTTCTGGCAGATTTCAGCCCCGTAGGCCTTAGTAGCAGAGAAGGGAGATTCCCAAGGTTGGGTCTCATGCTGTGAAGATAATGGCCTCTCTGCAGAGGGAAAGTAAAGTCTCATTTTATTTGGCATTTCTCTACTGTTAAAAGGCAGGGTGGAACAGTCTGAAGAATTAAGTGCTAAAAGAATAACTTTACTGTGGACCTGTGAACTGCCCTTTTTATTCAGACTTCTAGAGGTTGGCTGAGCTTTCTGGGGAAGTAGGTGTTATTATCCCATTTTGGCAGGAGGCTGTGAAGGGTCAGATTGGGTAATTAACTTGCCAGGATTTAGTCTCATCTGGAAAAACAGGGCTAAAACAGATAAGCCTTTCCTGATAGGGTTGTTAGGAGGAGTAACTGAAATACTTCACCAGAGAGCTCATAGGGTATTTGTTCTTGGTCAGTTCTCAGTCCCTGCTCTCTATTTTATTTTATTTTGGTGTTTTTGAGACAGAGTCTCACTATGTAGATCAGGGTGGCCTTGAACTCACTAAGTATCCCAGGCTGGCCTCAAACTCATGGTGGTCGTCCTGGCTCAGCCCCCCAAGTGCTGGGATTACAAGCATGTACCACAATGGCTGGCATCAGTCCCTGCTCTTCAATCTAGAGGGCAGTCACATGGGACTCTTAGCTTCATCACAGATGAAATAGCGAGTTCAGAGACAGGCTGAAGATGCCCCAAGTCAGATCTCTCAGTGGCTGCAAAGGAAGAGCTTCCTGGCAAGTAATGGGAAGTGAGGTAGCAGATGCTGGGAGTTAGGTAAGGGCGGTGATTTATTTCAGTACTGGGATCAGAAGGAGGCAGTAGTCGAGGTCAGGTCCCCCTGAAGAAAGTTACATGAGAGCCACGTTTAGTGTGCACCGCATGTCTGGCCCTTTAGTACTCACTACACATGAATTACTATGATGTGTAGTCATCTGGGTTGGCCCCACTGCCTGGCCGCCAATCAGCTGAGGGTTCTTTCACTCAATTCAGATGGAAATTGTCAATTGGCAAAGGGCAACTTTATCAGCAGCTCCAGGCTTTGAGTGCCAGTGGCTGTTGGCCCTTGGTGTTACAGCTCTGGGACCCTAAGTTCCTCTCCCCAGTCAGCTCCTCAGAAACCAAGGTCAACCCTTGGCAGTTATCTGGAACTCTTCTTAGCAGCTTCTGCAGGTCTCTGCCAGACACTGACAATTGCTGCTTGCTGCTTTGGTCTCTGCCATAGATCTAGCTCTATCTCTATCTGTGTTAGATATATTATTAGATATATATCACTCTGCCCACACTATACGAGCTAAGAATCTCAATCCCAAATCGTTTTACAGGACCTTCTAAACCCATACTATCCAAGAAATGAACTGCAAGCAGATTTATAGGTACACAAGAGGGATGTTTTATTTGGACAGGACCCAAAAGGAAATCTGCCTAGATCAACCTGAGAAGTGTGAGAGGAGCACTGTTCATATGGAACAACATCAGGCCTGTGATTGGTACAGATCTGAGGCTACTGATTGGTCCAAATTTGTGCTTCCCGATTAGCCCAAATTTGAGGCTGCTGATTGGTCCAAACTGGTCCAAATTCAACCCTGCTGATTGGTACAAATTAAAGCCTCCTGTAGACAGGAAAGTCATCTCTGGTTACCTCGTATTCAGGACTGCTTCAGCTGCAGCTATCAATCAAAGCATGCCCTTTTCTGGTTGGGTGTGGGGAGGGAGGGAAGGACAGGTTTCTGATTTAATCTCAAGGGGCCACACATTGGAGAATATGCTAGAGAACAAGCTGAAATGGGTCCTGCCATTTGACTTTATTTTAAGCTCCACCACATTTAAAACTCCTTTTTTTTTTTTTTTTTTCAGTACTGGGGACTGAGTCTGGGGCTCTCTAACACTGAACTATATATTTTTAATTTTTTTGTTTTGTTTTGTTTTTGGTACCGGGGATCGAACTCGGGTCCTTGCACCTGCGCAGCAGGCGGCGAAACCACTGAGCTAAATCCCCAGCCCTATATTTTTAATTTTAACACAGGGTTTTGCTAAATTGTCCAAGCTGGCCTCGGCCTCCCAAATAGCTTGAGATTACAGGCATGCACCACTACACCTGGCTGACAGTTTGTTTTGTTTTTGCTTTTCCAAGGTGGTCTTTCAACTGAAGGTTCCAGTTTGGATTCTTGCTGTCTGTCAGATCTGATGGTCCCAGTCTTGGAGCTCAATACCTTCTTTGTTCTCTTCTGATGCTTATAAATAATTCTTGGGCTAAGTGGCTGAAGAAGGGCAGCCAGGGAGCTGATGGCCCTGAGGCTATCTCCTGTTGGTAGCAGTCATTAGGGAAAGGCCCATCCAGGGGAAAGTGACCCTTTCTTGTGGCTGGAGCCCTGGGTTGAGGGAACTGGCAATGAGCACTGGGAACAAAGGTGAGCCTGGGTAGTTTGCCCCACCCAATGGAACAGACATCCTAAGGAGAGAGAGGGCCAGAAGTTGCCTGCAAACCCTCATGCTTCTGGGTTGGCTGCATGGCCTTAGCTGCAGGCTACATCCAGAGGTCAATGCTAAAAGTAGATTTACACACATTTCTGGGCACCATTTAAAGGTTAACAATTATGGGCATAGCCAAAGGAGGTCTATAGCCAGGGTAAATACACACCTGGCTCCTGAGTCTGCAGGTGTTGGCCTCTGTTGACTCAGTATTTGGAGTGGGTCATTGGGCAAGGCTGCTTTTTTTTTTCCTGAAAATATTTTCATAGCATCAAAGAACTGGATCTAAAAACTCCTGAGAGGCACAAATGGTGATGCAGTGATGGTGATGCAGTGACACTGTGATATGGTGACTTTGTGGTGTGGTGATGGTGTGAGGTGGTGACACTCAGTGGTGCTGTGCTGGGGTGGCCCTGGTATGCTCATGCTGTGATGCCGTCCCACGGTCACACTGTGACTGGATGACATTGCGGCATGGTGGCAGAGTGAACTTTGATACTGTGACACAGTGGGTCTGTGACTCCGCTGGGTCAGCTGCAAGGTCCCAGGGAGGCTGTGGGCCAGAACAGCTAGAACTCTGCTGGCCAGGCTTGCCCTTTGCCTCCCTGCCCTTGCCTGGCCAAGTCAACCCTGCCCTCTGGTCTCTGATCCAGCCATCTTACCTCCATGGTCTATTCCTGGTAACATCTTGAGGCCTGTGCCAGCAAGAGGGGCAGCGATGGCTTCCTGGCCTTGGTGGGAGGAGGCTGCTCTCTGGCAAATTGTCCAGGAGGCCAACCTGTCTCACTGCTGCTGGTCCCTTGTCACAGCATCCTTACAGCCGTTCTGAGGTCTGCTCTTTACTTGGGGGAGATCCTGCCTTGCTAGGACTATTGGGGGTGGGCAGGGGGTGCATGGTGGAAGACTGTAGGAAGGCAGAAGAATTTCTGTGTAGCTGTCTGGTGTGACCCTAGTGCCCTGGGTGAGGGCCTCCAGCTCCAAGCAGGATGGGAGGTTTGGCTTTGGAGTCCAGGCTCTTAGGCCAGAAAACATTTTGGCTACTGCAACATCTTTCATCCAAGGTGAGCTTTCCCAACTTCTTGAGGCCATATCTTGTGGTTCTGATAATCCCAAATGGGTGCCATGGAGGCTGCCTCAGTTTACCTATTAATTGAAAGGGGTTTACATAACACTCCCTTCACCCTCCTACTGTTCTCAGGAAATAAAGCATGACAGAGTGTGTGATCCACTTAGTGTAATGGAAGTGCCGATGGGCAGTTGCCATCAGTGGCGGCAAGGAGCAGGTACACCTGTGTCCTCACCTGTTGAATGGGACAATGATAATAGAATGTGCCCCAGAGCACTGCCATGGGGATTAAACTCCATAGTGGGTATTATGCACTTTTTAGGGCATGGGGCCTATGGCTAGTGCCTTATCCTCAACTTACAGTAACGCCCATCAACTGCTGGCCTGTGATCTGGGGTCAGTTCAAGGCCAGAGCCCAGGTCAGGAGGAGTGGCATCCCTAAGATTTGGTGAGCTTTGTCTCTGGAACCATCTGCCACACAGGGTATCCATTATCCTCCCCAACCCTCATGACACTAAGACACTGAATGAGCATCAAGTAATCCTTAACCATGTTAGTTCAGCAGTGGATGTGAGAGGTTGCAGGTCATGCCTCCCCCCGACCTCTCCCAGGACTGAACTCAGGGCCATCACATATCCCCAGCCCTTTAAATGTTTTTTGAGACAAGGTCATGGTAAGTTGCCCTGGGTGGCTCAAACTTGCTATCCTTCTGTCTCAGCTTCCCAGAGTACTGGGATCACAGGCATGCATTACCATGTCCAGCTGTGTCTCACATTTCTAATCTTCAGTTGTTTTTTTTTTTTTTTTGGTACCAGGGATCAAACTCGGAACCTTGTACTTGTGAGGCAGGCAGCGGAACCACTGAGCTAAATCCCCGGCCCATCACATTTCTAATCTTGATGGTGACAATAATTAGTGTCTAAGGGGCACTAGCCATTGGCCCCATGCCCTGAAAAGTGCTTAATACTCATTATGGACTTTAATCCTCATAGCAGTCCTGTGGGGTGCATTCTGTTATGGTTGTCTTCATTCAACAGGTGAGGACACAGGTTCACGCGCTTATTGCCACCTCTCTGCGCTGCCTCCTTGGGGGAGCTTGTCATTTGGGGCATAGTGGTTGGAGACAAGGGTAGCCCCACCCTGAACTCTGTTGCACACATGAGTCTTCCTGCATCTTGAAGCCCCGGGGCTGCAGGTGGAGGCTCTCCTTCCTATTACTGTGTATCAGTGCCCAGCCTCTTGGCCATAGTGCCCTCATCATGGGGCTGGAGCATCAATATGGGAGGAAGCAGGGGTTAGGGTGGCATTGTGGGCTGGTCTCAGACTATATCCTACTATGGGGACTGTGAGAAGGACAATCCTGGGCAGTTTGGGGCCTGTACACATACATTTGCAAAGGTTTTTAGCAAACCGTATACCTGCCAGCCATGGGTAACACCATTGTCACTGCTGTGTCCTTAACCTCTTCCAGGTTGATGTGGCTTGAGAACAGATGCTTGGGAGAGCAGCTGTAGTCTGCAGCTTGCTTTTCTCTAGGAGCTGGTCAGCCCCAGGAGGGTATTTGCAAGAGTGTGCCTAGAGGAACAGAAATGTTTTGAAAGTAAACAATTTGGTGCGGAAAGCACGCTAGGTCAAGTCATGGGAAAATGGCAGGTCACGGCACAAAACTGTTTATGTATGGGAGCCACACAGAGACAAGACGAGATTTAAACACAGCTATACTGACCCAGCCCCAACCCCAAGCTGCCACGAAAATATGTCAGGTACTGGGTCACTGGAGAACAAAGATTCACGATGAGGAAATGAGAGATGGCCCTGGCAGGGCCCTTGTCTCCATTGTCTGAGAGACCAAGGGTGGAGCAACAGAATAAACTTCTTAGTCTAGACTCAGACCTGAGGCCAGATCTCAATTTAGACATTGGATGAGTTACTGCCCTTTCTCTGAGCCTCAGTTTCCTGATCTGAAGGACGGTTGACAGTTACATATTACAGCATACAGTTGGCCCAGAGCTAGAAGTAAAGTTGCATGTGAGTTGTGTACACAGTACTGGCCTGAATGATGACGGTGTTGTGCTTATCTCAGTCATGAGATCATAGCCATCTGGCACTTAGAGGTGATATTGTGGTAGGGGACCCTGAGGTCCATTATTCCACCAACAGGCCATTGTTAACTTGTGTTGGCAGACACTGGTGTACATGAGAGCACCTGTAACACCATGGTGGCATCTGATGGAAGACTGGAAGGACCTTGGAGTCAGGAAGGACCTGTGCAGCACTCCTTCTCTGCAGCAGCCTGCCTGGAACCTGGTGTGAGTGCTCAGAAACTATTAGTTGGAGAATGAATGAATGAAGACATGGAGCAAACTCATAGATGTGATTGGAGCCTTCCACTCAAGTATGGCTCTTATGGGTGATATGCTCACATTGACAGCCATGGACTGAACTGTGGCTTCCTCAAATTCATATGTTGAAGTCCTCGCTTGCAATGCGCTGGTATTGGCAGGTGGGCCTTGGGAGGTGATTAGGTTTAGAGGAGGGGAGGAGGATGGGTGCCTCATGATGGGATCATTGCCCTTGTATGGTGAGACACCAGAGAGATGGCAGCTGTCTGCAGGCCAGAAAGAGGGCCCTCACTGGGATCTGATCTTAGGCATCCAGCTTCTGGAAGTGTGAGAAAATAAATATCTGTTGTTTAAGATACCCAGTCTACTGTGTGAGCATATTTTTTTTTTGGCACCGAGGATCGAACTCAGGACCTTGTGCTTTCGAGGCAGGTGGCGGCACCACTGAGCTAAACCCCCAGCCCCCGGTCTACTGTGTTTAATTACGACAGCCTCAGCTGACTGAACAGGAATGCTCTAAGAAAAAAAAAAAAGAATGACTTCTGCTTGGGCAATGAGGGAAGGTGGGGCTGCTCAGATGGGACCCAATTCACCATCCTTCCTCTACATCTTCCGCACAGCCTGATGCCCTCCCCAGATGCCAGCCTGTTCCTCCAAAGAATGCTTGGTGTTTCTTGGACTCAGACTAGTCTGTAGGGTGCTCTTGGTGACCCTGTCCCCCTAAGCACAGCCCTCAGTGCCAGGTAGGGTAGAGAACTTTGAGGGGTGAATGGTTCTAACACCATTTGCTTTATTATGTTCTACTGATTTATGCATCTGTCCCTTCATGATATCATACTTAATGTAGCTTTTGGTAAGCTTAAAAATCAAGACTCAGGCATGGTGGCATATACCTGTAATCCCAGCTACTTGAGAGGGTGAGGCAGAAGGATTGTAGTTAACTTCAATTTCAGCCTGGGCAAATTAGTGAAACCTTTCTTCAAGATAAGAAAAATCTAAATGACTAGGAATATAGCACATGTCTAGGATGCACAAGGCTCTGAGTTTAATGCCACCCACCCCAAATCAGGCAGGAAGTGTGATTCTTCCAAATTTCTTTTCTGTTTTCTTTTCTGTTTCAGGTTCTTTGCCTTTCTATTCAAATTCTGGAATTAGTTTGTCTGTGTATATACAGCTACATATTACCTAATGACAGGGATGTTCTGAGAAATGCATTATCAGGCAATTTTGTCATTATATGAACTTCACAAACATACTTATACTTATATATGTGGTTTGTCATTGATTGAAATGTCATTAGGTGGTGCATTACTGCATATAAACAAGCCCCCAGATTTTGATAGGAATTGTGTTAAATTTATAAATCTATATTAGGGAGAATTTACATCTTAATTCTTTGAGTCTCTCAATTCGTGACCATGGTATGCTTTTTGATTTATTTAGGGCTTTGTTGGTTTGTTTCATCAGCATTTATAGTTTCTAGAATATAGATTCTATATGTATTATGTTGTGTTTATGCCTAAGTGTTGTTTTGGAGGTTTTGCAAATTGTATTGGTCTTTTGAAATTTTGGTTTTTAATTGTTGAATGCTGATATACACATAGACATGTCATATACATGTCACTGGTTTTTGTATTGAATTTTTTCTCTTTCAACCTTGCTAAACTCACTAGCTTTTTGTTTTGGTACCGGGGATCGAACTCAGGAGCTCGTACTTGTGAGGCAGGGAGCGGAACCACTGAGCTAAATCCCTGGCTGGAATTTCTTTTCTGTTCCTAGTTTTCTAAGAGTTTTCAAAAAAATTATAAATGGATGTTGAATTCTGTCAAATGCCTTTTCTGCATTAGTATATGTTATATTCATTTGTTAAGGCTGCATAGCAAAGTACCACAGACTTGGTAATTAAACAACAGAAACTTCTTTTCTGATCGTTTTGGATGCTCAAGTTTGAGATCAAGGTGTTGACGGGGTTGTTTCCTTGGAGACCCCACTTCTTGGCGTGTAGCTGGCCATGTTCTCCCTATGTCTTCACACGATCTTCCCTCTTTGTGCGTCTTAGTCTACAAGGACTGAAAGTTTGTCTCCCCCTAAAATTCACATATTGAAATCCTAATCTCCAATGTGGTGATATTTGGATGTGGGACATTTGGGAGGTGACTAGGTCATGAAGGTGAAGCCCTCATGAATGAGATTGTGCCCTTATAAGAAGAGGACGGAGAGCTAGGTGGCCCCTTTTCCACCATGTGAGGAAACAGGGGGAGGTTGGCTGTCTCTAGCCCTGGAAGGGGGCCCTCACCAGTACTTGACCATATTCGTACCCTGATCTCAGACTTCCATGCAGAGCTGAGAAATGAATATTTGTTGTTTAAACCACCCAGCCTGTGATAATTTGTTATAGCAGCCTGAACTGACTAAGATAGTGTTCTATCATATTGGATTAAGGCCTGCCATAATGACTACATTTAGTTTAATTATTAAACTATCTCTAAATATATCTATCTCTAAATATAAATATTAAACTATCTCTAAAAAATTTCAAATCAGGGATTGTGATGCCTCAGGCTTTACCTTTGTTTTCCAGAGTTGCTTTGCTATTCTAGGTCTCTTCTGGTTCCAAATGAATTTTAGAATTATTTTCTCTAATTCTGTGAGACATGCTATTGGTATTTTGATCAGGATTGCATTAAATCTGTATAACAATTTTAGAAGTATTGGCCATTTTCACTATATTGGTCCTTCATACCCAAGAACAAAGGATATCTTTCCATTTTCTGATATCCTCTTTGATCTCCTTTGTCAGAGTACTGTAATTTTCAATGTAAGGTTCTTTTACTTCCTTCACTAGATTGACTCCTAGGTATTTCATTTTTTGGATGCTTTTGTGAAAAGTGTTGTTTCCCTAATTTCTCTCTCAGTGAGTTTGTTACTTGTGTACAGGAATGGTATTAATTTTTGAGTATTGACTGTGTATATCCACATGCCACTAAATTTGGTTATTAAATCTGAAAGACTTTTGATGGAGTTTTTGGAGTCTTTTACATAGAATACCATGTAATCTGCAAATAATGATAATTTAACTTCTTGTTTTCCTATCTTTATTCCTTTTATTTCTTTCTCTTGTCTAATTGCTCTGCCTAATGTTTCCAGAACTACATTGAATAAGAGTGGTAACACTGGACATCCTTGTCTTATTCCTGATTTTAGAGTGAAAGCTTTCATTTTTTGTTGACTTAGTATGATGTTGGCTATTGGTTTGTCATAGACAATTCTGCAGAATCTGTTGTGATTTCAACCTTGTCATTCATAATTGTATGGATTTGAGTCTTTTTTTCCTTTTTTAATAAGGTTGGCTAAGGGATGGTCAATTTTATTTAATCATTCAAAGAAAAAACTCTTTGATTTAGGAATTCTTTGTATTATTTTCTTAGTCTCCATTGCATTAATTTCTGGTCTAATCTTTTTTTATTCATTAAGTTTATTGGTACATTTTAGGTATACATTTTGATCACATTCATTATTGAGAATTTATACCTGTATGTGATATATTTTGGTTCTTATTTTTTCCCATTCCCCTTCTCTCCCTTTAAATCCTCCTCCCCTCCCTATTTACATAAGCTTTGTTTCCATTTTTTTTTTTGGTACCATGGGTTGAACTCGGGTCCTTGCGCTTGTGCAGTAGGCAGCAAAACCACTGAGCTAAATCTCTGGCCCTTGTTTCCATTTCTAAAATTTTTCTTTTTTTTCTTTCCCTTACTTTCTCCTGCCACCCCAGTTCCCATTCACCTTTGAACATTTCCTTCCTATTTCACAATATGTTTTATACATTTTGGTCCTCATTTATACTTTCA
>NW_004624737.1:22770092-22794455 GCF_000247695.1 Heterocephalus glaber
AAAAACAATAGCTTCAATTTAAGTTTTGGATTGGTGTATCTTTTTAAACTGTTTAATAGGAAGCTTTTAGTGGGGCATAGTTCTTAGCTTTTGAGGCCTAGCAAGGGATTCTACATTCACTCCAAAAGAGGGAAGGGGTAGTTTGTGCCTACTGCCTGTGACCCATGTAAGACACTGGGATATGAGATAAGATATGAGGTAAGTCGGACTTGGTTTTGTTCTTATGGAGCTCAGATAGTCAACACTTGTGTCAGACTCTCCATTTCATGAGTTCTGAGCATGGTTAGTTTTAAGGAACATTGCTGTGGTTGGCTTAGTTCCCCTTTCTTTGTTCTCTATGAAATAATGTAAAACGAGGATGGGAAATGGCACTCCTATTAATCTTATTGGTAAGTTTAATTAGCCCTAAGTAACATGTGCCAACATTAATTCTGGACTGAAAGCACAATGCAAATTCCAGCCTCATGGGACATTTGCCGCTTGTTCTTGTGGGCCAAAAATGAGTAAAGTCTATCCCCTTGGGTTTTCTAGCAGGAAGAGCATGTTTATCCCTCAATCCTCAGGAGGCTCAGTAGGTGGAGATGGTGCTGCCCAAATGTACCCTTTTGTAGTTCATTGTGCCCTTCTGCAGAAGCATCTGTGTATCTCTGCTCTGACACTCCATGCTCCCATCAGGGGCCTGGAGAGTTTATGTGGAGTGCAGATTTGCTCAGGTGTTTCCAGCTTAAATCTCTGCAGAGGCAATGTCCTGCCTTCCTGTGACCTTAGGAAGTCACTCTGAGTGGCAGATAGAGCTACTTAGGAAGGCTCTGCCGGTGTTTTTTCTGGCCACTGGGCCTGGCTCTGTGTATAAGGAGAGGGAACCTGCTCATGGCGATCCCTGATGTTGGCTACTGTTCCATCTCAAAGTGAACTGTTTCCAATAGTCCTTTAGCAGACTTGACTTAGTAGTTTTGGAAACTTCTCTGAATTTCATCTAGACAAAGTCATGGAGCCGACAGAGGGGAACTGGAGTCTACGGAGACATCCTTGCTGGCAGGCCTGCACCACTCTCTTTGGGCCTGGAGAGTGCAGAAAAGTGATGAACTGCATTTATGCATGGGAAATGAGGTAAGACCTCAGGGGCAGAGAGGACAGGTCAGTGTCAAATGTGTGATGTGCAGGAAGCAGACCATCTTACTGCTGTCTGGGAGGTGAGCCCAGCAGTGAATGATGAGAAGGGAAGGACTGGACCTGGTTCAGCTGAGGCCAAGCAGGCTACGGACCACCTTCCATACTCACAATGTCTCCTGGCCACCCTGCATCATCTAAGCAGAAATTGGATGCCCAGTGTGGCTTCTATTTAGGATCTAAACAATTGTGAGAGAGTCCAGAGCTGGACTAAGCTTTGAGGTTGGACTCAGCTGAAGGCCAATTCAGGCTGACTCAGTTAAGACTGAATTACAAGCATCAGAATCCCAGCTCAGACTGGTTTCAATGATAAGTGAGTGAACAAATGAGGAAATAAACAAAGCATGGACTGTATTGAATTATGTCACTGATACGGGATTGACCCAATCTCATCAGGGCTTAGTTTCTCTTCCGCCTCTATTCTACCTTCTTTTGTCTTATTTCTCAGGCTTTAGGTGAGCTCTGTGATGGCTCTGGGGTCAAAACCATCCCTGGTTTAAGTGGAGCAGAAGGGGAGAAAGCCTCTTTGTGCCAGCTCCTCAAACAATTAAACACAGAGTAGTCATAAAATCCAGCATTCCACAACTAGGTATGTATCTAAGAGAATTGAGAACATATGTCCATATAAAAACACATGCATGAATTTTCTTAGCAGTATAATGCATAATAGTCAAAAAGTAGAAACAACTCAAAATCCTTCAACTGGTGAATGGACAAACAAAACGTTTGTTTTGGTAGTGAGATTTCTAACAATGACAGATCATGTATATGTAGGTGGTCCCATATGATTATATTGTTTAGTGATGTCCTATCCATCTGAGTTTGTATAAATATACTCTATGATGTTGGCTGAATGACGCATTTCTCAGAACATATCCTTCTTGTTAAGCAATGTATGAATATATATGTATATATATATGCATATCCATAAAATTTAGTATTACTTAGCAACAAAAAGAAATGAAATCCACAGGGATCCCATGGTAAGGGAGAGGAAGGATGAAGGAATTTAGAGCAAATGATATTGACCAGTGGGCATGTGTCCTGTCGAGAGGCCCACTCCAAGATATACTGGAATCCAGGGTTTGGAACAGAGCAGAAGTTCTGAAGACAGAGACTACGCTGGTTGTGGGGTCTGGAGAGTATAGAGCAGGGAGTAGGGCTGTTATCACAAAGGGGGATCCTGGGACCAAATTGAAATTCAGAGAGAGAAGACAGCTCAGTAAGTTACTGGTCTGTTAATTGGGTTGACCAGAGGCAAACCTGGCACCAGCAACAGGAGTGGAATAGGGATGCCAGGCCAGGGCAGAAAGGTGCAGGCCAGAGAACCAGCAGGGCTGAACCCTGAGATACCAGTAGCTTGTGAGAGTGAAGGGCTGCATGTAGGGCCAGGTGTAGAGTCTCCCTGGAGGGTCTTGCCTCATTCCATAGGAGATGAGGGAGAGAAAGAGAGCAGTGCCTCTGAGAAGTGTGAGGTGGTTGAATGGAGTTGTTATCTAGACGGTATCTAGATGCTCCCCACCAAAGTCTCACGTGGTCATAGGTGGGGCTTTTCAGAGGAGGCTGGATGTAGGGTGTGTGATAATGAGATTAAGGATGTGATGCTGGAATTAAGTGTATGATGCTGGGATTAAGGAAGGCTTACCCTGGGTGTGGGAGGCACCACCCAAAAGGCAGATAGCAGGAGGGGATAAAACAGAGAGGCAGGCTGCTGCCTGTTTCTGTTCCTATCTTACTTGCTGCTTGCTACCTTCACCTGGCCTGCTTTGCCATGGGCTATTTTTCCTCCTTAATGCCCCTCTGCCACACTACCCTGCCTTGGAGCCAGCCAACTATGGAGTGAAGCCTCTGCAAACTGTGAGCCAAAAGAAACCTTTTCTCCTTTAACTTCAGATGTTGGGTATTTTGTCTCAGCAATGAGAAAAGTAACTAAGACAGATGTCAACACAAACAAGACTCATGCTGGATGGATGGTCAGAAGAAGGTTCAGGAAGGAGGTCAGGGTAGGGCTCAGAAAGATCTGGGGCCAGCTAAGCCAGGAAGGTGGGGGAAGGGCCTCCTCACCAGGGAAACAGCATGGACAGGGTGAAGTGTTGGGAGGGTACTGGAAGGAAAGAGTGTGGGGGTCTTCACACCAGACGAGGGGCATATGCAAGTCTTTATATCAGACGGGGAGAATGTGGGGATCTGCACCATATGAGGAGAGTGCAGAGGTCTTTTCACACCAGATGGGGAGCTTGTGGAGGTCTTCATACCACATAGGGACCATATGGAGTTGTTTCACTAGGTGAAAAATTCAGTGACCAGAGGGATCTTGGAGCCCTGAGATCTGAGCAATGAGGCTCAGGTTTGATTGAGTTGCTTCTTGGCATCCAGGCTATACAAGCTAACCTGATCTGCAAATAGGTGGGAGGGGCATGGGATCCCAGGCCCCAGCAGTACACCTTATGTGGAGCCAGGCTTTTGACATGATGCCTGCAGGTCTTGTTGGAGGGGCATATGGTGATGGTGAGTCACATGTGCACAGCAGAGTGAGAGTGGAAAGTGATTGGCCTTGGGCCAGGGATTTAGCTCAGTGGTTCCGGCGCCTGCCTCCCAAGTGCAAGGTCCCGAGTTCAATCCTCAGTACCAAAAAAAAAAAAAAAAAGAAAGTGATTGGCCTTCCCCTGTGTCCATGGGAGCAGTAGAACTGGCCTGCCTAGGCCACCATGTATGCAATCATTCTCTTGCAGGAGGGGGCAGGCCTGGTAGGGGGCAGGCTCTGCTGCAGCCAGCCAGCTGAGAAGGCTTTAGTTCTGAGGTGCAGCCCTGGCTGAAAGGTCTGGAAGCTCAGGAGTCAGTCTAAGTGGGACCTACCTACCAGCCAAGGTAGCTGCAAGGGAGGACACAGCTTTCTGGCAACACAGGTCTGCAGAAAGGACTGACAAACCCAACATTCATTCATTCATTCATTCATTCATTCATTCTTTCATCCATCCATCCATTCATTCATTCATATCTTTTATCCTCTCATTTTAAATTCAGTCAGCAGATATTTATAGAGTGCTGCATCAGAGATTATGGCTACTGGTAGCAGATGAGGTCCCTATGTGACCTTGTGGAGCTCACAGACTGGAGAAGTGGACAGATAAGCTTTTCTTGATGGGCATCAGGGGCATAAAGGGAGCTGAGAGAGAATGAGGGAGGCACCCATCCCTGACTGGGGGGTGGTCAGAGAGAGCTGCCTGGAGGAGGTGACACCCAGGCAGACCTGGAAGGCCAATAGGAAGGAGCCTCATGAAGTGGGTGGGGAGGGATGTCTGAAGAAGAGGGAACAGAGGAACTGAGCTCCACTGCTGCTGGAAGCTGAGTCAGTTTTGATCTTTGCTCTCATGGTCATGGCTCTGCTCATTCTTCCCTGGTGCTGAGGTCCTCAGGCTGAAGGTGGCTCTGCAGTGGAGCCTGAGGTGTCAGGCTGACTCCTAAAGCGCTGACTTGGGCACTGATGTCCCAGTATATCCTTGGGACCAGTGGGGTCAGAGCATCTGCAGCTACTGGACAGGGCCTGGCCCTGAGGAGCTTGGAAAAACTTCGGCATGTCTGGAAGATGGACACAGCTGGAAGCCTGGCAAACTCAGGCTGCTTCGATTTCCATCTGAGAGCCTGAAGATGACAAATGTCCCCGGCTAGTTCCAGAATGGAAGAGGGAGAGAATCCAGGGCCAGAAGACCTGTACTAGATGTGTACATGGTTGGCTGGGGTGGTGCCTCCTCCTTGGATGGCAGCATGTGCCAGCAGTTTGGGTGCAAAGGAGAAACACATGTTTATTTCCCTCCTGAAACTGGGCCCAAGCTCCAGTGATTTAACTTGCCTCAACCTCACAGGGCACCTTGGTGTGGATGAGAGAAAACATGTATCAGACATTAATGAGCTGCAGGGCTGCAAGGCAGCAAGCAGACGTGGGCGCCCAGTCCAACCTGGCCTCTTGCCTACGGTATCTGTCCAGGCTTACAGTGTCCCTGGCTGAGCATCAAACAGAGTTCAAATGCAAGAACTACCAAGAGTAGTAGGCAGGGCCTTCTCTGGTGCACATTCCCTCCAAAACATGAGAGTGAGCTCTGGGTGCTCCAGAGACTGTCCACAAATCAATATATCAATGTGATAAGCTGCCTCTTGCCAGTGAGGTAAGAATGTTCCGATGAGCTGGAGCCCGCATCCTCTTTCCAGCAGGAAGGAGTGATTTTCACATTTCCACCCTACTCTGTGTATGGAAATGTTTCTTTTGATCATCCAAAACATTTAGGGAGTTGCCAGCTGGAAGGGATGGGACTTGATTGCCTCTGGGCCTCCTCTGCTGGGCTTTCTGCTGGGTCAGCTCTGAAAGTTGGTGCCTCATCGGCCAAGCAGCCCAGGTTGTCCCTGATGGAGACAGGTGGAGGGTTCCTGGAACCTGACAGGGTTGGGATTCGCCACCATGGGCTGTCATCTGCTTCTTCTGCCAGTATCTGAATGCTCCTCCCTCCATGGGCTTGTCGGCTGCATCAACCCAAGGAGGGAGGATTTGAGAGGGGAGATGGAAGATTTTTGTTTGCACTTTGGCTCTGGGAGATGAATGGCTTATCAATCTCAGACAGGGTCAACAGTGGAATGTTGGGATGCATGGGGCAGGCAGCAAAGGGCCTGAGCAGGAGAGCCAGGTAAAGGGAAGCTGGGGCTCTGCAGTAAGTTCATGGAGTATTGCTACCTGATGTCCTTTTAGAGCCTGTGGACGGAGGTGGCAGCTCCTAGAGGACACTGCAGGGCCTTGCAAGAGAGAGGTCAGAGGGGAGGGAGATTTAAGTCCTGGGGACCTCCAGCCTCCTTGAGCTTCATTAGAGCCTGAGCAGGGGAGGTTGGAGGGATGCCTTAGGAACACCTTCAGACTGTGAAGAAATCATGTGAAGTCTTAGTGAGAGTGAAGATCTGGGGTGTCTTCTGGCCTTGCAGGTTATTAACAAGGCAAGTGAGCTGTAGAGTTGTTATAGGGTTATGTAAGGTTAATAACAGCACTTCCCTGCTCTTGAGTATATATTAGGGATCAGGCCCTTTGCATCTCCCACCATATCCTGGAGGTCGGCAAAATCTCATTACATGAAGGAGTCAGAGTTGCCCATGACTGTAGTCTGGTGTCCAGACCTGGCCTATCTGGCTTCAAGATCTCCCTCCCCTAACATTGTTTGGCTCCACTGTGGGTTTCTGTGCCCTAATCCACACCTGGCACATAGTAGGTGCTCATAAATGTTAGCAAGATCCCTTTCCTCCTGCTTTCCTCAAGGGCTCCTTTCCCTTTTCCCTGTTTCCACTCAGCTCCACACATACTTTCTGGGCCTCCTTTGGATCTGCTTTAGAGGCTGGATGAAGATCTGTGGCCCCCTTTCATAGGGTAGCTCTGTTGTGGATAGCAACTCTCCACCTGGCGGCCACGTTTCTCAGTACCTGGAGCAAGGCCATGTGGTAAGTTCTTAACGACGCATGTCATAGGTGACATGTTTAACAAACAGGTGTGTCATCTCCATAGAGAGCACCCTAAGGACCATGTAGGAGGGACTGCAGGATGGATGGAGCCTGGGGCCTGAATGAAAAGCCTGGGCCCTGGGGAAAGTGGGCTGGTTGGGAGCATATGACCTGAGACCTCACCTGTTACCTTGTTAGGCCACTGAGAGGCTAGCAGCAGCTAGCATAGCTTTCCTAGTCAAGGAGGCTTCAGAGATGAAGACTGTAGGTTACTCCTTCCATTTGGGGCTCATAAAGGGAGGAGGAAGAAAGGGGAACACAAGAGAGTTGGAAATTAAAGTGAGTCGTGCCGTTAGAGCAGTGGGGAAGGACTGTGGGAGCCAGAGGAGGGAGCGTCTCATCGGGGGATCAAGGAAGAATTCAGAGCTGTGGCCATGAAGGGGACATATCAGAGCTGCTAAGGGAGAGGAGAACTTCTCAGGAAGAGAGCCCCATCTGAGCAAATGTACGAGAGCTGAGGCTTAGGAGATGTGTCTGAGGACTTGGGGGAAGTAGTGGGGTCAGGCTGTGCAAGGCTGAAGGGGGCAAGCTAGATTTTGTAGGCAGTGGGGGTCACCTGTTAACAAAGGTGTGGCAGTTAATCTTAACTGTCAACTTGATGGACTTGACAGATCCTAGCTTAGTAAAGCACACTTCCAGGTGTTGTGGGGGTGGGCGTGGGGAGTATGACCTTGGGGATTATATCAGGTCCTTTCCTCTCTAGCTCTTTCTCTGTTGCTTTGCTTCCTGACTGCCATGAGGTAAGTAGCCAGCCCTTCTGTCATGCTGTTTCTGCCTTGGAGCCAGCTGATCATGGACTGAACCCTTTGAAACTCTGAAACCTCTCCTCCTTTGAAACTCTTTAAACCTCTCCTCTCCTGGCAAGGGTTAGCTATGTTGTCTCAACAATGGGAAAGCTGACTAATGCAAAAGGAGAGCATGGTAGGCACCTTGTGCTTTAGGCAGGTCCTTTCAGTGGCCACACTGTGGCTGTTGGGAGCAGGAAATGTTAGACATGGGAGACCAGAGATAGAAGAGGGGTGGTGAGGAAGGGAAGAGGACAGTATGAAAGGCCTCTTTGTCCTCTTCCAGGCTGTGCAGAGACAGGGAGTCCAGGGCAGAGCATGGCAGGATGGCAAGGGGAAGGAGGGAAGAACAGTGCTTGAGTCTGTTGATACCCAGCTGGAAGATTGTCCCTTCCTGGGGTCCAAGTGGGTCCTGAGTTGGCTCCAGGGCTCTGCCTGTTTCTCTGATGTGACCTGGGTCTGCCATTGCCTGGGAAGGTGCCTTGAAGCCTGGTGAGTAATTGAGGGTCTGCAGTACCCACGCTGGTATGGGGAGGGAGGCATCTGCAGTCTGAATGCACAGTATGCTGAGGCAAACTCAGCATTCTTTGGTTTTGCTTTAGAAATGTCTATAAAATGTGCTTTGCCTGCTTGCATTTATGAGAAATCTGCCTTGGGCATAGGTTTCAAAAATATCTTGCAGAGCTACACTGGGCCCTGCGGGGACAGGGTGTGGGATGCTGTGTAGGGCCTGTAGGTCCAGGATGAAGACAGAACAGAGAGGACAGGCTCTGGTCACCACCAAAGGGTTGAGGCAAGGGTTGGAGAGCTTGTGGTCACCTGAGGGGGACAGTGAGTCACAGGCACCAGGTGCTTAGTCCTGGAGGGCAAAAGCCAAGGAAGACATTATTAGGACATGGAGGAGATATCATGTGCACTCCTGGTTCCATGAGGACCTCAGGGCTCCTTGGCAGGGGATGCTCTGCCATTTTTCCCTATAGCACCACACTGGGGGTAAGCCTTCAATACACAGGTCTTTGGGAGACAGTCAGATCCAAATTATATCCCAGAGCAGTATGCATCAGTTACCACTGCTGCATAACAAACCATCCCCAAACTAAATACTGAAAGTATCCATTTTATCTTTCCCATGGATGAGAATTAGAGATTGGAACAGGGTATGGCAGGAGCTATGTGCCTCTGATTCGTGATGTCTTGGGGGTTTTGACCCTGTGGGCTAGAACCCTCTGGAGGGATCTCTACTCATATCTATGGTTGATAACCATCTGTTAGCTGGCAGCTCAGCAGGAAATTCAGTTGGCGTATGTGGTTTTCCCATGTGGCCTGGGCTTCCTCACAAAGTGGTGGGATCCAGATAGTTGGGCTTTGACGATGGCTGTATCAGTCAGTGCTTACTAGAGAAACAGATTCAATGCAAGATATATAAATATATAGGGGTTTACAAGATAGGATTACAATGACTGGAGATCTGAAGGATTCAGTCAAAGATCAGAGGCCTGAAGCTCACTGTAGTGTCCCCCGTGAGTCCCTATCAGGAGGCTGAAGGATCTGCACTGGAAGGCTGAAAAGTCTGTGCCAGAAACCAGGAGACTATGTCCAAGGTGAAGGTGCAGACAAGCTCCTCAGAAGAAACAGATGAGCCTTCCTCCTATGTTTCTCTTTTATTGTATTCAGGCTACAAGCCTATTGGTTGGTGCCGCTCATACCTAGGTTGGGTCTTCAATCTTCAGCAGATCCCTTCCACCATATCCAGAACTATGGTGATCCCATTTAGTTGGGCATGTCTTACTCAAGTTGATACAATCAGTTAACTATCACAGTGGCTCAGGGCTCCTTTGGTGAATATACCAGCTAACAAACAGAATATAATTACCTCATAGGACCTGGGCTTAGAGACACGATACATTACTTCTGCTACATTCTACTTGTGATAGGCTGGTCACAAGTCCTCTTCTTCCCTAGATTTGAGGGAAGGAATCAGACTTCATATTGATGGAAGAGTAGACATGCTCCAGGTGAGCATGCAGGGCAGCAAATGCACTGTGGTCCTGTTCAGACAATACAGCCTACTGCTTGTCATCTCACCTGATCCCATGACGACCGAGGCAGTTGGAGGTATCATTATCCCCTCTGTGCAGATGAGAAAACCAAGGCTTGGATGGTTGGCAGTGGGCTCCAGGGTGCCTCAAGAGCTGACTCCAGGTCAGCTCTAACCATCCCCTTGCACTGTATTTCCCACAGTGCCTTTCTGTCCTGGGGTTAGTGTCTTAGTCAACCTTCAGCTTTCTGTTGTGCTTCCCTTTGATGGGGCACCATTAATAAGCAGTCATGGTGCTCAGTGTATTTCCTTACCTCTTTGGGGGTCCCTGTTGTTTCTGGGGATAGGCCCACCCACAGAGCCCCAGCTGTGAGCTAACATTGGGTCTGTAGGCCTTCAAGAGGTGAAACAGCAGCATAGGATGGGGTCCTGGCCTTTCCGGGTCATACAGAGTGTCTGTGCTAAAATCAGGATGAAGACTTGTTTTTAATGCCCGTGGGGGGAGGAGGAACATGGGGAGAAGAGAAGGGACTCAAACACATTTGGCTGATCATCACTGTCCCGCTTCCCCAAAAGAAGATCTAGCTTAGAGGTACCTTGTAGGCAACTTGAATTTGAATCCTATGAGGGTGGTGACAGGGATTCTATCGCTGGACTTGGAAAGACATTAATTTTCTGTGTTACAAGAATTATTCCTATGTGAATATTCACAGGCCTGTTTCCTCCTCTGACCCTTCCCACACCCTGGTAATAATTCTAACTTTGTCACTGACATTTCTCCTCCCTTGAAAGGTAAAACTGGAAGGATCTGTGTGGGAACAGTGTTGTGTGAGGAGTTTTAATAATTTTTATGGACATATAAAATGCACTTGTGATATCTGTTGATGGGCAAAATGTCCATTAACAGAACTGAATAGGGTTGTCAGACCATATACAGGATTCCCTGTTACATTTGAATGCAGATACACAAAGAATATCTTTTAGTGTAAGTACACTCTACAATTAGAGAGGGCATGTATAATAAGTGTATGGCTTGGTGAGTTACCACAAAGAGAGCATATCTGTTTATTAAGTGCCCACATAAAGAAATGCAATGTTCCAGGCTCCCAAATGTCCCTTGTGTCCCCTAGGACTGCTCCCCCACTTCTGGCTTTTCTTGCCTGTTTTCAAATATCATGAGCAATGCATGGAATCACCTAATCTGCGTTTTTGTTTTTTTTTTGTATTTGGCTTCTTTTTGCTCATCATCATGTCGATGAGGTTCATTCATGTTGTTGTGTACAGCAGTAGCTCATTTTAGAAAATATGCTGTATGTGATATGCTTACATTAAAAACACTATTGTTGTTTGTCCAAAATTCTCATTTAACTGGGCATCCTGTGTTTTATCTGTCGATCCTGCTCCATTTTTCTGTCAAGGGACATTTTGTAGTTTTTAGTTTGGGGCTATTTTGAATAACACTCTATGAATACAATACTGTAGTTCGTGTCTTTTGGAGAACATCTGGGCTTGTTTCTTTTGGGTATTTACCTAGCAGGGGAGTTTCTAGGTCACTGGGAATGTGTGTATTCATTTTAGTGTAGATTCCATGCAGTGTGCCAAATGGTACCAGTTTATACCTTGCCAGCAGTGTGTGAAAGTCCCAGTTGTTTGCCAATACTGGGCATTTTCTGCATTTTTCTTTTATCCATCCTAGGAGTATATTTGGCTTTAACTTCATTGTACTTTTAATTTACCTATTATTGATGACTCATAGCACAGAGTACCCTGTCACATGCTTGGTGGCTCTTTAGGCTTCCTCTTCTATAAAGTGCCTACTCTATTTTGCTTGTTATTTTATTGGGATGTCTGCCTCTTCAAAAATGCACTTAGGCATTTCTTACATAGTTTGGCTATCATGTGTCTGTCAGACTCATATCTTGGGGAGTGTTCTGTAGAAGAGCCAAAAGGGGACTTCTGGTTAGTTGTGTGTCTTGTTGGTAATGTAAAGGAGGAACTGGGTGGGAAGAGGATTTAGTAAGAGTTGCTATGGATGAGGACTAAGATGTTCTCTAATAATCTTTGTGAAGTGTAAATGGAGATTGCGCTGTGTTTTTATGAATGCCTTATTCATCCTGAGAATGGATCATTTGGAGCCCTGAGACAGTTGGATCTTGGCATGAGAGTGTGGAGAGATTTCCCTTTGTTGAGCTTGTAGTGTGTCTTGGGAAATTTAATCTGGAAATCACATCCAAGAAATTTGTGTCTGCAACAAAATACTGGAGGCAATTAACTTATAAAGAGAAAGAGCTCTTTAATATACAGTGTGGTGGTGCAAGTTCAAGACAGTTGTTCACATTGGTTTGGTCTTTGGTGAGGGTGGCAGATGGCAATGGCAGGAGCACATGTTGGAGTGAGTGATCATAAGCCAGGAAGCAAGACGGACTGAGACCAGGTTCTCGAAATCCCCTTTGATGGCAGAACCCCCAATGATCTAAACACTTCCCATTGGCTCCACCTCCTAAAGGTTCACAGGATCACACTACCATCCTAAGGACTAAGCATTTGGGGAACACTATCGAAGCCACAGCTGTGTCCCAGCACAGACCCTATTGCATACTTCCGCACCTTGGGGCCAGACATCACAAGAGAATGGAGATCTTTATTTTTTCATTCATGGATAAATATCCAGAACACATATTTAATAAGAATAAAATGCTCAATATTTGAACATTAGTGGCATCTAAAAATTACGTTTAATTCATAAATCAAATCTGCACACCAGGTGATATTTATGGTGATTCTTGCTGGGGGATATATTAAAACTTGTAAGAACTGTAAATGCTATAACAAAATGTTACACTCTCTGGTCATAATTGATGACTTCTTCTTGAATGTATTGAATAAATTAATTTCATTGCTGTACAGATGACATTAATATGCTTTTATAATTAATTTAGTTCTGAGAGCTGCTTGGGGTGCCAGGATTTCATTGGAGGGATGAAATGGCTCAAGGAAAAAGGTGATACGTGAAGAATAATTTGGAAGCCAAATGAAGAATAACACTGTAATAGGATATAGCAGGCTTGGCGTGACCTGTCATAGAAGGAAAATACATCAGGGAATTGTTCAGAACTTAGTATAGAGGGCATGACTGGGTGTTTCCAATATTGCTGCATTTGAACTGGGGTTTCTCAAGCCCTCCTCTGTCAGTGGGAGTCTTGAGCCCTTTCAAATATGAGTATTCCACCTCCAAAGCTGGTTTCAGTAGCAGGACTTTGAGTGTCCAGAAGGAGCATCAAATGATCAAGGACGGTATCTTCTTGGAAAGCAGGTTCCCTCCTTTCCTCTGCTAGCTCTTTACACCAGAAATAACTAAAACCTACCATTGAGTCCTTTCTTCTTTTTCAGGCACTGTGCTAAGTTTTCTATACACATTGTGTCAGTGGAAATTGTTCTTTTCTCTTTTAACTTACATAAAAGGATGGAGGTTTATTGGTTATTTCCTAGAAAGCTAACAAATTCAGCCAGAATCTCACCACCAAAGAGCATGGTTCTCCATCCTCTGTTCAGCAGGGAGGTGAAAGTTGTAATCTCATAGACTAGGTGGATATTGGGTCATTCATTACTTTTCAAAAGTTTCTCATTTTCTCAAAAGGATTCCCCAAACATGGGGAGGTGGTTTCTTTGGAGAGCATTATTTTTCTGCTTTCTTCTTTCTCAGGTACTTGAAAAAAGAAATTATAAGACTTAGACACTCTGATTTTTAAAATTCTAATTCATTAAAAGACCCCACTCCTCCGCCTGGTCCTTCTGATGCAATTGTGGGAAGAGGTAATGATATTTCTCTAGTTCTGACTGTGTCTTTTCTCTTCATGGTCATGGAGATGGGCAAAAAAGATGGGCTATGGCTCTTGAGGTTAAAAGACTTCTGTCTTGGTGTTTTGATTTGTTCTCTCTGACTTTACTGTCAGATAGTGAAGACACTAGACAGAAACACCTTGTTGTAGGCTGAATCCCTCTCCACCAATTCTGGCCCATTCATGTGAGCAACTAACTCTAGTACTTCAGAATGTGACTTGCAAATGAGATTAAGACTTTTTTGGGGGGGAGTACCGGGGATCAAACTCGGGTCCTTACACTTGCGCAGCAGGTGGCGAAACCACTGAGCCAAATTCCTGGCAAGACTTTGAGAGAGATGATTAAACTAAAATGAGATCATTAGGCTTGGCCCTAAACCAGTAATGACCGGTATCCTTGTAAGAAAAGGAGGTTAGAACACAGACAAGTAAAGAAGGGAGATCATATAAGAGCATCAGGATAAGACAGCTATCTAGAAACCAAGAAAGGAGAGAAGCCTCAGAAGAAACCAGCCTTCAGACACCTTGATCTTGTTTTTCCGGCCTCCAAAAGTGTGAGACAAAAAGTGTTTTTTTAAAGCTTCTCACTCTGTGCTATTTTTTATAGCAGCCTGTATTGGTGAGCTTTCCTGTTGCTGGACACAACACCTGACGCCCACAACTCAAAGAAGGAGAGGTTTAATTTAGCTCATGGTTTGGAGGATTCGGTCCATAGTCAGCTGTTTCTAAGGCAGGAAGATTGTGGCAGAAAGATATGGTGGAGTAATGCTGCTTAGTTCATGGTGGCTGGGAAGCAGGGCAGCGAAACAATGCTGGAGAGGAACGGGTGAGGGACCACGCGAAGTACCTAGGGTCATGCTTCCATGGCCCACTCGGACACATCCAGGAGCATGCTTTGTTAATCTACTAGGCATTGCTTAACCCAGTGAAATCAACTAATTGGGTTTAAGGGTCACACATCCCCAAATGACTAATACAGGCATGTGACCATGGCAATGAGCTTGGACAAAGATTTTCTGAAGACTGAGGGAGCTAGGAAGTGAATTTTTGGCCTCAATGGAGCCTTGAGATCACCTAGTCCTGGCTGACAGGTTTTTTTTTTTTTTGGTCTCTGAGAGACCCTGAGCAAGGAGCATCCAGCTAAGTCACATCTGGATTCTTGGCCCATGTGGTGTCTCATTTCTGGTATGAGATAATAAACATTGATTCTATAAGCTTCGAATGAAGTGTTGGAGTAATTTGTTAGAAAACTAACATATCTTCTCCTCCATCCGTTTAGTGATGAAACCAAGCCACTTTTGAGGGTAAAATGAGATTCTAAAATTAAAGATTTGAATATTTTATAAATACTATTTTAGTAACACATGTTAATTATAGATATTAGTGGTTCACTGTGGCATTTCCATCCATGCGAACAGCCTGCAATGGCCATATCCAACCACCCTCCTTTCATGGTTACCCCTCACTTTCCCCTCTGAAATATTTATTGCTTGATTGATCAATTGATTTTATTATATATAATAAAGTAAAATTTAGAAACAGTTTTCAACACTGATTATCTGAATATAAATAATGGCAAAAGCAGAACAGTTATGGACTTTAATCAATTTTCCAGCCATATCTATCTCTAATATGTTATCTATGGTTTTAAAATTTTCCCCAATGTGATATAATCTTTTATTATTTTTTCATAAATTTTCCCATAATCTTCAAAGAAACATTTTTGTGGTTAATAAATTTAAAATTATTGACACCTTCAATGTACCCCTCATTGTAGATAATAATATTTTCTTTTGTACCGGGGATCAAACTCTGGACCTTGCTCTGATAATAATATTTTCAATAGGGAAAATATTCTATAGATATTGAGGCACCTAGTCAGCTCAAAAAAAGTGAAAGTAATTCTCAATGCAAACTTTCTGGCATTAAGGTGTGTAAATCTGTCAGTTTAAATATTTACACAGGCACTGTCATTTTGCCTTTTTTTGTGTGTGGTACTGGGATTGAAGCTATGACCTTGCACATGCTAGACAAGTTCTACTACTGAGCTATAACTCCAGTTCTTTAAAAAAATTTTATTTTGAGTCAGGGTGTGGAAAAGCTATCAGGCTGATCTTGAATTTGTGATCTTCCTGCTTCAGCCTCCCAAGTAGCCTAGATCACAGGCATGCATCATCATACCCACCTTATTTTACTGCTTTTGTTTATTTGTTTGTTTTTGGTACCGGAGCTCGAACTCGGAACCTTGCGCTTGCGCGGCAGGCACCGGAACCACTGAGCTAAATCCCCAACCCTATTTTACTACTTTTGAGTAATTTTCTTCAATAAATATTTTTACAACACAAAGTTCATCCAACAAATCATTTTTATTTGTGATTCTTTTAAATGTTTCATTAAAGTAAGATGCTGTGAAATTGTAAGCTTTCTAGTTTCATGCCCTTGTGGAACAGAACATTATTTTCCTAATTAAAAATAGCTCTATCAAAGCAGTTTTCTCGAAAGTCAAGATATTCTGAAGTACAGTACCATTATAGTATTTCAATATTGAGGTCTCATGGTTTGGTGTATTGAGTTTCTTCTTTGTCTTTTATGGGTAAATTCCAACGTCCTCATTTGCAAGTTTTATTTTCAATCAATGCAATTTTGTCAATGCTTCAAAAACTCAAAGTCCATGTGATAAATAATTTGATCAAGGATCTCTAACTTTTTGAGCAACATATATTTAAACTTTAATTTCACCATAGAACATTTTGATTGCCTTCAAAGCTCAATTTCTCTAAAATTGGACAGATGGCAGGTATCGGGGGAGAGAGCTCATTAAGGCATACTGATGCTTTGTTTTTTCTTTTTTGCTATTCTGAGGATCAAACCCAGGGGTTCCTTCATACCACTGAGCTACTTCTTCAGTCCTTTTTTTTCCTTCATTTTTAATGAGCTTTGTCACGAATATATATATATGTAAATGTTGACAACTACAACTTTTACTTAAATTGATAAAATATCCAAGCCAATTTGGATCTAGTTCTATGTGCACCATCACAAATTCCAAGTAAATTTCTGCTTCATAGATTTCTTAATTTAGTAAGAATATTGTTTTTACCAGGATGCCATGCTCCACCAAAAGCTATATTTGTATTACTTAAAGAATATGTGCTGTTTAGCTTCAGTATCAGTCTTTCAATAGAATTCATAATAGTTTAGTATACCCTATTTTTCTTCCTAAAGTCTCTGATTTCTTTGTTTTACTTTCCTTTTAAACAAAAGAACTGTATATTTTTGTTATATCATTAAGACTATCCAGTCACTTAATTGTATTCCTTGTTAAAGAAAATGTTTTCATCTTGAAGATGTTTTTCCTCTCAGTGTTTTCTCTTTCCAACTTGCTGGAGAATATCTTGACAGAATATTTTTCAAAGGAGTGTTTGGGATGTAGATTTTCTAAGTATTTTAATGTCAGAAAATGTATATATTGCCTTTTACTTATTTGATAGTTCTTTTCTTTTCTTTTCTTTTTTTTTTAGGTACCAGGGATCAAACTCGGGTCCTTGCGCTTGCACAGCACGCGGCGAAACCACTGAGCTAAATTCCCTGCCCCTATAGTTATTTTAAAAACAGAATTATAAGTTAAGAATTTTATTTCTTTAATGAGAACTTGGGAGCGTTGTTTTTTTCTTCTGGTCTCCAATGCTGCTGATGAGAGATCATATGCCAATGTGAATGTACTTTCTTTTTTTTTTTTTGGTACTGGGGATCGAACTCGGGTCCTTGTGCTTGCGCAGTAGGTGGCGAAACCACTGAGCTAAATTCCCAGCCCGTGAATGTACTTTCTTTGCAGATAATCTGTTTTCCCCATCTTTAAAAATATTCTCCTTGCCTTTGGAGTTCCAGCTTTCAGGAGAATGATCTAGGAGTGGATCTTTTTTTCATTCATTTTGCTTGGTACCAGAGAGTCCCAGCAACAAGACTATATATTCCTCCGGCCTTTAGGGAACATGATTCTATCATTTGTATAATTTCTACACCTTTCTATATTATTTTCCCCTGTAATTCCTAGTAAATGAATACAGGACTTCTAGATTGATCTTGTATGCTTTATATATTTTCTCATATTTCCTTTTTGTCCTCTTGATATATATCCAGTGAGAGTTCCTCAACTTCAAGTTTTTTCCCCTGTGGAATATTTGTGTTAGCAATCACACTTCTAAGAACTCTTTCTTGCCCTCTTATTGCTCCACTTTGGAATCTTCTTTTTGGTACTGGGGATTGAACTCAGGACATTGCACTTGCGAGGCAGGTGGCAGAACCACTGAGCTAAATCCCCAGTCTTGCACTTTTAAACATAGCCTGCTCTCTTTTTAGGGATGCAATGTCTTCAACTTGTCTAAAACACTAATATTTTGAAAGGTTTTTTTTTCTGTTCTTTGCAAGTTTTGGCTGTCCTTACCTTTTGTGCTGCCAGTGTTTTTTGGCTCCCTTTTTGGTTATCATATGTCTGAAGAGAGAATCAAGAATGAACACCTCTGGCTGGTGAGGTTTCTTTGATCCAGGGCAGACTTGTCTGCCTAGAAGCTGGTAGGCCCCATTGATCTGAATGTTACACATTCTGTCAGCACTTGAGAGTGTTATTCTATCATTTTTATACCTTATACATGGTCTCCATAAACTTCCTAGTAAATTCTAGTGTTTTCCACTAAATTCTAGTGTTTTCCACAGAGTCCTCAGAGTGGGCATCCTCCTGAGAGCTCCTGGGTTGTGGGCAGTGCCTATTATCTGGTGGGTTTCACACTAGTACAAACATGCAAAGAGCAGTGGCTACTGAGCCTTAACCTGCTGAATGCTTCCCACATGCCCATCACCCTCTGATACAGGAAGTGCACATCACTATTTAGATGGAGACCTGGGGCTCAGTCCTGCAAGCATGGCATCTGAGCTGGAATTAGGACCTTCTTGGCTCTGAAGTTTGGTATGGCATTGTGAGAGAAGGGAGCAAGTGGGCTTGGGAAAGGCTGGAACAGAGGAATGGGTAAGACTTGTAGACTGAGGGATCAAAAAGCAGTAAGATTGGTGGAGGGACCATATTAGAGTTAGAGGCATGTGTGTATATTTTTTTGTGTGTGTGTGTGTGCGCGTGCGCATAGGGAGCAGCTAGGCAGGGCCAAGGGGAACATGCCTTCCCAGAATGTGGAGGCTGAGGTGATGGTTGGCTGGAGGGGTCTTTCTAGATGGATGGTCAGTGTGCAGACTTGTGTTCCAAAGTCCCAGCTGTGGGACACAATGGGGCCACCAACCTCCAGAAAGAGAGTGGAAAGGAGCAAAACCCAAGTGCTGCCCCATCTGGAGACAGGGGTATGGAGTCTCCATCCATCCATCCATCCATCCCTTCATTCATCACACGGGTTGAACTCTTTTGATGTCCAACTCTGGGCTAGATACTGGATAAATGTGAAGGAGCCTGAAATCCCTCACCCAGTGCTACCTCTTTCTCCCCAACACCTCTTGGTATCTCATGAACCACCCTCTGCGTGTGAAGCAAGCAGCAGCCACCCACATTGTTGTCACATAGTCAAGGTTAAGATACTCTGTTACACACATGAGCTCATTTGTTGTAGGCACTTGAGTCTAGAGTTGGAGCATGGACTTAGGTGTTACCCAGACTCGGGTGTGAACTTTTGCTTTGCCAGGTGACCTTGAACAAGTTGCTTAATCTTTCCAAGTCTCAGTTTTGTCCCGTGTGCAGCTGGGACAATAACCATTTTGTCACTTTCTAAGCGTCAGGTGCAGCGACATTCAGTGGGACCATGACACCCACATGTCATGATGACTTTGAGGAGCAAACGCAGTAATGAAGGAAAGATTTCTGCACAGTGCCTTGGTGATGATGGTTGCTTGTGTTCCAGGAGAAGAAGCTCACCCAAGCTTTGGTGGCTTCCTCGGTGTCCCCAATGGACCTAGCTTCCCGGCAATGCGTGAATCCAGCTGGGCCCAGGTCTCTGTGCTTGTCCCTTCCCTTTTTCCTATGGAGCTGGACAGGGCCACAAACAGCCCAGATGCCCTATGCTGTGTGACCTGAACCCATCTCTGGTGCCCTAGGGCTGTGTGCTTCCTGGCCCAGAAGAGGAGAACAGGGAAATTGCTTTCTGTAATGGGAATATGTGACTATACCTGACAATTTTACCAGAGAAAGCCTTTGTGAGGTGATCTTATACCTTTGTTGAGCCCTGGCTGGAGGAGACAGCCTGCTTCAGAGACACTGGGCAACAGAGAGAGAACAAGGAGGCAAAAAAAGTGGTTACCAAGGACACCAACTGTTGATTAACAGTGCCAAGAGCTGCAGAAAGAGATGGCTAGTGGCCCCCGTGCAGCAGCAATATTCATTGTCTGCTGGCAGAAGCTCTGATCAGGGAGGGAGGAGGGCTCTGACCTGTCGAGCATGACCAGTGTTTGAGGTGTGTGACAGCGGACAGCAGTGGTCTGTTTTATAGCCTGATAATTTCTCCCTGACGGCTACTCAGAGAAACATGTTTTGATGCTGAGCTTGCTGGGTTGCTAAGCACAGTTCAAACTTAGCAAGTGAAATGGGTTTTGTGTCATTCAAGCTCATGAGTAATCAAAATCAGTCCAGCACGGACCAGTTCCTGCTCGTAAAGCCTGCTCCTTGAGTTTGCTCTGCTTCAAGATGCATGCTTGCACTGTCTTTGGGCTTGAGGGAGGGTGACAGCTTCATGTGGTCTAAGTTTTGCAAAGCTTTCTCACTGCCTGGTTTGCATCTAGGGAGGTAGGCAAGCAGAAATTGTGTTGTGCCCATTTTCTAGGAGAGGCAAGTGAGCCTGTGACTTGTGCAATTGTGAAGAATACTACAGTCTTGGTTTTATGCTCTTCTTCCAGCAGATTAAAATTGGAGTATTGAGCATAAGAGATTGGTACAATATACAGGTCCATTGTTTCTTGCTGCCTTATTTGCATATTATTTTATTTCTCCATGAGCACAGAATTCTGATAGATCCACCATGCTTGGGAGCTCAGTGACACTCAAAGAAAATACAAGGACATGTTACATGTACAACTGAGTGAATGGACACTGGCAGCCTTGAGAAAAGACACACCATTCAAACCTGAACTTGCTTCAAGTGAAGAATGAAGTCAACAAGCTTTGTTTTTGTTTTGTTTTGTTTTGTTTTCGTTTTTGGTACTGGGGATCGAACTCGGGTCCTTGTGCTTGCGTGGCAAGCGTTGGAACCACTGAGCTAAATCCCCAGCCAAGCTTTGTTGTTTGTACTGGGGATTGAACCCACAGGCTTAAGCATGCTAGGCAAGTGCTCTACCACTGAGCTACACCCTCAGCTGGCAACAAGCTTTAAAGAAACACACAAATGACCAAGGAGCTCTTCCCTACCACTTTTACTTTGCTTCCCTGGGTGGGCTAACCATTTATGCTAGAAATGATGGACAGAAGAAAAGTAAAAGATAGGTCAGCCATAGTTATGTTCATTTCAACCTTTCCTTAGTCATCAGTAAGCAAAGGCAGTATTGATAGAATGTAATTCTATTAAGGTCTGAAACAAAAAAAGAAAACAGTTGAGTAGCTTTTATGCAGCATTTTCACTTTTCTAGTAAAGACAAAAATACATTTGCATGTACAAACTATAAAATCAAACTATCATTTTGATTCTACATATGCATTAAATGTTCTTATATTTGCATATAAACTGCATGGCACAATATAATCATGAATGGTAAAATTTATGCTAGTAATTAGAAATTTTATTTTTTCTTTACTTAGGATGGCATCAAATAGCAAATAAAAAGCACCACACGATGAGAGAGAAAGACTGTGGAGAAAGGAGAAACTTTTCATTTTGAACAAGTGACCTCTCAACTATGGATAAAGGCTGTAGCGGAGACTGAGAGGATAGGCAGCCCACTCAGATCCTAAAGCCATTGGAGATGAGCCAGTGATGGAACGCTGGATTCTGTTGGGGTCTGGGAGCAGGATTCATGAAGATGATGGTGACAGTGATGGTGGTGATGGTGATGATGGTGGTGGTGATGATGATGGTAGTGATGATGGTGATAAACTAACATTATTGAGCTGAGCATGATATTGACACATGCAATAACTCATTCATCTTCATGACAATTCTGGGAGGCAGGAAGAATTACCTCCCACTCTTCAAAGGAGCAAACCATGGCTTTGAAATGTTGAGCAACCTGACAAAATCACCAAGCAGGGTAGCCAGACACCCTGTACTCTCAGACTGTAGGGCCAACTTCTCTGCTCTCCTGCCTCCTGGGAGTAACCCACTTGATGATGTTGCTTCTGTCTCCTTGAAACTTAGGCTCCTCTTTGTAAGAAACATTCATTAAATGTACTTATTTTTCCTTTGAAAAAATGAGTCACAAGATTCCTTTTCCTGGGTTAGTTGACAGAATCTTTGAAATAATAACACAACCCCTCTTGCCTTTCTACATTCTCTGCACAGCAAGAAACCAGAGTGAGCTATTAAAAATGTACAAATAATCATGTTACTCCCTGTATAAAAGCCTTGATAGCTCCCAACACACTTAAAATGAAACCCAAACTCCTTGTACTTAGCTTCACCTAAGTCCCTGTCCTATCACCCTGAGATTTCTTCCTACTGTCTTCTCTGTACCTGCTCCTTGAGTCACCATTTCTAGCTCCATAGGCCTATTTTTGCTCCTCCAATTTGCTCCCTTATGTCAGGACTAACATGCTCTTCTGGGGTGCCCCTTCATCTTCCCTGACCCACCTGAGATACCCTTTTATCGCCACTCACTCTTCATCTCCTCCTCATCTTTTGCTTTATATCCTCACTGTTAAGACAAGACTCCACATTTCCTGTACACACCTGGCTCATAACTGATGCCCAGTAAATGACTAATTATGTTATTTTCTGTTATTCAGCCAGTGCTACCAAAAAGAAAAGGAATAATGAGAATAATATATCATGAGTCATAAAACATTTGAGCCATGGAGAAATACTTTCAAAGCGGTAAGAAAGTCGCCTCTGGTCCCCAGCATCTGCCCCTTGGCTCCTTGTTTGGCGTACACCCTTCCATACCACCCTTCATACAGACAGGTGGAAGAATCACCAAACTGCCATTTTCTTCTCATTCTTGTATTTTGTGTCCTCTGGACACATAGGGCAGCCAAGCCTTTGTGCTTCTAGCAAGGGGTTTGCTAACAGCTATGGGGTTCAGGGACCAGAATGCAAGATATTGGGCACAGAGACCGCTGTTCTCATTTAGACATTCATGTCAAAAGCCAGGCAGCCAGGAGCTGTGGAACTGGGCTCTCACACATTAACAGGCTTCTACCGGTGGGTGTAAGGAGGATAGGCTACACTGGGCAGGGGTGGGGGTTTTGTGGGTTCGGTAAGCAGCAGGGACCTAGGTCCTACCCCCACGCCTCTGCTGGGATGGCTGTGGTGGGGAAAGCGCCTTGGGAAGACATGGCTGTTGGGATACTCGGTGATCTGGGCCACGGATACCCAAGCTCCTGGCTTGCTAAGGTCTCCCAGCCCAAGGTTGGCACTGAAGTTACAGAGCTACCCATTCCCACAGGATCACATGGGATGGGTGCAGGATCCTTAGAGAGGACCCCTGGACCATGGAGATCCAAGACCCCCTCCCTAAATTTCCTGGAGGTCTTATCTGATACCAGAGGGACCACTCAACAGGATGACATTGGATTGCTTAACCACCTTGTTGGGTGGGGGCTCTGTAATGGGTTTATGTTGCTTTAGGAAAATTATGAAATGTGACCCAAGTGAAATAATGTCGTTAGACTGGACTGCTCTGAGGTTACTGCCAGCCCTGCTGCCTGGCAGGCCATGTGTGGAATCATCTCCTGCCTTAGGTCAGAGTTGTCTCCTTCTAAGGCCCTGTGTCTGTGGCCTGGGCTCCTGCCAAGAGGTTCATAGCCATCACCTTGGGATTCCATAGGAGCTGAGGGGGATCAGATCACAGCCCTTGGAGCGGTTATAATGCTCTCCTGCCTCAGCAGAGACTTGCCTTTGATAATAAGTAGAGTGCCCTTGGCTCTCTACGGTGCTTGCCTGATGATAGATATTGTGTTTCAATGCAGGGAGCTGCACGAAGGCCAGGCCAAGACCCATGCTAGAATCTTCACCCAGGCTTGTCTGCTCCCCAACCTCAGTTCCCAAGACAGGAAATACTGTGCAGTGGGGAATTCAGGCATCCTGGCAGGATGCCTTTTTCCAACAACCCAAAGGGCACTTGGCGTGCTTTGATAAACCAGCTCTATCTATCCTCACTGGCACATTTGGCCTTGGCTGTAGAAGGTTAGGTACAAGGACAGGGAGCCTTCCTTGAACTCAAGGCCAATTTCCTTTCCAGTATCCTTACTGACTGTTGGGACTTTTATCCAGTCCTCTGGCATTACCAGAAATGAATCCTGATGACCTTAGTTTCCTTCCCTGGATAATAGGAGCTGGGCTTGGCCATCTCCCAGACATGTTGAGTGACTCTTGAAAAGCTATTTCCACCAGGCTGGGCAGAGAGGCTGCATTCCAGGTTAATCTGTGTCAGAAACCTTGAAGCTTCACCAACATGCCAGCAGGGTCTGTGGAGGACAGAGGCGGCCACCTGCTAGAGGCTACCTGACATCTCGGGGGACTGGGCTGGGGAAAGGAGACAACTGAATGAGGGCGGGAGGAGGGCAGATCCCTGGGTGACAACTTCTGGGGTTTGGAGGACAAGGGGAATCTGCTTCCCAGGGAGCTTAGGTGTCAGTGGGGACTGGCCCTGGTGGCACTACAGGTCTTTCCTCTGGTTGTGAGACTCACATACTGGCTGGGGATTTAGCTCAGTGGCACCGCACCTATCTTGCAAGCTCAAGGTTCTGAGTTCAATCCCTGGTACAGAGAGAGAGAGAGAGAGAGAGAGAGAGAGAGAGACATACTACTGTAAAGTTTGGAAAATACAGACAACTATAATGGAGAAAATATAAATGACCATA
>NW_004624737.1:22802515-22833927 GCF_000247695.1 Heterocephalus glaber
AGAGAGAGAGAAACAAAAGAGAAAAGAAAGAAAAAAGGGAAAAATAAAAATTTTAAAAGAGTAGCAAAGAAGAAAAAAATTAAAAATAAGAGCAAAAAAAAAGTAGTAGATTTGAAAATAACAAGTAAAAGATAAAAATGAAGGGCCTCCTTCAGGGTATGTCTCTGCTGTTGCAATAGACAATGTGGGCAGCAGTGTGCAGTTATAAGTCAATGAGTCTCAGTAAGCCAGTCACTGACCCGTGAGATTCAGGCAGATTTCTGGCTGGAAGTCCCAAGGTGAGCTCCCTGTCCTCCTGCAGAGTTGAACTCTGCAAGGTTCTACTGCAGGTTCCAGCTGCCTATCCCCTGAAGATAGTCCAGGTTCCAATGGGAGGTGATGATCCCTCCAACTTACCAAGCATGGTGGTCTGGTGTGCCTTTACTGCAGAGATTCTCTTCACTTTTCCAGTGGGCTTCAGTTTTCATCAGGAAGCCTGAGAGAGGCCCTCTCTCTGTTGTTCACTTCTGCAGCTCAGGACAATGGCCTTTATGCCCCCCTGTTCCTCTGTAGTGTGGATCCAAGTAGTGGTTAGGTCTCCAGGTTGCAAGTGGATGGAGCGAGCTGGACTGAGCAGGGTGCAGTCATCCTCATGCCCTCTCTGCCCTCAAGGCTGAGCTGGTGGCTGGTCCTGTGTTGGAATTCTGTGCTGGGAAAAATAAAGATCAGGATATACAAAAGAGGAAAAATCAAGGCCTGGGGTTGAACGGGTATTCTGGGGACTAGTCTGTGACCGAAACCCTAGAACTCCGCCCCTCAGAGCCAATCCCTGGAGACTACACAGAATTCCCAGGGATTCCCTTCAACTCCCAAACAATTCTGTAAGAGCGGGAAAGCAAGAACTGCAGCGACCGACTTGCTCCTGCTAGCTACGCTGCACTCTGGAATTTCCAATGTGCTCATTTTTAAAGGTCCAGAGAGTTGGTATCAGATTATTTTCTAGAAAGATCCTACACTCACCAGCTGGACACTACAAGTGATCAGAATGTTACCAAATGTGGACAAGAGCACATAAACTCCCTAGTGTGGGTCAGCTTGGTGGGTCCTGGAATGTGTTTCTCATTCTTGGGAGAGGCTATCATCCACAGTGACCAACATTCATCTGAGAAAGCTCCAATCATAGGGATGGGGGAGTAGCTGATGAAGGTGATGCCTGAGTTAGGGAGCTTCCTTCCCATGTGGCTACTGTATTTTCCTGTGGGAGCCATAGTGTAAACTCCCAGTCATGCTGTGCTCTGGCTTCCTGAGGGTCAAGGCACCACAGTCAGTGGGGTTGGACCATGTGACACTGTGGCTGGATTTGCTGAGAAAGCTTCTGTGTGTGCTCAGACCTTGGCAGGCTGGCAGCATCCTGCTTTAAGCAAGCACAAGGAATCTTTCCTCTGTGTGCCCTAGGACCTCCCTAGGAACCCTTAATCACTGACCACAGATGTGAGAAGGTCCATGACCTCATTGAAGTGGGGCAACCTTGGGAGGCATCTGTGTGCTCCTGGAGCAACTGGCATTCCGTGGCCTACAGTTGTTCAATGTTTTCTTTCATTTCCCTGCCCTCCCTCATATTCCCTCCTGCTTCCTGGTTTTACTCCAGCCTCCACCAAGAAGTCACCTGTGCCAAGTCCTTAAGCTCTGCTCAGAGGAACCCAAATTTAGACAAAGGTTTACTGCTTGTGACATCCTGACTTCACGAAGACCAGGGACATTTCTAATAATGATCACATGGTCCATGTGGACCCTAGCAGAGGAGCTGTTAGAAGTATCACACTGCCCGGTCACCCAAACTGCAGTGAGGGACTGGTGTCAGTGGCAGGGGAGGACGAGAGCCCAGGGCCAGAGTTGTGTCACAGTCTTTTGGGGAACCCAGATGTACCCATGATGCTAACTACTTTAAAACATCATCTTACTAAAACAAACTAGTATGCTAGGAATTAAACATAAAGTCTGCATGAACTTTGAAGATCAAATAAGAGGTCCCACAGAAATTTGACATTTTCAGAGAGCTCCCCTGAGTTATTGCTCTAGAAATCCGGGAGATTCAAGTTTATCTTCCCTGTGTTCTCCCCTAGGGCCAGAGAGAGGGTTGTTAGTGATCATTAACTCCTGCCCACAGCTCTTGAGTTTGCAGAGCACTGCTACCTTTTTATCTCATAGCACCTTGGCATCTTGTGGCACCCAGTTTGGTAGGTAAGCATCATTACTTTTGCCCACATTTCAGGCAAATATAGTTGCCCAAAGTCATAGCCAGACATGGCTCACCTACTGGAATCTGTATCCCCAGACAGAAATTACCTATTTTTTTCTTCCAGTCCTGTGGGTTGTGTGCTCTGGGATATCACGGAGCTACTAGGGGGCATATGGCTCAGGCTTGGCCATGACTCACAAGTTGCCTCCTTTAGGAAACAACCTGGGTTGCTGGATAATTGCATTGCCTCAAGGTCAGTGCTGAAGGCTGACTCTGTCCACACAGGCAGACTGGGAAAAGGTGGCTCTCTTACCTTTGCTCAAAGGCAAGGCTATCTGAGGAGGAAATGGTTCTCTTTGCCAAATGAATCCTTTTGTTATCTGTCCCAAGACTTTGTATGCTTTTGGGAGAGTCTGGTGTCCAGCCAGAGCTGAGGCTGGCCCAACCTGAGTCACCCTGGCTGAGCACTTTGTTCCTTGATCCCAATTTCACCTGGGCTCATGGATTTCTTTGCAGCCCAGGAGAAGAAGTGGGAAAACAGTGCCTGGGACAGTTCTAGGAGTAAATGCATTTGTGCTGGAAGGCTGCATGCAATACAGTATTCTCACTCCTTCCCGGGAGTTGAGTGTGAGGTGTTTGGTTGCTGAGTTGGCTTGGGGTGTTAATAGGGAAATGGTCCATCATCCCATACCAGAACTGGAATTTATCATTCTCTATAGCCTTGGTACTGGCAGAACACATGATAGGAGGAGGCTGATTGCTTGTTCTGCCTTTCCCCAGCTCCTTGGATCACAGACTTTTTCATTGATTAGGAAGACAGTTGGTGCAGAGTTCTGGCAGGGCCTGAACTGTTTCCAAGGAGGAGAACTGTTTCCAAGTCTCTGGGGGTGCTGTCAGCAGACAGCCATAACCACATCCTTGCTGGAAAAAAGAGTGGGCCTCTGCTTATTGTGATAAATGACAGTCATCTTGAACCTTAATCCTACAAAGGTGATGGTAATATGGCACACACCAGCTGCTTGATGCATGCCAGTCACTATGTTTTGTCCTTCCCAGCATGGACTTAACATCCTGATCTTATGACAGCTCCTCTTACTGGTCTTGTTTTACAAATGCAAAACATAATGCCTGCCAAGTTAGGTGACTTGGTTCCAGTGGTATGGTTAGCAAGAAGCAGCCTGGGCCTGTGGGCTCAACTCTTGTGCCATTATCTGCCAATTTCTGAGCCTTTTACTATGCCAGGCCCTGTGTTAAGGCTGTAAACATCATTTCACCTATCACAGTCTTTGGGGAACATACTGTTGCTAATGTTATCTGAATTGCAGCTCAGAGAGGTTTGATGATTTTCCTTGGTCACATAGCTAATAAGTCTAGAGGACCAGGCTTTGTCTGATTCCAGCATCATTGCTTTTTACCATTGGGCTGGTAGAGAGCTCTGGGATGTGAATATTCTTGCACTCAAGAGGCCAAATCAGCTGAGATCACAAGATGGGAATGCTGTAAAGGCCATGGTTCCACTTTCCACTCTCTACTGGTCACAGAGCAGAGGCTATGTCCCCAGTGAGGGCTGCTTAGGAAAGACTGAGCCATAGCATCATGGTGGAAGTGCCCAGAGCAGTGCTGGTATCTGCCGTGCCCATCCATGTGTGGCTGAGGCCTGGCCATGAGCCTCTGGGTTACTATTGAGATAAAAGACTCCAAAAGATTCTCCTCAGACCTCCAAAAATGTACAGTAGCCTAGGTGAACTGACTAGTAAGTCATGTAATTACATTATAACATTGCCATCCTTGCAACAAAAATGACTTGTTAACCTTTTTCTGTTCACCAAGAAATCCATTGTACATCTAGAAAATACAGAGGTGGCCCTGAGCATTTAAGGTATTTTGCTTTGTGCATAGATTCAATGCTTTATCCATCAAATGTCCTCAGTCTGGATTAGGTCACCAGGCCTGTCCTGTTCCAGGAACTCTCAGACTCCTAAGGGAGATGGGGAAATATTTTGGGCAGAGTAGAACTAGAGCAGTGCCAATCAATTGACTGATTAATTCATTCAATGAATATTTACTGAGCATCTATTATATCCGTGAAATTGGTCTTTAAATTATTCATCTTTTGTACTCATTTAATGGTTTTAGAATTGGAAAATGGCTTGTGATATGACCTGTAAAACTTACAGATTTGTGACCTGTTCACTCTGGGATAAAGATCATCTACAAATCAAAAATTGGATTAAGGTTTTGAGTCATGCTCAAATGCCATATTTTTGAGTAGAGCTGGGATCTACCAGCCTTGGCATTTCTCTACCCTGCTGCATGCTGGAATCATCTGTGGGAGATTTTACAAGATATCAAGTTCCATTATCTGGCCCTCACCACTATAGATTCTGATTTGGTATGTTTGAGGTAGGCTCCTGGGAAACAGGTGTGCTTTGAAAAATCCCCAGGGGATTTTCATATGTAACCACACTGCGAACCACTCACTGGTCTGTATGAGTAGTTCTTAACCTTAGCTGTACATTGGAGTATCCTTGGGAGTTTAAAAAAATCCTCACACTGTTCCTTCCCCAGTTGATTAAATCAGAATGGTTGTGGGGGGATCTAGTAATCAATAGATATTAAAGCTCTGAGGTGATTCTTATGTGCAGCCAAGATTGAGAGTCACTGGCCTGAATCTGTCTTATAATCATAAATGGACTGGGGATAGTATCACAGAGGATGTGACATTGAAGCTGGGTTTTGAAGGATGAATAAGAGATTTTTTGGGACCTCTATGTTGGAAAATAGGATATTTCAAGTAGAGAAAGAAGCATGTGCAAAGCGAGCAGGGCAGGAAGGAGAATGGAGAATTTGGTATGCAGTGTGGCTGGAGCAGTGGTGAGGGGCCATGTAGACCAAGAGGAATGGATGCTGCTCATTAGACGACTTAGCAACATCCTGCTTGGTGGTGAGTGGCCCAAGGAGCCCAAGAAAGATGGCACTGGACATGCCTGTATGGTGAATATCTTTTGGTTGGTGGGAGATGGGGGCCCTGAATCAGGGCAGAGTTCAGGAGGTGCAGGGTGTGCATGTGTTTGGAAGACGGTGGTTTTCAAGCACATCCCAAAATGCTTTGACACTTCCTATGAAAAGGAGATGTTCGTATCTCTTCCTTTCAATTTAGCCAACATTCTAGTAAATAGAAAGCAGCAAAAGTGACAATATGTAAGTTCTGATGTGAGGTTGTGTTCTCTGGGGACACCCACCTCTAGAGTCCTGAACATCCATTTAGATAAACCTGACTAGGCTAAGGCTGCCATGCCACGCAAAACCCCAAGCCCCAGGCATTGTGTATGCCTCATGTTCCAGCCACTCGCCCCATTGAGGTCCCTGCTGACAGCTCAGCTCAGATGAGTGAGTGAAGATGCTCTAGATGGTTTTAGAGCCCAGTCCTCAGTCTCCCCAGCCAGGCCCCAGACACTGTGGAGTAGGGACAGGCTCTCGTAGCATACCCTGCCTGGGTTCCTAGCCTGTAGCATCTAAACCATGACTATAACAGATGGCTGGCTTGGGCCACAATGTTTTGTGGTGCATGTTACACAGAACTAGTCACTGGAGCAGATGAGCCTGGGGCCAGTTGGATGCCGGGTAAGGAAGAAAGTGGGAGATGCTTTAGGTGTCTGGCTCCATTTGAACCCTCAGATTTGGTGGGGAGGGGGGCTGTGGGATGCTGGCTGGAGGTGACCAGGAAAGGAGTGGCAGGGCTCCGTGATGACTGGTGACTATGTCCCTTCCCAAACCATCAAGTCAGATGGATGCACTCCTTGCCTCTCCTCAAAGGAAATTGGATTAATTCACTGATATTTATAGCTGAATGTGCTGTCAGGAAGTATGGCTCAGTTGCAGGGAGAAGATCGCAGGGGACATGCCTTAGAGGGTTTATCTCTTGGTGGTGCCCTCCCTGTGTGCTCCACTTTCTGGTCACTATGAAGTGAGTAGCTTTGTTCCATCATACCCTTCCACCATGATGTTCCTGCCTTGGAGCCAGCAGACCATGGACAGAAACCTCTGAAACCATGAGCCAAACAAGCCTCTCCTCCTTTTAATTTCAGGTATTGGGTATTTTGTCCCAGTAGCAGGAAAGCTTACTAAGTGTGATGAAGGGTAAAATACTCACTTGGTCCCTGAGGTTCACTTTAGGGTGGTGACTAAGGTGGAGCAAGGGAGGGGGCAAGCGTCACATGAACCTGTGACTTTGCAGTTGGAGGCAGTGGCTCGGTGGCACACCCAACTGTGTCTAAGTCCTACTTTGCCTATTAGTGTGGGAGTGTGTGTGTGTGTTCATGAGTTTGTGGATGTCAGGTGTCTGTGCTTGTGTATGAGTGTGTACATGTATGTGTGTATATTTAGGTGCATCTGTGTATGTGTTTGTACATGTGTGTATCTGAGTCTATGGGTATCAATGTATTTGTGTGTGTGTTTATGACAATGTATGTCACTGCATGCATAAGTTTATGTGTGTCTGAGTGTCAGTGTGTCTTCTGTTTATATGTCTATGAGTATCACTATGTGTATGCATCTGTCTAAGGGTGTCAGTCTGTGTATGTATGTGTTTGTGTGTTGAGTCTATGGGTGCATGTCTGTGTGTATATGAGGGTCTTTGGGTCTGTGACTGTATGTATGACTGTGAATCTATGATGGTCAGTGAGTGTGTGCGGTAGGGTATGTCTGTGAGTGTCTATATCAGTGAGATAGTATTATGTGTGTGTGTATGTGTGTGTATGTGCACGTACAGCTCCACTGAGCTCCTGAGAGAGAATGGATCATGGGTAAGAGGCACTCCTAATTTGCTACATGGAGCTTAGTCATGGACAAGCCTTGGGCTATGTGCTCTACATGATGATGGCAATGGACGATGGATGCTTTGAGATCATCCTGGTGGCAGACCTTAGTGTGGTTATTTGCATTATACATATTGCACAGGTGAAGATAGAGCCTTTGAGTTCATCAATGAGTCTTGATTAGTAAGAGGCTGATCAGGGACCCAACCAGGTTGACCCTAGAGGTACATGCTTAGACATGCCCTGCATCCCAGAAGTACTTCCAACCCCAGGAAGCACTTGGGTATGAGCCCCTGGTCAAAGGGCAGGACCCTCATTCCAGGTTCCAGTCCTGGAATCCTGTACAGGCTAATGCAGGGGCGGTGAACCTATAGCATGTGTGCTGCAGCAGACACCCAGAGCCCTCTCTGTCGGCACATGAGCCAAGTTGCCCCAGCAGCCAAGCATCAGATAACAGTTGTTTTTTCCTAAACTAAAACCTCAGTGCTCAGGTTTAATTGCAATGTTTGCACTTTGTGATAATTAAGTGGGTTTGGGGTTGCAGTTTGGGTACTCTGTCTCTAAAAAGTTCTCCATCACTGGGTTAATGTTTCTCTCCCAAAGCCTCCCGGCAGGTGAGTTTGGCTGCCAACTGAGTCAGGCAGCAGATCTGTGTGCATGTGGAGGTGTAGCTGCCCGGAGTGGGGCTAGGTTTCTGTGTCCCTTCACAGTGGGCACACTTGTGACATGAAGAGGACTGCCGACCCCATGATGTCACTTTGCAGCAGAAATGTGCTGATTTAGAAGAATCAAGGAGAATGGATTATTTATTGCCAAAGTCATTTCAAATGGAATTAGGCACTTAAATCAAATTTGCTATGGCTTCTTTCTTTAGCCACCTCCAGAGCACAGAGATTGCATTAACTGTGGACATGCAGAAAACAAGGCTTGAAGAGAATGTGGGAAGGGCTGCAGGGTCATGTTGTTAATGCAATCTATCATTTATTGTTATTTAAATGACATTGAGAGATTATAACATGGCAGAACATCCACCAGCATGGTCGGAGCTGATCCTTGCAGCAGTTCAGAGAGGCAATGGGGCAGGTTTATTATTAGCCCTAAGTTGCAGGAAGAGAGAGAGACTCAGACACTGAGGGATTTGCCTGTGTTACACAGCCAGGGACAGGGAAACCATCATCTATGCAGGCCAGTATGGTCCAGACTGGGGCCATGTTCTCTAGTCTGGTAATGCCATTAATTTTGAAGAAGCTGCCACTTTGAACCCTGTTGATTTCTTTACATTTCTATTTGGCGAGCAGAACCTTTTGTAGGAAGAGTGAGTTTGAGTACTAGAGCCAACCCTAAGCTCCCAATTGCACTGCTGGGACCAAGGTGAGGGGCTGTCAGATAAAACAGAGAAGCTTTTACACTTTAGAAAAATCACAATATTTTTGACTCTAAGTATATCCCAGATATTCCGTGTGACATGCCTATGCTAATAGTTATGTGTGTGTCTGGAATTCGAATGTAGCCAGGCATCCTGTTTCCTAACTTTGGCACCCAAAGGCGGGAATGGACTTCCCTTGGTGCCTACCTCCTCTTAGCCTTGGAACCTCTCATGGCCAGGACAGTGGGTCCTGTTTTCCAGGCCACCCCATTCTCCCCTTCATGCTCTCGAGGAAGGTCTGGAGCCTTCATTCATTGTGCCTGACAGACTGTGATCTCTGGCTGCTCTGCAGATGGACTTGCACTTGGCCTTCAAACCCCAGCTTGGCTGACACCTCTTGCTGTGGGTCAGTAACCCTAGCCCCTTTGGAGAGCTGCATCAGGACGGTGTCTGCCTTAGCCTTGGGAGAGTCACTTCACTTTTCTGTGACTATTTCCTCATCTGCAAAATAAGGGTGATCACAGTGGTGCTCCCCCAAGGGGGCCTATACAATGCCTAAAAACTCTTGTCCTAGGGGCTGTTAGCAGTGTACTCCTCTGAAGAATCTTAAACATGATGCATTGCACAGGACCAGCTGGGGGAGGGAGAGAGCAAACCCTGAAGGCAGACTGTGATTCCTCTGCTGCTGGGCAGGGCTGAGATATTCTGTAGGAGTCCTGGGAATAAGACATAGCTCTCTCAGGGAGCATGACTTCTCTGTATCTTGAGGGACCAAGATACCTCTTGTTTATTGCATCTTAGGATACTGGATATGGAGGACTTTCATCACCAATGCAGAGGAAGAGCACTGCTTTTAGAAAGGAATAGCCTTGAAGTCATGCCTTCTGAGATCCTGGATGTCACTCCAGACCTGGCAGGCTTAGCGGCTTCCTTGCTGGGCCCCTGCCTGGGCCGTGTCACAGCTTCTGGCACTGAGTGGGAGCCATGGGTTCCACCAGGCACTGTGCTCTTGGGCAGGAACGAGGCTACAGCTGTTTCTGTACCTATCCTGGGCTCTGGCCAAGAGTGATCCCAGCATCACTGAAAGAACAGAGGACCAGACGTTGGTGCAAAGGAATCTGTGAGACTTAGTGTCAACCCCAGAGGGAAGCTGCCCAGGAGGGTGGAGATCCCATCCCACCAAGGAGACAGAGATTTCAGGCGTAGTTCTGGCCCTAGAAGTGCCTGCAGCAGTGTCACTAAGGGGAGGTAACAGCCAGGTCACAGATCCTCCCCACTGTGGTTAGATTAGCAAAGGGAAGCCTCTGGTCTCCTCCTGGCTCCGGCCTCATGTTCACACCTACTCTCATTCCTCTCCCACACAATGATCAGGGATCTGAGGGTTCATTTACCCTGGCTTCACAACCACATTCCTGTCCCACCCATCACTGCTACCCCTATAGCTGGACTGAATGGCCCCATTCAATGGGGATAGGTGTAGTTCCTGAAGACACATGACCTTTTGTGTTCTGAAACCCAAATCACCCACAAGCCCCTCCTCTAAGGACTAGACCTTCACTTGGTGGCAGGTATCTTCCATGTGTCTTCTCAGCTTTGATCTATCTAACACACGGAGTCAGATGCTCTTAAATGAGATGCTTCATCCTTGGGCAATAACCCCGCAGCCACAGTAGGGAGACAATCAATAGTCATGAAGTTTATTGCATTAATTCTTGCATGAGGGGGAAAAATGATCAATACAGGGAAGCCAAGGCCACACGGTGAGCTTCACCACCCCAGAGGAAAGATGCAACATCTCCCATGTGACCTTTTCTGAGCTGGAGAACTGTCAGGCTTGTCTTTGGGACATTCTTGGGAGCATCTCTCCTTTTTTACTTTTCTTTCCTTTTTTTTGGTACTGGGGATTGAACTCAGGACTTTGCGTTTGAGAGGCAGGCACAGAGCCACTGAGCTAAATCCCAGCCCCAGCATCTCTCCTTTTTACGATCAAGATTTGGTATGTCCCATCTTGCAACTCAAGTCATAAGAATAGAACTTCTTTGAAACCAGATGCATTGGGTAATTTGGGGGAAATAAACGGTTCAATGCAAGACCAAAATCATGCAAATACTTGGAGAGCTTCATTTTGTCTTTCAACTTTGATTAAAGAGAAAAGCTAGTTACCATGAAGTGTGTTTCAGTCATTCAGAAACAACCTTATGATCATTTGTTCATTCCATGACTACTACTGAACACCTACTATGCACCAGGTGGTGGAGCTAGAGACAGGCTGATATTGGTGCCTGGCCAAGGGCCACCAGGGCCAAGCCCAGCTGGGTCCTTCTTGATAGCTAATGCAACCTGTGGTGGAGGAAGTGATTCAGCAACTGCCTTCAGCACAGTTCACAGCCCACGTGCCGGGAATCTTCTTTCTTCCCTCAAGAAGAGATTGAGAAATTGTAGGTAAGAAAGAGGTTGGATTCAAACCCTTGGCCCGGCTATTTCCTGACTATGTGCCCCTAAGCAAGCTACTCAACCTCTCTGAACTTCAGCTTCTTAAGAAAGTGGGGCTAATTGTCACAGTCAGCTCATAAGGGTGTCGGGAGGAAAAAAGGAAGTTGCAAGTGCAGCACTTTGCATATTGCTGGCACTCTGTGTGCTGCCATGGTTGTTATTGTTAGGATTAGATTATTTCTTCTGTGTGTGGGCCGAATAGTGAGGTTTCCTCTGAGCTCCCAGTTTTGGTCCCACTGCAGCCATTGCAGAGGTTCTGATGGAACTTGCTGATGGCAGACTCCTCTCCTGTCACCCAAGGCTGCTTTGCTGCCACTTGGCCCGAGTGAGGCTGCCCACTCACAGAGGCTCTCCTGATGGGTGACAGAAGAACTGAACAAAGCTCTCCTCCACTGTGCTCCAGCCTTTCCTGCTCCCTGCCCTGGGGTAGGCTGTGCCTACTCTCTGTGATATCTTTGTGGCCTAGCTCTCTCCTTGTCCACACTCTGCCCAAGCCCATCAGAAGCCCTGATCTCCAGGAAGCCTTTCTGAATCTCCTTCGTTCATAGAGCTTCACCTGTCCTGTGGTTGCCCTTAGGTGGGCTGGTGAGCCCTGTAGGGCAAGATTGGATTTTCCAATCATGTGCCCCGGGTAGCTGGGGGCTCCTGCAGCACTGTTCCTGCCCAGAGCTGGGACGTGAATGGCCAGGCACTGGCAGTAATCATAGTAGGGTGTGGTGTCTGTGGCGGTGAGGTGCCCGGAGTACTTGAGATCTGAGCCTGAGGAGGCGCAGCTGCTTCCACTTTCCAGGCTGGTCCATGGCCAGCTCTGCACCCTGGGGCCAGGGGAGACAGGGCTGAGACCCTGGTGGGGTAGGCGATGTTGAGTGTGTAGAGCTGCAGCCTGGCTCTGCTTCCTCTTTGTTCCTGTAAAGGCACAAGGACTCATGTTCTCAGGGTGTTGCTGGGTAATGGTTCCAGTTTTGCAACCTTCCTACTCCCCAGCAGGAGGGCACTGCCAAGTGGGAAGTCCTGGCCTGCATTTTCCTGCAGGCTTCAGTGAGTGGGGCTGCAGTGTGATGGGCACAGACCGAGGTGTCCAGGAGCTGCTGGTTATGGGAAGCAGGAAAAATGCGTGGCTCAGGGATTGTAGACCGCTCCCCTGAGTCACCTGGCCTGGACAGCCCCTTACTCCTCGCTTTTGTTCCAGGACACCCTGTTCAGATTACACAAAGCCTGTGTGTCCAGCGCTCTGTGGGCACCAGGCTCTGTGAGACGCCCTGGGGAAGAGAGGCTTTGTCATCTGATGAGTTTAGGAAATTTCTCTCGCATACATTCACATTGCCCCATAAATAATTTAAAATCCACCAAGAAGTTCTGCACTCAAGAAGCCTGTTGACTTTATCTTAAAGCAGAGGGTGGCAAATTTTTCTGTAAAGGAACATTTGAGGCTTTGCAGGCTAAATGCTTTCTGCTGCACCTATTCAACTTGGCTGTTGTCCTGTCAAAGCTGCGATGGACAGTACCTAAATCAATGTTCTGATCAAGCTTTAGTTACAAAAACTGGAGTGGGCTAGATGTGGTCTGTGAGCTGTAGTTGATTGACCCTGCTTGAAGCCATTGTCCCTCTTCCCCTCCTTCTCCTGCAAAGTTTTACGTCAGGTGCATGCTAAGGTCCTGGGTGAGCAGAGCAGCTTGTTTTTAGGTCAGGGGTTACAGCTCAGGCATCCATCCTTCCAGTTCCTGTGTCATTCACAACTTGAATAATTCAAGACCTAGTTCTCGAAGCCCAGACCAAGGATGGGTGTGATTATTCTCTAGCTGCGGTGGTGCTGATGTGGGCAGTCCAGCTGCTACAACTCATTCAGGTTGGCAATTATGCAATTCTGGATACCATCAGGATGTTTTAAGGGGGTGATTTGAGGGGGTTTTGTACTGGGAATTGAACTCAGGACCTTAAAGTTTGCCAGGCAGGCATAGCACCACTGACCTAAATCCCCGGCCCAGTGATTTGTGTTATTTTAAGATTTGCACAAGGAGAGTCATTCTGGACATTTTAATGTTGATTGTCTCCAGAATTCAAATCACTCAAAATGTACTGCACATATGTGAGGGCCCTGAGGCCTGTGGGTCCAGTGGCACCCACTTTGGGAACCCTTAGTCTGGTGTTTTGCAGTGACTGAGCACTGAGTTCAGAGTTGTACAAGCCCTTGTGCTGGGTGCTGCAGCAGTGAGCAGCTTTTTCCTCTCCCTGCTCCCTGCCTTCAGCCTCACGGTCTCAGGAAAGCCTCAGTAGGACTCAGCCCTGGGAACCTTTGAGGTAATCTTTGTCATAAGTTGGCCTGGCATGCTGCTTCTCCTCGAATTTTCATCATTGCAGAGTCAGGTGTCTTGGGAAAGTCCCAGTATTGGGTTTTCTCTCATTTATTTTTGTTAAAGCAAAAAAAAGAAAGAAAAGAAAAGAAAAGAAAAAAAGATTGCTTTCTTGAAGGTCCCATGGTCCCAGATGCCCAAAGCACTTTCCATGAGTTTGGCACCTCAGTGGAGCCCCTAATGTGTTCCAATGTGTGCCAGGGGGGTGCCAGGCCCCCATATGCCCCTTTTAATCCTTACTTTCAATTCTACCAGCGAGATTTTATTGCTCCCATCTTCCAGATGAAGGAACTGAGCATCTTCCTTTCCAAGACCACATGGCCAGTCAGTACTAGAACCAGGGAGGGAATTCGGATCCTGTGCCTGCAAACTCATAATCCTTCCTGGTTTCTTTTGAGCCCAGGAGACATGTGTGATATTGGACCTAATAGTGACATCCTGCCCACTTCTCTGTGTATCTGACTCTCACCTTGGTTGTGGCAAATGCCACAGATATGACAGCGTAGAATTCCATAGAGTAGTTTGTTTCTTTGGTTTTTGTGGTACCGGGGATCAAACTCAGGACCTTGTACTTGTAAGGCAGGTGTGGTGCCACTGAGCTAAATCCCTGGCCCTAAATTCCGTATAGTAGTAATCTCCCTCTCCCCCGTCTGGCCCTACACTTATGCTTTGAAGGGACTGCTGATGTTTGTGGCTACCCAGGAACCATTATCTATACTTTGGGAATTGTCACTTCATTTCCGTTTGGGGAGTTGACGCTCCTTTACTCGCAATCCTCAGGGCTGTATGATTGATGCTACTTCTTTCACCTCCTTCCAGTCATAGGGATTGGCTCAGGAACAGAGACAAACCCAAGCCCAGCCTGTGAGACCCAATCTTGGATGTTTTGCTGGAAGGAGTCCCTATTGCTCTGTGGGGGTACAGGCTGGTAGAACCTAAGTCTGGGGACCATCTTTCGTACTCTGCTTGACCACACAAAGCTTACGTGGGGAAAAGTAGTGTGGAGGTGGATTCCACACATCACTCGAGCACCTAGATCCAGCTTGGCCGGAAGCAGAACTTGTGGACTTTTCAGCATCATGATCTACTGTATTTGCTTTTATGCTTGAGCTTGCCAATTTGGGTTTCTATTACTCCTTTCCTGTGGAATCCTGAGTCATATCTCCACCAAGAGGTACCATAGTAGAGCATGATGGTTAGAACAGAGTCCAGGATTATTATTCAATCCCTCTGTGCCTCAGTTTTGTAGACTAGATGCTCAATTCTTGGATGGGTCTGTCCTAAGTGTTCCTCCTTCCACAGTCCATGTTTTTGTCCCCTGACCCAAACTTTTCCTTGCATAAGCAGTTTAGGGCCCAGGGGGCCTCAAGTAGCTTCATCCTCAACTCATTCTCTCCATAATCCTTCCACTGCCAGGGCCAGGGCAAATCTCTTCCATAGCCACTGTTAACCAGTTTGGACTTGTGATGGTTTCTTGCAGGGATTGCAGTTGCATGAAAAAAGAAAATCAGCCTCATTTGATTGCCAAAGTCATGTAGGAGGATTGAAAGTTCAAGTCCCTCCTTGGTAACTTAGTTAGACTTTGTCTCAAAATTAAAAATTTTTTTTAACAGGGCTAGGATGTAGTTTAGTGTGAAGACCCTGGGTTCCTTCCCCAACACCATACATAAAAAGTTCAAACAACATCAAAAGATATACAAATAGAAAGTACAAACTTCCTATTTCCCAGCTACCCCAGACTCCTACCCCAGAGACAACCACTGCTCAATACCCTGTGAATTATTTTCCATGTGTCAACATAGCCACCGTGCTCTATGTTTGCTCTCTTTCAAGTAAAGATAGCTTTTGGAGAACTTTCATGCAGACATATAAATCTGCCTCATGGTTTACTTTTGTTTGTGTGGCTATGTATTTTCCTTTGAAGAAATTGTGGTAACATACAAAACTTTCACTGTCTTAACCATTTTTTAAGTGTGCAGTAGTGCCAAAGACATTCACAGTGCTGTGGACCAATCTCTGGAACTTCTTCATCTTGGGAAACTGCAGCTAAGCTCCCATGAAATAACCTCTGGTTGTTCCCCTCCCCAAGTCCCTGGCAACTATCATTCTGCTTTTAGTCCTTATGAACTTGACAGCTCTAGATTATTTCACATAAGTGGAATCACACAGTGTTTGTCATTTTGTGATTGGCTTACTTCACTTGGCAGAATATCCTCATGACACACTCATGTTATTAAATGTGTCAGAATTTCCTTCCTCTTAAAGGCCAAATAATATTCCATTTTGTGGAGAGACCATATTCGGTTTATCCATTCATCTGTCAATGGACATTTGGATTACTTCTGCCTTTTGGCTAATGTGAATTATGCTGCTACGAGAGTACACATCTCTTGAAGTTCCTGCTTTCAAATCTTTTGTGGTTATACCCAGAAGTGGAATTGCCGGATTATATAGTAAGTTTATTTTTATTTTTTGAGGAACTGCCATATGTTTTCCGCGGTGGCTGCACCATTTTATAGTCCCTCCAACAATATATAAGAATTTCAGTTTCTCCATATCCTCACCATTTCCTGCTATTTTTAGTTTTTGATACTAGTCATCATGACTGTGAGGTATAGAATTTCACTGTGGCCTTGTTTTGCATTTTCCTTGTGATTAGTGTTGTTGTTGTGTGTTTCAAATGTATGATTATGAATATTTCCAAGCATACTCAAAAGTAGTATATTAGTAATCTCTGGAGAGACAGAATCAATAGACACGAGTATAGATACGTGAGAAGGGAATTTTTTAGGGAAACTGGCTCATGTGATTATAGCAACTGAGAAGTGCCACGACAGGTCGTCCGTAGGCCAGAGACAGTGGGAAGTCAGTAGCGTGCCTCAGCCCAAGTACAAAGGGCTCAGAAACGGAAGTTGGTGGAGAAACTCTCAATTCCAGGTCAAAAGCCCGAGGACCCAGTAAGGAGGCTGCTGGTGTAAGTCTTGCAGCCCACAGGCCAGAAAGCTTGGAGTCTTGATGTCCAAGGCAGGAAACAAGTGTGTTCCAGCTTTGAGAATGACACATTCACATTCTGTATCTATTCTCTCCCGGCCCTCAATGGCTTGGATCGAGGGTGGGTGTCCCCACCCAGGCCACTCATGCTGATCTCTCTGGAAAAGCCAACACAAAGGTACCTCAAATAATGCTTTTTCTGGTTGCTCGGTATTCCTTCAGTCAGGTTGAACTATAGCCAACACCCAGATTCAATGAGTAGCAAGATTTTTATCCTTTTTATTTTCTGTGTCTCCTGAAGGATTTTATAATAAATTCTACATTTCAGGCTTCTACATTGCTACATGATCCAGGGGGCATTTCTGAAGAGCCAAGCACCTTCTTACATAACCAGGTCACTATCATCCTAAATGGTTCTTTGGTATCACCTATTATCCAGTACACCATTAAATCTCTCTGATTGTTTAAAAAATACATTGGTTCATTTTTCACAGGGCTCTTCTAGAAGATCTACGCCTAAACCCAGAGACTCTGCACCACAGCTGTCTCCCCAGAAGACATTGTGACAGCAGGGTTAGGAGCAGAGAGATCAGGCTTCAACTCCGGTCTGCCCTCAAATGGCTTTGTGATCTTGGGCAATTACTTCATGTGATTGAGCCTGGCTTTGCTCATCTGTACAATGGAGATAACCATGGTGTCTGCCTCATAAGATTGTAAATGAGATGATGCATGTGAAATGCACATACTGGAGGCTCAAGAATTGGGAACTACTATTGTCCTTACAATGATTAAATGCAGTTTTCCAAAGTGGAGGATGCTCAGGCATCATGGAAGGCTGATGGGAAGCAGAGTGCAGAATGAAGGGAGAGAGAGTCTTGTCTCTGGGTCCCCCATCACGGCATGTCGAGGGTGCTTCATCATCCCAGGATCCCACTGGCTCAGGGACCCCATTATTCTCCACTGTGGGCAGAAGTGCACTGGTGTCCATTTGCTCAGCTGCACAGTGATTACACAAAATGTGATATAATCTACCAGTAGGAAGGGGAAGAAATTTTTTTCTGGAGCTCAAATCCATTTTATTCAGACTGGCTTTTGCCATACTGCCTTTCTGCATTCAATGGACTTCTCTTCCATGACTCAGTAAATGGTTACTCGTAACAGTGACAGGCAAATGGGAGCCGGGTAGGGGAGAATGCCGTGGAGGGGAATGGACATTATCTAAAATGGATTTATCCTAATTAGGTGCAGAGTCAACTACCTTTTAGACTAAAAGGGAATTATGGATGCTGAGCAATATCTAGTTTAAATGAACAAGCTTACAAATGGAGAGGTGAAACAAAGAGAGATGGAGTCATTGAGGTAAGAGAGGGAGGGTCAGCTTGGGGTTTATAGGTTGAACAGTGACCAGAGTGAGCAGTAAGATAATGGATACACCCAGCACCCTGCTTCAGTCATCTTGGTCATGGCCTGACTAGCTGTGTGATACTGGATGCTCTGGGGCTCAGCTTTGCCACCTGTGCAATGGAGAGATGGGGCAATGAGGGACCCAGGCAGCTCTTACCATCCTCTGCTGCCTAAAGGTGAGCTCTTTGCCAACAGGACCTTTTCCTGCCCGTGGAGCAGAGGCTTGCTGGCTGGGAGCCTCTTGCAGTGTTGGCTTCCTCTGGCATGGATGGCAGGAGGGCGCAAAATGGGACACCATGTTCTTTGCCAGGTTTGTGCTGTTGATGCCCTTGTGCCCACCCATATTCCTTTACATCCACCAGACCTTCATCCAGAAGAGACCCAAGTGCTAGGTCCAGTCTGGCCACGGGCTGGCTGAGAGATGTCGGGCAGTAGGAGCTTCCTGAGTGTCAGCCACCAGTTCTGGGGCACCAGGACACACCCTGGTGCAGGAGGGAAGATCCACAGGCTCTGAGCCCTGGCTTCCTTCTGGCTAGTTTTTTTGTTTGTTTGTTTTTTGTACCAGGGATTGAACTCAGGACCTTTCACTTGTGAGGCAAGGGGCAGAACCACTGACCTAAATCCCCGGCCCTGGCTTGTTGTTTTACTGGGCAAATTACTCTGTCCCATCTCTGCCTCAGTTTCCTCATCTGCAAATGAGAATAATCCTAGTACTGCCTTCCTCAGGTTGTTGGGAGATTGGGGACCGCCCTCTCTGTGAAGCCCCAGTCTCTGATCACAGCAAGCTTCCCAAGGGAGTCTTACTTCTCCCAGACAGCAGAGAACCAGCTGTGGCTGCCGGAGCTGGGCACTGGGCTCTGGAGGCCACCATGGAGCCTTCCACAGCTCATTAAGAGTGATGAGCTGAGCTGAATCATGTGAAAGGGCTTCATGGTCCTTTAGGAGGTCAAATAAATTCATCAACTAAGGTGCATCTTGGTTTCACTGTACTTACCAAGTCCTCTGAGACATGGCATGACCACGGTGGGCAACCAGGGCCTCCTAAGAAATGGACTTCAAGTTGCCCTTTTAAACCCAGGGCCATGAGGGAGGACAGTGGTTCCAAGGGACCAGCCATCCAGGATGGAGCCTCCCCAAGGCAGGACAGCCCCACTGAGGAGCTGGACAGATCCTGTCATGCTCTCTGCCTCAGGGCCTCAGCAGGAAAATGGGCTTATTAGTACTTGGCTCGAAGTGGTTCCCAGGGTCTCTTGCCTGTGTGGGGGCCCCTGTGAGCTGAGGTCCTGGAAGTGGCTCCTGCTTGGGTTTCTTTGGGGTTGGTTACCTCATGGTGAGCCCCAGACAGGGATCAGGAGGCAAGAGACAAGGCCTGTGGGGCACCTGGGACAGGCCAGCCAGGACAGGGCAGCAGATTTCAAGGCAGCTTCAGCTCACTTGAAGGTTTTCCTTGAGGGAATTTGGAAACTTCTCTTTGGAGCAGAGTGACAGTTTTTTGGAAAAGAGAGTCCCCTCAAAGGTCTTCCTGTGTTAGAGTCACAATTATACTACAGAGAACTATCCATAGGGGTGTGGGAAATTAAATGGGAAAATGTCGGCAGTGATGCTTGTGAGGATGAACCTGACATTTTATGCAGGAGAGGTTCCTGCTGCACTGGGCACAGAGAATGAGCTTTTCTCTCCTGAGGGCTGGGCAGCTTGTTTGCGACTGTCCTCTGGGTGGAGGAGACAGAGGTACGAGAGAAAGCCCTGAATATAATGATGCAGCTGTGCACACAAGGCCCAAGCTGGGCATGTGGTTGGGTGATGAGGACAGGACATGAGAAGTCAGGATTGTCGTTAGAGGCCAATCTTGGACAAAAGGGAGTGAGCCCTGGAGCAGGACTCATGACACTCATCTTCAAGCCCTCGTGCCTCTCCTTTCTTGCTCACAGGCCTTGGGTCAATCAGTTAATGGGTACTGCTGTTTCTGTGAAATGGTGGCATTCTTGATGGCTGCTTATAGAGCAGAAATGGGAACTGTTATGGGGAGGTGATGTGTAGGCCCACAGCATGAGGAAGATGGAGTTTTGCCCACTTGCCTTACCTCTTACGGCCGAAGTCTGAGGCCTTTCTGGTTGGGGTGTCTCTGTGAGGCAAGTAAGGCAAATAAGGACAAATTCTCTGTGAGGTAAGTATGGACAAAGACCTGGGCCCCTGGCTGTGGAGGTGAATGGAGGTGCAATCCAGCCCACACTCTTCTGGCCAAGCTGTGCATGCTCGATTGGGGCTGTGTCTGTCCAGTGAGAGGGATTTTTCTACTTTTTCAACTTTATCCCAGGCCAAGATATGTTCTCACAGGGTTGTGTTGTCCCCATGAGAGTAATTATAATGTCATGGCCTGAGGCCTGATTCTCTTCTCTCCCTCAACCCTAGAGCACTGCTTGTTAGCTATCTAAAATGGGGATGCATTGTGCTCCATTTTTTATTTTATTTGACATTTAGGTATGTAGAAGAAAACTTAACAATGGCACTGTTCCGGGAATGGAAATCTTCAAAACAGCATGCTCTTTTTTTCTCTTTGGATAATAAAATATGCATATTGATTATACAAAATTATGGAGACACGGGAAGTGAAAAGGAAATGGAGATCATTCATAGTCTTGTTACTGAAAGACACTACAAAATGTTTTAAAGCTAGTGTTTCCTTTTATTTAAATATTAGAATCATATTGCAATAATTTTGTATTCTCCTTTTTGAATTTAATATATTGCAAATGTTGTCTCATGTACTTAAATATTCTTCTACATTGTGTTGTAATAACTGGAAAGGACAAGAACAAGGACAGCCCAGATGGATTCAATTTATGCATTATTTTAAACAATACTGTCTGTGCATCCTTGTACTCATCTGAGTATTTCTTTTGGGATATCAGTCACTTTCCAGTTGCTGGGACAAAAGTTCCCAAAACTCACAACTTAAAGGAGGGATGTTTATTTAGGCTCATGGTTTCAGTCCACGGATGGTAGAACTTGGTTGGCTCCAAGGCAGAATGTCATGATGGAAGGGCCTAGGGGAGGACAACTGCTCATCTTGTGACAGCCAGAAAGCAGAGAGAGCAGGGAGCCAGGGACAAGAATATACCCTTCCAGCTCATGCCCCCAGTGAGCCATGTCCCCACCTCTTCACAGCGCACTTTGCTACTGAACTCATCAATGAATGAGTCCACTGATGAGTACCATGCCTGCATGCTCCAATTATTTTCCAAACACATGAGACTTTTGGAACGCATTTTAGATCTAAACCATAACAAGGGCAATAAATCAGTCCCCACCAATCCCTACTTGTATTCCTGTTAGTACAATCCCTTCCCCTCTAACGACTTGCCTTTCATGAATTGAATGTACCAAAAGTGATGGGAGATTGTTTTCAAAATTATGGTGCAAAAACTGTGACTTGTATCTTGCTCATGCTATCTTATGTGTTTGCTTCAAGGATAGTCAACTACCATGTTGTGAGCTGCTGGATGGCCAGGAATTGAAGGTGGTCTCTGGCCTGGAGCCTTGAGGATCCGAGGTCCTTGGTCCAATTCCTCATGAGGAGATGAATCCTTCACCAATGGTGTGAGTGGGTTGGAAGAGGGCTTGCAGCCCTGGCAGTATGGTGGTTGTAGCCTGTGACACTTCCAGGCAGAAGCACTTGCTAAGGCACACCTAAGTTTCTGACTGCAGAAGCTGCAGGATGATGTTTGTTGTTTTAAGTGTCTAAGTTTGGAGCAATTTGTTAGGCTGCAATAGATTAATACAAAGGGTATGCACACCTCTTTTGATTGTGCCTTGTAGGAAGTTTACCCTGATTCCCACTCCTCCAGAAGGTTGATTTTCGGTAGTGTTAACAGATGAACTTCAGTAAGAGACAGTGCTGACATCCGGGCCACTGACTACACCCCTCATTCTTGAGAGCCTCTGTCTTGAGAAGCCAGTCCAGAGAGTGTGGATGGCTCCCTGACACCCACTCCTATTTCCAGGATATTTTTTCAGGGTGTCTGTCCTGCTGCATAACTGAGGTTCTGGCAGGCCTGTTGAGGAAGTCAGATGGGGTGCCTTTTCCCCAAAGCATTTGGGCATCCGAGCATAACCCAGGGGGCCATTCATCGGTCTCTGTGGTCCATGCCCTTTATTTTAATTGTAAAAGAACATAATTTGGTTGTTCAAATTGCACTGATATATCTACATTTTGAATTCATTTTAGAGTCCAGGGTACTTTATTGCATTCTCAGTAATTTTGGAATTTAGTGGAAACCAAGAAAATTCCACAGACTTCTAGAAACAAACTGACCCCTTCGGTGATGAGGAGGAGAGTGGATGGGAGGCCTAGCCATGCACCTCTTTCCTGCTTTCTTTCCCCTCCTCTGCTGTGACATCCTGCAGCTGGACACACGGCCTGGCTCCCCGGCCCTACCCACTGCTCCAGGAAGATGAAGCTACTAGGGGCTGGGGTGGTGTGAGGGGAACTAATGACCATCCCTGGGCTCAGTCCCTTCCTCAGGAGAACCCCATGTATTTCTGTAGCATCCTCCCACTGGCTGGCTGTGGTGAGGATTAATGGCCCTCTGCAAGGCTTTAATGGATCCGTAATCGGTTTGCTTCATTTAGGGTCTGCTGCCTGGGGAAGTTAATTGTGCACTTGGAGATACAGTAAACAAACCTCTGCCGTGGGACTCAGAGATCCAGAGCCCTCTTGTGTAGACATCTAGGGTATCCTGAGGGTCTGGTCCTGGCCCCATCCTAATAAAGTAGAATTTGGCCATGGGAAGTAAACTAATATTATTTATGTTCTTCATTCATCACTATGTTGGAAGGCCTTGAGGAAGTAATTCTTAACTTTTTCGGGGTCATGAACTCCATTCAGAATTTAAAAACTCACATATCCATATAGCCCCAGGAGAGCTTGCGGATTGCTTTTTTGAGGGGGGTAGTGGGGATTGCAGACACCCTGACCCTGTGTATACCTTCTTGGAAAGTTCACGGCCTCTCTCTTCCCCCATTGCAGGACATCTTTAAGGTGATCTTTTTGTTCATTTACTCATTTATCTGTTCCCCGATTTTTATTTTTATTCTTTTGGTACCGGGGATTGAACTCAGGACTTTGTGCTTGTGAGGCAGGTGGCGGCGGAACCATGAGCTAAATCCCTGGCCCTGTTCCTCAATTTATTTAACAAATATTTATTCAGCACCTACTATGTATTGGGGAGATCAGAATTTGAGCCAGACCTACAATGAATGTAAATTAGAGGGGTCTTTTGTGGAAATAGCAACTGTAACTGAACTTATTCAGGTGTTTGTTTTCTCTTCTTTTTCTCTCCAGGTAGATCCAGGAGTAAAGGGTGGGAAAGACATTAGTGAACATTTTTATTCTTTCAAATTGTCATGCATTTGACCATGCAAAAGAAGCTATTGACAGGACATGAGTTCATTCTAAGGCCAAGCCATATAGAGCTATCATAAGGTATTTTAAGCATCTTCTTTCTGATATGAAGTAGTATGTATACACCATTTCCATCTAAATTTCAAGTCTTCCAATTTCCCCAGCCCACAGAAATGAGAGACTAGCTCCCTGACATAGGTCTGAAGGAAAGGGTCACCAGCTTTCTGCAACTGGACCCCAGGATAAAAGAGAACAAGTTCCTGTTATGATTTGTCCAGTATCAAGGTTTTTAAAAGGAAGAGTCCTGACTGCTCTGAGCCCCTTTCCCTGGGTTAGCTGGATGTGTGATGCCCTTGGATGCTTCCATTTTTACCTTACATCATCAATATGGGGCACTGACTTGCACAGCTGGAGCAAGACACAGGGCTGTGGGGCTGAGGTGACGGTGTGTGGCAGGAGAGATGGAAAGAAGCCTGTGTATTGGGCCTGTCCACTGCTGTTCCAGAGTGGGTAACTGTGTCTGCCTGGTTTCTGCTGCAGTAACCACAAGCTGGGTAAGAACAGAAGTTTGGCTCATGGTTCAGGACTCTGGGAAGTCCCAGAGCATGGTGCTGGTGCCTGAAGAGGGTCTCATCACATGGACAAAGGTAGAAGGTCCTGTGGGCAAGGGGCTTGCCTTCAGGGCAGCAGAGCAGGTAAGAACCACCTGGGTCCCTTCTTGCCCCATCTCTCCATTGCACAGCTGGCAAAGTTATGGGCAAGGATGTCCCAGCATTGAATATGTCTGTGTTTCCGGTGCCTGGTACTCCTCACTGCAGGGATCCTCAGTTTACCTCCCTCCAAAGCATCACCTTCCAGGCTTCTTATACTTTAGATCTAGATCTCCTCCCAAAGCCTCATGGGCATAGAGATGGGGTTAATCCACTAATGAGTTTATAGCTAAATGTGATGTAGGGAGGTGAAACTTGGTTGGAGAAGGTGGGTCACTGGGAGCATGGCCTGGAAGGCTGTATCTCCCTTCCTTCTTGTTATGGCTTGTGCCTAGATGTCCCCCCAGAGCCTCATGTGGTCATAGGTGGGGCTTTTACAGGTGGCTGGATCTAGAGTGTGTGATATTGGGATTAAGTGCATGATGATGGGATCAAGGGTGTATGATAAATATATTAGTCCACTGATTGGCATAGTTTTGGGTGTGGATAATAGGAAGGCCCACCCTGGACCTGAGTTCTATCCACCTTGAGGACATGTAGCCTTGATAGAATATAAGGGACAAAAAGAGGCTGCTGGCATCATTTGCTGCTTTTTCACTACTTTGCTGCTTTGCTGCCTTCTGCCCTCCCTGAACTGTTTCTCCTCTGTGATGTTCCTTTGCCATGACACCTTGCCTTGAAGCCAGGTGACTATGGGCTGACCTCTGTAAACTGTGAGCTAAAATAATTCTTTCCTCTTTAGAGTTGTGGGTGTTGAGTATCATGTCTCAGCAGTGAGGGAAGTAACTAAGACAAGGCTCTTCCAGGGAGAGAGAAGGGCAGTGACTAACTGTGGGGAACAGGGGTGAAATCTAGGGGTCTAACTGCTTTTTATATGGGCTTTAATAGCTCCTCCAGGTTTGAAGTTCACCTTCTCTTTTACTTCCAGAAGTCATTGTCACCAATTTGTGAGCCTCTTATAGATCATGGGTATAATTGGGATCCTCTTGCTTTTGCCCTGGCAGATTTAGGATTTAGACCTTTTGGATCTGCTGAGTTGCTGACAACCTGTCTGCTTTCCAGCTTCCAAAACGTTGTGGCTGTCTTATCTTTTCTCATTTTTTCAACTTTGACCTTGTGTATATATACATTTAAAGAGGGAACAAAAGTAAATACACGTATCCAGTTTGCTGCTTGCCCTCTAATATGTCTTTACTATCTTCAGAGTGTTTCTTAGGTGTCTGAAGACAATGTTTGATGGTGAGTAATTAGAAGAAGTAAGAAGAGGAAACAGAGTGGGAGGTAGGGGCAGGGCAGGGTTGGGGAGGGACTCTTGCAAACTTCCAAGAGAGGCTGGTAGTGATGACCAGAGGATCCCTAGGTTTTCACATTTCCCTCTGGGGACACCAAGCCTTTCTGCAAAGCTGGAGAGCTGCTCCTGGGTCTTGGGCTCTTTCCCAGCTATGCACAGCCAAGAGGTGAGATGAACTCACCAAGATTGCTTCTGTTGTAGCCTCTAGGATCTTGGAGTGACTCAGAAAGAGATTTATTCCTGCACTTTCCCCACAACAGCATCTTCTCAAGAGGGACAGTTTCAGACCCTGCACCACCTGTCATCTGTCTTTGAGGTCTTCTTGCTAGCCTGGTTGCTCTCCCTTGGCAACACCTGAGCGAGCCATCTGCAGAAGAGCATATGCATGCAGCTCAGGTTTCTCTCAGATGCAGGCTTCTCCCCTACTCTGCTGGGCCTATGTCCAAGTATCCTTCACCCCTATTCCTGTCTCACAGGCTCTTGTGGATCCAGGAATCTCCCTTGAATGTGGTTGACCTGAGTCTCAATGCCCTTATGTTTGCTTGGCTCTAACATAGAGAATGGAAAACTCTAGATACCCACTCTCCTAATTTTCTTTTTGGCTGGGCTGGCTTGTCACTCTCTCCTCTCCTTTCTCTGAGTGTGATGTTGGTCTCTAGACCTACAGTAGCTGTTTGTGATATTGGAGAGGAGAATAAAAGATCAGGATTTTTGAGGAACTGAACAAAATGCCAGGGGCCAGTTCTTTTCAGACTCTTTGTTAATGTGAGAAAATAAATTGCTATTTCTTTAAGCCACTGTTAGTTAGGTTTCTGTTCCTTGCACCTAAGTGCACTCCTAACAGATACACTACATTTTAACAACTCTGGCTGACCACCTGCCTCAGGATGAAACACACTTGTTCTTCTTGGCCCCCAAGGATGCTCTTGATCAGTGCAGTTGTTATGTTTGCCCATTCACACAACCACCTAGGGCCCTGGGCCTGTCCCAGTCAGAATGATATAGGCAAATTTCATCCCTGTCTCCAATAAGTAACCTCATGGGCAGATTAGTCAGTCATTTGCTCAAGACAAGGCAGGAAGTGTCTGTAGCTGCACTTTCCCACCATCATTCATGGTCACTGTCTCTGGTTCCAGAGACAAAGGATCCCCCCGGGAAGGAAGAGGAGCAGGCTGGTGGGCTGGAGGTGGGAGGCCTGGTCTGCATGGTGGAGATGCTCCTGAGCTTGCCAGCTTTCCAGGCTTTCCAACCTATAGCTCATAGGCAGCTAGGTCTCCTCCTGCTGACGGAAGTAGGGGAGGCAGGAGGAGGAGCCTGCACCACGAAGCCCTGCAGAAGGCTTCCAGAGTTGGTGAGTGTCAGCCTTGGAGAGGCCCCTATAGGTGAGCTGGTCTCAAGTCTTGCCATGGCCGCTGCCCTGCTGGCCATCTCCTACATTCAAGGGGATGATCTTTTGTCTTCCTGAGTGGAGGTGGCCCTCGGGCAGGCTGCTCATCCGAGCTTGCTTTCAGAGCTCAAGTTCTCAGGCTGAGATCTGTGATTAGTGGGATGTTTATAGATGCTGAGGCTCTGGATCCTCTCTGGACTGTGGGAAGCACGCACTGGGACCTCCCATAGTGATAGCTGGCTTGGAGCCCAGCCCGGGGGGAGAGGGTGAAGAGTAGGGGCATTGTTCTCTGTGGGAAGAGTCCAGCCCTAGGACAGGCCTTCACCAGGGAAGGCTTCCTGGGATTTGTTTGAAGAGAAGGCCCAGAGGAGCCAACACCCCAGGAAGTCACACTTTTCTACCTCTCTTCAGTGAGTGCTGTTTCATTGGCTTAATTTCTCTATGGGGTGGGTGGAGCCTATGAAACCGAAATGTCACATGGGAGATGATGAGGCAGGAGTGATGTGGCTTTGCCTGGTAGTATCCTGAGATTCTTCACCCGGGCCACATGATAATGGGTCTCCTTTCCATGCTCAGGGGGCAGCAGGAAGGAGGGGGCCTGGATCACAGCCTTTCGCTTTGTGGGGAATCACTCAGCTGCTCCAAGACCTTGCTAACAGGGCTGTGGGAGCTTTAGGCAGGGAGCTCCTAGCACAGGGATGAACCCCCAGACCCTCCAGGGGCTGCTGTAGAGTGAGAGGAGGCATCCTGAGTACTGGAGGACAGGCCTGTTCATGCAGAGTGGGGAGTCAGGGTGGCCTCAGCAAGGGAGGGCAAAGTCAGTCTTGGAGGCTGAGGAGGATGTTGAGTAGATGGGGAGAGATGGGGCAGCCAGGAAGGTGAGGGATGGGAAGGCTGAGCCTAGCCATACGGGTGCTGGAGGTGAGCCTGGGAAGGGGGTACCCTGCAGCCCAGGAGGCTCACAAGAGCCTGCTCAACAGGTCAGGTGTTGATTGATGGTTTTTAGGTGACAGTATCAGTCTAGCCTGGGTGTGATAGTTTATTAATCAGATTACTGTCACAAGAACAAATAAACCACATCTCAGGAGACAGATTCATGCTCCTGTCTGGTTCAAAAGAGGCTCAAAGCAGCAGCTGAAGGACTTCTTAGTAACAAGCTAGGTGGCTGGGGGAGACCATGTGGAGTGAAGGGGGCAGGAGATCCACTGGCCTCTGCAGAGGACCCTTCTTCTTGGAAGAACCTGCTGTCATTGTCTTGCAGGCCTCCATTACTAAGCCTGAGGCTGGGGTTTCTCCCCACAGGGGACAAGTGCGGAGGCAATAACAATCTCAGTAACTTTGTGCCAGGCACAGCTCTGCAGGGTCATTAGCACATTTAATTCTCACCGTTGTTTGATCCAGGTACAAATATTACTCCCATTTTACAGATTAAAACACTGAGGCTCAGGGATGTTACCTGCTCGGAGAAGGGCCGACTTCTGAGAGCAAATGTTCATAGAGTAGAGACAATGTGCTTGGTTTGTGCTTCGCATCTGTTAACATAGTGGGTCCTCGCCATGGCCCCATGCAACAAATATCATTCTTAGTATCCACCGTCCAAGGAAAAATGAGTATCAGAGAGGTTGGGGAGGTGGCCATGGATAGATCGTGTGAGCACTGCAAGTTACAAATGGAACAGTAGTCTTTCAAGGTCTCAAGTGTTTCCCTTCTTTGTTCCTTAGGGTACTGTTCTGGACACAACATCTGGGCATATCTGTTTTTCTATGTTGGGACTTTTGCTTACACAGCTGATTCTTCTGACCTTGTATCCCAGGGAGACAGTCCTCAGAGGAACCTCGATAATAGCCCATCAAAAGGTCTGGATCTCGGTATGTATGTTAGAAGTGTAGATGCCATGAGAGGAAAGGGTTTTGTGGTCACATAAGTTAGGGAAACTCTTGATTCCACATAATAAGTGGGGCTCTGGGCTGCCGGACTTTTCAAAGCCTTTAGTAGAGCCAAGTTAGTCTGTAAGTGGGGCCTCCTGTGTGCAAGGCCTCCGAAGAGTACTAGTCCAACAAATACCTTGTTGTTGCAATATCCTGTATCTCCCCGACCTGGTGCTTTGTGGTCATGGTTGGGAAAACAATTGGCAGAGCAGAGCTGACCTCTGGAGGTCTTGCCCAAGCCCCTCATTTCAATGTTGGGCAAAATAAACCCTGGAGGAGAAAAGAATTTCTTGGCAGAGCCAGCATGGCCTTGAGGCTCAGGATCTTACTGGACTCAGCCTCTTGAGCAGGTTCCCTGTGGCTCCGTCTCCTGCTCAGGGACTCCACAATTTCTGGGTCCGTAGAGGGGCTACTTCTTCTTTTCAATGAACCCTTGTGGAAGGGATTGGGATGGGTGCCTGGGGATTGGGCTTCACCCTTGCCTGAGTCCAGGCCTTTGATATGACCCTGGGAGAACATCTTGTCCCCTCTCCTGGTCTCAGAGTCACACAGATAAGTGAGTGGGACCCTGGTACAAAGCTGTCATGGCTCTGACCTCCCCTGGTGGAGTCATTTGCAGGCCAGTGAGGTGGGGACCACATTGATGGGTCACTGAGCTCTGTGGGCCAAGAGACAAGGCCAGATCCAGCTTCTGTAGGAAGCTTCCTTTGTGACCTGGGGACAGCTGGTACTGTGGGCTCTGACAGTGAAAGGGCTGGGTGTCCCTGGCCCAAGGTGACTGTGTTTGGCCAAGATGCAGTTTTGGGTGTCAGGCAAGGCCAGAGTCAGGAAGCCTCTGCGTGTCACAGTTGTTCTGTGAGACTTCCCCATATGGAGGTCCACCTTGCCATATCTTAAACAGCCCTTCCTGTTCATGCTACAGACACTTAGGGAGAGCCCAATGGGAAGAAGGCTCCTGTTAGGTCCAGAGGTGGACAGATGGACAGAGTCTTGGTTGCAGGTTCTGGAAAGCAAGGCTTGAGTGCAGGAAGGCAACAGAGGGTCTGCTCCCAGGAGGAGGGGGGACAGCAGAGACTAGAAAAGGAGAAAAAGTGCCTATGAGGGTAACTGAGGCTGCTTCAATGGCCATAATGCTTAGAGCACTGGGTCTCCTGGGACAAGAGCAGAGGCAGGGTCAGTTTGCCCCTGGCTCCCTTCATCTAGTCAGAGGTTTGCCTCTGGGAGCTTAATCCCTCTCACTTCTGGCTGTGCTGCTAGGCCCGAGCAGGTTCCCATATGCCTGGGGACACATGACACAAGTGTGAGGTGAGCACTGTCAAGCTCGGTGAATGTGAGGTCATCTGACACCTGTCACTGAGATGTGGCTGAGATGGAGGTGGGCACAGGGGTGTCACAAGGAACCCCAGAGGTATTTACCATGTCTGTCTGTCCCAGGACTTGAGGAAGTTGGAGGGTCTCAGGCTTGGGAAGAGAACACAGTGAGCCCAGCTCTCTGGTGCATAGCGTGGTTCCCACGTGGCCTCCTCTGCAGTTTGATCATCAGTGTCTGACAACCATATGGCACCACATACCCTGTCACAGACAGTTGAAAAGTGGTTGCTTTTGGAAAATGGAGTCGGAGGCCCAGCTCCTGCCACTCTCTTCCTGGGCAGGAAGCTACTGTTGCCCCTAGAATATCCGAAGAAGGGGCAGAGGGAGGATTTATGCATTGCCTTCAGATTCAGGAAATCTTATCTGCCATCTTTTTTTCCCATTAAGTTTATTGGTACATTTTAGGTATAAAATACAGTTACATTCATCATTGGGATCTTGTACCATTACATGAGTCTCTTGGTTCTTATTTTTTACCCCTTCCCCTGCCCTCCCTTCACCCTCTTCACCCTTCCCTATTTGCAAAGACTTTGTTTCCATTTTTTTCCTTTTCTTGTAATTTTTCTTTTCCTTTCTTTCCTTTCCCCTACCCCTCCCACTTCCCCTACTCCTTTAGACATTTTGTTCCTATTATACAGTATCAATTATACATTTTAAAATTACAATAACAAAATTTAGAGGACATTACCACAGATTTTACAGAATTTAAAAGGATATAGAAAGCATAGTACAAAAATCTTTTTTTGAAATAAATTCAACAACTTCTAAGAAGTACCTTGGAAAACAAATTAATGAAACTGACTCTGGAGGAAATATAAAATTTGAATAGCGCCTGTTAGAGAAAGTATATTCCTAGCCCGAAAACCTACCTATATGACAACAACAGGCTCATATACATTTTGACTGATGAATTATATCAAAGATTTAAAGCAGAAAAAAGAAACACTTCTCTCATTTTAGAAAATCAACATTGTGCTAATACTAAAACTGGATAAAGATAATAGAAGAAAAAAGTATGAACAGAGATAAAAAATTTGTTTAACAAAACAAACTATTAGAAGTCAGAACTGGCAGTATGTAGAAAGTGGTTTTATTATGGGGATGGCAGTATTGGTTCAGCATTGGAAGATCCACCCACATAAGTCATCATTTAACAGAGGAAAGGAAAAAGCCATATGATCCTGTCAGTAGTTTCAGAAAAAGTATTGGACTAAATTCTACAGCTGTTCATGGTAAAAGCTATCAGGAGCCTAGAAGTAGAACAGAACCTGCTCAACACATAAGACATGTACTCCATACTTTCAACAAAAACGCTGTATATGAATGGAAAAGATACAATGCTTTCTCCCTAAGGTGGGGAACAAGGGCAGATATACTTACTCTTCATCTGTCCATTAAACTTTGAAACATAGGCCCAAACCAAAATCGTCTGGCAATAAAAAGAAACAATTAGCATAGGATTGGCAAGGTAGAAGCAAAATCTTTATATGTAGATGAAATGATCACCTACAGAGAAAATTCTAAGAAATCTCTAGGAGCCCCTAGAACTTATATTTGAATTTAGCAGGATTAGAAAACACAAGGTATATATAAAAATTCAGTCTATGTATACTTGCTAGAAATGAAGAATTGGATATTGAAATTTAAAAGTTATGTAGGAGTACAAAGGACCTAGAAAAG
>NW_004624737.1:22836418-22914684 GCF_000247695.1 Heterocephalus glaber
TGTGTGTGTGTGTGTGCGCTGCTGGCACCCATGCAGCTCACCTCCTCTGTGCTGGGGGCAGTGGTATGGCGGCTCAGAAGCCTTCTCCTTGGCACTGGGAGTGACTCACCTCCTCTGCACTCCTTATCTGCCATCTTGAAAACATTTAAGTTAGAAAATGAAGGTGGATTTTCCCTGTAGCTCCTGAATTGCTAATACAATTTTTATAATGTGTTCTTGAAAAATGTTAATCTCAACCTTAAAAATGAGCCCTGCTAAGGCTTCTGAAGTGGTTCTGACCCAGTTAGTGTGCACCATCCCTGCATGGTGGATCTGGAAGCAGCATCTTCAACTGCTTCCAATGCTGGGAAGCTGTGGTGTGGAGGATGTGTGGCTCCACAAACCAGTGAGTTCCTGCATCTCTCTGTGGCCACCAGAGCATCATTAACAGAGTCCTTGTGGATGTGGCATTAATTCTGTCTGTCACACTGAAGGAGCCCAGGCTTCCTGTTCACTAGTGTTTGATGCCAGAATAACTCAAGTGGAAATACAGATCCTTTCCTGTCATCTGGAAGGTTCCACAGGGAGATCCTGAGCAGAGGCACATGCAGGGGCCTGTGGGAGGGTGGACAGGGGCCACTGCTACAGGCTGAGACTAAGGCAGCCACTGAGGAACCCTGATGTCCTGGTCCTGTCTTGGGCGTGATACAGGGTGGGCCTAGGGACATGTTGCTATTGAGGACAGGACTGTGGCAGGAAGGGCCTGGCAAGGGTGGAGGCAGCAGAGGCAGGGACAAGATCCACAGCTTAGTTGGTCAAATTCCAGGTCCCAGACTCATCCTGTCCAGGTTAAGTCTGTGGCTAGAGGCTTAGGTGGGGACAAGGAGATACATGCATCTGATCTTTGAACATCATGAGAATGGAGGAAGAGCATTTATGCTGGAAACCAGAATTGGATAAAGACAAGATCCCACTAGTTGGTGAAGGGACACTCTTGAAAGAGGAAAAGATGCAAGTGGAAGGGACAGCCCTATGTCAGTGGGCTGTATGAGCCCAGGGTGGGCTGGAGAGACAGAGAAGTCTGGGTGGCAGCAGAGAGAACTCATACCTGGCTTGGGGGAAGGGTTGCTCACCTGCGCTCACTGTAAGGGAAGGCCCTGGAGCCAGTGAACTCTTCAGCCTATGAGAGAGAAGGCTGGATCCATGGGAAGCCAATCAGATCTCTCTCTGGGAATTTGGGATGGGGACTGGAGACATTAGTCAGGAGGGTAGAGGCACTGAACCCCAGGAAGTCATGTTTGAATGTTTGAGGCAGGCATGAAGAAGTTCAGCAAGTGAGGGAAGACTGAAGAGACCAAAGGCTAAAGAGAAGCAGAGAGGCCCTGAGGGTAGTGTGGGGGCTGGAGAAGGCAGCAAGCCTGTCCTGCCATCTCCTGGGCCCTATTTCCCAACCCTGCACTTCCTGCTGCAGTTCTGTGGCTCCTGCATATATTCCCATGCCTCTGCTTAAAGTCCAGTTGTAAGCTGATATGAGTAGATATCAGTTACTGGCATCTGAAGAGTCCCAGGAAAGCCAATGTCCCCATTGTCATGTTGAGACAGAAGCATGTAGGAGGAGGTTGGTTAGGAGTGGGGGGTTTTGCCGCTGTTTGCATACCTGGAACGTGCTGGATCCCATCAACCCACCCTTGGGTCCTTCCTGGAGAAGGGCAGACCAAGCTGGTGACCGTGCATGGAAGAGCCACCCTGGCACTGAGGGTGCCTGGACCCTTCCCTGGCACATGAGGAAGGACCAAATATCCCACACTCATCCTGGAGAGAGGCAGAGTGGGAGAAGGACATAAAAAGCCCTTTTGCTGTTTGCAAGTTTGTTAGAGGAAAAGAAGCAACAGTGTTTTGTGCTTTCCAAGGGTGTTATCTTAGATTCCATGGTCAAGGATGCATTTTTGGTTCAGTGTAGGGGATACCTTCTCCTGGAGCTGCCTGCTACAGAATGGGTGGCCTTGGGCCTAGGAAGCTCCCCATTTCTGCAGCTGAAAGACCATTTGGAAGGGTGTCACAGGGCCTATGGGTATGGAGTTAATATTGTGGACTTGACAATGGGAAAGGACATCTTCTCCTGCAGATATGGCCCTGTCTTGGGGCACAGATACTCCTAAGTCATGACCAAGACCAAAAAGAATGTCTTCATCTGCAGGTTTAACCCTGTCCGGGAGCAGGGGCAGCCCTGAGCCATGACATGTGAGCCAACTGAAGAACCTGAAGGGCCCCCTGGCCCATTCAAAAGGCAGGTGGGGCCCCTGGTCCAGATGAGCCGCTGGGACTGCAGAGGCCAAGGAGAAGGAGAGAAGTGTTTCTGGACAAGGCTCTACAGCAGGAGGGAAACCTGGGGACAAACTGGTATTGAGATGGGACTTAAGCATGCTTTGTATTGAGATGTGTGGAGTCGCCTCCTTCTTTATTCTCTCCTCATAGTAAATTTCAGTAAAACTTTGAGACGTGACAGTGCTTTTGAAGTTGGATTTCTTCCTGAGTATGAGGTGTGTTTAGAGCAGGCAGGGGCCCATGGATGGGAGATGCTGTGATCTCTGAGGGTGAGAGCAGGAGAGGCCAAGGAAGCCCACAGATTCTACAACTGACATACCTTGTCTCTTCATTTCTTGAGCTGTGGGACTAACTTCCTGGTCAGGTGGCCGGTGTTCCCTAACTGCTGCCTCTCTGCCAATCTCAGGATGCCTGGTGCCCCCACCTTCCTCAGAGGGCTACAGCTACAAGTGCGCATCTGAATTCCATCCAAGCCTGACCCAGAACTATGTCTCTGTAGCGGATGTCCCAGTGCCCCTTGTCTGCTAATTTTAGACAAAGGAGGGAAATAGGCTATTTGAGAAACTGGGTTAAAAGGATTGTGGTGCCTCTCCAGGGAGGCAGGTTACAAACCCAAGGCCTTCCACTGATGGCAGAAACAGTTTTGGTGAGGCAAGGGGCAAGAAGAGAGCTCAGTGCAAATTCTTGCCCGGTGTCTGTCTCAGAAAGTGACTTGTGTGGAATTTCTCTGTGGAACCAACCCATTTACTTAGCTTGGCAAAGCAGATTGGAGCTGTGGCCATTTCTGGGGCAGCTGCAATCCGGCAGCTTTTTGTAATTATCTGTTAGTAATTATCTGCTAAGACTTTGGTAAACAGCAGCCTGTTTAGCCATCCTTGAAGAATTAAATCATTACGTTTATTGCTCTATCCACTTGCTATTAACCTCCTAAGCGGCTTTTCCACCTCAGAACTAGGGTTTTCATTTGATGAACTCTAAGGAGAACATTAAAACCAGGAGGCATGGAGGGTGGAAGCTGCTCTTCCCTGTGGCTGGCAGGAGGTAAATCTTGTTGATTGCAGCACTCCATCAGCGAGTCTGTGTCAGGCGTCCTCTTGTGGCTGCATCCTTGACAGTGGCAAATGCTTTTTAGGAAAGAAATGTTGCATAGGGAGCAGATCTTAAGAAGCAGAGAGCCTAGGGAGTGCCTGGAGAGTCCTGGAAAGGGACACAGGCAGCTAGGCAGGCTGTTATCTGAGGTGGGGGGGATGAATGTGCTGCACAGTCTGCTGTAAAGGGCTTTGGAACCAAGAGGGATGGCCGAGGTCTTCATCTCTCTTGGAGGGTGCAGTGAATTCAGCTGCTTGGGTGAAGGTCCAATGAAGTTCAAGGACATGACTTCAGCTAGAGTTTGCTCTGCTTTTCCTTTTCCCATTGTTCTTTCATTTCTGGACATTTCATGGACAACTCCATGAGGTGAGCCTGCTGTACAATCTGTTGGCCCCTGATCCGTGGGTCTTTAATCTAGACACTGTTAGTGAGGATGGTGAGCTTCTCCCAGATGTAATCTCAGAGGCCACAGGTCATCAGAATAATGTCTTTGGCTGCCTGATATCACTAGTCATTTTCCTGCTGGTTGGCATCTACCACCGGAAGGGATTTGGAGGTGATGATTATGATGATGGGGGTATTCTGTACTCCTCAGGGGCCATGGTGGGATTGTGCTCTTGGGGCAGAGGGTAACGACACAGGCTAGCTCCCAGGAGCTCCTCTCTCTGAGGGCTGCATGCATTGGTGGGAGCAAAGCCATGCCCTGACATGCAGCAAGTGGGCAGTGGGTTTTCCAGGGGCCCTAGACAGAAGTCACAAGGGGCCTTAGCTCTGAATGCCAGTCAGCTGTCAGGCACTGTGCTAAGCCTGGGACGCATGATCCAAGGAAACCAGACAGACTTTGGTCTCAGGCAGAGGCAGAAGGGAAGACCATAATAAATCTCAAAACGTGAGCAGGACCAGCAAGGATGCTGCACACGGGCAGGCTTCTGGACTCAGGCCACTGGCTCTAATAGAGACTGATATTCAGACCTAATTCTCTAACTTGTTCCTTAAGCTCTGAAGCCATTGTGAATAAGATGAAATAAGAGGCAATAAATGAATAGGATCGATGTAAATTCATTTGGGAAGAGGCCATTGTAATGTTTCATTCTGGAAATGCTTTCGAAGGTGAACCTCCCTATCTTTTTAACAAACAAGAAACTCTGGTGTACAATAGTGGAACTTTGAAAAGCCTCAACTTGGATCATAAGGTTGATCAAGAGAGTTTTTAAGTATATTAAATGAATTTACATGCAAGGATTTAGAAAAACAGAATGATTTGCATGTTAGCACAAATTACTTTAATTGATCAGTTCTGAGAAATAGGGATTTTATAGGAAAACAGGTTGTGTAGTCGTTTTACCTTTTGGGTAGGGACTTTTAAACTTGAATTGCAGCAGAATGAATGTGGGAGATTAAAATGCTGATCCCTCCAGATCTACTGAACCCTAAATCTCTGGGGGCTTGGGAGCCAAAATCATGTAACCCTGACATGTTGTCCCTCAACAAAATGGAAGGGATGCGGAAAGAGCCCCTGAGGAACACTCCAGTGCCCAGGCACTGCCTGCCCTTCCAGGGGCTCTCGGCTATCTCCGAAGTCCCTTTTGCTCTGGTTTTGCCTCTCCTTTTCCACCCTTTGGGGCTTCCTCCCTCCCTGTTCTGGCTCCGTCTTGCTCCTGCCCTGAAGCTCTTCTGTGTCCCAGCTCTGGCACCTTTTTTTGCTTTTTAGAAGGGAGCGCCTGCCAGACAAACTAAGATCCTGAAGGTGGAAAGTCCTCCTCCATCAGCCTGAGGAACTGGAAGCAGGCAGGGCTGAATGACACGGAGCATCCTGCCCTGCCCCCATCCCACTGCTGCTCAGTGGAGTGACACACGTGCAAGTGGATTGCCACCCTGCAGAATACCTGTGAAATTAAGAGGTCAGATCTTCCCTAAAGCATCAAGGCAAGTCTTCCCATTTGGCAGTGCAAATTCCTTCAGTGTGAAATACACTCATCCGCCACAGTCAGCCCCAAACAGGGCACTTCACCTCCCCCACCATAGCCTGGAGGCCTTCCAGTAGGTCAGGGCCATGCTAAACTTTGGCAGAGCTGAGGGACACTGGGCAATGTACCCACAGCAGGAGGGGAGCTGGGGAAGAATCAGGCCACATGTATGGAATCTGTGGATGAAGAGAGGATGGAGATGACTATTTTCAGATCTGGGTGACAGCTCAGGACTGTTCCCAGCAAGGACCAGGAGCCATGTGTGAGGGCCTTGGGGAGTAGGGCCTAAAGGAGGTTTCCAGAAAGGTGCTTGCAGCAAAAAAGGTGCTTAAATAGCCCCATCTGCAACTGTATGAAAGGGCCCAGGAAGCAGAGGACTTTGCTCTGGTCTCAGCCAAGCCCTGGAACTAACCAATAGTGACTTCAGCAAGTCAGTTAGTTCAATCTTACAGAGACCTAGCACCTACTGTTGGCAGATGCTTGTGGACCCTGGTCACATGGAGTCTCAGACAGGTAGTGTGAGCAGACAGATACTGAGACAGGGCTGAGAACAGAGACATGAAAGAACTGCACTGGGCCTATGGAGGGAGGCATCCATGTTTCTTTTTCTTTTTTAATTAAGTTTATTGATACATTTTAGTTATACAGTACAGTTATATTCATCATTGGGATCTTGTACCTTTACATGGTGTATCTGGGATCTTATTTTTTTCCCATTCCCTTCCTTTCCCTTCACCCCCTCCACCCTTCTCTATTTACAAAGACTGTTTCCAGTTTTTCCTTTTCCCTTCTTTCCTTTTCCCTACCCCTCCCACTTCCCCTACTCCTTTAGACCTTTTCTTCCTATTTCACATGGGAGCCATCCATGTTTCAAGGGGATAAGTGAGGGAAGCAGGGTGAGGAACAGAGGAGGTGACAGTTGAAGTGAGCTTTGGAAGTTGAGGAGTTCCCTATAGGGCTCTGCCACGTGCCAACCAGAGGAAGCATCATAAAAGCATGGCTCCAAATGGCCTGTTACATCTAGAGACTTGGGCAGGGGATGGCACACCTGAACTTTGGGCTTGGTTTCCTCTCCAGCCTGGCTCTTGCATTCAGTGGCTTCATCCTGTGGTGGGCTTGCTTTACTGGCAGAGTGCAAGCTCCTAGATGGCCTCCAGGGACTCATGCTGTGTATACGTGTGTGGGTGTGTGTGTGGGGAGGCCTCCTTCCACACTGAGCAGGGCTGACCTGTGTGACCAGAATACCGCACAAGGGAAGGGGTATGACTTCCAAGGGAAGGGGTGTGACTTCCAAGGCTGGGTCCTAAAAGGTCCAGCAACTTTCACACTGGTCGGTTGGATTGCATTCCGGACAGGCCTAGACCCGTGCTCCTCAGTGCCAGCCTGCCAGCCACATGGCAGTGGGTTCTCCAGCTTCACATGAGACTTCAGAGAACTGTAGCCCAGCTGGCACCTGACTGAGGAGAGCCTGTAAGATAGCACTTCCTTCTTTCCTGACCACAGAAGGTGTGGGAGGTATTATATGGTTATTCTTTTGCTAAGCTGTGGGCAATTTCTTACCTAGCAGCAGGCAACTAGCATAGTTAATTGTTGAGGGAGGTAGCTTTGCTAGACTGCTCCACTCTGGTTACTCCTGTCCTATAAGCTCCCCATCCCTACCAAGAGTGGCCCGGATATGGTGACTTGTTCCTAAGGGAAAAACATGGCACAAATGATAGGATGTCACTCTGAGATTACATTATGAAAGGTTGGTTTCCATCTTCCTTGCTTCTCTTGCTCTCTCTGTGGCTCTGAGGGATATCACCTGCTATGTTGTTGGAGAGCTCCACATGACCAGGAACTGAGGGAGGCCTCTGATCCCACAGCAGTGAGACTCAGAGGCCTTAGACACATCCATGGCTGGAAAGGAATCTGTGAGTAACCACATGAATGGCAGTGGACGCCCCCCCCTCAATTGAATCTTGAAATGGTCAAAACTCTAGCAAGTCTCTTGATATCCGAGGCTTGTGAGAATCTCTGTCTGAACTAGAGCACGTAGTGAAGCTGCATCTGCATTTCTGACTCACAGAAACTCTGTGGCAATAAATGTTTGTTATTTTAAAGCTACTAAATTTGGGGGTCATTTGTTACACAGCAGCTAATAGAGCTCTGATAAATACTACTAGCCTGACCCATCCTGTTCCCTGGTGAACTTGGCTTTTCTCTGGTCTTGGGTTTCAGGCTTCCACTCTAACCTTGGTCAACCAGGGGCTCAGAGTAGGTGGGGGCCATTGAGAGGATGAGAACTCAGGAAGCATACCCTAATACCTGCTGATTTCTGGAGGACCAACTCAGCTTGCATAAGATGACAGGAGGCTGCCATGGCATGGTTGTTGAGCATAGCATTGAGACACAGGGCCAGGCCAGTGCGTACTGCCTCTTCCTGTGTGAACCATAGATGCCCCTGTTTCTAAGTGGCCCTCCTGAAGCAGAGAAGGAAGCTGTAGCTGGGCAGTTTGATCAGCACCAACCAGAAGACCAACATGAAGACTAAATGAGGACTGGGGATTTAGCTCAGTGGTTCCGCCACCTGCCGCGCAAGTGCAAGGTCCCAAGTTCAATCCCCAGCACCAAAAAAAAAAAAAAAAAAAGAAAGAAAGAAACTGAGCAATATTAATATTACCTTCTTAGCCCTGGGACACAGCAGGTGCTTTGTGCAAGCTTGACCTTGAAGGTGTCAGGAGACTTGATGTCACTGGCTTCATTGCAGGGCCTTTCACTGTGAAGACTGCAGGGTATCCTGGAGCCTGGGCTGGAATATATTGTGAGGATCCCTAGTCTTCAAGGACAAGGGAGTCTCACCTATACAGTCACCCTGGCTTTTCTTGGGGCTTCCCTGAGGAATGTTCTCCCAGACCAAGCCACCACCTTGCTCTACTGAGTCTGGGCCTGAGCTTTGGATCCTGTCAGGAACACCAAGGGATGGTGACACTGCAGAGTTCCTCCTTTCCATCTGCAGCAGGGGCTGAGAGTGTTTATTCCTTGCTATGTGAAGTGATGATTTAATTCTTGCTTGGAATATCATTCAGCTGAAGTTCATGCAGAAGGAAAACATATTTCAGCACCCACCAATTTCCATATAGATAAAAAAGAAAAAAGAGAAAGAAAACAAGCACAAGTAGATCTTCACCAACTATGCATTTGAAACCTGTTTCTCAAAGATGGATTGCTCTGTTAGGGCGCTAAGAGCTTTTCTTGACTTGTCAACATTTTATCCCCCCCACAAACATTCTTGGCTATAAATTATTCATTGCCCAGTTAGTGGTTAAAAAAAAAAAATAGATGCCTGGGGCTGAGGCACTTTCTTAATCTTCCTTCTGCTTTTCAGATTCAAGTTGTTTTTTTCCTTCACTGCTGGAAATGTAGAAATAACTAGAAATCTCAGGACTCTGAGGTTGGTGGCTGCAGCCTAATGAAGCAGCATGAGCCCACTGTGAGCTTGGCTGGGCCATGCGAGGGTTGGGGGTGGGGCAGTCATGTAGAGTTTTGGGTAAGGCAGGACCCTGGGGTTATCAAATATATGCATATTCAGGAGTTTGTTGTGTTGGGCGCTACTGTTTTCCTTCCTGTTGGCAGGAACTCCAGGATTTTCATGGAAAGCAGAGAGGAGACTCGATTCCATTCTACCTCAGCCAGCAGTTGGAGATAACCTCGGCCATTCTCTACTCACCTGTTTCCACGCTCCCTAGATCCCTTCCAGGTTGGGGTCCTGCCTGGGGACAATGGTTACCTTGTGATTCTCCCTTTCTTGTCCTACACATTCCTTGGCCTTGTAGAGGCCCTTTGCAATTTCTGATCTCCTCCTTCCTCGTGAGTTCTCAGTCTACCACTTCTCTGCCCCATGAGACATGGGCTGGAGGGATGTGGCTTCAGAGCTTGGGCCCTGTATTAGTTTCTGGGGACAACTGCAACAAAGTATAGCAAACAGGATGGTTTAAAGGAACAGAAGTCCATTGTCATATCATTCTGGATGCCAGTAGTCTGTGAGCAGGCTGGGCTTCCTCTGAGACTCCAGCTGGAATCCTTCCTTGACTCTCTCTCTCTAGGTCCCCGGGAGTTCCCAGCCTGAGGCTGCAATCTCTACCTCCATGGTCAGGTGGAGTTCTCCTTGTATGTCTCTGTCTCTGTACTCAAGTTCTTCTTATAAGGCCACCAATCCTATTGGCTTTAGGATCTGTTCTATTCCAGTAAGCCTCCCCTTAACCTCATTAATTATATCTGCATTAGCCTCATCTCCAAATAAGTTCTCGGGGGTCAGTGTTTTAACACATACTTTCGGGAGACTCAATTCAATACATCACAGGCTGAGAGAAGAGAGGCGTCCTCAGTGATATAGCCCCCAAGGGGAGCATCAGAGACGTTCCCACCCGTGGAGGCCCTACCTCCCCAGGAAAGCACTTGCACTCAGTGATCTGCTGCCCCAGCCTAGAAGCAGGTCCATTGCTGGGCAAGTGCAAAGACCCTGTCCTTTCAGGCCTGAGTGAAGGAATATGAGAAAAGTGGGCCAACTGTAGGATACTTCACACAGGAACGGGACCTTCCTTGGGCAGAGCAGTTGGCATGGGTGTTGTCCTAGTGGCCTGTTCTGAGGGCTGAGCCATCTACCTGCCATTGGTGGTGGAGGTGGCCTCTTGTTGGCTCCTGAGTCCAGAAAGGATTTTCTGGGACTTCGCCTTTACTCCCAATTTCTCCTCTCCTCTGCCATGGGGGCTTTGCTAAAACAGTGTTTCTGGATGGGTTCTCAAAAACCTCTGAGCTCCTTTCTCATATAGGGAGAACTGGCTGGGGTCAGCTAAATGGCTTCTGTGGAACCTGTATTCTGCCATGCCATGCAGTTTCATGCAGGGAACAAAGGATGGGACTGTGCACTGTGTTTCAGGTTTCACACAGCATTATCCCCCAACCCTCCCCGCATCTTGGTGAAAAGAATTGATTTTATTCCCAAATATTTGTATTGGAGACTAATGCTATGGGAGAAGAGTGGCCAAGTGTTTGGCTTTTGGAGAAGATTCCAGACTGCTGGGTTTGTAAACACTATGGATGTCTGTGCTATGTCAGGCCAGCTCTGCTGTCCACTGCCCCAGCTACTGCTACGGTATATTGGGATCTGTTATCCATAGAGCAGACCAAAGAGGCAAGGACCTGACGGTCCCTGTCCACTCTTACTGGCTCTGGTTGTTATTTTTCTGGGTCATTCACCTTTGGTTCAATTTAAGTTTATTTTAAGTCAGATTAAACAATTTTAACTGGAGGCCCTGGTGTTTCTCCAAGCCCAGGCAACCTCTAAGCATGGGTGTAAGTCAGTTTGGAACAAAAGCAGTTGAAGGAGAGGACAGGAGATGAACCTCTGCTTGTGAAAGTTGAGGAAGAAAGGAAGTATGTACCAAGCACTCTAACACACTGTATTTTACTTAATCCTGACACTAGTTATCTGTGTCCCAACTGCAGAGGAGGAGATGGAGGCTTAAAGGGACTAAGTGACCAGCTAATAAGAGACATAGCTTAACAGATCCAAGGTTTCTGAAGGACAGGATTTCTCCTTTAGGCAGGTTGCTTCTACATCCCTCTGATCACACTATGGTGAGTGGTGGCCCGGGCCCAATAAGCTTTGAGCAACTGAAGTTTCTTCCCAGGTCTGAGGGGCCAAGTAGAAACCTTTGGCACCAAGTGCTGCCTTCTTACTGGCTGATTGGGGAGCTGCATGTGTGGCACATCTGGGTGTGCACTGTAAAACCCCGAACCACTGCCTGTGTCCTGGGGCACTTGACAGGCAGTGACTCAGGGAAAAGGCACATCAAGGACCTGAGGCAGGGACTCTCTCCTGGGAGCGTCTAGTGAAAATTCTTTTTCCATTCAAAGACTTGAGAGTCAACTGAGGGAAAGTGTTTTGAAATGAAAGCTTTGCAGGGAACACTAAGAAGAATTTTGCAGAACTTTCGATGGCTTTGAAGAGAAATGGGAGTAGTGAAACCTTAAAAAAATCAAATTAGAAATGATTACATTGTATGTTCTGTTGTCCAGGTCATTTAGTTTTGTTTTTATTGTCATTATTTTCTTTCTGAAGATTAAAATCTTTGAAGTGACACTGTGATGAATGTGTAGAACATTTATTTTCTGTTTTGTAATTTTTATTAATAGTTTTGTTGAGATATTATTCATATACACTATTCATTCAAAGTATACAATTCCGTGGTTTTTAGTGTACATCCATCACCATGACCAATTTTAGAACATTTTCATTATCTCTGAAGGCACAGTGTGGAGATGGGCACAATCACCAGGGATGCTTAGTTTAAGCAGGGCTTGTGCCTTCCGCCTTCCAGATCTCTCTGTCCAGCTGTCAGCGTCACATCCAGCCCATTAAACTCCACTACCTACGGGACTTGACCCTGGCTGTTTCTGAAAAGGCCTTGGGACACACATTGCTCTGTGGTCTGATGCAATTAAATCCAGGCAGGGGCCAACATGGAGGCCAGCCTTCGGGAGCTGTTTGGATCCCAGGAGGGTTCTTGTTGGCTGTCTCTTTCCTAGTTCTTTCTGCACACTGCCTGGCCTCTGGCGTAGCTTGTTGCCTTAATCAGGAAGTGCTAGTGGTTTTGAGAGCACCATTGGGCCCAGACTTCCTCACCTTCTGTTTCAAATACAGCCGTTCCTTTGGGGAGAGCTTTGGAGGTCTCTTCTTATGGATTGCCTTTCCCCTTGGTCAACTCTGAGCCTTAGCTCTGGGTAGTTCTTGGGTAGTTCTCAGGCTCTAATCTTTCCAGCTTGCCTCCCCTGGGATTTCTCTACCCTAGGAATGAAGCTGGGTTGAGGGTGGCTGGGGCCCTAATATTCTTGACCAGCCATGCCTTGGGTAGAGCCTCTATCTGATGGGCAGCGGCTGGTAGGAAAGTAGCTCCTACCTCTTGGCCACACTCACCAGGAGTTTAGCACTTTCACTTTGGAGTTGGAGGAAATGAGAAATGCTGGTGGCCCCCTGGTGAGCTATGGTAAGACTTGATCAGAAGGGAAAGAAGGCCCTGACTTTGTGGCCATCTCCACTTGGCTGATGCTGAGCTGGCGTGGGGAGGCCAGCAGTGTGTTGTGGTTGAAACACCACAGACTGTCACGGTGCGTACAAATTTTTGTAGGTTTTTTTGTGTAAATGTTTCTTCATTAGTTGTACAGTGTTAGGACAGTTTCCAGAGACTGGTTGTTCATTAAAAAAAAATATTTTGCTTGGTTCCTTGGGGTGTGGTCCTTGGAGCTATGTATGATGTTATCCTGGAAGTGAAAGCTGGTATTTTATATTTCAATAATGAAACAAGCTTTATATAATGGTTTTACATCCGAATACAGCTTTGATAGGAATGGCAATAAGTTTTGACAAGTCATATTCTACTTTTCTGTTGTATTTATCATTTTTTCAGAACCCCAAAGGAAAAATACTTTAGTTTTCAAATGAGTTATCTATACAGTGTGATTGACAAATAAGATGAATATTTAAATTTAAAAAATCATTACAGTAAATGATGCATTGCCATTAAACCCCTCAAAACAGTCCCCCTTGCTTCAAACTCATTTATCCCATCGTTTTTGACACTTTCTGAAGCAGTTCTAGAAGTTGTTTCTCATGAATGTGTTTAGTTGTACTATCATGGCTGCCTCCACCTCCTGAATTGATTGAAAACATTTACTTCTTACGGTAATTTTGACTTTGGGGAAGAGCCAGAAGTTGCATGGAGCCAGATCCGGTGAGTAAGATGGATGAGGACACACTGTGATGTTTTTAAGAGCCTGCCTTTCTTTTTGATGGCACTTGGCAACAGCATTCACTGAACTTTTGATCACACTTTGTAGAAACACTCAGGAAAGGATTTCCAGAACTGCTTCAGAAAGTGACGAGAATAATGGGTTAAGTGTGTTTGAAGCGAGCAGGAGTGTTTTGAGGGAGATTAATGGTAATGTATCTTCTAGTGTAATAATTTTAAAAAGTTCAAACATTCATTGTATATTTCCATTACCTTTGTATCTATCTTTCTATATTTTTTTGTTCAGACTTTCAGCATTCTGGTCTAGATTTTGTTGCATTTTATGATTGGAAAACTGGCTTATACAGTTTCTGCTGTTTGTAATTTAAAGAAGTTATCTTTTTGGTCAAGTAAATTATATGATGTTTTTTCAAATAACTTAAGAAAAAGGCACATTGTGTGCTTGTGGGGCACAAAATTCAACATCTATCTGTGACTTTAACTTTACTATGTTGCTTTGATCCTCTGGGTCTATGACAGATAATGCTCCAACAGGTGGATGGGGTTGAAGGAGCAAAGACAATTTAAAAGGCAGTTTTGTGAAGTGATGTTATTTAGCTCATGGTGATTTCATAGGAAATTCTACTTCCTACATCTCCCCCGGAAGCTTGTCCAGGGAGCACAAAATGCAGATTCATAAAAACTCTGGTCTAAAAAGCATCATAGAGGTTTCGCAGTTCCACTTCTTTGTTTACTAAAAGAGAAAAATGACTTGCTGAAGGTCACACAGCTGGCTGTAAACTGACTCCAGGATGTGATTTCAGGTCTGTTGGAGTCTTAGAAAAGTGTGAAGTCTCTATTTTTGCCTTAGTTTTGGTATGTTGAATTTTGTTTTAGTCTTCAGTGCTGTCTCTGAAACAGTTGGTGAGTAAGAAAGGGATAGAGATAGGATTTTTATGGGAAAAATCCCCTTTTACATTTATTTTTACATTTATTCATTTATACTTTACAGTTTGCAAAGCACCCTCTTTTAGTCAAGTAACATTGATGGCAGTCACGTGGGTAAAGAAACCAAGGCTGAGAGACCAGAAGCCATGTCAGCACTGGGGCTTCTGTCCCTGAGGCCACACAGTCTCCTTTGCAGGGCCCAGGAGTCCAGCCCCACACTGGCCTAGAGCCAGTGTTCAGGCTACTTCATTTCCTGACTGGTTCTTTTGGGTAGAATTGTAATATCCTGCAAGACTTTTCCTTCCTCTGTTGGAACAGTGCCCTGGACAGCTGGCTGGGCTTCGTGGTCATGGTGAGAAGTCTGGACAATTATTATTTTTAAATACACCTCTGCCACGCACCTACCGGAGGAAGTTATGATCGATTGGCCATGTGTTGGGAGCACTTCTCTGCTTGTCTTCTGGCACAATCTAGGTTCACTTACTGCCTTTGTTTCCCTTCCTGTTAAAGGATCTAAGTCTTCAAGACTAAGTTGCTCTCTTTCACTCAGGGCTGCTGTTAAGCAGCCTTCTCACAGGCTCATCTGGAACTTCTGGTCTCACAGAAGTTGACTTTGGGGTGACTAGAAGCTTCTGACTGCCTGTCCTCACACAATAATTGCTATGTGGGGTTTTGCTATTTCCTATCACTGTATAAGGAGTTATCCTGAAACACAGTGGCTTGAAGAAGAACACCCTTTTGCTACCCCCTGCCCCAAGTTGAAATGGGTCAGGAATTTGGGAGTGGCTTGAGTGACTGTGGCTTGATATGCTTCATGCTGGTGCAGTCAGACTTTGGCCATGGCTGCTGTCACTGGAAGGTTTGCTTGGAGCTGGTGGAGGGTCTGCTTCTATGTGGGCAGTCAGGTTCCTGCCAGCAGCTGGCAAGAGGCTTCCATTCTTTGCCATGTAGAACCCTCCATAGGGCTATTTTGGGATTGGAGACACAAAACTTTTAGAGTCCCTTCCGATCCCAATATTATTGGAATTTGTGATGAACCTCTTGAGCCCTGGGGTCCACCAAGTGCTATATTAGGAACTAATTTATGACTTAGTTTTAGTTGTTGGCCATGCTCAGAATTATTCCTTCAAAATTCTTGGCACCTAGCACTTTCTTGTCAAAACTGAGTATGCCTTCTCTTTCCCTGTCTGGAATTTTTCTCACTCATAAGGCTGTTTTGGTCTATTACAACGATGGTGAAACTTTTAGAGATTGAGTGCCCAAAATGCAATCCAAAACCCACACGTTTATCACAGAAGTGTCATCATTGCCTCTATCTGTGCTGATATCTGATGCTCAGCTGCTGAGGGGATGTGGGGATGTGTGCCATAGGTTCACCACCACTGATCTATCATGTGTTAGGTCCTGTCCCTCCCTCTTCAGGTCTGATGTGGGTGTCTTGAGAGCCTGCAGTGCTGAAGTTGGCAACTCCTCTCTCCGAGCTTGCCTGCCATCTGCTGCTTCTCTCTTGTCTTTGAACACAATCCCCAGATAAAAGGGTGGATCCTCCTTGTGTTCATCAGCAGAAAAACAGGCTGGAGAAGGGGAGCTTAGAGCTAGTGGAAGTGGGATGTGGGGGACTGCCCATGTCCTCTGAGGATGTCAGCTAGAGGAAGTACCTATAAGCATCAAATTAATTTGAAGAAATAGAGCTGGTGTTGCCCTGGTTGTGGCTTCAGAGGGAAACTCTTTAGGGCAGGAGTTTCCAACTTTTGGGCCACAGACTGGTCCCTCGCCTGTTAGGAATCAAGCTGCACAGCAAGAAATGAATAATGGGTAAATGAAGCTTAATTCGTATTTACAACTGATTCCCTCTCTTGCATATTGCCTGAGGTCCATCTTCTGTCAGATCAGCTGTGGCACTGATTTTCATAGGAACATGAACCCTATTGTGAGCTTTGCATGCCAGGGATCTAGGTTGCAGACTCCTTATGAGAATCTAATGCCTGGTAGTCTGAGATGGAGCTGAGATGGTGATGCTAGCAGTGAGGAGCAGCAGAAAATACAGATTAACATTGGCAGGGAGGTTTGACTTCATGAAGACTATAATAAATCAATTGCTTGCATATCACAACCCTATCAGTGACAATTAAGTGGCATGTGACAATTACAGTCCATCTGGTGGCAGAATTTATAATGGCAAGTGGGTTGATGCATTTCAGTAGTACAGCTGTATCTGATGGAAGCCTTTAAGTCAGAATCTGCCATTTTATTTTAGTTCATGGATTGCTTGCCAATTATTTTATTTACCACTTTCATCCATACCTCTTTCCCATAATGTGCAACACACTTTGAGTCCCATTGTCTTCCATTACCCCAGATGTGACTGTTCTTGTTGCAAGAAAACAAGCTCAGGGTTCCTACTGATTCTGCATTATGATGAGTTGTATAATTATTTTATTATATGTTACAATGTAATAATAATAAAGTACAAAATAGATGAAATATACTTGAATAATCCTGAAATCACCCTCCCACCCCATCTTCCCACCCTGGTACCTAGAAAAATTGTCTTCCATGAAATTGGTCCCTGGTGCCAAAAAGGTTGAGGATCACTGTCTTAGAATACTAGTATCCCCTCCACCTGAGCCATGGCAGCTCCTGTACATATGTCTTAGTTACTTTTCTCATTGCTAAGACAGTATACCCAATACCCAAAGTGAAAGGAGAAAAGGTTTATAGTAGTTCACAATTTGTAGGTTTCAGTTTATAATTGGCTGGCTCCAAGGAAGGGTGGCATGGCAGAGGAGCACTGCAGAGCAGACAGGCAGCAAGCAGCAAGTAACAAGCAATGGCAATGACAGCCCTCTTTCCATCTCTTATATTTTATCCAGGCTACCTTTCATTAGGGTAGCACTTACACCCTTAATCCTAGCATTGTACTGTGAGTCAATCCTAGCACCACATCCTCCATCCCAGCATCTCACACCCTAGATCCAGCCTAGACCTGAAAAGGCCCTCCTATGACCGCATGAGGCTTTGGGAGACATATAGATACAAACCATAACAATATACTTTCATATTTAAGTATCAGGTCTGAGAAGATGTTTTCCAACAGAAAAGGAATCTCTGAGAAAGCTCACATGTGTTTTGTACATAGTGGGTAGTGTGATTCTTAATTACAGAGTGGTTTCCTAGGGCTTTAAAAAACTACAATTAAATTCTAGCTCTGACCCTTCCCTCTGAATTACTCAATTGCTTCATGTCTGTGGGCCTCAGTTTCCTAATCTTTAAAACAGGCTTATGAGAGCCACCTTTATGGAGGATTACATGACATAGCACTCTGAAAGTGCTGTGTATCCCAGCCTTGTCCCTTAGCTGTGTCCTGGGCCTTGGCTTCCCTCCCTCTTCTTCATGGGCTGAGGACTTAATGGGGCCTTTTGGCCTCGGACATCAAGTGAAGGAGTCATTTGCCAACAGATCGCCATCTGGCACTTACTTCTCACACTCCCTGAGAGACTGACGGGAAATCAGGAGGTACTGGCAGAGTAAGGGGAGAATGAGGTCCCCAGTCTGCCAGAGTAAATCCTAGAAAAGGGGCTGAGTTCTTATTTTCCCAACCCAAATGTGAGATGATGAATTATATAATTTTCTCCAGATAAGGTGCCTTTCAGATGGCCACACAGCAAGTGTGCCTTGAGGGAAGGTCATGCCCTGCTGTTCCTGGGTGGCTCCCTGTCCTACTTGGCTTGGTGCCTGGCAGGGGCCCCAGCAGGTCTCTGAGCTGGACTGAGGCAGGGCTTGCTGTTGTTGCCGCAAGTGCTGGCTCTTGGGGTGACTCTGAAGCTCCTCCTGTGGTTGATGAGGAATGCCCTCTGGTTGTTTCTTCTATGAGTGGGTGGGGACAGTCCTTCTGGTAGTTGCCCAGTGGAGAGTTGTCATCTTACTAGGCATTTTGAACTGGGCACTGTGGTTTTTGAAGGTGAGTTCATGCTGGTTGTGTTTAAGACATCAAACCTGAGAAAGGCTGGCAGGTGGAGAGGGCCTGGCAAGCTCCATTTGATGGGATTCTGCTGCTCATCTGTTCCACATTGATCCCACAGCAACTCTTATATTTTTCACTCCAGGCCTGTGCCTTGGTACTCTCAGGCCACCCAGCTTGAGGCCCTGGTGCAGAGGGGATATGAGTAGCTGAACCAAACCAACAAAAACTTTTAGAGGCTCACAGAGAGTGGGTTACTGGGGCGGAGGGGCCTTACCATGTCTACCAGGGGCAGACCAGGGCAGTTATGAGAGGAAGCTAGATAATGAGGTGGCCCTGGCTGAATATTAATATTCCCAATGTCCCTCTGCTGCCTACCATTTGCGAAGCCCGCAGAAGTTGACAAAATCTTTAAAACTGACTGGGTTTTGCTGAGAAGTCAGCAGAGTACATCAGGGATGGAATACTCTATTAACTCACCTGCTCTTTGCCCTCAGCTCTTTCCTCCAGGTTCCCCTGTCCACACAGGCTTTGAGAGAGACATCCTGGGCCTCTGTTCATGAAGAGGAGGTGCTCAGCTACAACACAAGTGGAAGTTCTGGAAAGTTCTCTCAAAGAGGGCAAACGTGTTGGTCTGTTGATCCTTTTCCACTGTGTCCTTGGGAAATGATTTCAAAGAGGCAGTGCTTTTAAGAAGGAAAGCATTAAACATTGCAGTAATGTGTATATACAGTCACTTTTAATCCCCTGAGTCAGAAGAGAGGGCCTGCTCTTGGAACGCTTGTTAGCCTGTGAGACTAGAATTCGGTGGGGTCGAGGCCACTGGTGCCTCAGAGCAGCTCCTCAGTGATTCCTGCCATCTTGTTGACCTGTGTGTTCTGTTCTGAGGCAAAGTCCTCATCCCTAACTCTCCATCCAGGCTCAGCCAAAACCTCCACCTAGCAATGAAACCAATTGGAAAACAGCTATACAGACAGACCTGATGCAGGCTGGCTCATTGAGGTACCTACGCCAGAGCAGCTCAGAGAAAGCTCATAGAAGACACCAAAAGTGCAGGCACAGCTCTGCTTCTTCCTTCCCTCCCTCCTTCCCTGCCCAGCCTTGTACTTTGACTAAGCCATGACCCTTCCCTGTGCATGTGGGGTGTGGGTCAGCACGGTGCTTCAGAGGCAGCTTGAAGCTGAGTTGGGCGTGAGAGTGAAGGGGCCTGTGATGTTTGTGGACCTACAGGAATCACCCGTGCATCACCTGCAGGCCATCTTTGTACAGAATGAAGGAATGTGCTGTCTCCCCTGGAGTGGAGGCTGGAAACTGTCAGTCATCCAGTTCAAAAGGAAACAGATTTTTTTCCATAGATGGTTTAACAATTATATTTCCAAACATGGTATTTCCTATCAGTTTTTAAAAGCTACTTACAAAATGTCTTATTCTAGTAGGCTTACTTTTAAATATATCAAGCACCTTTAAATATCAGAACTAGATTTTTCACATAAGAACTTGTCCACCATTCATACAGCACTGATAAATAAAATTGCACATGTAAGCGGCACAGTTTGTAGTAGCTAAAACTTGGAAACAGTCCAATTGCCCATCAACTGGAGACTGAATAAGGAAAATGTGTATGTGTTTTATAAAATGGAGTACCACTCAGCCTTAAAGAATGAGAAATTAGAGACATTTATAGCTAAATGGATGCACATCGAGGTCATACTCTTAAGTGAAAAAAATCGGACTCACATGTGTAAATACTGAATAGTTTCTCTGGTGTGAAAACTGAAAGTGTAAATAAGGATCAAAAGGTATAATAAGTAATGTGAAATAGGAAGAAAAGGGGCAAAGGGATAGGGGAAAGGAAAGAAGGGAAAGGAAAAAATATGAGAAGAGGAAAAAATGGAAACAAAGTCTTTGTAGATAGGGAGGGATGGAGGGGTTGAAGGGAGGGCAGTGGAATGGGGAAAAAATAAGAACCAAGATATATTACATAAAGGTACAAATTTCCAATGATGAATGTCATCATATTGTATACCTAAAATGTACCAATAAAATAAAAAATTGCACATGTAGCAATGGTTTAAAAGGAAAGATATTTTTCTTTATTTTTAATTTTTATTAGTATGTGTTTGTAGCAGATAATGTTTACATTCTTTTTGTAGAGTTTGTACATGTACATAACACATTTTAGTTTCTTTCTTATGACTTTTCCCTCCATTTTGATCCCCTGTCCATTTGAGAAACAGCTATCTTCCTACTTCCTATTATCTATCTTTCAGATTTCTCTTTATTTATAATTTGGGCAGATTCTTGGTGGAAAATTTATATATGAGGCCAATTCAGCAAGAGGTCCAAAGCTATAGCGCCCACATGATAGCATCTGAGTCACAGCATCCATGAGCTTGAGCTCATGGAAAGTGTCTTAGTCACTTTCCCATTGCTGAGACAAAATATCCCATCCCCTCACCTTAAAGGAGCAGAGGTTTATTTTGGCTTACAGTTTCAGAAGGTTCAGTTTACAGTAGGATGGTGCCAAGGGAGAAATGGTACAGTAGAAGTGTATGCTAGAATAGAGCTGCTCAACACATGACAGCCAGGAAGATGAGCGAGAAGGGAGGATCTGGGGACAAGAAGTAATCTTTCCAGGTCACACCCTCAATGTTCCAGGCCCTCTAACCATATCCCACTTCCTAACAACACATTCAGCTATGAACTCATTAATGGATTAATGCACTGATCAGCATAGTGTCCCCATGATCCAACCACCTTCCTAAAACTCCACCTCTGAACACGTGAGACTGTTGGGGAACATTTTAGACCTAAACCGTAAGAGAAGGTTAAGAGTCCAGGAGCAGGCTAGGAGGGCAGAGAGACAGGGTGAAGGAAGCATAGGGGCACTGAACCCACCCTATGTGCTGGCTGGTATGGGGGAGGTGGTAAGGAGTGGGTTTGGGGCTGGATTGTGGCCCCCCTGGACTTGAATAACAGAGTCAGGCCTGGGCTTTTCAGCTCTGCTGTCAAGGACATTCCCAGAGCCCATGACCTCTGATTTTGAGTGTTTGAAATGTGTCCTGTCAGAGATGGGGCCTGGCAGGGCTGCATTCATGTCCTGCCACCCTAGCCCCATCATGTGTCTTTAGTGAAGGTCACAGGCTCTCTGAGGCTCAGCGCCCCAGTCTGCAGAGAGAGGAGGATGCTGAAGCCAATGATGCCCACAGTCTTTGCAGTTGGAGGAGGCTCTATATGATATACATACTGCAGCAGGTGAGGACAATCACTGAGCAGTAGATCCAATATGAATAACCTGGGAGGGTCATGATACTGAAACCAGTGAGCATAAAGAACTATAACACTGATGGAGAAACCATGCAGGGTGGTGGGTCCCTGCATCCCCAGAATTGTTCCTGTGCCTTTGCTTCTGGAAGCCACAGGTTTGCTTAGTGCCATGTGTAGCTGGCTTCTGACCAGACACCAGTGGCTCTGACTTGGCTTGTGCTTCAAAGACTGAAGCTCAAGAGAAGGATTTCTGCTGGTGACCTTATCTCTTACCTCCTAGAATCACCTCAGCCCACCCTTCCCTTAAAGTGCCTCTCTGTGTGGCCTCTGGCAGCTTGGTGACATGTCTGCAGATCTACTACTTCAGCTTCCCCCACAGTGAGCCAAACTCATATTCTTAAGCCTGTATGTCAAGACTTTCCAGGTCCTTAAAATGGAAGAAAATAGCACTAAGCCAGCCGAAAAACACAAAACAACACTCCAGCCACCACAGCCAAGTGCAGTCGAAAGAGTGAAGTAATTTCAGGAATTAAGACGCTTTCAGAAACTTGAGGCTGCTAAGGTTATCGATGTTAATATCTGAGGGTGACATCAATGACACGTGGAGACCACTGTGCATGAAACATTCATAGGGATGTTCCTTTGGTGCCTCTTTGGCATCTGACAGGGAAGTGTTTTCCTCCTCCCCCATATCAGCTCTGAGTAGGTCCCCTCCAGTCATTCCTCTTCAGCCCCTCTTCCTGTGTCTTCTTCTCTTGGCTGACAACAGCAGAAGACCGGTGCTTTCGGATGTTCACCATGCTTTCCTGCATCACAGCTACCCAGGGGAGGGTTATGGCACTTTGACCTCTCGGCCCCTGGTAAGGCTGGGATGGGGAGGAGCATCCAGCCACAAGCTACCTCAGTTGTCCCCAGTGTGATGCAGAAATAGTATCACCCTACAAAACTGTTGTATTATTCTCTTAAGGCTGCTATAACAAATTACCAAAATGTTAATTCTTTAAAACAAAAGCAAATCCTTCTCTCACATGACGGAAACTCAAAGTCCAAACTCCAGGCATCACTAGGGCCCCTCTCCCTCTGGAAGCTCTAAGGGGATCCCCCTGCTTCGTCCAGGCTCTGCTGGCTGCTGGCGATCCCTGGCTCCCTTGGCTTGTGGAGGCATCACTCCCATCACCCTCTCTGTCTTCACTTGACCTTCTCTATGTGACTTTTCTCTTTCATGAGGACAGATGCCACTGGATTTAGGGGCCACCTTATCAAGGATGATCCCCTATCAAGATTCTTAAATTACATCCACAAAGACCCATTTTCTGAATCAGCTCACTTTCACAGGTTCTGGGATATGGACTTGTCTTTCGGGGGTGCACCGTTAGATCCCACCAGTAGTGCTGGAAGAGGCCGAGGGCTGTCCAGGCAGAGCGGTGAGCCTTCCTGGACCCCAGCATTGGAATTCTGCATGGCTGAGGAGAAGGAGGCTGCACTGATGGACTCCTGGCTCTTCCACTTCATGCGGCCTTGAACAAGCTGCCCAGCTTCTATCTGTCTCACTCTCCTCATCTGGGAAGTAGCTTCTCCTTGGGGGCGCTTATGAGATGCAGTGAGGTCTTGGACACAGGGCCTAGAGCTCTGTGACTGCCAGGTCCCTCCCTCTCTTCATAGTGCACACAGTGGGCCATCAGTGGAGGGGACTTACCTCTTGTCCGTGGGGAGCAGGTATTAGAAGTGAAGACTCTCGTCTCTGATGAAGTGCTCTTGTCATGAGTCTTGCTGTGTCTGCTTTCACTGAAGGCCTGGCAGCCTAGACAAGGTAGCCAGGCTGCAGGTCCTTCCTTCACTCATGCACTGCTCACCTGGGTGTGTAGACCTGTCTGTGTCTTCTCGTGAGAAGGAGGCCACACTAAAAAGCACCATTCTTTCCAACCTTCAAGGGACCTGGGGACCCTTGCCAGGCTGTAGTGGCTTGGTATGCTGGCATGCATTGGAGGGTGGGTGTGCCCTGGTGTGGTTCTGGAAAGCATTGTCACCTCCTTTTGGGCAGATGAGGGCACTGGGCCCAAGTCTGGGCTGGGCAACATGTGCACTCCAGACAGAGGGAGCCAAACAGCTTCCTTGAGCTAGAAGGTTAGCACACAAAGTGACAGCCAGGTGGGTGGCAGTTGCTGCTTAAATTATTTATTCTTTGAATAAACTGTGACAGGGCCAGCTCAGTGACAGCCTCTGGGCTGGGCCTGGATGATTAAGATCCTGACTCTATCTGCTAGGGCAGTGATGGGGAATCTTTTAGAACTTTCAATGATATAAACTTCCTGCTGCAGCACGCGTGCCCTAGGTTTGCCACTACTGCTGTAGGGGTTCACAGCCTCACTGGGAGCAGGCCTGTTCTGTAAACTAAAATTATAGAGCAGAGTGAGAAACTAATCATGGGATAAGTATAAAGTGCTCTGAGGTAGCATTTCATGTGGGCCTTCTTCTTGTAGTACTGGGGATTGGTCCAAGGTTCTTTGCACTGAGCTACATTCCTCACCCTTTAAATTAATTAAAAAAATTTTTTGGGGGTGGTATGGAGGATTGAACTCAGGACCTTGTGGTTCCAAGGCAGGCAGTAGAACCACTGAGCTAAATCCCCGGCCCCTATTTTTAAATTTTGAAACAATCTTGCTAAATTGCTCAGGCCAGGCTGAAACTTGCAAGCCTCCTGCCTCAGTCTCCTAGAGTACTGGTATTTCAGGCATGTGTCACTACACCCAGCTTCACTTGTGTCTGTATGGATGAATAGGAGTTCATTGCAGTATATTAGGCATCTGTAGCTGCATCCAAAATTTCCCCAGACCAAAGGGGTTCATTTATTTGCACGCATTTATTATTTCACAGTTTTCATAGGCCAGGAATCTGGGAGCAGCTCACCTCAGACGTTCAGCCTTTGAGTTTCTCACAAGGATTCAGTCAAGGTGCCCCCTGGGCTCTGGCCATCTGAAGACTTGATTGGGAAGGTCACTCGTCTTGACCTCCTCATGGGGTCGGCTTCCTCCACAGCATGTGATCCAAGAGAACAAGATGGAAGCTGCAGCACTTTTATAACTCATCAAAGTGACATCCCATTGTTTCTACTATGATTCGTTCTCGAGAAATGAGTTACAAGACCAGCCCACTGTCAAGGACATGAATTCCATGAGGTGAAGATCACAGGGCTACTTCAGTGTCTGCTGAGCCCATGGGGCTTTGGAGTGTCTGGTAGAGAGCTGGCAAGTGTTCGGTAACTTCGGTGTCCTGGCTCCCACTTCAGAATCAGAGCAAGACTGCGATGAGAAATGAGACAATGAATAATGAAGATAGAAATCATCATCATAGAAGTATCTACGTTTTTCTAATGCATCCATGGTAGATGCTATTGTGGTCATTAGCAGAAAAACCTCACATTTCTTTATTCCGTAGTTCTGTATGAGAAGGCTGCTATTCTGAGCCCCACTTTACAGGTGAAGACACTGAGGCAGTAGGCAGAGTGGAGTGGGTTCAGCTTCTAAGATCATGTCCCTCAGCCCAGCACTGCAGTTAGCCCTGGACTCACAAGGGGGTGCTCCCTCAAGTCCCATGGGACCACTGGGGACACACCCATTCTCTGGAGCTTCCAGCATACAGACATGCAGGCAACTGCAAGGTCATTCCAGGGTTGACAGCAGCTGATTTATCTGCTGTTTTTCCAAAGGGAAAAGTTAGTGACATTCCAACAGGGTCACAGGGGCACACATCCTGTGTCAGTAAACACAGGAAAGCATCACACTCAGCACAAGGATGTCCTGTTTGGCCTGGACACCTCTCCTGGTCCTACCCCTGTGGTGGAGGCAGCTTCCTGGGAAGCCACCTTCAGACACATGCATGTCTGCTTGGGAGGCCTCCAGACTCTGTGGCTTGTGCAGCCTGGAGCTCAGCCTGTGCTTCCTGCAGAAGCCCCTGTCCCCACACACCCCCTACACCCACCCATCCTGTGGCTCTGAGAGCAGCCATCGTGGAGGGAGGAGGCCCCACGCATCTGGCTGAGTTTCTCCCTTGGCCCACCCTCTGCCTGCTCTCTGGCAGATGGGTGAAATCTCTGTGAGAAAGAAGAGGCAAATGGCCTGGGAAGGCTTGGCCTCCTGCTCTCACTCTTGGTCATTTTCCTCAAAGGTGCAGTGTCCTTGAAGGAGCAGCTCACAGCATTCTGCTAGGTGACCTTGGTGGATTCCTCCCTCTGAGCCACAGCTTTCTTATTGACTAAATGCCCTAGTCACCCCATCTCACTCTGAAGCTTCTCCAACTTGAACTTGTACAGGCATAACCTGGCATCTGGTTGAAGTAAAGACTGTGACATGGTAGGCCTGGGGCACGGCTGAGATTCTGGGTCTCACTGAACTCCCTGGAGGGTTCTCTGAGCCCATAGTTTGATTCCTGAGGGTTTACTGAATGAGCTCTGGCATGGTGGCATGTAGGGGACATTCCTGCTGGGTCATTCAGTATTTCCAAAGCACTTTCTGAGTGGCTGTTGCTGGGCAGGCTCCTTGGTCCAGGCAGGAACAGGTGTGCTCTCCTTGCAGGTGTCTGGCTGCTCCATTGTCCATGATAGCTCCGGTGGCAAGTGTTGCCATGCAGGTGATTTTAGGAGCTCCATGCAGGGAAGAGGGGAATAGATGGGCAGGGAACTTGTGGGCAGTGAGGACAGGTAGGACAGGGGCATGTAGGCACACTGCATATTGGCAGGAAGGTAAGCCCTTGCATGGGGCTGGTGCATGGGTGTGGAGGGTGGCTGGGCTGAGGGCAGCAGAGGCCACCTCACAGGGCTCCTTAGGGCCCTGTAGGCCACACTAGGGACTTGGACTGTTCTCCAGGAGGCAAGAACAGGTGAAGGGTTTCTAGCTGTGAGTGGGAATTTTGCTGTACCACTCACTCAAAAGAAAGTAGGAAGCAAGGTGGATGGAATGAAGACTTCTCATTCCTGTGCTTCGTAGCTGAACCGTAGGAGCTCCAGGTCAGCAAGGACACCTGCTTTGCTCCTGAACCAAGAATGGGGCTGCTTGGCCCATGGTCCCAGGGCAGAACTAGAGATGAATCCAGATTCCCCTTCCACTGAGTACCCACTGAGTCGTCCTTAGTCAAGGTAAGATGGACAATGGCTGTGTGATGAGAAAGAACTCAGCCCGTCATGGGAAGGGGACCCTGGAAGGCCAGAGGGGTGGAGGATGGGGGACACATCACTTAGCAGGGCCTAGAAGCAAAGATGTATGGAGTGGAGCTTTGGGTGGAGTCCTGAGTCTGTAGGAAGTGAAGTGGATGCAAATTCTCAGCCAGGTAGTAGGGCATGAGTGGAGCAGAACAGCTGCCTGTCTGCCAAGCAGGGAAGGAGGCCCTGCCTTGAGCTCCTGTGGTTTCTGCCTGTCCAGCCATGGCACCCACTACCTGGCACTCTGCTGCTCTCGGAGGCCTCTCTGTCCCTCTGTGGACCAGGACCACGTCTGGCTCATTGTTGCTGTGGAGTGCAGGGCCCGGCTTGCATCAGCACTTGCATGGGTGAAAATGATAACACACCATCCTGCATTCATTTCCTATTGTTGGGGAAATAATTTAATGGCTTGAAATAACAAAGATTTAGAAAAAAATCTTACAGTTCCAGAGGTCAGAAGTCCAAAATAGTGTCACTGGGGTAAAGGGAAGGTGTCCTCACTACTGGCTCCTTCTGGAGCCTGAGGAGAAAATAGATTCCCTGCTTTTCCAGCTTCTGAAGGCCACATGCACCCCTTGGCTTGTGGCCCTGCATCACTCTAACCTCTGCTTTTCTTTACATCTGTCTTTGACTTGGATCCTCTTGCCTCACTCTTAGAAGGGCCCACATGGATCATCCCAAACAGCATCCTGACTCCAGGTCATGAAAGTAGACACATCTAAAAGGTCCCTTCTGCTATGTGAAGTAACAGTCACTGGCTCTGGGATCCTTTGAAGCTTAGTACTCTGCCTACCACATGCTGTGTCCAGAGCTGACCCAACTAACTTAATTCTTATAACCATGCCATGAAATTGGTACTTTCATGATGTCCACTTTACAGATGAAGAAACTGAGGCAATTTGACCAGTAAGTGCAGAGCCATAGTCTGTCATCTGTTTCCAAGGCCTTCACTTCTACACTATGAGTTGGGCCGAGGATTTAGCTCAGTGGTTCCGCTGCCTGCCTTGCGAGCACAAGGTCCTGAGTTCGATCCCCGGTACCAAAAAAAAAAAAACCAAAACCAAACTACACTATGAGTGACTGAGATGAAGCAAGATAGGGAGATGAGTTCTGGGGGCAACAGGGAGGTGCCAGGCCTTGCTGCCCTCCTGGGCAGGGCAGCAGACAGTGTCCTGACTCCACGTGGTTGTGGACAGCTCAGGAAACTTCTCTGAGTCTCAGTTTCATCATTTGTGAAATGAGTAGGAGCATTCTTTCTTCTCAGAGCTGTATGAAAGTTCAGCACCATGCTGTAGGTCAAGAGCTTTGGCTCAGAACTTGGTTAGTATTAAGCATCAGGGACTAGTGATGAAGGGTCACTGCCATTGATTCCCTCTCCAAGATGAGGCATGTGGGCGTCTTTGCCAATGTGCAGCAAGGCCACTGCTGACCAGAAGTGAGGAGGGCTGGGCTCTCAGCTCACCTATGAAAGGAGACCCCAGGGCTCAGTACGGCTGAGGAAGCCATCACCAGCTCCAGCGTGCTGTGTGGCCTTGGCCTTGCCCTTCTGTCTTCTCACCTGCAAAATGGCAGAACTGACCTGTGTGTGTCCTTTTGGGCTCTGCTCTCTCTAGAGCTGTGAAAGCGTGAGGTCCCTGAGCACCCCTGTTCCTCGGACACTAACATGGCCAGAGTAGGGACTGCTGGCTGCCACTTGGGCAACACAGTGGTTGGCATGGGACAAGTCAGGATACTGGGGGACAGGGTGACAATGGACCTGAGGGGTGTATCACTATACTCTGGGGACATGTTGGCTGGCACTTAGAGACAGGTTAGCAGGATACTGGGGGGACACGTTGACTAGTACTTGGGAACAAGGTGACCAGCCTTTGGGGAACAGATTGGCTGGTGCTTGAGGTCAGGTTGGCTGGCTGAGCTGTTTCTGGTTCTGACCAGTTGCCAACAGGAGTAAGGTTCAGGCTGCTTTCCGCCCTCCTCTGTCTCGTGGCCACTTACCCTGTAAGTGCCAGGGCCGGCGCTGTCCTCATGTAAACTCCATTCTTTTAAAAATGCAGTTGTGTCCCAACAGGAACATTGCCCACAGCTTCTCTTACCGAGGACAAAAGGGAATCATCATCACAGATCTTCTCTCCATCTCCTCTTGAACCATGGAGCAATAATAAAGCATCCTTTGGAGACTGAGTGACCAAGCAAACAGCTGGCCTGGTCACGGGAGGGGGGGACTGCAGACTGCTGGCCCCACCCAGGTCCCCATCTACAGGATCAGCCATGAACAGCACCATGGGGGTAGCTGTCTCTGCTCATCATCCTGCTGTGGTTGCAATTTTCTTTCCAAGTTCGGCCTCCATAGTAAACAGAAGACACGAGATTTCTTTCCACCTCCACCCGTGTCACCTCACCAGCCAGATGTGTTCCACTGGTTTCTCCTGCCAGGCAGACCCAGGTTTTAAATCAGAGAAGAGAAAATACAACTACAGTGGGGAGTTAAGCATCTCTACCCATAAAGGGGACAAATTGCTCTTTATTCAGTGGCTACTTTGTAGGTGTGACATTGGGATTTGATGGGACTCAGGGACCTTGCCCTAGAAGGATTCACAGTCTGCTAGAGAGAAGACCATGGATGAGTGTGTCTGTGCACACATGTGAGATGGGGGCAGGGCAAGGAGACCCACCAGGACTTGTGCGTGTGGCCAAGGATTTGGGTGAAGAGCTGTAGGGAGGGGAGTTGGAAGGTGACTGAGTCCCTGGGGAAGAGAAGGGTGCTCCTCACAGGGGGACAGCATCTGCTGAGCTATAGGAGTGAAGGGGAATAGCAGGTTGGACTTTGGGTACCCTTTGGGGTAGGTTAGACCAGGGGAAGCTGGGCCTTGAGCACTAACTACATTTTGGCACTAGGGTTTCTTTGCACAGGGACAGAGCAGAACCCAAGGGTTCTGAGCAGGGCCTGAAGTAGGCAGACTCAGGACTGAGAAAGAAGGTAGCCAGAGGCAGGAGGCTGGCACCAGAGGCAGCAGGTGGAGGGGATGGGAGGGCCTGGGTGAGAGGTGCTGGGGCTCATGTGGTGGCATCTCAGGGAAGGGAACAGGCTTGAGAAGTGGCGCTGAGAGCAGAGCAATGGGTCTGGAGGAGAGAGGGCTGGGTCGGCCTTGGGGGCCACTAGTGCTGGAAGGGAAAGGCTTAGGGCCTCAGAACATAGTGGAGCTCAGGGGCAGAGAGCCAGGCTCTAGTCAGCTGCATCCTGGCCCAGACACAGGGTCCTTGGGAGGTTCAAGACCTCAGGGATGAAAAAATACACATACATAAATAATTCACGTGCAACACATACACACCCAGGGTAGGGAGGAATACAGATGTGTGCTCCATGCTTCGTCTATACGAGCCACTTCCCTTTTCTAAGCACTTTTAGCACTACCTAATTTAAACCCCATCTCCCCATTTTATAGATGAGAACACTGAATTTTGGAGAGAGCACAGAGTTTTCCAGGGGCTCAGTGATGGCAGAAGCAGATCTAACCCAGGCAGTCTGGCTGTGCAAAGCTTGGGGACAGACTTCCTACTTGGGTGATAGGGTTTGCCTGTGCTGGACTAGTCTGAAATCTAGGGTGTCTGGTTTCCCAGAGCACCATGCTTCCTGCCTGACAAAACTCTTCCTCTTTTTAAGCCAGCATGGATTCCTTTCAGGCCTTTCAGACCTGATGTTAACAGGCCTCAGGTGTATGGAGCTGGATTACCCAAAAATCTTTGTTTATGATGCTTCCCTCCTATTCTCCTTCCCTTCCTTTAATAAACACCACCAAGTCCCACTCAACAAGAGAGCTGGACCACTGATCATAACTCAGCATGTGCACATCCCATCCAGAGCAACCCTCAACCCAAAGCAGCAGATCCTCCTAACCTTCACATTTATCATTTCTTTGGTTCACATTTGATCACACCTCAGTGTAGTTCTCCCTATTTTTTTTGTGGTACTAGGAATAGAACCCAGGGGCTCCCTACCATGAGCTCCAGCCTCAGTCCTTACTATTTTTTATTTTGAGAACAGGGGCTTGCTAAATAGCCCAGGTGGAACTTGAAGCTGCAACCCTCCTGACTCTGTCCTCAGTCTCCTTCAGTGCTGGGTTTATAGGTATGTGCCACCATGCCTAGCTTGCGTAAGTTTTTTTTTTAAGAATAATTTTAGATTTCTTGAAAAATTAAGAAGATATGCAGAGAGTTTTGTAATCTTTTTGGATTTTCTTTTTTTTCCTCTCAAAATTGCATTGCTTTTTGGAGAAAAGTTTGGCATTATAAAGTTGACCTCCTTCACAAACCTTGCACTGAATCGCTCCTCTCCTAAGTGTGGAGAGGAATATTTGTGGCAGTGCTGTTTCTAGTGTCAAAACACAGGAAACAGCCCAAATCCCATCAACAGACATAGGCAAATAGACAAATCAGTTGTGCATATTTACACATTTGGATATTACAGAGCAATAAAACTGAATAACAGCAGACAGCACAACTATGGATGAATCTTGCGATCTAACTATGAAGAGAAAAGGAAATCTTGAGCTTTTCCTTACTGGTATATAGGAGAATAAAAATGTAGCCCCAGCATTTGGGGTGAATTCAGCCAAAGACAGAACAGAATGATCAAAGTCAACCTAACAGGGCAGTCTCTGTCTGCAGGCAGACTGCCCTAAGGGATGGTTTGGAGCTGGAGGAACGGCCGATTTTGACCATGAGTCAAGGCGACCAAACTGACTCTACCTGTAGAAAAAAAGTCAAGATATGTCACAGTGGAGGCCTGATGTGTGGTAGGGGGCTTGGTCAGCGGGGGTTCCAGACAGAGAAGCTGGCTCCTGTGGGAGAGGCTGGGGCTGAGGGGAGAGATGCTGAACTTGGCTGCCAGGGACTGTGGTCACCAGAGCAGAGGCCCCAAGCAGGGCAGGGTGACTTCTCTAAATGCTGCCCCAGCTGAACAAACTGTTCCTCAATTCCATCCAATTTCCACCCTCACCTAGCAACTCTCATATTTTTCTGAATAATTTTTATTATAAAAACAGTGATGCTTATAAAAGAAAAATTTTAAATTCATAAAGTAGAAAAAAGGAACAAAAAATCATCCATTTTTACCACTCACAGTTACAATTTGGAGCATTGCATTTCAGTCTTTTTATTTTTTTAGCTTGTGAGTCTATCCAAGCACATTTTCCCATTACAAATCCTTCACAATCATCATATTTTATGAATGTATACTATTCAATGAGTGAAACCCATCCACCTCTCCCTCATGTATTTATCTATCATCTATGTATTTCACCTCCATTCTATATAGAATATATATAGTCATATATATTTGAATATATATTTCAATTGCTGTTCTAAAGTGCTGGTTATTTTGGGTATTTCTAAGGTTTTCACTATTATAAACAATCCTGCCAGGAATATCTTGGTGCACAAAGGTTTTTCAGTATTCAAATTATGTCCTTAGGAGGCATTCTCAGAAGTGGAATTATTAGATCAAAGAGTTTGAATATATTTAAGGCTATTTATTGCCAGTTTGCTTTCCAAACCTGCGACAACAGTCCCCCCTCCTGCTGGCAGCCTATGATCAAGCCCATTTTGTTGCCCCTTTGCAAGCATTCAGTAGTTCATTTTCCCATAGTTCTGCTAATTTCCAGTGGTCACAGAAGGCATGCGGTGGTGTCCTAGCAGAGAGTGGAGCCACGCTGCAGTGCCAGGGTCTGGGAAAGCTCCATCCTTCGATGTGACTTATGCTGTTACCTGGGTGGTCACCAGCCAGTTATGTTGCTTTACTCTGTGTGAGCCATGCCTTCCATCTCCAGGCAAGATGTTAGGGTGGAGTTCTGGAGTTAGCTGAGCTGAGATCAGGACCCAGAGATTTGAAGGGTAAAGAATCCTACCTTTGTCCAATGCAGCCCTTTCTGGAAAAAGGGTTTGATAGAAGGATATGAAGGGCCAGACACTGGGGAGGCCATTGTGGGCCATACAGCATCTGTTCCCTCCTGTCTTGCTCAGGCAGCTGCGTAGAGTTACTGATCTAAGGGAGGGTGAGCCCCAAGCCTAGCCTTTGAGGATGAACTGTGATCACATTAGGCAGACACAACAATACCATTCCCACTGGGCAGTTATTGGTGCCTGTGGTCTTGGTCAATGCCATATCAGTTTGCTGGAAGGGACAGATTTGACTGGCCTTGTCTTTTGCTGCATTCTCTTTCCTCCTTCCTGGGATGCAGATGGAATGCCAAAAGCATGGCAGCTGTTTGTGTTAGTAGAAACATGGACAGTTTCCTTAAGCAGCTAATCCATTTGGACTGCCTATTGCCACTCTTTCTGTTATATAGAAAAATCCTTTATTTTTGTTTATGTCACTTTTGTTGGCTTTTCAGTTACATGCTTTTGAAAGCATTCCTACTCCCTATTCAGCAAGATAGATCATGTTAGCTTCTATAACAAACACTCCCCAAATGTCAATGACTAAACACAATGAAGGTTTATTTCTCACTCATGCTACAGTGGGTTGGGGAGTGGTCCTTCAAGCAGTGACTTCAGGATCCAGGGTCCTTCTATCTGTGACATTAATTTTTTCTACACATGATCTCTGGGGTTACCATGGACAACTATTCATATGATTTTGTGGGCAATTCTGTAAGAGCCATGCATTACTTTTGTCAACATCTTTTGGTCAAGACCCAGGGATAGGGCCTCAAGATAACTGCAAGGGAGCCTGGGAGGTGTGGTCTTTCTGTGTGCCCAGGAGGAAGGGGGTATGTGAGTCAGCAGTCAGTCGCTATGCACGATCACGGCAAGGAGAAAGTCCCAAAGACAAACAGAATCGTATTTGGGAAGGGAGACAGTGGACCTGGGAGGCAGCCTGGTCCATGTGTGTCACTGAACTGTGCCTGAGACCATAGTGGGCCATCTGCACCTGAGGTTAGCCTTGCTACTTGGTGTTTCTCTGTTTTCCTAGGCCTTACTCTGGTGAAGGATGTCATTGACATTTCCCCAAAATGTTTTAAAGAATAGTAAGTAAGACGACCTCCTCCTCCTTTTCCTTTTTCTTCCTTGCCTTCATGTCTGTACATCCTGAGGAGAGGGATGACTTGAGCTGGTTTTGAAATGGGCCAGTGAGGGTGCAGATCACCTCCAGCAGATTGACTTCTCTTTTTTTTTTTTTTTTTGTACCGGGGATCGAACTCAGGTCCTTGTGCTTGTGCAGCAGGTGGTGAAACCACTGAGCTAAATCCCCGGCCCAGATTGACTTCTCTTGATTCTTTTTTCATGACCTCCTGCATCAATAGCAATGAGCACAGATTTTGTGCCTAAGCCTTGGCCACACTTGGGTTCCTGCCCTCACAGAGCCTGCCATCTGGTCAGCATGTACATCCACACCTAAGGGCACAGTGCTAGAGAAGAGGTGGGAAGGATTCCATGGTGAGCCCAGGGCTTGTGGCACCACATGGAAAACCTTGCTGCTGTCAACCATTCCATCTATCAGTCAATACACAGGAAATATTGAGAGGCGCCTTTGGTGTATCACACTTTCTTTTCATTTATTCATTCATCAAACTGGGAAGGTGGGCCTTTTGTGTGCTGGGCTGTGAGGACAGGCACAAAGCTTCTGAGGACTGTAAACCTGCCAACTCTGTTCTGGGGTTCATAGCCAACCAACTGGTTGGACAATTATCATGCAGTGGTGGGCGGGCTGCTATGGATTGTGAGAGCACACAAGAGGGTCACCTAATCCTTTCTGGGATTAGAGAGGGCTTCCTGGAGGAAGAGGTATCTAAGTAGACCCGTGAAGGATGAATAGGAGTTGTCCAGGCTGGGACAATATAATTTTCAGGCTCAGTGCAAAGTGGAAAACGTGTGTCTCTTGTTCAAAAAGCATGAAGAAGTACCTTTCAAGATCTCCAATATAGTAGGGCCCTGACATGGGACCAAATTCTGTTCTGGGAGAACTTTCGTCAACTGGATTTGTTCATAACTCTGAAAAAGTGAGTCTTATATACCTTTGACACAGATACAATATTTTCACTTTTATTTCCATGGTTAATGCTTTGCACTTCCTAGCAGTCCCCTCCATACCACCACTGCTTTTCCTCTTGCTTCTGGACATCCTGGGCTCTGACTGAGCATTGTACACTGGGCACTATTGCACTGTACAGGAAGCACACAGCAGCACAGCTGTGACAATGTCCAGGAGACACATGAGCTACTTTTGTGATGTGTTTGCATCTATGAATGTTCATAACTTGAGGTCTGTTCGTATCTGTGCAAGTTCACAGTTCAAATATTAGTAAGTTGGAGACTTACTGAATGGAACTTCTTTTTTTCATTCTCTCTCTTATTTATTATTTGCTATTTAATGATGTTCTGAACAAAGAAAAATCAAAAATTTAAATTATCACATGGGGTTTACCATTTATCTTTATACTACATAAAGCCAGTTTTAAATGGAATGAAAAGAGCACATACTGAATCTCTGACATGACACAACTCACATAGCTGCAGCGTGCATGGGCAGCTCCTCCTCACCTGGACAGCGGAGACCTCAGCTGCTTCTCTTTTGCCTCCTGAGACGCTCATGGTCTCCCTGCCTCTCCTTTCTTCGGTGTCATCATTGTTAGTGCAAGGAAAGAACAGAGCACCAAAGGGTCAGATGGGGTTCGCTGGTCACTCGAGTTTCTCAGACCTCATCTCGACCTTTGCTACCTGGGGTTGGCAGGTCCTGGAGGTGACACGGGGTGACCAGGGAATCACACAGTGGATACACAGGGGATACACAGTGTTGCTCAAGTGTGCGGCTGCTGGAAAAAGGAAAGAAGATGGGAACAGTCCAGTTTAGCTGCTGAGAGCAACCGGCTCCTAAGGGGCCTGGTCTGAAAGTCTCAGCCAGTTGTGGCTTCCGGATCTGCTCATGCTACTGGAAGCTGGGACTGCGCAGGCAGATCTGGTAGGAGACACGATTTAGTGCAGATCTGAAGGGGACAAGAGGGAGGGGCAGAAGTCAGGGACAGATGCTTTTTCCTGGCCAGATATCTGCTAGTGTCTCCTCTGCCTCAGTCTGAGCCACCCCTCACCTGTCCTGTGGGGTGAGCCAGGCTGCTCAGGGCTTCAGAAGGCCTGAGACCCTTCTTCTTGCCTTTTCTGGTTCAGAGCAGATCTATTTTTGGTGTTTAATTTTGGATGCTGTGCTCTTGGTGTACAAGGGAAGGCAGGAAGGCCATTTAGGTAGCCGTTCCTCAGGGGAGATGTGGGCGTGCGACTTTTCAAACATGCCCCTTAGGAACCTGGCTCTGCTGCCCCACCTATTTTCTGATGGAACAGGAAGCCTCTCTCAAACAGAAGGACCTGAAGTGCATTTGCAAGGGGCTATTGGGTTATGGTAAGTTTGATCTCCTTATGAAGATGAGGGTGGTTTGGGGTCTACAGGCACAGATCCATGGCACAGATCCATGGTGCCTCTGCCATGTCTTGTGAGAGTTCACGAAATAACAATGCATCCAGGGCCAGCTCAGTACTTGGCACATGGCAGGTGATCCACCAATGATGTTTGCATCCTCTGTCTCTTCCTTCCCTAAAAAGGACATGTTAGATGAAAAAAGGAATTTGGAGGAGGGGCAAACTGGGACTGAAGTAGAGAGTTCTTCTAGGAGGGTGGAGGGAGCAGGTATCACTTGTGTGGGGATGGTCTTTAAAAACCCATCAGAACTGGACCAGACTGATCAACACCTTTAGACAGGACAAAGAAGAGGTCTCAACATCTAGGACCAGTGGATTGTACCTGTGTCTGATTTCAACGTTGCCATGAGCTCTGGCCACAGTGGAACAGTATGGGAAGCTGAAGTGGTAAAGAGGCTGTGGTATGAGTGTGTGTTTACTTTGTTTCCTTGTTGGTTCATTTGCAGCAGAGTAAGGGCTGGTATCCCATCCATGCTCTATAGAGTGGTCCAGCCACTGTTCAGAGAAGTGCCATTTTCCTTGAAATGGGGTTGCCATGGGGTCCCAGGAGCATGCCCTCCACATGGCTATTGTAGAATTCTGGAGGCATTTGTGAGTCTTCAAGAAAATCATCATGAACCATAGAGTAAAATTTGACTTATGGTAGAATTAGTTTTGATTGTTCAACCAGCCATGAATCCGGTAAGTCTGTGCAATGGTCAGTATTTCATGGCTTTGATCTATAAAAATTGGCCGTTTCATCTGGCTCACCTGCTGTGCATTAGATCAGGGAGCTGCCTTATTCTCTCCCAATCCAGGTTTCTACATTGCTGTGAAATCTGCCTCCAGAGAGCTCCAAGTCTCAGACACTGTATGGTATAGTGAAAAAAGCTCTCTTCTGGGCCCTAGGTTCAAATCCTGTCCCTGCCACTCCCAGGGCTCAAGAAGGAGCACACATAAGTGGCTTCACCCAGGGTAGCCTACTGTGGATTCTGCCCTCTTTGCTGAGTCATTGGTCTGTAACTCCATCTCTGTGTGAGGGGCAGGTTGGAGCTGGGGAAGCAGGAAGTGGAAGAGCATTTTGGGTTGAGGATCTAAGGGAGGGAAAGACTGAGAAAGCATCCTGAGCTGAGCGGCACTGGAGGCACAACATCCATAGCAACTAAGGCTGAGGACATCACTCAGGGCACCACCCTATCTCTTCAGGCAGAGCCACAACACATGGCAAAACCACTGCCCTCTAAACTCAGAGGCCTCCAACAGCACATGTCCATTCTCCAGCTGGTGGCCAGCAGTGCTCAGCTGGATAGCTGTTCCAGCAGTGGGTTGGATGTGTTCTGGAGTCCAGGGTGAAGGGACAGTGGCTAGCTGGGGCATGCCTTTCTCAAAGCAGAGCACAAGGCTTTCCAAGGAGTGAGTGGAAACAGGCCCAGCTCTTTAAGGCCCTCGCTCAGAGGCAGAGCCCCATCCCTTTTGCCAATGTGAGTCAAAAGTCAAGCCCAGAATGAATGGAGGAGAAAAGTGTCAGGTCTTATGGGAAGGAAGTCAAAGTAAATGCTCACAGAGTGGTAGGTAATCCAAGTCACTGCCATGTTGGAGACATAATGGCTCATCAGACACTTGTAGTGCTTCTCTCAAACACCTACAATCCCAGGATTCTGGGAGGCTAAGGCAAGACGATCACAAGTTTGAGCCCAGCCTGAGCAATTTAGGGACTTAGTGACACCCTGTCTCAAGGTTTTTAAAAAGGGAGGTGGGGCTGTACATGTAGCTCAGTGCAAAATCCCCGGTTCATAACCTCCTACCACCACACAAAGGCTGGGATTCCCACAGCTTCATAAAAGCTGGCTGTTTTGTGGCCCTGGAGCTTTGTAGTAATAAAAACGGGAATTCCTGATGTGCTACTTACTCTATCACCAGCCCTCAAATCAGCCTCAGCAGTGCTCTCTCTCCATTTCACACTTGAGGAAACTGAGTCATGGTGAGGCTAAGTGGCTTGTCCTAGTCTACAAGGGATGTCCAGGCAGAGCTAGGGGCCCAGGCAGGTGCGTGTACCCATGGGCCACTGCTCCTTCCCATTCTCATCTTGTAGGCCTGGGACCCCTGGTTTAGGAAAGCCCAGCTTCCAGCAGGCTGCAAAGAGATATTTGGGGCAGAGGGGTCTCCTGGTCTTCCCCCGAATCTGAAATAGAGTGCTGCTTCTGCTTGGCTGCTGTGAGGGGTTGGCAGTGAGTGGTACTCTCTTCAGGAGGCTGGATAAAGTTCTCCTTAGTTGTCTTTAGCCAGTCTGCTAAGATGGTTGGGTTGAGAGCAGCATTGGGGTAGGTCAGAAGTCTTCATGGGGAATTGCATCATCCTCTACACACCCTCTGGGCCACTGAGAGGCAGGAGATGACAAATCCTTTACTGTTTGGTTGAGTCTCCCTCTGAGGCAGGCACAGCCCTGTCACTGTCTGCCTCCACCAAGGAGATGCTCAGTAAGGTGATGAACACTTAATTCCACAGCCTTTTACTACAAATGCTGAAAGGCCCCTGAAATAACACAGGTCCAGCCTCCGCCGCCATAGGGACCTCATGAAGTCTGCAGCCATTGATCTTGCCAGGATTGATGACCTGGTGCAATGCTGCATGCATGACCCATAGATTCTTGAGTCTGAACTCTGGGTGCTCTGCCATGCCCGTCATCCCTGGAAATGACCTTGGAGAAGGATCTCTCAGTGCCTCTGAGAAGCACATTTGTATTCATGAGCAAACTGACGATCACTTCCCTTTGGGGCCATAAAAAGGCCCTCGTGCAGGGATAATGCAACTCAGAAATCAATACCCTTTGTGGGCCTAAGTGTTAGAGAATGAGGTGCTGTTTGTTTCAGGTCTGCCTCCAAATTTAGATAAATTAATGTAATGAATTCTTACAACCCATTTACATACATTGCTAATTTGATTTTAGGGGGAAAGGCTGGAAAAGACAGCATTGTGGATGCACCGAGTCAGGGTTTGACCTATTTTCTAAGCTGTTTGTGTCTGCAAAGTTTGCAGTCTCTCTAAGCTGTCACTGCAATGCTTTTGAGAACAAGCTTAATGTCTTCAGCCTGTACATAAATGAGCCAATGGCCCAAGAAAGGATACGGGTGTTTTGCGAATTTGGGGGACACTCTGTGCTTCTGGTGGCATCTGACTCAGCAAATGATCCCAGGAAAGCAGCTTGTCCTCTAGAAATTCCACCCTGCATCTTCTCTACATGAGCAACACATGTGTGAAGCTGGAGGCCAGGGCTGCCCATAGCCTGCTGGGCATTGGGAAGGGCTATGTCCAGACAGGTCAGCATTGCCCAGACTGGGAGCTGCCCTGGGTGGGGCCATTAGTCCCGGCCCTCCACTGACACCCTCTCAGCTCCTGGCTGCTGTGGAGCAGACTCAAGAGCCTGGGGGATGCAGGAAGAGAGAGGCAACTCCACCCCACCCCCACCCCCACGTTCATGCTGCATTAAATCTGTAGCTGGATCCTCACCACATGATGCTCATGCATTAAGCACTTCACTGCTTCGACAGCATCCCAGGCACAGGCGGGAAACCAAGGTGTCCACTAGCCTGGAAAGGGCCGGAGCTGTGGCTACTTCCTTGGGCACACTCTGCCCCAGCCCTAGTTGGCAGTCAACAGCAGTAGTTCCATGCTGAGCTCATGGTGGCACCTCACTCAGGGTAGGTGGCTAGATTCCCCTCACCCTGACAAAGGCTGACCCAATAAGTAAGGTATTCTCATGAAGATTACTATTTCACTTAATATGTGGAGTTGGGCTCTAGAAGTTGTGTGTGTGTGTGTGTGTGTGTGTGTGTGTGTGTGCGCGCACGTGCATGCGCTGGTGGAGAATTTAAAGTAAAAACTGGAAAACTAAGGCAACTTAGGAGATGGACGCAATGTGAAAACAGCCAAGATTTTTCAACCACTGAGCAGAGGAGAATGAAACTGTGTGGGCATGTGTGCTCTTGTGAGTTAAGGTAGAAAGGGTCCTCCTGTGCTCTCCCAACTTCAACACTGGTTAGGATGCCCAAAACGCTACACCGACCTGTGAATTTTTCGTGTGATGTCTACCATATGAAAGAAGTCTCCACATGGTACCTATGTGTAGTACCCAAGCTGAACACCTGTACAAGGCTATTTTGGGTTATGACTGTTGTTGCAGGTAACAGATTCCCTGAGCTTGAATCTTGGCTCTACTACTTATTAGCCTGGAACAATATTTTGTGTCGATAAGCCCTTAACATTGACTCTTATTATTAGAAAGCTCTGAAGATGAGCAAATCCTAGTTACCAGGGATTTGGAGAACAGTCACAGTTATTGCTTTTGCCTAACAAAATGAGCCTGAGGGCCACTGAATGTGGAGTTCATGGTGGAGATCTCAAAGGGTCACCAGCAATGGAAAGGAAGGCAACACTGGATGGGTTTAAATGGTGTTCCAGGCTCACCTCAGCCTCCCGTAAATTAAACACTCAGAACTTCCTAAACCTTCACATTCTTTCCTGTGTTCTGTCCTTGCTCCTGCTGTTCCCTGTCTGGAAACCTGGTGAACTCAGCCTCACCTCTCCATGCTTGCTGACCTCTACAAGGCTGTTACTTCTCCATCTCTGACCCTCCTGGAAGGCAAAGATCTGCTTCTCTGGATATTTGTGACCCACACAGAGATCAGAGATCTGCAAGGGCAGAAGGCGGACGGAAGCAGTGATGACTCTGGTTGCCCAATAGGATGTATGTCAACTCCTACGGAAACCACATTGCCAAGGGGGGTTTGGGGTTGAAATTCCTAGAGGAAACCAGAGATTGTTTGACAAAAATACTCTTTCAAAAATAGCGGCTGTTTTCGTTTAGCTTCCTAAAGGCCATGGAGTGTGGCTTCCTGGGTAGGAAGGACAGGTATCTGAGTGGTTTTGGGTGGGACCCGGGGTGGAGTGGGTGTCTGTGAGTCTTGATGGGCTGGGGCCATCACTTTTTGTTTGCTGTTGTTTGTTTTGTTTTGCTTTTGAGACAAAGTCTCACTAGGTAGCTAAGGCTGGCCTTAAACTCTCAGTCCTCCTGCCTCAGCCTTCCAAATGCTGGAATTACAGGCATATGCTACCACACCAGGCTCTATTGCATCTTTTTTTTTTTTGTATATCCTTTTATTGGTACATTTTAGGTATACAATATAATGACATTCATCATTGGAAATTTGCACCTTTACATAATCTCTCTTGCTTCTTATTTTTTCTCCCTTCCCCTGCCCTCACTTCAACCCCTCCATCCCTCCCTATTTACAAAGACTTTGTTTCCATTTTTTCATGTTCTCATATTAATTCCATTCCCTTCTTTCTTTTCCCCTACCCCTCCTACTTCCCTCTCCCCTTTGCCCCTTTTCTTCCTATTTCACATTTTCTGTTATACCTTTTAGTCCTTATTTACACTTTCAGTTTCTCACACTAGAGAAACTTTTGGGTATTTACACATGTGTGTCCTGTTTATTTCACTTAAGAGTATCGCCTCAATGTGCATCCATTTAGCATCTATTGCATCTTTTATAGGATACTAGAGGGCCTGTATGGGCACTTGACATCCAGCCTTGACTTGTAGCCTGGATGGTGTGAAGTGGCCAATGATGCAGAGTCATTAGAAATATCCTTTTCAATTACATTCTCTACTCTCACACCTGAAAGCAGGAAGCGAAGCAAGTGCCTTTTAACTGAAAAATTGCTCTAATAAAAAATGACTCATCTTGTTCTTCTTTGGGATTTGGAAGTTAGAATGTATGGAAAAAAGGCACTGCCGAGCTTCAGGGGTGTGCCACTGTCCCCATGGGGTGGTCTGGTTGGTGTCAGGGCCATGTGGCTCCCCTCTCCTCAGTGAGTGGAACCTTGGGCCTTCCCCTAGCCCTGCCCTCCTTTTCCATATCATCCTGGGGTGAAGAGCATTCCAGGACCTCATGAACCAAGGTGTGGCTCCCAGTTCTACTTCCTGGCTATGAGATCTTGGTCAGGGAACTTGTCCTCTCTGCCTTACTCCCTCATCTGTAAAAAGGGAGCAACAAGTCTTCACCAGCTCTGGTGTTCATCAGTGTGACAGAAGCATAGGCCTGGAAACCATTTACTTCACGCCCAGCATCCCTGGGGAACTGTTCCTCTTATGCCTCCCATGAGGAAAGCGAGGTGCAAAGGGTGATGGTGGAGAAGAGGAGCCTTGTGTCTGTGAAGCCTGGCCCCTGGAGCCCTGCTGAAGGCAGTGTGTGGGCCCCACATCTCAGATGGGGCTCAGCCCAGGGCCACAGAGCTCACTGAGGACCATAAGCCGGCTCCCCTCTTTGGCTGGTCCCTGGGGTTTCAGACAGGGCAGGTGCCATCTTGCCTCTAGGTTCACCTGGAGGGTGCCTCCTCTCAGGCTCATGCAGGCACCATGCTCCGAAGGGTCAGTTGTGGTCATCTGTTAGCAATGGAGTGAGAGCTGCTGTTTTCTTTTTTGGCTTTTCCGTGTCTTCCAAAAATTCTGCCTTGCACTACACTGTATTTGTGGTTAGAAAAACAAAAACAATAAATGTCATTTAGAAGAAAATAGCTCTGGGTAAGCACTTTTGCTTTCTGATCTTATTTAGTGTCACAGTGGCCCTGGGAGGGATGCTGGCAGCCTCCACTGGGGTGTGTACAATGCATGTGTGTACATGGAGGTTTTCAGCCTGCTGGACATGGGTGAGAGCCACTGGGCATCAAGAACTTGAGGTGTGGCTGGCAGTAGGCAGCACAGGTCTTTCCTAGCTTGAGAAGTTGCTGCAGGGACCTGAGGCTGCTGGGCCAAGGGAGCCCTTGCACTTTCAGCCAGGGTGAGGGAAGAGTTTCTTCCATGGTCTGCCCTGTGCTTCCTGCTTCCTCCTTCCATGTGTTTTTCTGGATCGGTTACCACCCTTGCCTTCCTCTTTGAGGGCACCATTTTGTTCCACCTTTTGTTTCTACTGGGGCTCTGATGAGAAAGCCCAGATTGTTGGTCAGGGGCTGGTGTATCTTGACCCAACTCTTCACCCTCTGTGGACATTTTGATTCCAAAGCTATTTTGAATGTAAACATTTTAAGCAAGATTGCCCAACAATGCTGCATTTTCCTCCAGAAAATACCGACATTCCAGTGGGAACTCCGTTAGGCCAAGCGAACCCCTTTATCAATTTTCTGTACAGCATGGTTAAACCATTTCGGATGCTTCCATCACCATTTTGCTGAAACTATTTTCATAGAGATCAATTCTTTTGCATTTAGAATCTTCCAGTGGAGGTTTGCTTCATAAATCAGTTTTTTGTCCATATCAAACTTGACCAATTGCTGTTTCTGCCATCATGAGCAATCGGTCAGGATTGTTTTCCTGGGTTCTCTTGTGGTTTTTGCTATTTCTAAACAATCCCGGAAATAGTGACAGACATAGAGAGGGAGACTGAGGGTATGGGCTCCAGCTGGGAGGCTTAGGCAGGAGGGGCAGAGGTCAGAGTTTCCACTTGGCCACCAGGTTGTCATGTGACACCATCCTGGACAGACTGCCCCCTCACCCTGTGCCAGTTTGAGGCTTCTTCTGCAGCACTCTTGCTGGCACCAGTGGGGCCAGTGTGTTGCCACCTGGGGAGGAGGGATGGAAGGGGAAACTGGGGAACAGCAGTGACTGTGCTCCTGCCATAGTCTGTTTAGTAGGAGGGGCAAGGAAGAGAGAAGAATGAGGGACCGAGAGACAGAAAGAGCCCAGAAGGTATCAATAATTTTAGACCCTGGGTCCAGCTGGGGGTGAGACCAGCCAGATCTTCAGGCTTCCCCACTGCCTCACTCAGTCGAGTCTAGTCACCCCACTCCCTTCCTTTCTCCCTCCCCTCCCCTCCCATTTTTTAAAAATTTCTTTTCTTCTTCTCCTTCTTTCTTTGACTTAGATAAATGATTTCAGGGTCTTTCATTAGCAACCAAGGACCTCTTCCCAAATACTCCCCAGTTCTCGGCCTACATGGCCATGGTGTCTGCTTGTCTCGCACATTGTCTTGATGTCTCTAGATGCCTTGAGGAATCCTCATTTCTCTTTTCCTCATTCCATCCTTTTCCCAGGGCTGGCACAGTTGAATCCACTCCAGATCCCAGTTCAGACACCCAGCAAATGCCCAGCATGGTCAAGATTCTGTGCTGGAGAAATGTACCCGATGAATTTCTCACAAAGGCTCTCCAAGTCTCAGTTTGTATCTCTGTAATAGGGATGTAATCTTAGTGCTGTTGTGTTGGGAGCAGTTCTACATAACTTTGGAGGAAAATCATTTCACAATTAAGTTATTATTAAGCTTAGTTTTCCTGCCTACAGGCTGGCTGTGGCACGTTGAGATATAACTCCATTTGCACCTCTGGTCACAGCTAAAACCTCAATGGTCCCATGATGCTATGATGCTCCAGGACAGGATTACATCAGCTGAAGACATCCTGGGGAGGAACAAATTCCTGATCAACATAAATTCTTTGTGACCTAGGATCCTCATCTGCATTAAATTCTTCATTGTTCTAGGATTATCTCGGCAGCCCTCTGAGTCATCTGTTACTCCCAATGTACTGAATAAAGGTGTGGCAAGCTTGGGATTTTTCATCTTTGCTGCCCAGAGCAGCATTGGTTAGGCCCAAAGCTCAGCTTCTTCTCTAAGTCTTGTTTTCCTTTCTTTACTAATTGATTTGCCTTGTGCTGTCATGGCTCACAGGAGACTGGGACTCACTGCAGGGGTTCTAGTAACATCCTCTTTCCCTGTTCCCTACTCAGTTGCTGTGAGGAGCAGCAGAGCCCACATTGGCACCATGGTGCGTGTCTGGATCTTAGGAGATGCGGGGAAGTTCTCACTGTGTGAAGGTTGCCATCAAGGTGCCCTGATGCTGGGGATGGAGCTCTTATGGTCTCATCGTCAGCAGAGGTCAGTTGAGGAGTCAGGGACATGAGGCTATCCCTGCAAGAGGACACTTTGAGTGGAAGGAGCTGTGAGGAGTCACAATTCTCAGAGGACCTTGCAGCCCGTGAGCCTGCTGCAGTGGGCAGTCTGTGGCTAGCATTTCCTGGCTCCCCAGAGGTCAGGCTCAGTTGTTGCATCAGTCTTTGGCTGTGTCTGCACATCCAGAAGTGTGCTGGAAGCCAAATCCTCTCAAGTGAGCAGGAGCCCTTTTGCCCGTTGGCACCTTTCCCACCCTATGCTGGACTCTGTATCAAGCAGAATCCAGGCGCTTGGAAACAGGGTGGACTCCTCACCAAGGCTCTCCCCAGCCCTGCAGCCACACGTGGTGCTCCTGGGTCCACACAGGATGACGCAGGTCTGTCACCACACCACGTTCTGGCCACTGGTTCACCAGCAGGGAGAGGACCTCTGAGAAGTGACATGCAGCCAGGATAAGAGTCAGAATCTGGGAAGGGGGAAGCTGTGACAAGTTTCCTTTGAACCAGTACTGTATATTCAATGTTTGAACATTTTTTTATACTTGGAAAATTAAGAAGGAAGTCTTACTGTTTTAACAAAACAAAGAAAATAAAGCTTAAAAATTGCCCTGGTGCCAAGGGACACAAATGACAGTGCTTTCTCACCAGTCGAGGAGGCTGGCAGAGACACATCTAAGTGGGGGGGGGGGCATGCCATTGTTGAAGGTTGACACCGCTCACTGCTCCATTGTGCTTCACCTGGATCAGCCCTGACCTGACACAGGACCAGCTGTCCTGCTCTATATTCCCAGGCAGCAGGGTTGCAATGTTGTGTTGGAACTGTACCTCCTTCCCATGGAGGATGTGTGTCAGGTTACAGAGATCAGGCTGTGTAGGTGGCAAGGGTTGTGCAACACACACATTTTTCAAGTAGCTACAAAATGTTCCACTGTGGAGCACAGCTGGACTGTGGGGGCTGAGGACTCCACAGTGAGTTTCCTGGAAACTGTCCTCCTCCCTTGAGCTCTGGGAAGAATTTTTAGGACTTTGGGGTCTACTTACAGAGGTGGCCAGAAGCCCTGGACCCTGGACTCCAACTCTGTCCACAGTGCCCATGAAGAACAGGAAACTCGGATTGGATGACCTAGACTAAGTGGTTGTTGTGCTATTTATTAGCTTTGTGAACTTGAGCAACTCATTTAATTCTGGGCTTTAGCTTCTTCCTTTCCAGAGAAGTGATTTTTAATTTCTTCCCCTTCTTAGCATCAAGAGTGTTCTCGTTTTCTTTTCCCTGTGTAGTAGCATCCTTTGAGATTTAAAAAAAAAAATCCAACAAAAATAATGACCTTCTACCTTGCCAATCCTATCCTAATTGTGTCATTTTATTGCCAGACTATTTTGGTTGGGCCTAGGTATCAAAGTTTAATTGACAGATAAAGAGTAAGCATATCTGCCCTTGTTCCCCACCTTAAGGAGAAAGCATTGTCTCTTCTCCATTCATATAAGGTGTTCTCGCTGGAAGTATGGAGTACGTGTCTTTAATCTATTGAGAAGGTTCTGTTCTACTTCTAGGCTCCTGATAGCTTTTACCATGAACAGCTGTGAAATTTGGTCCAATACTTTTTCTCCAACTAGTGACAGGATCATGTGGCTTTTTCCTTTCCTCTGTTAAAATGATGACTTTTGGGGGTGGATCTTCCAATGCTGAACCAACACTGCCATCCCTATAACAAAACCACTTTCTACGTACTGCCAGATCTGACTTCTAATAGCTTGTTTTGTTAAACAAATTTCTATCTATGTTCATACTTTTTTCCTCTATTATCTTTATCTAGTTTTAGGATTAGCACAATGTTGATTTCCTAAAATGAGGGAAGAAATGTTCCTTTTTTTTTTCTGCTTTAAATGTTTGATATGATTTATCTGAGAAAATGTATATGAGCCTGCTGTTGTCATTTAGGTAGGTTTTCAAGCTAGGAATATACTTTCTTTAATAGGTGCTATTCAAATTTTATATTTCCTCCAGAGTTAGTTTCATTAATTTGTCTTCCAAGGTACTTCTTAGAAGTTGTCAAATTTATTTCAAAAAAGATTTTTGAAATATGCTTTCTATATCCTTTTAAATTCTGTAAAAGGTGTGGTAATGTCTCCTAGGTCTTGATAGTTTAATTTTAAAAATGTATAATTGATATTGTATAATAGGAAGTAAAGGCCTGAAAGAGCAGAGGAAGTGGGAGAGGTAGGGGAAAGGAAAGAAGGGAAAAATATGAGAAATGGAAAAAAATAGAAACAAAATCTTTGCAAATAGGGAAGGGTGGAGGGGGTGAAGGGAGGGCAGGGGAAGGGGGTTGAAAGAACCAAGATACTCATGTAATGGTACAAGATCCCAATGATGTATGTAAATGTATTTTATACCTAAAATGTACCAATAAACTTAATGGGGAAAAAAAGTAATGACCAGCGTTTGAGGGACCAGCACCTCTCAAAGCACTCAAGTCTACTCTCAATGGCTGCCCCAACCCGTGGGCCAGGTTCTACCAGGACCCCCTTTTTGCAGACTGGACACGGAGGCAGAGAGATGGCACAGGGGACTCTGCTGCAAGTGGAATGTGGGCACCCGCTTGACTCCAGCTCCCTACCAAGAGTCCCCCCACAGGCCAAGGCAGCTGATGGTGATGTGGGGGCGGGGACCTGGCTGTGGCCCTGCACCCTGCATAGGAGAGCTGCTCTCCCTCCCCAGCGGTGTCTTCTCTGGCTTCAGCCTCCTCCATGTTGGCTTTGGACAGAAGCTTCCATTTGAGGAAAGTGAAGCAGAGATGCCTTGCCAGAGGTTTCGAGGCACTCTGGAGACAAAGGGAGCTCAAAGTAGGTGGTGGCCATCGTCCTCCCGGCTCTGTCCCACAGGCTTATAGTTCTGCAGGAGAAATGCTGAGCCACGGAGTATTAAAAATGTAATGGGTGAGTCAGGTGTGATGGCATACATCTGTAATTCCAGCACTCTGGGAGGCTGAGGCAGGAGGATCAAAAGTTTGAGCCCAGCCTGGGCAACTTAGCAAGTTAGTGAGAGCCTGATTCAAACTAAAAAATATAAAAGGGCTGGAGATGTAGTTCAGTATAAAGGCCCTATTTCAATCCCCAATACTGCAAAGAACAAAAACAGTAATGGGGAGGGGCGCTCCTTATTTTTCTTAGAAACAGCTCCATAGACTTTGCATACCCTGTCATCTCCCCCGTACAGCGCTGCCTTGGGGAATCAGCGGCCAGCAGCTCCCTCAAGAAGCATGACGCAGGGCAAATGAATGAGGGCCCCAAGAAGCTAAGACCCAGAAGGGCCACATGGCCCTCTGCACCCTTCCCTCTGTGCCTCTTAGACTGGAGGACAATGGAGCCCTGGTCATCCTGGGAAGGGGGCCACAGGGGCTGGACACAGCCATTCCCACATGGGAGATGTTACTTACCACCCTGACCCTCGGGTTCCTTGAGTGAAAACTCACGGCCTTGGAGGGCTATCGTCAGGTCAACTACTATTAGGGTGAATGATATCATTAGGGTTAATTGTAGCTGTCAGTCGTACACCCAGATTGGTCAAGCCTTGTTTCTGGCTTAGCGCATCCAAGAAATGTGGCTGTCAGAAGCACTTGCAAACTGTATGCATGTGACTCCTTTCTGAGGTGCAGGGAGGCCATGAGGGGCACTGAGTGACAAAAGGCACGAGGTCACAGTGAATCCCAGCTCTGCTCCTTACTCCTGGATAGACTTCCATACATCACTTTACCTTTCTGAGCCTCAGTTTCCTCATCTGTAGGGTTCCTACCTATTGGTTAGAAGTGCTTTACATTCCTAGCACTCAGGAGGCTGAGGGCAGGCTGGGCAATATAGCCAACCATAGACTGCACGGTGAGACCATGTCTAAAAAAAGAAAACAAATAAACAATGAAGAGAGAAATGCTTTTCACTAGGAAATTAGAAATCTCTCTGGCATAGATGGAAAGAGATTTATGTTCTTTAAGCTGACCTAGTGGGAGGTCCAGAGTAGTCGATATAGGGTTGTTTCAAGGACTCCACAGGGGCCCAGACCTTCTTCTTTGCACATTCTTATCATCTTGGCTCTGTCCTCATGGTTGCTGCTTCATGGCCTCAAAACAGCTGCCCTAACTCCAGCCTCTGGCCTGTGCTCCAGTCAGAAAGAAGAATAAGGGTCTCTCTGTTCGGGAAGTGAGGACTGTCCTAAGGCCTTTGGCCTACATCTTTTTGGCCAGAATCCTGGTAGATGATCTCTCTGAACTTCTGTGGGGTCTGATCAGTGCGCGGTTTTAGCTCCCTAGCCTCCTTGGTAGAAGAAGGCAAGGGAGGGCAGTGTGGATGCCCTTCAGGTAGCAAATCTGTTGTGTGGCCTTGGGGAAGATGGATGCAACCTGGCTTGCTCCAGTGTCGGACACAGATAGGTGCCCAGGCTGGGGACATTTTATCTTTATTAGCTAAGCCAGGTGTGGAATAGACTTTTAAATCTTACAGAGCAAATTGGGCCTTAATCAGTGAATTTTTCTCGTCCTTCTCTTGGTCTCCATTGTCCTGGTTGGGGTCGCCCCTGGCCCCCCACTGAAATTGCTATGGTGAGGCCTCTCTGCGTGCCCCCACCACCTACAGACTCTCTTTTCGTCTGGGGTCTCTGGGCGGCTTGGGAAACTTGGTGGTGCCCCCTAGTTGCAAAAGAGCTTCAGTGTTCTCTCCAGAGGACTCTGTGCTGTCCTCGTTCCCAGGGTTAGAAGTCTCGCTCAGCGCCTGCTCCTGCCCCACCCTGCTCCAGCCGGCAGTGACCTCCATGCTCAGGCCCGGAGAGCAATTGCTTGGCCTCCTGGCTTCTCCACAAAGATACATCCCTGGTCTGTGTGGTTTTATTTTTAAGTGTGTTTTTGAAAATGTGCTCTTCCAGGTAAACTGCAGAGCTGTGACGCTTTATTAACTCGAACACCTGGGGCGTTTATTGCAGTAATGTTTTCTTTGGGCTCCTGGTTGTGTACCCATGGTGGTCATAGATTATGCAGGCTCAGGAGGTCAGGGAGGGAAGATTCATTAATTTCACAGCCAACAGCAGATCTCATTGCATAGCCAGCAGCTCACCTCCACCTGGGTTTAGCAGCTAATGGATGTGAACCTCAAACTGGGGGTCATTTCTCCTGGATTTTAATGGAGACAGATCTTAAGGTGTCTGGGAGTCAGGAGGGGTTGGACTATTAGCAGGGAGCAATGCTGAGCACTCATCAGATTTGCCTGTTGAGTCCGTTGTGTGAGCCTGTTGTGTGGATGAGGGTGGCGGTTGCTGATTTACGGGGAAGCGGATTATGGCCGCTCGTGATTTACTCTTGGATGGAAGGAGGGAGGATGAGTTGAATAACAACCCCTTGGAAAATGAGAATTAAATAGATCTTTATGCCCAGCCGCCCCTGCTTTATGGACCCTCCAGGGCTCTTGCCAACAAATCTCTCCATCCTGCCGCAGGCTATCAACACCGGAAGAAGTAGATGGCTCTGCTGGCTTGTGATGGCTGCCTTGCTTGATGCTTTGGCCAAGAGTATCATCAATCTTGAAATTTTGGGGAAATTGTACGGATTTTGTTGAGGAAGAGACTAGCTGTATTTGTGGGTTACAGAGCGTTATAAATTAAAAGCATGGCTCCTGGTAGTATTTTTGAAATACTCAGTGGCATGTCACATCAATTGTTCAATAATGTCTAGTATTAATTTGTGCACTTCCTATGCATCAGGCCCTGTGCTGCTGTCTTGTCATGGATGGGCCCTGTGTATTAATCTGACACAATTCCATGAGGGAGGAGCCATTACGTTTTCCTGTGGATAACAAGGAGGCTCAGGCTCCATGCAGTCACTCACTGGAGCACGTCCCGAGCGCTGGACTGAGACCAGAGTTCCTATCATTCTGTGCTCACTCTGTAATCAATGTGCAGGCAGGTGGGACTAACAAATGCTGGCCAGGACACCTAGGGGTGGTGTCCTCTCTCTAAACCTGTTTCTCCCTTTGTGAAATGCAAGCTGGTCTCCCAGATGACGGGATTTCACAGGCCAAATGCTCTGTGCCTTCCGGACTGTGATGAGTAATTTGACTGGGTCACTGGATGCCTGGATATTTGGCTAAACATTATTTCTGAGTGTGCCTGTGAGGGTGTTTCCAGATAAGATGAGTATCAGAATGAGTACATTTGTGGTGGGCGTCTGTTCCAGTTTAGATCTGGGCTGTTCCCGCAAAGCCTCATGTGCTTGGAAAGTGATTGGATCTCGGGGGTGCTGTAGTCACAATGGATTAGTCCACTGATGGCTTTGCAGCTGATGTGCTGTTAGGAGGCGGGGCCTGGTCAGGAGAGATGGGTCCTGGGGCAGGCCCTGGAGAGGTAGATCTCCTTCACTGGGTCCTCCTTTCTCTCCGCCTCCTGACTGCTGTGATGTGAGCAGGTTCCCCCTGCCAGACTCAGACTCTTCTACCATACTGTTTCTCTCGGGGAGCCAGCAGACCATGGACTGAAAAAGTCAGTCAACATAAACGCCTAAGTATCTTCTAAGTATCAGGTACTTTGTCCTAGCAAAGAGAAAATGACTAAGACAGCATCATTCAGTTGGTCCAAGGACTAAATACAATCAAAAGGCAGATGAAGGAAACCTATAGCCCCTTTTTCTGCCTGACCCCTAGAGCTGGAACATTGCCTCTTATCTCCTGCTCACACTGAGACTTATAAGCACACTACCAGCTCTCCTGGTTCCCAGAACTCACACGGAATGACACCACCAGCTTTCCTAGGTCACCAGCTTATACATAGTAGGCACATTTGGGACTTCTCAGTTTCCATCACTGTATAACATGCGTACAGTCATTTGTCCCTCAGTATCCACAAGAGATTGGTTCTACGGTATCTCTGTGATTACAGAAATCTGAAGCTGCTCAAGTCCCCTATATAAAATGGTGTGGTCTATACATATAACCTACACATATCCCCTTATGTTAAAGTTTGGATCTGCAGTGTCCCCCAAAGGTCTGTGTGTTGAAGGTGTGCCCCCCAACCCATGATGCTACTGGGAGGTGGTGGAACCTTTAACAGGTGGAGCCTAGCAGGAGGAAGTTAGGTGTGTTAGCTTCCTTACCACTGGGACACAACACCCCACATCCTCAATTTAAAGTAGGAGAGGTTAATTTGGCCCATGGTTTCAGGAGATTCCATCCATGTTTAGCTGGCTCCAAGGCAGAAGCATCATGGCAGAAGACCTCATAGTCAGAAACCTGCTCCTCGAATGAGTGAGAATTCTCCAGAGAAACAGAGCCCATGGTACGTGTGTGCAGCCAGCCTTCCTTAGCCATGGCTTCCACATCAGTAGGTTCAACCAATCACAGACCAAATGCACAGACTTTTCCCTTATTATCTTCCAAACAGTTCAGTGTACTATCTATTTACACAGAGCATGAGGCTGTGTAAATGTGCCTCTCACCACCTATCCTGAAGAACCCTACAGGCAGAACCCAGCCACTTCTGACCTTCCAGAATGTCTCCCTCCCAAGGATAAGCTTCCTTCCTTCAGCCTCAAGCCTTGCCTTCTACTGTATGTAGCTCCTTCCTCACTGCTCCACTACTGTCTGGTGGTGTAAGGACATTGTCAGGTTGTCAAGTCCCCACGCTGAGGCTAGAAGCCAGTGACACAGTCTGAGGCATGCTGGGAGACTGGAAACATCTCCAAATCTCCCAAGAGCCACAGAAGGACAAATGAAGTCTCCTTGTTACAATCTCTCAGATACACATTTGACTTACAGGACCTTGTGGCTGAGAGAGACCGAGGGTACCATCTACTCTGCTTGTTGCAGTACCAGGACCTGGAAAAGGCAAAGAATTGATTCTCCCTGAGAGCCCCTGGAAGGAGCATGACCCTTCTAATACCTTGATTTTTCTCAGTGATACTGATTTTGGCCTTCTGACATTCAGAACTGTGAGAAAATAAATTTGTGTTGTTTTAGGTCATCAGACTTGTGGCAATTTTTTATAGTAGCCTCAAGAGACCCATCCAGTGTTTCTGGACATCACCCCGTAGCTCCCAGCTCCCCTCCTCTCCCACAATAGCGCTTCCAACATTTGTAGAAGCACCCAGAGCTCCCTGGTTCTTCTTTCCTGTAGGCAAACCTGAACATGTCAGTGTCTTCACCTTTTCCTCATGTCTCAGACTTGTCTCCACTTGCCATCCCTGTCCTCTTGTGGGAAGACCCCAATATCAGTGTTACCATGGTTCTTTGTTTCCAAGTAGGATGTGAACAGAACCCACAGAGTGCAACCATCATGCCTGTGCTGGGTCCACCAATCACTGTCCATGCAATTCAAGTATCCACAGACTTTTGGGGATGCTTTCTCACCAACTGGAACTACTTTTATCTGCTACACCTACATTAGTTCTGAAGGGCTGGCAGGACTATCTTGCTCAATAAGGTTGCCCTGTGCTTAGTTCTGGACTTGGCACTGTCTCCCAGGGCTTCTGTCACCCTTAATTTACCTTAGACTTACTCCATAGGAGTAGGGACACAAAGGAAAGATTTCTTTCAGTCATGGTAAAAAGTGATAGATCTGGCTGGAGAACCCAGCCTTTTTGGGGTCTTGTTTTGCTGGCAGACATGGCCATTCTCCTGAAAGGTGCCACATGGTCATCAGCCACAATACTCTTCCTGAACCCCCTGCCCATCCAGCCATCTTGCCCTTGTGGCTAGGAGCGTGAGTGAGTGGACTCATAGCCTAGTTCTCTGTCTGGGCCACTCTAAATTTGAGGGCGTGCTTTGAGGAAATCCTCCTTCAGGTTCCAGTTCCCACATTAGCTTTATCTTCTCAAGAAGCTTCTCTTAGTGGTTTAGTGTGCATGTCCAGCACTAAATCTGATAAATACTGTATTTTTCACTTGGCAGTGAGAATCTTTGCCAATGATACCTCGTATGTGCTATCTTTGGTAGGAATCTGAGGGGAGAGTGGTAGAATTTAGAGCCAATACCCCACCTGCAAATGTTAAGAGACCACTAGGAGAGTTAGGAGACAGGGCACAGAGCACAGAATCAGGCATGGCAGTGACTACATCGACCTCTCTTATCATTGAATAAATATCTGTGGAATTGAAATAATGAGCGATGATTACAGTCCTAACCATGCTTGCTATTTGGGAGTTTTGGGGTCATATTAAGAGGCACTAGACAATTTTTAGGGGCAAGAAGGAGAACATGTAATCTTTATCCAATAAAAATTAAGGAAGGTAGGGGTCACAGCTTGGAAAATAGTTTGCATTTCCAGTTTTATTTGGGCTTCTTGATGCTTCCAATTTAGCTTTATGGGCTTCTGAACGTGGAAGGCGAGATCACATGAGCTCTTCCTGATGGCTTTGGTGCCCTTGGGTCTTCACATATCCAGTGCATAATGGTTTGAAGGAACTATGAAGAGAGGATGAAAGTGCTGCAGTGGACCAAGGCCAGACCTGCACTGGGCTCTTTTAGAGTTTGGAAGTTCAATCCAAGAATCAGTGCCAGCCTAACCGAGCCTGAGCCGCATGACCTTTTATACAGGTCAGATTGTCTCTCTGTGGCCAATCCTCTGGCTGAATCTAGTTCCCAGCATTGTCTCTATCACTGCTTAGTCTTGGCTTGAAGTCCCAAGATGCCTAGTGGCTAAGTCCAAAAGTATAATAATCGTAGTTTGTCACTAACTTCCAAGCAGTAATCAACTAGGAAATCAAAGATCACTAACTAGTTCTCCAAGACTTACCTGGTTATTTCTGTAACCAAAATGCTGATAACTCAAACCTTAATGCCAATTGTTAGAGGATTTTATTAAAATGAAGATTTTGATTTGGTATCTCTGGGGTGGAACCTAAGATTTTGTATTCCTAATAGGCTTTTAAGAGGTGCTGATGCTGCTGGCTGAGGACCACACCTGGAGCAGGAGGAATCTGGATTCAGTGGGTTCACTGGGTGAGTACATACCATATTCAGGCCATTTTCTGCAAAGTTGAAGCACACTTCAAACAAGTTTCTATGTTGTCCTTGTGTAGAATGTAATTTTCATGATTTTTTCCAGTTAAGATGTTTGTATGTGTAACTTCTTAAGGGGTGTCTTATTCTTATTTTGCTAAGAATTGAAAATCAAGTAGGGTCATTTCCAGAAGCACATACCTGCTCATGGCCCTCATTCTCAATGGGCTGAAGACTTTAAGTGGATTAAATAGCGTCCCCTCCTGCAGACTCTCCAGGACTCCTAGAAGCAATCAATGCCAGAGTGGTCTGGATGTACATTGAAATGGAGGGCACCAGAGACTCAGACATGACAGTAGCATTTCCTTGTGTTTGAGGCACACCAGTCCAAGGCATTCAAAATAAAGCTCTGTGCCTTTGCCCCAACCCCACACCCTCTGTCCCTGCTTTGGTGGGGAGCACCACTGGGCTCCCATTCTCATGCTGCTGAAGCCTGACTTTTACCTTGACCTCTGAGCCTTTTATGGGTGGATATCACATTAACCCATCTTTCGACTCTGGTGTCTGGCTCACCAGATGCCTGATAAATATGTGGATTAAACATGTACCTCTCAAATGGCTTTTACTTTATCTCCCTGACTTGCAAGATAAATAACATGTAGCCAGGAGCAGTGAAGGCATATTCCTGAAGGCGTTCCTAAATTAAACCTATAAACTCAGGTATAAGGGGCATGGAGGCCATCTTGTCCAACCCCTGGATGAGTTGATCACCCAAGGCCAGGAGGAGCCAATGACTTGGCCAGTATTCCACAGCAAGTTTAAGAATAGCCGACCTGGAACCTGGCTGCCTGATATAGGTCTCCGCTTCCTCCTCCTCCTATGGGATTCTGTCCATTTCTTTCCACTTAGAAAAAGAGAAGAAATAAACGAAGAAAATGCACCAAACTATGTAAAGAAAGGAGGTTGAACCTATGAATTTTGTTGTCTCTGGACTTGGGGGCCCCAGCTGCTGACATCTCTGAGACATCTTATAGGCTTACTATCTGAGATTTGGAGTGATGTTGGCATTTAATTCCATGACAATGATGAGACCCTGAAATTTCTATTTTTATTTTTAATTTTGGTCTGAGGATGTAACATGATGTGCTCCAAAAGGACATGGCCCAAACTTTGAAAACAGTTCTAGGAATTTCTTCTTATACATATGCACAAAGATTTTGTATAAGGATATGTGTTTCCTTTGTGTTGGAAACACCTTCGGTAGGGAAGTTTTTAAAATAAATTGTAGCAAATCCATCCCCAGAATGTTCTGTAGTATTGAAGAAAGTAGGGGAGAGCTGTTTTTAGGTGCTAACTCAGAGAGATGTCCAGATATGCTGCTAAGTGAAAAAATCAAATCACTGAAAAACATGTGTAAGAGAACCCTGTAATGTTCTAATAAAATTATGTATGCCTATATAAATATAGAAGGAAATTTCAGGAAGGATACAAAACACTGTAAACAGCGATTCCGCTGGGAAGAAAATAGATAGTTGGAGGAGGGTAAAGAGGAGTTTTCGATTTTAATTGTATATATTTTGTTTCATTTTTGAACAAAGAATTAATTCTTACAGAAGATTGTATTACAGTGGACCCTTGACTACGAACTCAATTCATTAGCAAGGGCTGGTTGTAACTCAAGTTGGTCAATTAAAGGCTTAGGCTCCTCTCCACAGCCTTCAAAGTCTCCCTCCTGTATACAGGTAGATCTCAGTGTCCTTAGAGAGACATTGACCCAGGATTTCCCAATTAACCCCACACAGGAAAGGATGTTGTAAAATTCCTTCCAGAACTCTTCAAGGGTTAAATCGGTGTCTGAGACCATCTGGAAGCACAAGCTGTTGGGATTCAGGTTGTAACTCAAGACTTTGTTTGTAAGTTAAAACTAAAATTCTGGTGGTAACCCAAGTTGTTCATATGTCAGGCTGGTCATAACTCGAGGCTCCACTGTTTATAAATATATTCTGTGATTTAAAACAATACAGAGAGAGAAGCAAACAAACAAGGCTTTGGTGTCGTTTCAATCTACATTTGACCCTTGTGTTAATTACCTTTTGCTCCATAACAAACTGTCCCCAAATGGAGGTATGTCAAATCACTTGCCTTTGTTACCTGATAGTGTCTGTGGGTCAAGAGCTTGGGTCCTCTGACTCAAGGTCTCTATCAAGGTTGGAATCAAGATGTTGGCTGAGGCTGTGGTCTCAGCTGAAGGCTCCCCTGAGGAGGTTGCTTCTAGAGTCACTGACATGGTGCTTGGTGAGATTTGGTTCCACAAGAGCTGCTGGGCTGAGGGCTTCAGTTCTTTGCCATGTGGATTTCTCTGCAGGGAGCTCACAACATGGTGCTGGCTTCCTTCAGAGCATGTGTGCCTGTGCACAGTGTGGGGAGGTGGGCAAGATGGAAGCAGAGATTTCTAGAACAGGATCACTGAAATGGCATCCCTTTAATTCTGCCATATTTTGTCCATCAGAAAAGTGTCCCTAGGTTCTCCTGCTACTCATGGCAACAGAACATGCTAGGAAGTGAGATCACTGAGAGCTGGAACTGAGGTTCCCTGCCACAGTCTCAGGGTTTTCTGCTCACAGTTTTCAAGTTGTGTGACACTGGGAGAGTCACTTAAGATCTCCAGGTCCGGGCTGGAGATTTAGCTCAGTGGTTCCACTGCCTGCCCCACAAGCACAAGGACCCAAGTTCGATCCCCGGTACCAAAAAAAAAAAAAAATCTGTTTGGGCTGGGGATTTAGCTCAGTGGTTCAGCCGCCTGCCTTGCAAGCGCAAGGACCTGAGTTTGATCCCCGGTACCAAAAAAAAAAAGATCTCCAGGTCCCAGTCACTGCATCTGTAAAATGGACTTGTGACAGCTGTCTCAAGGGAGTGTGGTGAGGATAGCACACAACACCGTCTCTAAGAGGAAGTGCTTGAACATGGCAGCCTAGGAGGGCAGCCCTACTCTGCCTAAAGCCACAGAGGATCTGTGGATTAAACATCTCCCGCGATTATCTGTTCAAGTTAGAAATCCATACACACAGGCTCTGCTTTTCCAGAAACTCACATTCCAGGGAACTCTCAGATAAAATTATGTTTACGTCAAGGAGCCTGGAATAAACAGGTGTCTATTTAAAGACTGCCAATGCGTTGCAAGGCAGTAGGATTGGGCACAATGTTAATAATTGGGATGTGGGCATGAAGGTGCCATAGATTACGCAACGCTTAGAGAAAATGGGGCCTTTTACAATGGATCTCAGTCTTTAGGGAAATTCCGCATTCAAAATTAGTCAGAAAAGGTAATTAGTGTCAAGGAGTGATTGCAGCGGCATCGTTAACATGAGGGATGTTGGTACAGGAGTTCGCTAATGACTTATGGAATTTTCATTCGGGAGACAATCAGAGCAATTTGGTGGTCAGCAGACAGTCTGAGAATCAATCACCACAATAGTCAATAATTTATCATTTCTATTTAAAGTCTGGAATCTGCATCAACTTAAACAGAAATGAGCCTTGAGGAGGAAGTTCGACCTCCAACACTCTTGAGCCTTGGGTTTGGGTCTATGTAAACGGTATCTATTTTATTTCCTGTGTAGAGCAAACAGGAAAATTGTTTGAAGGATTTGTTTCTGATTCTGTCATAGGGTAGAAACGGCCACATGCTGCTGGCTGCAGGGAAATCAGAAATTAGCTGGGAAACTAGATTTAGTTTTACAAGTTCACCTCTAGGGATTAGAAAGAAGACCCCTCCCACTCAGTGAACCCTGAATTTTCGCTGGTGACTGTGAGGTAGACAGAGATTAGCTGTCATTCGTCAGGACTGGCTCCGAGGGACCAAGAGTTTCTGAAGGAAACCCAGTTAGTAACTAACAGTTGAAGATCTGACTTTGGTCTTTGGTGGTATCATTTTCAACATGAAGAATGTTGGTAATAATAGTAATAGTAATAATATTTACAGCAATTCTTGAGAGCTTACCGTGTCTGGTGTTGGCTGAGCATTTTACATATGTTGTTTCAACTTGACCTTTACAGAGAACTTTAGAGAGGGAGAACAAGTAGATCAAGGCCTCACAGCAGTGAGATACAGAGCAGTTCTTTAATCCCAGATCCTGCTCTCCTAAGTACCCTGATATTGAGCTGCTGGATACAGGAAATTGATGCAAAACTCTTCCTACCTCAGCTATCTCATCTATAAAATATGAATAATAATGTGCTCGTGTACAATTTCAAGAATAAGTTGCTTGATGAGCTGTTATGCAGAATGCCGAAAACTAGAAGGTAGCTATGATCCTGGTTATTACATAGCCACTCAGCCAGCACCTGAAGATTTCTACCTCCACCTACTTGGTTCTCAAAGCTACTAAGGCATCGAGACCTGCCCTGTTGTTCTTGACAGAGTCTCATGTGTCAGCACCCAATTTCAAATTCATATCACATTTGGTCTGTAGATGCTGCCATATTCACTTTCTACATCTTTAAACCTGTGAGTCCTTTCTTCCAAGACCTCCAGGCATCCCATGTCCTTTAGCATTAAATTCAGCTTTCTCTGAGCAGTGTTTAAGGTATAATCTGGCTTTAACCTGCTTCTAGAATATTCTTCTGCACAAACCCTTTGCTAACTCAGATTCTTCCTCCTCCTCTACATTCTTCTCTTTCTACCATATTCATCTACTACCCTCATCACAGTTATTGTCTTCCTATGACAATAGGACCTCAGGTAGTCAGGAGCATCCCCAACCTGTCAGGTACCCGGGAAAGTCATGTACCTGCTCACACAGGGATCTTGGTGATTTCTTCTCATTCTCAAGGTTGAGGATTCTCAAATACACACCTGTAACACCTCCATGAATAGAAAGTCCCAGAAAGATGGTTGAGCTTAAAGGTGGCCTGGACTGGAGAAGTCAAGATCACCATACCCAGTTGTATCCCTCTAGCTCTCACAGTGACCATGAAGTTTGTATTTAGGACATTTACTTTATCCTTTTCTCTGTTTCTCATATCATTTGGCAGGCTAAAACTCTTATTTTTTTTTTTATTAAAAATTGATGGTCACCAAATCTTCATTTAGGGCTGTCATACTTTCAAGGAGGAAGGAAACAACAAATATTAAAGAGAGGTCTCCTAGTTTTCCTAAGATACTCCTAAGGGGCTATGACTTGAAAAGGCTGCCCTTTCTTGGGACTTGAGCTGCTGGAGGGCAAAACCTATGTGATTCTACATGTCTCTCCTTACCCAGAGATCTGAGATTGGAAGCCAGCAGGAACGCACTGGAGGTTGTAAATGTGCCTCGATAGAAGTATAAAGAAGAACGAGTAAGTCCACAGTCATTGCAGAAAAGTATGACACACTTCTGCCATTGACAAGTCAAGGGAACAAAAAATTAACAAGAATGTGGGAAAGTTGACCATACAATGAACCGAGTTAATCTAATAACAAATATAGAACTGATACCCAACAATTGAAGAACACACACATTGAAATCACATGATTAATCGCCAGAACTGACTATTGCATCATAAAATATATCTCCACAGATACCAAGTCATCAAATCATAGAGAAATTATGTTCTTTGAACCATAATTTAATAAAATTATTAAAACCTCCCAAAAAGGAAAACTATTAAAACTTTCTATATCTTGAAAATAGAAATGTTACTAGATAATTTGTGCATCAAAAAAGAAAAGTTATAATGAAAGTTAGGAACTACTTAAACCTAACAATAATAAAAACATTCTACGCATCTTGCAGAATAAGGTAGACTGCGCTAAATGACTGTTAGTTGTGATATATCCACTTGAATGGATTAAAAAACACCTGGCAGATTAGGAAAGCATAGTTCTGGGTGTATCTGTGGGTGACTGATATGTAGGCCAGCAGACTAAGAGTGGCACTCTCATTTTATTTTATGACAAGGTCTCCCTAAGTTGTCCAGGGTGATCTCAAGGTTGTGATCCATCTCCCTCAACTTCTTGAGTAGCTGGGATTACAGATGTGTTCCACTGTGCCCAGCAGAAAGGTTCAATTTGGACAGCAGCAGCTTCAGCCAAACCAAAATTAAGAAGGGAAGTTATAAAAGTCAGACAGAAATTAATGAAATTAAGACTAAAAAATAAAAGAGAGAATCAATGCATCAAAGAGCTGGTTCTTTGAAAGAGTAAGCAAAATAAATAAACCCTTAGCCAAACTTACCAAAAGAAAGAGAGAATAGATTCACACCAATGCAGTTAGAAATGAAAAGGGCAAAATCACAATGGACAGTGTGAGAAAGAGAATAGAAGGAAAAAATGGAAACAAAGCTTTTGTAAATGGGGAGGGGAAAAAGAGTTGAAGGGAGGGGAGGGGAATGGGGAAAAAAAAGAAGAATCAAGATGCATTATTTACAAGATATATTATGTATGTAAATTCCCTATGATGAATGTGATCAATTTGTATGGCAAATATGTACTAATAAAAATATAAAGTTAAAAAAATACAGAAGATAGTAACTACTATGAAAAATTATATTCCAATAAATTTGAAAATCTTGAAGAAATGGAAAGATTTCTAGATTCCTATGAGATTACCAAAACTAAACCAAGAAGACATAAAAATTTTGAACAATCCAATAACAAGCAATGAAATTGAGGCAGTAATAAAAAAACCCACTAACTAAAACAAAACTCAGAACCTGATGGATTCACCCTCGAATTCCACAAAAACTTTAAGGACATTATATCATCAATACTCCTCAAACTCTTCAATGAAATTGAAAGGGAAGGAATGCTTCCAAACTCATTTCTGGAAGCCATTAACCATCACTGTGACCCCAAAACCAGACAAGTGGACTCAACTAAAAAAGAATATTACTGGCCAATCTCCTTAATGAATATAGATGCAAAATTCTTCAATAAGGTATTGGCAAATAGAATGCAACACATCATCAAAAGGATCATACATTGTGACCAAGTATATTTCAGGCTAAGGTTGCAAGGATTGTTCAACATACACAAATCAATAAATGTAATATACCACGTAAGCAACAAATTTGTTTCTTATAATAAGTCAGAAAAGAGCACAAGAAGTCTATGTGAGATGGAGAAGAGACTTGCTTCTTAAAACCAAGGAGTGGGTGGGTTCCCTGTATCCAGCTTGCTGCCTAGGCTTTGATTTTATAAGAAGCTGTGGGTCTAAGGAAGGAAGAGCTAACATTAGTTAATGTTTCAGAAGGTTCTAGGCTTTTTGTGGTCTAAGTATTTTTCACAAGGAAGCCCATTTATTCTTCCTCACAACCCCAGAAGTAGGCATTGACATTTCATTTCATTGTAGATGGGAAAACCAAAGTCCATAGATTTCAAACAATTTCCCTAAGACCACAGTAAGTGGTCTTAGGGAAGTGCTGGAGCCAGATCCTGATACAGCTAACTGGACCGCAAGGCTGCACACACACAGCTTTGCCACTTTGGTGCCTCATGTCTAGAAACTGAAGCCGACTGCCCACTGATGGAGGCACAGCCTAGGTGCTCCCTAATGCCACCTCGAGACAGGAGGCCAGCAATCTCTGCCCAGGTATGGCTTATCTTTTACTTAGGGCCTTTTTGCTTTGAAAAAATTTTTTTGTTTTACTGTTAAAATCTAACAGTCTTTTACCTCACTGCTTCTGGTGAAGTTTTCCCCACACCCAGGGTTTTCTTTAGTACATATAGGGTTTAGTTTTTGTATTCAAATGTCTGATCTATTTTGGATTTTACCCCAGCACGTAGGGTGAGTTCCAAGGTTGACTTTTCCCACATGGCTATTCAATTATCTCAATACCACTTTTTTCAAAAGTCATTTCTCCATACAGATTTTTGAAGCCACCTTTCTCATATAATAACTTTCCAGATGCAGTTAAGTCTATTTCTGGATTTTCTTTGGTCCCATTGGTCTCTCTGTTTATTCACATGCCAATACCAAACTCCTAATTACAGGCTCTCTAGTATGTGTTAATGTCTGGTGGTGCTGCCCCCCCCCCCCCCAGATGGCTCTTCTCTTTGGGGCATCTTGACTAGCTTTGCTTTTTTTGTACTTTCAAATAACTTCATAATCAACTTGCCTAGCACCCGGAAAAAAAGCTTGTAGTATTTTAGAAATTGCAATTGTGTTCAATCTGTAAATTAAATTAGGTGGAACTGACATCTTGATGATGAGTCTCTTTAGTTAAGAACACAATGTGTTGCTTCATCCAAAATATAATTCTGAGGGGAAAACTAAGTTTTAGGAGGATACATGCAGAATGAATACCATTTGAATGAATTTTTAAAAAATATGCAACACAGCGGTGTGATTGTTCATGGGTTCATATCTTTGTAGTAAGTAAATGAAAATCTGGGCTGTGAATGATCCACACCATTTCAGGGCAGAGGTTACTTCTGGTGAAGAAGGAAAGGAAGGAAAGTTCTGGTTTCCACTAGTTGTAAATCATTTTAGTGAGAGGGAGGGAGAGAAGAAAAGAGAGAGAGAGAGAGAGAGAGAGATTGGAAACAAATGTTTGGTTTTGATGGAGGACAGTCTGTTATATTATTTTTCTACAATTTTCTCTACGTTTGAAATGTTTCTCAATTAAAAATGAAAGGGAAGCTTAAATGCCTGCTACGCAAGCGCAAGGGCCCGAGTTCGAACCCCGGTACCAAAAAAAAAAAAAAAAAAAAAAAATGAAAGAGAAAAAGATAGCCATTTCACTGCTTCAGAGTACTCTCCAGAAAATAGCACATTTCCATTTTGTCCTGCGCAGCCCTAGAGAGGCTGTCTGCTGGCTGGGCCTCTGTCGGGGGAGTTGGCAGCTCCTCCTGCAGAAAGAAACTCTATTAGGGCTTTCGCAGTCCTCTCCACAGCTGGAGCAGGAAGATTTCCTTCCTTTAAATGGGTATTCTTAGCAACTCCCAGGTAGACACAAGGTGGTTTGAAATTTGGAGTTTAATGAAATCTCCCCATAATCTCCTGGATTTGTGATAAGAAGGATTTCACAGTGTTAAAACCTGTTTCTCAATATGTTGTAAACATCTCATTTTCTTACCTTACATCCATCCATATGTAAGATTTTAAATCCCTAGGAAAAACCCCAAAACTTCCAAATGAAAGAGGGAATCATTTTTCCTCCTAAACATTCAATGGCCTTAAAAAGACCTTATTTAGAACAGCTGACAGGAAATTGTATTTTCATAAAATGATTTATTGTGTAGCCCCAGTATGGCCTGTTTCAACAGGATTTAAGCAAGCAGTTTCAGAATTGAGGTATAGAGTTGGTTCTTTCAGAACAATTTTTTTTCTAGGAGGAAAAGTCTTCACTACCCAAAGTGATCCAAATCAACTCATGGCCTCACAGTGGACCGACTTTTGGAGGCTTGGGCTTGGTGGCTGCTGGCATTGCCATTCAGAGTGAGCTGTGTTTGTGTTCTGAAGCGTGTTTAATGTGAGCCTGGCCATTGGACACGGCTCCCTCATTTCTATTCTCGGCAGTGGGCTTGCATATATTACAGCCGCCTCCCTGTGCCCACACAAGATTTCCAGAGAAATGAGCATTGCATTAAACTCCTTGTTATATGTGAGGAGAAACAGAGATAGAAAATCAGTCCTGGCAGCTTCAGCGTTCTCCACAGATGCCTAAGAGGAGGGAGGCCCCATGGTGCCACCTCCACTTCAAGGAATCCCACCCTTCTTAGCCACTGGCATCTTCCTTTAGGAAAGTTCCCACTAGCAGCCTTCAAAAAGCCCCACCTTGCCCATGAGGAGCAAATTCTGATGAAGAACTGCTAACAACATGAGGTGACCCTTTGTGACAATGTGGGGTCTTGCTGGGCCTCCTGGCCAAGGCCTGGACTAGCTGTATTTCTCAAGCAGTCTCCATATAAGCTTATAAACAGGGAGAGGGGGATGAGGGGAATGCTCTCAGCGAAAATTTACCAAAAAATGTTTCCCAAAGAAAAAATTTGACTTGAAATAATTTTTAATTGAAATTATGAATAGAAAGATAGGAGGCGGGAAAGGGATGAAAACTGGCTTCCTGCTTTATTTTGGATCTTTCATTGGAGAACTTTGAGGTGCTCAGTTTTGTGCTGAGTGACAGAGTCTAGTGGGGCAGGAGAAGCAGCACAAGTTGGAGGGTGATCCCAGGCTCGCCAGAAGGGAGACATGGCAGTGACTCTGACATCAAAATCCTGGGGCCGGGGATATAGCTCAGTGGTTCCGGCACCTGCCTCGCAAGTGCAAGGTCCTGCTTTCAATCCCCGGTACCAAAAAAAAAAAAATCCTGGTTCCTCATCTTCCCCAAAGACAACCTCACCCCACTGTTTCCTGCTGCTGTTCACTGGCCCACCATTCATTCTCCTAGACACGTAGGCTAGCAATGGTAGTTGCCATCTCCAGCTCATTTCCTGGCACCTACAGCCATCAGTGGCTAAATCACGGGACTCTACTTCAGAATGTCCCTTCTATCTGCCCCTTGTAGAGCCTTGGCCATGGATAGCAGTGACTTTCTGATGAGGTTCTCTGCTTTCCAGTCTGGTCTTCGCTGCCTCTTTGATTTTATAAAATGCCTACATTGAGCTTTCCAAAGTAAAACTGTGATTCTGCTACTCTCCTGTTAAAGAACCTTCAAATGCTCCCATTGTCCCCACATGAAGTCTAGCTGACGTCCAAGTTTTCCTTCCCCATCTTTGACTCATAATGAACCCCATCTCATGCCCCCTCCATTGCCACACCCAGGTATTCTGACCTCTCCTTGGTTTACTGAGGCCTTGAAGTGTCCTATGACACCTTTCTAAACTCAGGACTCTTGCACAAGCTGTTTGATTTTTGTTTTTTTGGTACAGGGGATCGAACTTGGGACCTTGCACTCACAAGGCAGGTGGTAGAACCACTGAGCTAAATCCCCGGCCCTCAAGCTGTTTGCTTTACTTGGAACTTGAATACTCTTTTCTCACAGCTGTCTGGTCATCTTTCAGATCTTGGTTTAATGTCACCCTCTGGTAGAAAAGTTTCACAATCATCTACCCAGTAATCTTGTTATTGTGCTACATTAACACAACATCTTTCTTAGCTATGATCATGATTTATAGTTATCTATTTATTGGGTTTTTAAATTTTTTCATTGTCTCTTTGCCTATCAAATAGCAAAGCCCACAGGGACATGAAATAGTGTCTTTTTATTCATCCATGAATGTTTAGTGCTAGCACAGCAACTGGCATACAGCAGGCAATCAAGAACTATTTGTTGAAGAAATGAATGAATATTTTAGGATAAATTATTAGTAAAACCACTGTGTCCAAAGTACTGTGCATATTTTTGAGGTTTGCAGATACACATTTCCAAACTGCTTCCGAGAAAATTGCATAAATTTGCATTCTACTAACAGTGTGTGCAATTGACTATCTCACCACATCTCTGGCAATACCAAGTATTATTAAAAAAAGAAAAACAACTTGTCAGTCTATTTGATTATCAGTGGAAGTTGAATGCTCTATTCCCTTTTTGGTCTTTTGTATTTCTGCTTTCCAAGAGTTTTATTTACTTCTTTAGCTATCTATCTATCTATCTATCTATCTATCTATCTATCTATCTATCTATCTATCTATGTAGCTAGCTAGCTCTTCATTCATGTTTGCATGAGATTCACTCACTTTTCTATTGGTGTTGCTGGAGGACCGTGGGTTTGGATTATCCCTGCAAAACACCAATGTTTTCACAGGGGCTTCTCTCCTCTGTTTTAAATTGTGCTTTGTATTTGGAACCCTTTGGATGTCAATTGTTGTCTATGTTTCTCCCCACGTTCTCTAAATCAGTTTGGCAAAACCACAACCTCTTAGATCAGTTGCTTGACATGACTGATGGTGTTTTCATGTCTCATCTGGGGCTGTGGGTGTGTGTAGACATAGCCTCTGGCTCCCTGGGGAAAGTTAAAGAGCTCTAAAACAGTTGCCTGTTCTGCATTTGTTCCATTTTCTTTTTTAGAATGTCTCCCTTTGTTGTTGTTGTTGTTATGTGGGTGACAACAAGATGGCATCATTCCTTAGAAGTCAGGTGTCGTTTGTTTCAAAGCAGGTATTAAGGAGGCACTATGCTTTTGCACACAGCTCTGAGCAAAGGATTTGCAGATGCCTCCAAGATGTTCTTAAGACAGGCTGTAGGCATGTGCTTGTTTTAATAGGTTAATTTCCTAATCAGGAACATGTGTATGAAGTTGTTATTGACCGTGGTGAAGGTCAAAGGGCCTACATTTGGCTGCTTCATCCACTTATTCAGCAAATGTTCAGGAGCCATGAATTCAAAGCAGAACCAGAAAAGGCTCCTATTCTCATATGCTCTACCATGCAATGGGAAAGACAGGCAACTAAAAAGAACGTTGGGTTACAGAAAAACAGCGGGAGTGTTTTGGATGACATGTATGGAGATGGTGCCAATCACTAAGAGTAGGAGAGACCTACTGGCCATATCTGTTGGCTGAGGAATCATGGGGCCTCCATATGGGGATGAAATTGCTGTTGCCCACTAGTACCTCGTCTCTTCTTTCTAATATCAGAGCCCCTGAGTTTTACCTGGGCACAAGACTGCTATGAATAAAATCTGGCCAAATTTGGTCAATGGGAGATAAGGAAAAGTGGGACCAAGACAATGTCAGTGGGACCAAGTTTTGGTCAGCGGGAGATAAGGAAAAGGGGTGTGCAGTGTTGCTCTCTTTAATGGAAGAGAGTATATTGTTATTCCTTCCTCTTTCCTTTTGGCTAAAAACAGATATAGTGGCTGGAATAAAAGCAGCCACCCGTGGACTAGGATACAGAAGTCTCATGCTAATGATGACAGAGTAACAAGGTCAAAGGAGTATGGCAGTGATCTGGTGGCGTGCCACTAGAGGATTATATTGTCCACCTCTGAACATTATTAAGAGACAAAAAAAAATCTCTGTTGTTTAGGCTGTTGTTACTGTGTTACCAGTCATGGTGTCTTGAACAGCCTAGCTGACTGCTAACTGACTAAGTCCTGTGGAGATATTATCCTGAGGACAGGGATCCGATCGAGCTTGCACAGAGTTGGGCACTGAATGAATGCTGTGTGAAATGCCCCTTCCAAGGGAGTTCATTCATATCACTGGCAAGTCCCTGCTGGCTGTTGGCAGGAGGTCTCAGTTCCTCACTACATGGATGTTTCTGTGGGGATGCTTGAGTGTCCTTATGACATGATGGCTGGCTTCTCCCAGAGACAATGATCCAATAAAATACAAATGTCTTTTATGTCTTTTATGACCTAGTCTCAGAAGTCTATCTCTGTTTCTTTCATTCTACCAAATTAATTGTGGAAGGAAAGTATGCATAGTGTCACCACAGGGAAGCTACAGTCACGGGGGCCATCTTGGATCCCGCTTCATCCACCCTGGAGACCCCCATCCTAAAAAAAAGAACCTCATAGTACTCTTCATCTCCCCAAAAAGAGTATAAACTGGAGGTGCCACAAGGGGGGCGGTGCTTCATATGTTCTGGAAAAGTGAGATGGAGCCATTACTGGGCAAAGGACCGCCTTGGAGATTACCAATGCAGGGAGTCAGGCATAGAGTTCAAGGACCCGATCTCACTTATGGAAGGAGTGAAAGATGTTACAGCACTGGAGCTGAGCAATTGCTTAGGCTGATTAGTGGGAAAGGGAACTATCTGGCCACAATTGGGGTGGGTAAAAGGGTCTGCTTCCCAGGCCGGGCAATGCCCATCTGCAACTGAACTATCAGGGACCAAGGACCCTGATCATTTTCTAGATTTGTCCAGACTTATAAAAGTGACACGTGGCCATTGACTTTCTGCTATAGAAGTAATGGTATGCTAGAGCCATGAGCTAGCGAGCTGATTGGTAAGTTCTCAGGAATTTTGAGAACTGGTTGCTAAAAAAGTCATTATTTTTTATTTCTGATATTAAACATTAAAGGGATTCAGTAGGCTGATTTCACACATGCATTCAGCATGTACAGATCAAATCCAACCACACTTTTTCCACTCCCCGACCTGACCCAATCTCTAGTAGTCATTATTCTACTTGCAGGTCAACGTTTTTTAGCTTTCACCTTTGAGAGAGAACACACAGTACTTATCTTTCTGTGTCTGGCTTATTTCCCTTAACACAGTGACCACCAGTTCCATCCATTTTGCTGCAGATGACAGGATTTCATTATTCTTTATGGCTGAATAATACTCTATTGTGTTTATATACCACATTTTCTTTATCCATTCATCTGGTGATTGGCAACTAGGCTGATTCCACACAACACACAGTGCTACAATAAACAGGCATACAGGTATCTCTTTGGTATGCTGGATTTCATTTTTCTTGGGCATATATTCCAACGCAGGATTGCTAGATCATATGGTAGTTCTATCTGCAGTTTTTGAGGAACCTCTATAATGGCAGCATTCATTTTATATTCCTACCAACAATACATAAGATTTCCTTTTCTCCACTTTCTTGCCAGCATTTTAAATGAAGAAATTATTAGAAATTAAATTATATACTCATAATTAGAGAAATTATATTGAAAACAAAGGAAATAAATATTCAAAACTCATCACTTCTTAATTACTTTGCAATGACCTATGCCACTATGATCTGTGCTTTTGAGGTTACTTGTGTCTATTGCATCTGGGATGGAGATGAAAGTGCTATGTCAAACTGGCTACTGAGTATCACTTTCCTATTCTGCTCCAATTACCTCATGTTGTGGTGTAGTCAGAGTTTGCAAGGGAAATAGATTTAATACAAGGCACATAATGTATAGGATTATTTTATAATAGTCACCCAAAAAGTCAAATGCAGAGGAGTGCAAGAGATCTAGCCTCACACTAGAGTCCCAAAGAATCCAGCTGAGGGCCTGGATCTCACAGCAATGTCTTGCACAAATCCAGCTGCAGGCCTAGAGTCCAAGGCAAAGTCCTCCATGAGTCCAGCCAGTGGCCTAGAGCCCATGGTCATATCTCATGCTTGTTTGTATCGAGGATCTGCACTGGAAAGGCCCAAAGGCTAGTGGTGGAAGCTAGAAAGCTTGCACCAGTGGTGTGAAGGATTTGTGCCACCAGGCTGAGGAGTCTGCACTGGAGCCAAGAAGTGACACTCATGGCAAAGATCAGAGCTCGCCTGACAAGAACAGCAGCGAGGACTGGAGCTCTTCCTATGATGAGTGAACAGCCAAATTTGCATCAGGAAAACAGGCAACCTTCTCCAAGAAAATCAACAGCCAACGACAGTCCCTCCAGTTCTCTTTTTATGCCATTGGCAACAATCCTCAGGTGGGTCTTCCACACCTAAACCATGCTGATTCAATTCAGCTGGGTGTTCCAAGCTGACCATTAGTTAATCCACCACATGTTATTTTTCTGATACAGGAAATGGAGGGAGTATCTACAGTATAGAAATTGGCAAGTGCTTCAAATTCATGACTAGATGTTTGCCATCACATCATTGTGCAGGTCATGGCATGAAAGAGCCATCTGCCCCAACAGGTGTCATTGTCCAGGGAAGAGGATGTTTGGGTGGGAGTAACAAATCTCAGGCCTTGGGCCGGGGATTTAGCCCAGTGGTTCTGTCGCCTGCCTCCAAAGCAAGGACCTGAGTTCAATCCCTGGTACCAAAAAAACCCAAAAACAAACAAACAAAAACAAAAACAAATCTCAGGCCTTGCTACTTGATCACATTGACTTGTCAGTGATTAAGTGCCCTCTCCTGTCTGGACCTCAGGAGAAACAGGTGGTCCTAGAGTTTTCTCTTGGCCCTAGAGTCTACCGCAGAGCTATTAATTTTCAGAGTTATGGAGCCCTTTTAGCATCCCCCAAATATCAATCATTAGAGAGTTCCCCTCTGATTGGAGAGATCAATCCTGGGCCCTGGTGGAGCTGAGGGTGTGAAGCTGATTTCCTGGCAAACCTGAGGGAATTCAGGGAAGAAAATGAATTGAATCTGGCCTAGGGGCCAAGTCATTCCTGTACATTGACCACTACTGTAGAAAAGGAAAATCCCAGAAGATTTAATGCAAGTGAAGTACAAACTCCAGAACCTTACTGTCTCTACAACCTTTGTGCCTTCTATAAGCCTGGCACGTTTCCCTTCAAATTTATTTAACTAAAAGGCTCTGGAAGAGACCAGAAAAGAAGGAGTTAATCCATTGCTGCCACAGGAATGATTCTTCATTCTGCCTTTGGTGTGGCAGACCATTAACATGTAATATTACGTGTATCACGGTCCATTTCCTGGCTGCACGGAGTGTGGCAGTGAGGCTGAAACTGCGGCATTTTGTGAGCTATGCTCTGATTCCCCAGAGCCATAGATCAGGTTGGGAAGGGGAGAGGAGGAGGTGGGCACCAGGGTAGCTTAGCTGGCTGGAGTCGGAGCAGTTCCCTCTCCTCTTAGATCCCGAGTGCCCTTGAAACCTTGCTGGTGGCCCTATCAAGGGTCTCTAAACATTCACACCGGACAGGACCATGGAGATTCATTTTGCAGATGAAGAAAGAGAATCTGAGGAGGTAGACTCACAGCAGAACCTGGGTGAAACCAAGGCTCAGGACTCAAGGTCTAGAAGAAGAGATGCCACCATAGTGTCCTGCAAACCGTGGAGACAACCGATTAATCCTTGGGTTAGTCTCTCTTCTCTTTCCAAAGCATCCTAGAATGCAAAACCAACGGCATGCAGAACTATTGGTGCGCTGCAGCTCATAGGTATAATCTATAATCCTTTCGATTAAGGTTACTCACTCTGACCGGGGATGCTGAGGAGGCAAATGCAGTCAGGGATGGGAAGGAACCTTGCTTCACTCTTGGGGCAGTGGATAGTTGGGCTTAGTCTCCTCCACCCTCTTCTTAATTGTGTCCTTTGACTCCCACACCACTCCCCTGTCCTGGGCCATTGTCCCATGGTGTGTACTGGTTTACTGCTCCTCTCCCCCAGCACCCACTGTGGGTCCCCAGTGCACCCACATCCTATTCTCTGTAAACATTGTCCTGCCCTGTCTGCCATCTGCCATCAGGCTTCACAGGCTGCTGCCCAGGCTCATAGCAAACCTTGAACGACTCATCAGGTTTACTTGCCCCAGGATGAAGTGGCCCCACCCACCTCTCCTGACTCAGCTCTGTTCCTTATGGTCTGCTCAGATGGAAATTTCTTCATTTCCTGGTACATCAGGCTACTTCATTCTGGGGATTTTTTTTCTCTACTGTTTCCTCTGCTTAAACTTTATTCCTCCTCGATCTCTTTGATGAGTAAATTTCTAATGCACCAAGACCAATTGTGTGTTCCCCATAGCCTTTCCCCTTCATGTACAATGTGCCATCATAGTCCACGGGTTTGAGGTTTGCTTTAGTCAGCCTCCCCTCTGGATGGTGAGCTCCATGAGGGCAGGGCATATCTGTCATGGTTGCTGCTGTGAATTAATATCCCACCCAGGGATGGGCACTGAGAGACCATTTGCTTAAAATGACTCCAACTGATGGGCAAAGCTATGGGAGAGGGGATTTCTAGAGCTTTTTAGAAATGTCATACACTGACCTGGAAAGTACGAGAGCAGGAGGACAGGAACTGAGTTTGGAGGCTCATGATCTTTGTGCCAAGAGTGATGCCTCACTGGAACCAAAAAAGAAAAGAATGCCCTGCCCCAGGCTTGCTCAGAAGCCATGCCATAGGAAGAACACTAACAGAGTGCAAAAATGGAGACAAGCAAGCTCACTCTATGCCAGCCTCCCATCGCTTTGGTTTGTAAACCTCATTTTACAGGGAATGAAAAGGAGCCTGAGAGTTATGGTGCCCCCAGTGCCACGACTACATGTCAGAGTCAGGAATCAAACTGGGTTGCATTTGATCCTCAGCCCCGTATGCTCAGTGCTTTCCAGAAGAGGGCTGTTAGCCACTGCAGTGGTCCTTCACTGTGAGCACCTGGAATTGGGTGGTGACAACTTAGTGGCTGAGCAGGCCTGCTCGGATGCCGACACAGCTGCTGTCCTCTGCACTACATTGTGCTGGAGGCAGCCGCTTGGAAAATTGAAAAATGATGACGGCCCCAATGATATCAGTCAGTGGTTTGATGTTGTGGAGGAGACTGGGCAAAAGCGAAAAGGTCTTTTGTCAAAGCCATGTGGAGGGAGTGGAAACAAGCTCTAAGAGCTTGCGCCAGGGAAAAGGCTGTGCTTTGCCTGCATGGGAAGCCATTTAGTGGCATGGCCTTCCCAGCACTTTTCTCAGGGACTTCCTGATGTGGGAGCTTTGCTTGGAGCTCCTAACCCTGCTGCTCTCCCCTGGGAGCCTGTGACTGTGCCAGGAAGGAGGAATTTGACCTCTAACCCAGAGATCCCCTTTCTCAAGGGTTGTGGTGCTTGGGTTTTATTATAGTAAAAATAAAAGATTATTGGGACGACAAAAATGGGCCTGAGCTAAAGAGCAGTGTGAGGGTGGAGGTAGAATTGGGAGGCTCCTCAAGAGAAAGTCTGAGATGGAAAACGGGCTGGCAGCCATCCGCTTAAATGCTTTGGGCCTGGCTGCCTCAGAGCCACACTGAGCCAGAAGCATAGAATCCCAGAGGGAAGAGCCCGGGAGCCTGGCCTTGACCTGCCCTGCCCACACCCGTTCCTCCACTCCCACCCCGGCTTCCAAGATCAGCTGGCATTCCTTGGCAAATAGCTCTACCATATTGCTCTCAAACCCCAAAGTGTAAGCCGAGATAGTGGGGACCATAGTGTTGACTGTGTCTGAGGGAGCCAGGTACTTCCTAACTGCATTTAATCCTCTTTGCATGCTTCTGAGACACGTATTAAAGGAAACAAGAATTTTACGTGTTGAGCTCCTGCTCCGGGCCAAAGCCCTGTCACACCTGTTATTTCATTTACCCATCACAACATCCTCCTGTGGTCAGGAAAACAAACTCAATTCAGGGAAGCCAAGTCACTTGCCCAAGTTCCCAAAGCCAACACCTGGCAGAGCAGCAGTTCACATGCCACTCATTGCTAAGCCCTTGCTGTCAAGCTCTGTCCCACCTTGGTTCCCAAGAGGTTGTGGGGACAGGGAACCAAAGTTAGAAGTATAAGCCCCGAGGTTGGGGCCTGGCAGGAGAAGTGAGCCAAGTCACTGCCATGAGGAGAGAAGGGAATGAGATAGGACAGCTGACTTCTGAGGTGGGAGGAGAGGTCCCCAGATTCCAGGGTGAGGAAGGTGGAAACAGGTGTCCTAATGGCCACTTGTTCTCTCACCTGCAGGCCATGCAGAATGGAGCCCTACTGGCAGAGTACAGTCAGGATTGATTGCTGGCAGGTTGTGTGCAAGGTTGGAGGAGGCAGGGCCAGCAAGGGTATATAGAACAGCAACAGGTTGGAGGCCAAGGCTAGAGCACCAGTGGGTATGGCAAATTCCATGCTCATGTTGTTTACTTAGCTGTCCTTAAAGAAATGAGTGACTTTGCCTAGAAACTCACTGTGCTGACTCTACAGTCAGTGTATCCTGAACACCTGAATCATGTGCTGGAAGCAACGTGGGCAGGGAAGCAATTTCAACTCCTAGCTGTAACAGTGATGACCTGTGTGATCTTGGGCAAGTTGGGTAACCTCTCTGAGCCTCAGTCATTATGCTTCAGTCTCCTGAATGCACTGGCAAGATGGTGTACCTTTCGAAGTTTTTGTGTTGTGCCCTTCCTAGCATGGAGCATGTGGGATGTGGTGGCCATTGACCCTGGGGCCAAGGCAGAAAGAGAGGACCCAGTAAAAAATTCCTAGGTGAGGGGACAAAGCCCTCCCCATCTGTGAACTAGGGTAGGTAGGTAGGCTGGAAGAGAATGTGTGGAAATTCGACACCTCTTCCAGCTCTTCCAGTCTTGGATTCTTAAGATTTGCTGGATTGGAGTCAGTAGGTCATGGAAAGATGATCTTCCCATGTGATGAGGCCCTTGGTAGACATTGCCATTTGCTCAGAGTGACCCCAGAACTGCAGTCTTTGGCTGGATGTGTGCCTCTCCTTCCGAGGCAGTGTTGATGGAGGTGTCTGCCTGTTTCCAACCCTGGGTGACAGGGGGCCTTCTGATAGGCACAGCTTCTCCAAACACTGCCTCCTTCAGAAATCTTTCAAGCTGTCTGCAACAACAGGCAGGGCCAAATGGTAAAAGGATGGCAAGTCTGATAGAAAAGGGTCTGATTTCTTCTTGACTGCACTGCTAACCCCTCCCTCCCACTCTGCAAGCCTCCTAATGGCTTCCTCTAGCCCCAGGGTCTTGGGAATTTATAGCTTTGGAACCAGTCCCTGTGTTGACATAGCCAGTATCTGCTCTCTCTCAGAAGGGGACATCTGGGAACAGGGTAGCTTGGCTAATGCATGTCACAGAGGTCACCTCCTGGGCACAGAGTGGGCTATAGAATGGGAGGGACACGCAGGAAACACCCACCCACACAGCAATTAGTTGTCTCTGTGCTGGGCTTACCCACTGCATAAGAGACAGCTGGTTGACCCTCCAGGGGCCATCTAGGGCAGTCTGCCTTCAGCACCACAAGCAGGGCCCTTGCCCAAGCCCAGAGCTTCAGAAAGCCTTTCTTGGCATTTTCTAAATTGTCTTCCAGGGCTCAGAAATAGCTGGGGCTAGCTGTGCTGTCTGGGCAGGGAGTAAAGCCTAGAGAGGGACCCACGTGGGCTTTGGAGCCCAGTTTTCCCCTTTAAGAAGCTCTCTAACCCTTTATCCTCTGCTCAACCCTTTACCCTCTGAGGTCTCAGGAGCTCTGGGACTCCTAATAATGGGGCCACCCAGGCCTGGCACCGAGATTGTTCTCTTGGCCTGGTCTTTCTCCTCTTTCCCCCCCTCCACCCTCCCTCCCTCCTTCCCTCTCTCCTTTCCTTCCTTTCTTCCTTCCTTCCTTCCTTCTTCCCTCCCTCCCTCTCCTCCTCCTTGCAGAATTCTATGAGAATGAACCATTGATTTTGGATGTCTTGAATCATTTCTATAGGCAAAGCCCAAATAATATTTGTTCAGAACCTCACATCCTAAGGGTAACCTTGTCTGCTGTCTCTACATGCCCCCTTTCTCAGATTCTGAAGTTGGACCCATTACCCCTTAGTAGTCCATCCAATCGATGGGTCATATTCTTGGCGCATCTGCCAGACTGGAACGGCCTTTGCTAGTTGGGTCCATAAATGTGACCAATATCTTTGAAACCTGACAGATCCCCTGTGGGGCTTTCAGAGTGGCACAGTCCCTTCATCCCAACACAGTCCCCTCCCAATGTGGCTGGGTTTGTAGAAAGGCTTTGTGTGCCACCTATGCCTAATATGACCTGCCTCCTGGGCTCTGTCAAAGTTCTGAGGATGTCACATATTCTAAATCATGTTTTGATTCATAAATGACTTACCTAAGAAATGAATACATTTGTCAACTTTCCATGAAAAATATCTAAGAACACAGCTAATATTTAAATAAACATCTTTCCCACTCCCAGACACTGATGGTGGGAGGACAGGCCATTCTAATCTTTCTGGAGGGCAGTTGGCTTCATGTACCAAACCCTTTCAAATGCCCTTACCCTCTGGTCTGGCAATTCTTCTTCTAGAAATTTACCCAAAAGAAAAGAATTCAAAATGTGTTCTGAGATGTCTATGATGCTACTCATTCAAGTATGGCTTACAGAAGACCTTTAAAATCACATCCTGGAAGCTAACAATTGGGCACGGGTTATGTGAGTTACAATGTGTGTGGTGCAGATCCACTCAGGCACCAGAAACACTGTTACTGGGGAACAATTACGGCAGGAAAAGGTGTTTACGATGCCTTTCATGTTTCTGTAAAGTGACAGAACAGGTCATTGGATCTCAGTTTTACTCTAAAAAAATCTCTGTCTCTGTGTGATCAACAGAACTGGAAAGCTAGGTATTGAAATGTGAACAGTAGGATCATATTTCTTTTCTTTTCTTTTAATAGTTCAACAATTAGCACACGTTTCACATACAATCTTTCCAGGAATGTAAAATATGTCCCTGAGGACCTCAGCGCCCGAGGGAAGGCACCAGTAGTTCCTCCTGGGTTCTGCCCCATCGTGTGACTGACTCACAGAGCTCTTCCTGGGGACCAAAGCCTCAGGGAGTGGCGTGACCTTCTGTAGGTCTTGGGCAGAAACTCTTTCCTCCTGGGGACAGCAGGTACAGTCTTGGCCCAGAATCACAGAAAATCCCTCCTGCAGCTCTGGGCCTTCCTCCCACATGCCACTCGCTACTCCCAGACTTGCTTGAGACTTATTTATGTCCATTTTTCTAAGCCGCCGTTGGGTGGATTTTTGACTTATAGCCGAATTCACTCCTAGTGATAGCATCACTCTGGCTGCACGCCGTAGGCCTGTTACTGCACCTTTCTAAACTTCAGCTTTCTTCTCTGTAGAATGGAAACAATAACGTCCAAAGGTTCCTAGGTTATTGTGAGGAACAAACAACATATACACACAAAAAAGCTGAACACATAGTAGGTACTAAGTACTCTCTGTTACCTGCACGTAGTTATGGAGGTGTTGACAGGCAGAGCGGGTGGGGGAGTCTGCTGTAGGCAGGGTCTCCCGTGGGTGTGTCTGCTCTGTTGCCTGCCCACGGGTCTGAATGCCACCTTCAGATAGCAAGCAGCACGGCCTCTTGGCCTCTGGCCATCCCCTGTAGCCAACCAGCCCTGTACAGACAGAGCTTTTCCTGGGCTGCCACCTCCCATGTGTTCTCACCCTGGGCAGATTTAGAAACACAGACACAAGTGGCCGCATCTGTGTTGCATCTCCAGTGGGATCACATCTCATGACAGGAGTAAAAATGTAACACCCAGCTGAATGTGGTGGCACAAGCCTATAATCCTCTGGAAGGTTGAGTCCAGCCTGGATAACTTAGTGTCTTAGTGAGGCCCTATCTCAAAATAAAAAATCATAGAGGGCTGAGGATGTAGCTCAATGCAAAGGCCCTGATTTCAATCCCTAGTACTGCAAAAAAGAAAAAAGTAATTCCTAGAATTCACACTTCTTGAACCTAAAACAACATCCTAATTACAAGTTATCTAAAAGGCACGCTTTTGGGGAGAACATGTCTGTTCTGTTTCTTCTGTCAGCTGCTACAGACTATGTGATTGACAGGAAGCCTTGTGCCTCCCTCTCATCGGGAGCAAAAGGCTTCTGACTACCTGAAAGCTGGGTGCTGGATTGAGGCCATACTCTTAAGTGAAATAAATAGGACACACATGTATAAATACTGAATAGTTTCTCTGGTGTGAGAAACTGATAGTGTAAATAAGGATCAACATGCATAATTGATATTGTGAAATAGGAAGAAAAGGTCTGAAGGAGTAGGGGAAGTGGGAGGGGCAGGGGAAAGAAAAGAAGGGAAAAGAAAAAAAAATATGAGAAAAGGAAAAAATGGAAACAAA
>NW_004624737.1:22915349-23081153 GCF_000247695.1 Heterocephalus glaber
AAACACACACACACACACACACACACACACACACACACACGCACGCACACACCCGAGCTTGATGGAAGGATTAGAAACACTGCATGTAAAGTGCTCTAGGCTGTTTCTAGTACATGGTAGGTGCTCACAAGAGGTGAGCTGGGAGTGCTGTAATTGGATGACTGTGCATGTGACATGAGTGAGGTTCTGGGGACAGTAGGGCCAGCTGTGCCTATGTGCCCAGGAAGTGGGTGTGGAGATGTATCATGGTTGTCCCTGGGGGCAGGGCAAGCTGAGCAGCTCCCATGGTTGGCAAGGTGGGGTGAGGGGCAGAGGGCGGCTTGGGGGAGGATGCCTGGAGGCAGTGGACTGGGAGGGGGCACTATGCAGCACTGAAGGCTTCAGCCTGCAGCTGAGGGAGACCTGGGGACTCAGGCCACACCTTCTTGGGTCACCTTGAAGGATGCCCTTGCTGACACACCCCAGCCTGGGATAAGGAGTTAGCCAGGCCTCAAAGATAGGCTCTGGGACACTCGTAGATAATTCTGAAGGAAGAGACAGGGCCTCCCTGGGGTGGGCAGCAAGTGCATACAGCAAGGGCAGCCCCAGGTGTGAAGGAGAGACGTGGACTTTGCTGGCCAATGCAAGGGCTCCCTGGTGGGTTCCTGAGCAGCAGAGACATTCCCGGTGTCAGCCTGGGGGAGACTGAGAAGGACAGGGCCTCTCTGTTCCTGGAGGTGCAGATGGGCTTCCATGAGAGAAGAGAGCCCAGGCCAAACTAGAATGAAATCCAGAGCGATGGCTGTCCACAAGGGATGGGCTGGTCCCATCCAGGGCAGCATCTCAGCTGCTGTGATGTGGCTGCCACCAGGGCTGCAAGGTGACTCTGACCCCACTGTTGGCTCAAGAGGCCCACAAACAGGTCATCAAAGTGGACTGTGTTACTGTAGTGCTGGGACAGTTTGACTGCCCTGCCCAGAGGGGGGAACCAGGACCAAGAGGCCTCATTTCCCCCTGGACTTTAACAAGCCCTGGGCATCTATTTTTAACAACAGTAATGAAGGCTTTTCAGGAAATGAGGGTGGGGTGAAATATATGGCTGCTGCCACATGTTTGTGGTTGGTTTGTTTTTATTTTTAAAATAATTGTGCTATTGAATTCGATACTTTCTAAAGGGGCTAGACTCTAATGGATCTTGAGTGTGTGGTGGGAAAGCCAGAAGAGGGCATTTTTAAAGCGATGTTGGGGACTGAGAGGTCTGAATCCAGGCTAAAGAGAGGGGAAAGCGAGGACAAAGGGACAGGTGCGTCAGGAGCCAATTGTGCCTCTTCAGGAACTCCGCATATTCCCCATGCCCATTTCACAGATGGTGACACTGAGGCGGAAAGCCTTTCTTGGTTCATCTTGGCTGAAAACTCTCGGTCCCCTGGTGCTCCCAATCTCTGTCCTAATGGGGTCTGGATACCAGGCAGATGGCTGTGGGGCCTGCATGGAGGGATGCTAGGGACCAGCCTCCTGACTCCTTTGGAACAGTGGGTACCTAAGCGCTTGAGATCTGTAAGAGTGGTGCGGAAGCTCTGGGTGCCGCTGGCTGAAGTATCCAAGGAGCACTGACTGTATTTGTGCTCTCATTCTGGTGTCTGTGGGGGGCTCACTCTCTCCCTGGGCCTTCCCAACCCTGGAGAGACTCTGGGTTCACTGCTCCTCCTCCTGTGATCACTGTCTTTCTCTGGTACTCTTGGGGCCTGGCAGGTACAGGGTGTGCTAGCCGGAGGCATTCACATAAGGCTGCTTGGAGCTGCCCGACCCGGAGGAACACCTCCATACATCAAACACCTGGGACGGGCTGCTCGGTCTTTCTCTCTGTTCCCTACGGACAGGCTGGGATGGTGGTTGAGGGGTAAACACCTGATGGTGGGGGATCCCCTGTGTGCTGTATGTGCCCTCCTATGACCTTGTGGTTAAGACCTTTTGGTGACTTATCCTCTCTCTGAGAATTTCTAGTCCTCCAAGGGTCCGGACACCCTCTGTGTCCTACCCCGACACTGGCCTCTCACCAGTGTCACTGTCTACCACCCATAGCTTCTTCTCCAAGCTCTTCCCCATCCCAAGCCCTCTGCCTGCCACCCCTAACCCTGCTTGGCTCCCACACTCCCTGACCTCAGCTAGAACTTCTATGCTCAGGGGAGCCCTCTGGGACATGCCAGGGAACATGGGTCCCCAACAAGTCTCACCCAAAGGTGAACGTGCTGTTTATGCTCCACAAACCTATTGGAGAGTGACTCCAAGAGGGTAGAAATGCCTTCCCTATTGACCAATACCCATAGCCTGGCAGCCCCAATGCTCTGGATGCTGCAGCTCCTCACAAAACATTTGCTGAGTGAAGGAAGAAGCAGGTAGGAAGAGTAAACGGGGCATCCAGACATCTAGGCTTTAGTCCAGCCACCTCAGACAGGAGCTACTTGAGTTGAGAAGAGTCTGGGTGAAGGGGCTGGCCAAGGGAGGGGGAGAGACAAATCCAAGAGAAGTTGAAATCACAGTTCTTGGGATGTGATGTTAATGATGCAGAGGAAGAGGGAGAGACACAGCAATGAAGCTGAGTCAACTCAGTAATTCAGCAAGCAGTGAACACCTGCTCGTCTTCACAGATGATGACAGCAGTAAGCAGGGATGAACAAACCAAGGCAGGCGAAGCCAAGGCTGAGGCAGAAAATGACTCTGTCCCTCCTTCTTCCACTGAAGCTTCCTCTGCAGGCCCAGCTCCAGTCAGCTCTCCTATGAACATGTGCTGTTGTCCTGCCTGCCTCTGCCTGCTGCTGGAGGGATCCAAGAAGGAAACAAGTCTGTCTCTGCCTCTCCCTTCCTACTCTAATCTTGCCGTGTCTCCCTGCTGCTGACTGTGAACATCGAAATGCGTTAGTCTGGCTCCAGAAGTACCTCAGGGATTCAGCTCACCTGGCTCCCCAAGCTCCATCTCTCTCCACCCTTCCCTAGTCACTTGCCAGAACCTCTTTGAACTCCTGGAAGGTCTCTAAGCACATTGGTTTCCTGCATCCTCCATGCTGTTGGCATGTATCCTTCCTGCTCTCTGGATGACCTTTCTACGGATTCACCTGGAATCTTTCCTCTCCCTTAAGATGCAAGGTAAGATTAACTACCAGGGAGACCCTCCCTAGACATCCTGGGGTGAGGAAATGTGCCCATCTGTCCTCTGAAATACTGCACAGATAGGGCTCTGTGACAGCCCTCACCATTACCATCATGGCCTGTTTCCTGTAGTGTCCACCAGGATTCAGTCCACCGTGCAGAAGCATCAAAACCTCCTTAGCAGGCTGGAGCTTGAGAAGGAACCTCGGTGAGCCTGGTGAGCTTTCTCAGGCTCTTGCTTCTATGTGTGTAGCTATACCCTCCACAGGAAGCTGGCTACATGATCTGCTCCCCCAGGAGGCTTGCTGAGACCCCTGGCTCCCTTGCTCCAGGCTCTGGGAATGAAGAAGCGTATTTTCTAGCCCTGCTTTCTTCCTTCACTGGCTGTGACCAAGGGGGCGCGGAGCACTGGTTACCCTTAGATAAAAGGCCAGATCAGTTCCCAGCTCATTGCTGGAGCAGCTGTGCTGACAATCAGAGAAGTAGGGCCATCAGAGGGGCTGCCGACAGCAAGGACATGAAAGGTACATGTTTTGCGAATTCGTTTGCATACATTCCAGCTATAATTTTTCCCCTTGGGAGAATGGGATGTCACAAGTCTGACAGGCGTTCAACAACTGGGGTAGAAAGGGAAAAAACAGCAAGTTTCCAGGGCTTCAAAAGCAACACTTTCTTAGCAAAAATGACGTGATAACAACTTGATGAGATAAAAGGTGCAGAGTTCTTAGCTGCACTGTGATGGAGGCTGAAGACACAATTGGCCTCTGGAAGACCAAGTGGTGCCCAGCAATGGCTCTGTGAGTGTCTAAGAGAAACCATGAGCTGGCAGAGGGAACGCCTGAGACCCCCTGGCAATGACCCTTTTATGGTCTCTGCCCAGATGTGTGTATATATGGGAGTGGAGTGGAGAGAAAGATTAGCAGTTCATAAATTTGAATTTGTGTGTCAGACTGAAGTGTATGTGTGTGTGCACATGTGTGTGTGTATGAGTGTTCCATATGAATGTCCTGTATGATCTGAGTGTATGAGTAGAATTCCCATGAGCTTGAAGGTTGTATCAGTCAGCTTCTACCATAATAATGCTGCATAACAAATGACTCCAAACCTCAGTAGCTTAAAACAGGACTTAGTCTTGTGAATCTTTAGGGCAGCTCACTCAGCAGAGCCAGCTTGGTCTTGAGAGTCCTGGCTTTAGGCCAGTGATGGTGAACCTTTTGGAGACCGAGTGCCCAAACCACAACCCAGAACCCACTTATTTATTGCAAAGTGCCAACACTGCAATTAAAGCTGAATACTGAGGTTTTAGTTTAGGAAAAAAACCTCATATATTAACATTTTTTTTGTCTTAAAAGAAAAACACATTAATTTGTGTGGCATAGCCTCATCACCAATGCTCTAGGCTTTAGAGTCTAGAATACAGTTGGAAACAACTGTGCCCATGTGCCATGCTCCTTAAACTAATGCCACCAATGTATATGTCAATGCCAGGTGTCTCATTGCATGGCCCTGGCTGAAGGGGCAGCATTTTCTGGAGCTATTCATCTCACTGTGGATCACCAGAGTGGGCGGTAGACTGTATCTCAGGCTCTGTGTCTGCTGAACCTGAAAACAACACCCAACGGCCAAAGCAAGTCCAGGCTCAAGGGTCAGAAAAGGATATTCTGCTCAATATGAGGCCACTACATAGAGGAGTACTGTGACCAGTTCCATGAGTCTCTTGTCACGTGAGACTGCCTGTGTCACAAGGGTCCCTAGCATTTGCATGTGTGCTACCACATGTTTCCATGTATGTGAAATGCTATCTGTGCATTTATGTATTTTCTTCAAAGATCAATATATTCCCAGAGGAACATCATAAAGTTATTTTAGTGAGATGATAGACAAGAGTCAAAAGAGAGAAATGCCCAGGGCAGTAGGACTCTTAATACTGCTTGAATTTAGTGCACAGTTGTAAAAATTCCTTCTGATATTGAAGTCAAAAACCACAATGGGCCATTCTGTGCATCCATCTCCTTTAAGGTGTGTGATTTTTTTTGATCCTTCCACCAGCTTCTAAGAAGAGAGTGGTGTCTTAGATACTTTTCTCTTTCCTGAGGTACAACACCCAACACCCAACACTTCCAACTTAAAGGAGGAAAGGTTTATTTTAGCTCATGTTTCAGTTCATAGTTGGCTGGTTCCAAGGCAGGATGGCATAGCAGGGAGGCATGGGAAAGGAATAGCCGCTCATGGCATGGTGGACAAGAAGCAGAGGGTGAGAGTGACAGCAAGAGCATAAGGGAGAATTAGAAAGAGATCAAGGGAGGAGAAGGGGGAGGGAGCAAGACCCTTGTGGGCCATGCCCCCAGTGCTCCATCTCCTCCAATCAGGCATCACCTCCCAAAATCACATTTAGTTATAAACTCATTAGTGGACTAATAATCCACTGATAGTACATGCTTCCATGGGAGGACAATCACCTCCCAAAAGCCCCATCCATGAACACATGAGGCTTTGGGGGGCATCTATATTTATAAACCATAACAGGTGGGAAAAGCCAAGGAGGCCTGATTTTCCAAGCCTTTCTAGTGAGCCCAGGCATCTAGTAATCGGAGGCCACAGGAAGAGAAGTTGAATGAAAATAGAGCTGAGAGGTTGCTCCCATGCCAACTGAATTGAAAGCATCCTCACAGGTGAGGAGGAAAGCCAGGTCTCAGTGGGGGCCTGTTCCCAGGGGAGGGACAGAAATAAGTGCATGGATCGATTCAATCAATCAGAGAGTTTCAGGTGAGCAGCTCCAGGGGCTGTTCTCCATTCTCTGCAGGGCAGGACGGCAAGAGCACTCTCCAATGGCACATTAGGCTGCTCCCCCTCAGCTCGCAGGAGACTGAGCCAAACTTCCTCTATTAGTTACACTTGCCTTTTATTTTTCATGAGATGAATTTTTAATTTTTATGACAGTATTGGGAAAATTTCAAAGCATTTTCATGAAGCAAGCTGCAAATATGCGGAGTATTTGGTCAAGGAATCCAAACTGGAAGTTGGGTCAATACAGGGCCAAAGAGGACATAGGAGTTGGGTTCCCCCAGCCTGCAGAAGTGGGCCTGCACTTGGAGCTCCCAGCCAGACTGCTGAGAAGCAGTGTTGTCTTTGAGCCACACATTTCCTGAGCACAGACATGGCGCCACACACTGTGCTCAGCTCTGGGGCTACCGCACAAAATGAGACAGACAGTATGGTGTCTTAATCTATAGTCCAGTCTCCTATAGTCCCAAAATGTCAGTCTGGGCAGCTTATAAACAATAGAATTTATTTCTCACAGTTCTGGAGGTTGGAAGCATGAAATGAGGATGCCAGCATGCTTGGGTCTTGGCAAGGAATCCTTTCCAAGTTGTAGGCTGCCGATTTCCTGTATCCCCTTAGGGGAGAAAGAGGGAGACTGAGCTCTGTGGGGTCCCTTTTATGAGGACATTGACACCGTTTAGGAGGGCTCCACCCTCAAGATTTAAACATCTAATATTATTTTAAGGGCGAGGATTTCAACATAACATTTGAATGGGCACAAAAAGTCAGTCGGTAACACATGGTCTTCGTCCTCATGTAGTTTACATTCTAGTGGGAATCAGATCTGAAAGAAAGATGAGTTTAATGAACGAGTCACAAGGAATTGAGTTAGCAAATGACAGAAGCTTCTTGGGACCTCACTTGGGCTGAGGATGTGGGATGGGGAGGAGCTGACCAAGCACCCTGGGAGGTACTTCCAGCTGTTCAGTCATGGGAATGCTGCATCCCTACTGCCAGGTTGCCAGGAGGGATACTGAGTTAGCCCAGGCTGGTCCAGGATGAATACGCCACCCAGGTTTGTTTCCTTGCCAGCCTGTGAAGCTGGGGGCCTGCCACTGAGAGTGAGGTCCTCCTTCTATCTCCCACCTCTAACATCAGATTGCCCCTTGGCCCGGCCTTGGGGGAAGATGCCCCACAGGCCTGTTTTCCTCCCTCCAGAGGCAGGTGGCCGTGATCAGTGCCAGCCCTTGCACCCTGTAACCCTCTCTCTTCCCTCCTGCTGGTGAAGTTGGGCATCACCCCAGGGACTGCAGGCAGAGAACACAGGGATGTCAAGAGAACAGGGCCACCTCCTTCCTCCTCTCAGCATCCTTTTTGCCATCACAGATTTCAAGCATGTCAGAGAACTCTCCAAGTATGGCCCCTGCTTAGGTGCTGCAGGGAGAAACTTGTTAAAGATGTCAAGAAAAGTCTTGCATCTGAAGTGAGAACCCACCAAGATTGGGGGGAGCATAAATTCCTGAGCTGGAAGGGATCTTACCCACTTGCTCACTTACCCAGTGATATTTAGGGGCCATGGGCTGTGTGTCATACGGACACGGGGCACCGCAGGAAGCCAGAGCTGAGGATGTACAAGGAGAGAGCTCTGCTGCAAAGGACCCAGAGAGGGAGAGGAGGCAGAGTACAGGGGCACCACATTTAGAGGGGAGTTGGAGAAGGGCCTGCCTGAGGATTGAAGTTTCCTAGGTGGGGCCGAATGCTTGTCACAACTCTCCTTTATGGACTGAATGTTTGTGTCCCCCCCCTCTAAATTCATACGTGGAAATTGAATTGAATTTGGAGATGGGGTTTAGGGAAGGCAGTTAGATCTCGAGGGGAAAGCCTGCATGAAGAGATCAAAGCCCTTGTAAAAGGGACCTGAGACACACAGAAAGAAAAGAAAAAAAGGATGCTGGACTAAGCTATGATGTTTAGTAGGCAAGGGGTATTAAATGCACTTTTGACTTAATAATATTCTCAACTTACACTGGCTTTGTTGCGATGTAACCCCATTGTAAGTTCAAGAGCATCTGTATAATAAAGGTTTTCATATCCTCAAAAATGAAAATGAATTCCAGAGGCTCTTTCACTCTCCCTCCTCCACATGAGGACACAGGAAGAGGTCAGCTGTCTGCAGCCTAGAAGGGATCCTCACCAGAGCCTGACCTCACTGGCACCCTAATCTTGGACTGTCAATATCAGCAACTATGAGAATAAATTATGGTACTTATGAGCCATGTAGTCTATGTTTCTTTGCTAAGAGCTCCCAAATGGACTAAGACATTCTCCTTCATCCTGTCACCTTTCTCCTGTTCAGAGGGACATTGGGGTCAGCGGGAGAGGAGAAATTGACGTCGTGGCCTAGTGAGAGATTTTGGTGCCTGCTTGCTGAGCTGGGTTTTCACCAGGAGAGAGATGAAAATTCTCCAGGTTGGAGGAGAGGGGAAAAGATTAGAGTTGGACTGTGGTGTGGGTGTGAGATGTGCTCTTTCCTGATCCAGAACTTGGGAAGGGGGTGATGGATTTGGAAAGCTAAGAACAGAGATCTACCAACCCCCGCTGCCCCTCCCCAACCACATTCCCACAGATTCACTGAGTTTCTAGTACACAATCTATAATCTCCAGTTCTACTTTACTTTTAAGTAGAAAGAAGACTTAAGTACAATGTGGCTCAGCTTCCCTCCAGAGTTTTACCATTTTTTCCCATCTCTTACAGAAGGCAACCCACATTGCTTTGACAAACAGTATTCTTACCCAAGTCTGCAACTTAATTTTTATTGAAGCAGCAATTTTTTTCTTGTATATTTCATTGGTTTAAATAATATGTGATGAAATTATATAATTATAATAACACATAAAGCTGGCATAAACACTTTTGGACTACCATATCTGACTCTGGGTAAATATAATGTTGGACAGATGGCAGCAGAAGTAGGCAAATGGCAGAAAGTAGCCCCCTTGGCTGGGAGCATGTATATAGTGACACCACCAGAGAATCTGGTTTGCAGAGGGAAAGGAGAGAGGTGGGCTTTTCAGACACTTTGCCAAGTGGAATTTAGCCCAGAGAGCTCTACTGCCTTTGTAAGGGAAGAAGTGTTGTTATGGCTTGTATCTAGATGTCCCCCCAAAAGTTGGACTTTTTGGAGCCTGCTGGGTCTAGGGTGTGATACTGGGATTAAGGGTGTGTGCTACTAAATTAGTCCACTGATAGTTCTGGGTGCAGTCAAATGGCTTTACCGAAGACAAAAGCCCCACCATGATTGTGGATGGCACCACCCAAAAAGCTTGTAGTCTTGATGGGATAAAAGGGAAAGACAGGTTCACTTGCTGTCTCCTGCCTACCCTGCCATAGACTGTTTATCCTCTGTGATGCCCCTTTGACATGCTGCCCTGCCTTGGAATCAGTGGACTACATCCTTAAACATCTACAAAACGTAAATTGAAATAAACTTTTCTTCCTTTAATTTGTGAGTGTCAGGTATTTTGTCCCACTAATGAGAAAGTAACTAAGTCGATTGTATTCTGAGTTCCCCAAAAGTAGTGAGGAAGATGAGAATTTGAGTGTAGGTAACATGAGTGATTTATTTACCTAGAAGCTGAAGTAGGATGACCAGGGAGGGAAGAAAGGCAGTATGAGACATGCTTGTGGCAGGTGCCACTATGGACAACCAGAGCTTTGGCATGCTTCGGACTTCTGGAAGTCAGTGCAGCACAAATCTCAGAGGAAGCTGGGACAATATCCACAAGTTCCCCATCCATCCTTGTTTGAGGGCTGCTCTTGGGAGGGTTAACTGCCAGGCACAGGCACCCATGGAAGCCTGAACAAATTGTTAAGCTGAGCATTGGAGGAACACAGATGTATCCAACAGGCTTGATGGGAACAATGGCTAGGAGACAAGACAAGTTTAGGACCCAAAAAAATGCTTTCATTATTTTTTTAATCACAGAAAAAGTAAATTAATTTTTATGTTGAAGAAGAAAATGTTTTAATATGTAAAATTAATATATTACCTTTAATATATAAAATTAATATATTGTCTTTATACCACTGCAGTCAAAGATTTTAAAAATATTTTTTCTCAGGGAGTGTTTTAGTCTGGGTGGGCTTCCATAACAAAATATCATGGACTGGGTGGCTTAAGCAATACAAATTTATTTTTCATAGTTCTGGAAGCTAGAGGTACAAGACAAAGGTGAAGGCTGACTTGGTTTCTGGCAAGGACTCTCTGACTTACAGAGAGACACCTTCTAGCTAAGTCTTCACCAGTGCATTGGGGCTAGAGAGGAGCTTTCTCTTTTTATAAGGCCACTAATCCTGTCAGATTAGGGCCCCACCCTCATAACCTCATTTAGATTGCACTACCCCCTAAAGCCCTACTTTTAATTATAATAAAATATAATCACAGGCCTATAGCTTTAACCTGTGAAGTTTGGGGAGACACAATTTAGTCTCTAACATGGAAGAAGGGGCCCAGAAAAACTGGACTGCAGTCCTGGGTGAGGGAGCTAAAAACAAAAAGGGATGAGTTTGTGTAGACGCCAAGAGGATGCAGGGCTGCAGGTGTGGCAAATGGTGATGACGTCAATGAGTCTAAATTGGGTAAGGAGGAAAGCAAACATTAAAGTAGCATTTCTATAGTTAGACAATGAAGGAGCCAGAGATTTTACGTCTCAACAAGGTCATAGAGCAGTTATAGTGAGGTCATATAAGCCAGTAGGTTGAACAGATTGAATTTGTGGATTAGAGGTGATATAGGTTCAGATTTAGGATGAAGGTAGTGGCTAAGGTTGACTAGAAATTAAAATTTGGAGGAGGGGTGGGGGTGGGGGTTGAAGGGAGGGCAGGGAAATGGGAAAAAAATAAGAACCAAGGTATATCATGTAAAGTTGCAAGTTCCCAGTGATGAATGTAACTGTATTGTATACCTAAAATGTACCAATAAACTTGAAAAAAGAAAAGAAAAAAGAAATTAAAATTCAGAAGTCAGAGGGTTAAAGAAATATGATTCAGGCCATCCATATGGGCTGCCCATGTGGGTATAAATGTAATGATAGCATTTGGGCCTGTTTTCGGTTGTCCATTACTATAATGAAATACCTGAAGTTGGGCAACTTTATAAGGAAAAGAGTTTTATGAACTCACAGTTCTGGAGCTTTAAGGGCATGGTCCTGGCATCAGCTCCACTTTGGTGAGGGCCTAAGGATTGATAGCATCACAGTTATGGGAGTCTTTATAGGAGGAAGACAGGAAGACAAAGAGCCCGGAGTCCCACAGTACTTTCTGAGAGCCAGCACTATGACCTAAGGACCTTGCACTGGCCCCGTCTCTTAAAGTTTCTACCACATTGACCACCACAATGAGAACCAAGCCTCTGGCATATGAACCTGGGGGGAACGGCAAACCAAATCAAGACCACATCCAAATCAAAACAGGTCATGAGGTGGATGATGGTAGATGCAGAGGTCTTCAGTCAGAGCAGGGATGTGACTGAAAGGGCAGATGAGCAGAGCTCTTTCCAAGAGGGACAGAGGATTATAAAAATGTCCCTGGAGGACAAGAAAGAAGTCAATTGTACCTGACCTTGAGGAGCATGGCATCTGAGAGGAAACGAATATGTGCCAAAATCCCCTCATAACCAGGGTGAGAAAGAGGGAGTGTTTGAAATTCCTCCACCAGACAGGCAGGCTTGGCCCTAGAACAAGGCCTTTAAACTAAACTGTCCAGGGTAATTTTAAAAGGAAGTTTACTAGACTATGGGCAGACTGGCTATGTTCTTGGTCAGTAAGATAAATATTGAATAATTGTCTATCCTTCCCCAGGTTAACGCATAGATTAAATACAACCACAGTCAAAATGTCCAAAAGATGTTTTAAAATCAATATTCTTTGAAGTCTTATGTGAAAAAAAAAAGACTCAGCAAGAATTTCAAAGAATGTTCTTAAAATTAAGAGCCACAAAGTGAGGAGTAGGGAGAGAGGGAGGTGGAGGCTGAGCTGTACCCACGAGCATATCATAAAGCAAGGCTATTGAAACCTCAGAGCTGTCCTCACACAGACAGGTAGGCAATGAGCAGCACAGAGAACCAGGAGCAAGCCTGACTAGGAAAAATGTCAGGACTTAATAAAGTTTACTTTCCAAAAAGTCACTGAGGAAAAAGTGTTGTAAAACTGTATTGGATAATAGGATAATCATTTAGAATAAAATACTAAGTTGGACCTGCACAACGCCATACTCCCAATAAACTCCAAGTGGATTAAAGTATTAAATATGGAAAACAAATTTTAAATAAACTAGCAGAACAGGAAATGGAATGTTTGCCAGATCTGTGGGTGAATTCCTCGTCTTACAAATAGTAGAAGCAATTGCAAAGACCAAGATTGACTGAGTTAACATGGAAGGTCTACAAACTTCCAAATAATGATATTAACAGAAAAGAAATTAAGGAAGAACACACTGGGAAAATACTTACACCAAAAATGAAAGCAACATCATTTTAAAGATATGACTGACCAAGAAGCAGTACCTATTATATCCAAAGAGTTTAAATTTTTAAAAATATGAAGACCTGCAAAGATAACAAAGCCAAGTCATTCATGGGAGAACAGATTGCTATTAGTTATTAAGATTAAGCTATAGCTACTGCTTTGCACTTATTTAAGAACTTGTTACTTTGTACTATTATGCCATGTGACCTTGAACCACTGAGGTTAAAATGGCCTGAGCATACTCCCTTGGTGGTTGTGGCATCACGAGCAGGGACAACATATTTAGAAAGAAATATGATGATATGAAGCAAGAACCATAAAGAGTTATCCAATCTGAATTCTTAATTTCCCATCTGAAACTCTGTGCTAGGGAAACAAACAATAGAAATTTCACATGCACAAAAAATGTTTGTTGTCATTTGTAATAGTATGTTAACTAGTAGGACAAAACAGAGAAAAGAAACAGGACCTAAATGTCCAAAATAAGACTTTAGTTATATTGTAACTTCTCTACTCAATGGAGCATATGCAGCCATTAAGACCTAGGCATGGTTGTGTTAGGCCTCACAGTGAAATAATTTTGGGAAAAATTTTTTGTGCCCCTTTCTTTTCTTTCTTTCTTTCTTTCTTTCTTTCTTTCTTTCTTTCTTTCTTTCTTTCTTTCTTTCTTTCTTTCTTTCTTCCTTTCTTTCTTCCTTTCTTGCTTTCTTGCTTTCTTTCCTTCTTTTCCTTCCTCTCTCTCTCTCTCTCTCTCTGTCTTTCTCCATGCCTCTCTTCCTCCTTCTCTCCCAAGCAGGGAGGACCGTGCAGACCCACAGACTTGGGGAGTCTCCCAATACTGTCAATTTATCACAATGTAGTGGGAAGGGGACTGGTGGTGTCTTGGAGGGGAGGGGATCTCCTTTCATTTGCCAAACACACAAGCCCCTATTAGGTGGGAATCCAAAGAATGAAACATGAGAAATACAATCTGTATATTTAGAAACATTATCTATGCTAGTTATAGCTATATTGCCAAATGAGCCCAGATACTATTTTGGGTTTGTCTGGAAAAAAAAAAATCACCTTGTGGTGAAAATGCATCTCATTTGCAGCAAAACCACAAATCTCCACACTCAAGGTTTCTGCATCCCGGATTAACAGGAGAGTTTGTGTTTCCCAGGATCCTTCTAACCATTCATTGCTTCTGGGAGTTACCATGGTGGGTGGGGCCGCCATATGTAACTGTGGCTGTGGGTTCCTGTTCTGCAGCCCCTGGATTCCAGTACCTCTGCTTTCCCCTACTGGCTGACCACTGACCATGGGGAGTGGCTGTTAATAGGCTGCTGTGAGCCCTTCTGAGTGCTGACCTCCCCTCTGCCAGGCCTCAGGAGCCCAGCCCCTCTGCCTTGGTTCCTGGCTCCTTCTCTGCCTCTTTATGTCATCCTTTCCTGTCTGGTGTGGGGGTGGGTGTCCTCCAGCAGGGCTGTTGGTTGGGGATGATTCTCTACTACAACCTTGTCTTCTTCCACTGCTGGGGAAGCCTGGGAGGGAGTAGGATTCAGTCAGGGGGTGGTAATGCCAGCCTTCTGCTGCAGTACACCATCTCATCTGGCAGCTGGTCTACTTCCTCACTTTTCACTTCTGCTGGTGTACTCTCAGATCTCCACAGTTGTTCCTTCTTTTCACACTCCATTTAGGGCACCCCTAAGTTCATCACAGGGGACCTTTGCCATTGCTGACTTTGTTTACATCCTCACTCTCAGGCTCTTCAGCTCACATAGTTAAACAGAGAGAGCCTGGAGAGTGTTTCTACATTCCAGAACATTCTGAGAAAGCTGAAGGTCTGTTCTAGTCAGAGCACACAATGGGCCATGGGGACAAAGAATCTTTGTTTAATCTTTGTTCATGCTAGCCTAATAAAGTGCCCCATTGATGAGGAAATCAAGAGATCCACATGCTGGGCTGTGATCCGTAGCTCCTGTCTATACAAAGGAAGGAGGGAGAGATGGGCAGACACGCCTGAAGAAATCCTTGGATACAGTCCAGCCAGAATCCACCTTCTTCCTGTGCCTGGTCTTATGCAAGAAACTTATTTCACAGAGCTTGTGCAAGGAGGGTTTCTGACCTGCAGTGGGGTGAGTTGGGAGTGGTGGGGGTTAGGGTAAGGATGGAGAAGGAGGAACAAGGAGGATAACCAGAGCCCAGGGGCCACCATGGATCTTGGTGATCAAGAGCAGGTGGAAACTGGTCATATGTGCTCAACAATTGGCAAGCAAGATCTGAGCCCCTCTTTGGGTCACTGTGCTGAGGCAAGCAACCAGCGCCAGTCCCAAGGACTTTGTATCTGTTCCCACAAAGTGTTCATATGAAACAGCAAGTGACACAATGAGTTGCTGATCCCATGCCCATTGGCACGTGCTGTAGATGAATTTCTGACAGTGCAGACATGGCTGATAAATTCATCTCAGATCTTGAGGATGCCCCAGCATGTCTCTTCTGGAGAAGTGAACTTTAATTTATTTAAATTTAATGGAAAAGCATATGGAGGGGAACGGAAAGCTAATTTAAAATAGTGCTCAAAGCAATCAATATGTTAACAGATTCCTTCAACTTTTTACGCTTGGCTGCAGGGGAAAAAACGCACCGAAAAAAAGAATCCATATAAAATGTAAGCTGATCCCGTCCATCCCCCTGTTCCTGTATTATGAAAATACCAGTTTTTGATGTTTGGGGCTGAATCCTAGAGAGTTAAAGTCAGGTAGTCTTGTAAACATTAAAATATGCTTTCAGAAACATAAATCATCTGACTAAGTCAGAAGTGGCACTAGAGGTAAGTTTTGTCAAAAAAGATTCCTTTCAGGGCTGGGGGTATAGCTCAGTGTTAGAGCACTTGCTTAGAATGTGTGAGGCCCTGGGTTCAATCCTCAGGACAGCAAAAAAAAAAAAATTTTTTTTCCTGTGCTTTAGTAGGCCAGCCATCTGAAGTTCAGATCAAACTATTATTTCTCATGTAGAGTTTTCCCATCTCCATTGATTCCCACTGAGGACGTCACAGTTCCCTCAGTGCTCCTGTGAAAAGTTCGTGGGATGAAGTGTAGAAGTTTGCTGTGCGAACTCCAGGCTGTGCAGTTGCCTATGCGGCATATGAGTTGCTCCTTAGAGGAGGAATGGCTGAAGCTACCTGTTGGTGGAGGCCCTCATGAGAGTGGACCCTGGGCGAAGAAAACCAGGCAGGCTTGGAGGCTTGGCATATCAATTGCCATCTTCATCCTATTCTTCCATTCAAATGCCCAGAACATCCTTTTTCATGGAAATAAAGCCATTCAACGACTGGCACCTTCTCCTGGTTTGGGTGCTTCCTTATTCCTGAAGGCAGCTCAAGGTTAACCTTTTGCAGATTGAAATTTGAAAACCACCCAGCCGACACCATTGGAATCCCAATTCCCCTGGCCCTCCTAAGAGCTGACCATGTTAAGATTCTGTGGATTCTCCTGGCTCTGCTGCCAGGTGTACAGACCCTTATTTGCTTATATATTTAAGAAAATGGGAAAGGGCTACAGGACCATTTTAGAATTTCATATGTATTCAAAACCTGCCTAATTGTATTTTCTCCTGGAAAAGAGATCATTTCATGGCTATTGAGTTACCTCCCAGTCCCATGTAAAGGTGAGCTTCATTTCCATCATGTGTCCCCAACAGAGTTTCCCTTTCTGAGAGGCCACAATTCAGACTCTGCTTCTGGGATGGGTATCTTAGCTTGTCAGAAACTGTCAGCTAAAATGTCTTTCACCAAGGATCTAGAGGTGGCTTTAGAAGGTTTCAGAGCTGTTCCTCAAATAGAAGATGAGTTCTTGGTAAGATAAGGTGTTTCCTTTCTCCCACGTATACATACAAACCTCAGGGAGGGATGGGACTCTAGGTAATCCCTGCAGTGCCAGTGTGATGTGTCAGAAACAATGGAGTCAGTTCAGGGAGTAACTTTATACAGAAGTTGCCATGTCATCAGGAAGCCAGAAGGGGCAACAATGGGGTAGCCCCAGGAGAGTTGAGGAGAACTGGAAGGCAGACTCTCCTGGAACAAACAAGGACCATGTCTCTACCCAGTCCTCAGCCTCAGATGGCTCTGTGCAGTAGCCAGAACAACAGAACCAGCTCCACAGAAATACTGAGAACCCTGGCTCCAGGGAAAGTCCAAACCTTGTCTAATTGCAGATACTGAGGATTTCTTGCAGTTTGACTGAAAACCATGAGGCCAGGAAATTCCTGCTCTAACATGAGAAGCATGGGACACAGAGGTGCAAAGCAGTGCTAGATGCCCATGCCTGAGGCTCACTACACTGGGATTGGTGTAAGAAGTACAGTATCATGTTCCAGGTCCATTGTGGTGGTCACAGGCAGGCTCTGGAGTCACTCAGCATTGCCAGCTCTACTTCATGCTTCATATGACAATCATCCTCATCTGCCTTACCTGCCACACAGGGATCACAGGTAAGCCTGGCAGTTGTAAGTACTAAATTAAATAACACACCTCGTACCAGGATATAACTATATACTGCTTGTATCACATACTAAACAATGCTTCTTTCTTCCTTACTATTACTACTATTGATACTGTCGGGCCGGGGATTTAGCTCAGTGCTTCCGCTGCCTGCTTTGGAAGCGCAAGGACCTGAGTTCGATCCCCGGTACCCCCCCCAAAAAAAATCGGATATTGTTAACTAAGTTTTTGCTAGCTCATAAAGATCTGGTTAAAGAAGTCCTTTGGGCATTTTCAGGAAGCCCTGTCCATGTGGACCGTGTGGCTGGGTGGCCCTGCTCCAGGAGGAGAGTGCAGGCCTGGTGGTCTCTACAAAATGTGGACAGCCCCTGCCTGTGCAGCCCAGGGCACCTGCAGGGGGTGTTTCCTGAGCCCCTCTGCTGCTGCAGGCCTACCCCTTTGGGGACCTTCATGGAGGTTCATTGTTCTCTCTAGGGAGGGTGACACCCAGGCAAGCCCTCCCTCATGGCTCAAATGTAAAACAACCAGGGCGTCACTGAGACATATAATATGTGAGCTATAAATGGGAGCCCAACTTTATTTTTAGAAACAGCGTTCACAACTGTAATGTCGTGAAACGTCTGTAATTTCTTTGGGTTGAGAAGAGAATTTGTCTTCACCAGCATTTGAGGAAAATGGCTTCACATGTAGAGTTTGAAGCAATACAGTTGTCCCTCCTTTCTGCTGCCCAGGTCACCTGGTGGGCAAGTTGGACACTGGCCCTGAAGGGTTAGCTGGGGTGGCCCATGCCTTGGTTGGGTCTTAGCCATCTTCAGGAGACTCCTCACTAGCTCCTCTGTGGTAGGAGTGCCTGGCTATGGCTGTGGTAGTGGCCTCACTTCTACACCCCACCTGGTGGGCCAGTAGGGATTACATGTATCCCAAGTGCTTGAAGCATTCTTAACTTGGAATCACTCAGTAAATTCCAGCTTTTAACAATAAGAAGGAGATTTGAGCCACTTACCATTATGTCCCTCTGTACCCTGGTTGTCACTGTCCTTTTTATGGGTCACACCAGGGCTCTCATCTCATCCAGGCACTGTGTGGCTGAACACACAGAGCTGATGGGAATGCGCACTTTTGACCATCAAGGACAGAGGACAGGAAGTTCAAGCCAGGAAGGAATCCTGGGTGAAAAGGCCAGTGCTTCTGCCCAGAAGGGAAACTACCTTAGAGGCGGGGCAAGAAGGGTGGGAAGACAGGCTGGCTCTGAGCCCAGCAGGTCTTCTCCAGCCTGCATTGTTCAGACTCTGCTTCATCTCTCTGAACCCAATCTCCTTGGTTGTAAAATGGGTCACTCTTGCTTCTGATAGAGTACATGCGGGTGGCCTCCCTAAGGGCGAACTTTGTAGTAAAGGAACTCCAATCTAATCCCCTGCTGTTCTACTGGGCATATGGAAACTCATCCAAAACCCATGAGTGGAGTGGGGGTTAAATCCAGCCTGTCTTTTTCCTTCCCATACAGAAATATAACTGTGACCAAATATTGACTCCAGCTCTCAAGGTTTTAGACGGCACAGTTGGACATGAGGGTTTTACTCTGTAGCAGAAATCCACCAGGAAAACAAAGGAGACTTGTGCCAAGGGAAAAGGCTGCTGGTGAAATACAGAGGCCCAAGTTTGAGAAAGGGAGGAAACTGGGACAGAGTTGAGACCCGGATGAGGAAGCCAGGCTGGCCCTGGACTACCCTGCCCACCCTAGGGGAGGCCCAGAGAGCCTCTGAGGGGTGTGCATGAGTAGGGACAGGGACACTCACACTTGTCCCCACTGCCCAACCCTGCAAACGGGGAAGTAACTGGCTCTTTGGAAGTTAAAACGTAAGAGGAGAAGAGAGAAGGAAAGAGGCAGAAGCTGATCATAGCTGGGTGACGGCATGGATGTCGGTGTGCTGCATTCCTCAGGCACTGCTGGCCTATGGCTGACACTGCTGGTCTGTCCTGACAAGGGCTAGCCTGGATGTGTCTGGAGACCAGCCTGGAGCTGCCTCTGGCTGGGTGGTGGGTTTGACAGGGCCGCCGGGAGGGGCTCCCTCTGTGTCTAGGGGATAAAGTGCCCCTGGCCTGTGTGTGGGTGTACATCTGTATGGGAGCGTGAATGTGGATGTGTGCATGCTTGTGAGTGTGTGGGTGGGTGTGCTCACGAGTGCACATATGTATGTGATTATCTAACTGTGAATGTGTACTTGTGTGTGTGTGTGTGTGTGTGAGTGTGAACACTTCCCATAGCACTGCTCAGTCCTCTCCACTGACTCCCAGCAGTGGCTCCCCTGTCAGATTGCCTTCTGCACAGCTGTTCACAGGCCCTTGGCTCCTGCCCCTCCTTCCTTCCCACTTGTCATGGCCTGGGCACCTATACTAGGTCTCATCCCTGGATCCTCCTCTGGACCCCACCTCATTCAGGCTGGTCAGCTGCTCCGTAGGTCCCCGGGCTCTGCTTTCTGCCCAGGATGCCCAATTCCCACCTGTGCATGCAACTAGTAAGATTCTGCTCCCTCCACCAGTGCCACCTCCTACCAGCTGACCCAGGTCCTCTGCACCACCATAGCACTTGGCACAGTCCTCCTGGCAGGGCATCTGTATTTCCTGCTTTGCACCAAGAAGGAGATGGTGGCAAGCGAAAGCCTTGGAGTTGAGTCTTGGCACTGCCATCCCCTGCTGGGTGACTGCAGGCAGATCTCTCCAATGCCCTGAGCTGCAAATGGAGATGGTAATGCTGCCTTCACAGACAGCTGGGAGGAGAGAATCCTCATAGCCCTCAGAGGAAGTGCTGTGAATGGCTGACCATAAGAGGCGAGCCCTGGTGCCCCTCTCTGCCCTCCCTGTACCCAGTGGCTGGCCCTCCATGGGGCTGGTGAGCCTGGGCAGAACTCAACAGCCCTGAGATGAACTGAGGTCATGATCTGGGCTCTGTGAGTGCCAGGGGCTCAGAGTGTGTGGGCAGGGCAGGGGCTGAACTGGGCTTAAATGTGGTTCCACCTCTGACCAGAAAGAGACCGCCTTTCTGGGGATAACGATGCATGATGCTGACCTCAGGGTGACTGAGGCAATGCCTGCATTGTGCTGGCCTGACTCAAGGATCACACAGATGAGACTCCCTCCACACCTCATTTTTGTCTTTACTGCCCTCTCTGCCACCCTCCATTTCCTGTGGTTTGGGCTGAGAAGCCTTGTGAGGGCTCAGTCTACTGTGCTCCCAGTGATAAGAGGGCTGGGAATGGCAAGTGTGGGACAGGGTGCTGTGGTCTGTGGTTTCACTGCCCAGGCCTCAGAGTGCCAGTCAGACCTCCTTGACTGTAAGCAACAGAGTCTGTCTGACTGACAGGAGCAAATGAAGTATGTGCTGGAAAGGGGCAGGGTGGATAGAAAACTTGAAGGAATGCTCAGGGCTCTGCCCAGGCTCTGGAGTCCAGGGAGATACTTTCTGAGTGCCTAGGTACCTGGCCAACAATTCCACCAAAATAGAATCTAACATGGAGTAATATTTCCCCAAATCAAAGTCTCTAGAATAAAAGGATATGGCTATTAGGCAGGCAAAAGTCACACAGCCTCCTTCTCCCAGGGAATGTGAGCACCAGGGCTGACATCCTTTGTGGCTGTCCTCAGGTCTGAGGCTGACCAGTGGGTAGGAGGTAAGTTCCAACCTGCTCCACAAAAATGGCTGCCTCCTCACAAAATTCCTGCCACACTCTTCCCTGGGCTGTTGACTGGAGGCTGATGTTTCCTGGGCAGTGGGGTGGGGTTGGGAAAGTTCTGAGGTGCTGGTTTTCTGAGAGTGTCTGCATGGCTATGAGGCCTCCCTGAGGTGCCAACTCATGCTTTCAGGGCAGGACCAGGAAGTCTCTCTCTCCTTCCTCTCACCTCATCCCTCTTGGTTATCTCTATGGTCTTATTTCTACCACTTCTCAAACAGGGCTTGTTTATTGATGTCTGAATTTATCTCTCTGATTAGTAATTCAGCCTGCCTCAGCCCCAATTAGTCAGAGTCAGCCTCCTGGTGCCAGTGGCTGCCTCACCAGCTGGCATGAGTTCTTAGAAGTATAAAGATGGAAATCAATGTCAGGGATTTAGCTCAGTAGTTTCTCCGCCTGCTGCGCAAGCACAAGGACCTGAGTTCGATCCCCGGTACCAATAAAATAAAATAAAATAAAATAAAATAAAATAAAATAAAATATAAAGATGGAAATCAAATGTGGGTTGGTTCTTAGACTGTTGATGATCTTCATCATCATCTCCCTCTTCTAGGCCTTTTAGAGAAGGTTCCCATACTGGTTTCCAAGACGTTGCCAATCAGCTGACAGTCTTGCTCAATTCATAAAGAAACCATGAACTGGCAAAGTGTAGCTTGTTAACTGTCAATAGCCCTCAGCTTTGAACACCAGAGACTATCAGCTCTTTTGGTGTGCAGGCCCTCCTTGGCCCTTGGAGCCCCTCAGGAACTCTTTGGGCCACCAGAGATGGTGGCTTCCAGCTATTCTTCGTTGGATAATTTTACAGACTTATTATGAGGACTGAATAAAAAGTAAGACTGTAACTTCAACATACCTGGGCTTTCTTTTTTTTTTTGGTACCGGGGATAGAACTTAGGACCTTGTGCTTGTGAGGCAGGCACCAGAACCACTGAGCTAAATGCCCAGCCCCTGGGCTTTCTTGAGCTCCACATCTGCACGCAGGTCTGTGGAAAACAAGAACACCAGTTAGATGCCGGAAGTGTGGAGGGGGATGTTTGCAAGGATTTCTTGGTGAAACACAAGAGTAAATTAACAGTAGATGCAGAGCTCCCCCAATTCCTGCTCACACATTTCTCTTCAAGAGAAAGTCCCCTCTCTCCGGCTCTCTGCTAGCCCACTGCATAAGGTTGCCTCCTCCCTTCCCACCTGGTGCCCATTGAACACAGCCATCTTATCCTCTCTTTGTTTTCCCGCTGCCATTTCCTCCAAATGTTTGATTTTTGAGCTGCATAAACAACAGATCCCTTGAAGCACTCATGATTTTATTTCTCTGCTGTCATAGTGCATAGTGTTCCTAAGCAGTGCATGGCTCCTTTAGGCTATAGAATTGATCGTGGTTCATACTGTCATTATTGCTGAAATCACAGTTCCAGGATGAGGGGCCCCTTTCAGACTTGAGGAAATGCATCCTCCAGAGGTGCACAGAAGCTCTGGCTTTCAGGTCCTATCTGCCCTCCCTCCACCTGCAGTTTGTGCACCTGACCTATGTATTCAGTCTAGGACTCAGTCTTTCTTGTGCTCAAATAGCCCCGTGGAAGTCTAGGCCATCATGCTTGAATGTTCAAGTTCATTAAGGAGAGCACAGTGATGTCATGTGGGACCACAAGCCAGTCATGCTTCTGCTAGAGCCTTCCCTGGTTCCCTAGTACTGCTGTCTAGGACAGCATCCAGCATCTTGGTGGTCTGAGCCCGGCTTGGCTCTCAGCTGTCCCTGACTGTCACCTCAGGCCCTATGTGTGTGCTCTTCTTGCTGTCTGCAGCAATGTTTCCATTCCTCCCTTTCTCTCCCTGTGGGGTAGCTCTGATTCATCCCTCCCAGTCCAGCTTGGTCATCCTCGGCCCCACCGGGCTCTGTGGGAGAACAGGAAGCCCCTCTCAACTTTGCGAGCCCTGCCCTAGCCGTCAGCACGTGCTGGGCCTGGCTTAGAATTGGCTGCTTACTTCCTGGGAGTAGCCCAGCCCACCCCCAGTTCCAGGAGGGCAGAAATTGTACCTATCTTGCCATCATCATGGCTCTAGTTCCTGCTATGTGGTGGGGCTTCACAAACGGGACGAATGCTCTTGTTTTGTTTCACGCGAAGCAAGTTTTGATTCCCGTTCAAAGGGTTCACTACATAGTCATCTGTCAGATGTTGTTATGTTTGGCTTTGAATAAAAATTTTAAATTAATAATTGGATTATTTATTAAATACACTTGGATTATTAAGAATAATGTTGGATTCTTGCTTCAACATAAAACATGGTTTGTGGAGTTTCTGGAATCCTGGTTGTGTCTAGTCTTTGTAAAGAGTAAAACTGAATAAGATCAATTGTTTGTTCATGGAAAAAAATCTACATCCAGCAGTTTAGTTAAATTAAGTCCCCTAAACCCCCAGCTCCCCCTCCCTTATCCCCTTTCCTCAGCCGGGACTCCAGATCTGGAAGGTACAGTGAGAGGTTCTTGCAGGGCCCTGCAGGAGCCCAGCCAGGAGCAGGTGGGAGAGAAGCCTGGGCTGGCGTGTTTTCTGTATCCATTTTCAGATGATTTCATGCTCTGGGGAAAATGCTTCGGCAAGAACCCTCCCTCCGCCAGCTCTTCAGCAGGTTAGTTTAGCTTGGTAATTAGCAATCACAATATGAGCTGGGATAATTATCCCCAAAAGTCAAAAGAAAAACACAGATGTTTTTAAAGCTGCACAGTAGAAATTTTGTCTTTTGTAATAATTTAGTATGCAAAATGAATTAGACGCTGCTTTCCTGGGATTCAACTTCCAAGGTAAGTTGAGGAAAACCCTACTGTTTTGGAAAAGAATAGTCCTGGTTGAAAAGGATAGGCAAAAGCACATGACAATTTTCAAAATCTAGCAAAGAAGCAAGGGAGGCTGGATTGAATAAATTAATGAGTTTTCTGCTCATGGGATTTCAGTTAAAGTTTTCTTGTAATTGAAAGCTTGTGGATGCTCTTCTGGGCTGCAGCGCAGAACTGCAGGTGTGTGCTTTCTGCTTGGCGTGGTGGTGATGCACACGCAGAGATTAAGAGCAAATGGACCTGGACAGAAGATCTCCCAGTTGGCTCTGAGAAGCCTCACTGCTCTCTCTAGGTTCCTGGGCATTCCTGGGGGCCTCTCTCCTTTCCGCACTGTGATTCCTCCATAACTATAGGAAGCTATTCATCAGGAAGGTCCTGTAAAGTGAGGGGTTGTTTCTCCTCTGCCTCCTGATGCTTTGCTAGTATAAACTAACAAAGAAAGATTAAATAGGAGTGAAGGTGTGTGCATTTATTATGTGCTTGGGGGAGTACCACAAGAGTGTGAATACCCACTAGCCTGTTATGTTTCAGGAACCCACACCCCTTTTTCTGCAGGGAGGGCAAGAATGGGGAACTGCTCAGGAGTTTTTAGGCAAACTTGATAGGCTTGGAGAACATACCTGAATGCACAAGCCTTGGGCCACAGAAAGACAATGGATTATAAATGATTCTCTATGGGACCAAAATAGAGGACAAGGGTGTGTGACAGTCTGTCCAGGTGTGTTGGCAGACTTCACCATTTCTCCCTGTGCCTTGTTTATCTTCTCTGTTAAAAACATTTCAGTGAGAAGACTGAAGGCAATTGTGCTCCTCTTTAGAAGGATCTGGGTGTGTGGATGAGGGAACTTTCCAGAAAGCTTCTCTGTACCCTGGGATGGGGAGTGACCTTGGTCTTGAGGAAAGTTCTGAGGCCTCTCATGATGCCAAGGTGCTAGTCTTTGGGGTAATGTTTTCTGAATCCCAGAACTCTCACCATGAATCCTCCCTAACCACGGAAGAAATTCATCAGAATGAGCCCACCTCATTCCTGGAACAGAGTAAAAGGCTCAGATCCTTTCGGAAACAGGAGAAGCTTAACTGAATAGGGGTCTTGCTCATGTTGGGTCAATTCTCATTTTACATGGGGTGCTCCTGTGTCCTGTGCTACCTTGCAGGGTGCTCAGAAAGTCCCATTTTTCTGAGGCCATGGGTCAGGAGAAGTGGATTGGACTTTCAGATTTGCTACTGACATCCTTGTTTTTGTATGTAGACCTTGTTCCCTCTTTCAGGGACCCACTTGGTCTTTTATAAAATGGACATGGATTTCCATCAATCTTTTCCAAACTGTGCCCTGCAGAATTCTAGTTTCAAGAGACAATAATGGATGTTACACGAAACTCAAAGGGACCTGGTGGACAACATCCTTCCCTTGGCAGTGTGTCTCAGCTGGGCTAATTTTGGCTCCTGGGGATATTTGGTAATGTCTGAGGGTGGGTTTTGGCTATCATAGGAGGGAAGTGAAATTAGAACTTAGTAGGTAGAGGCCTGGGATTCGCTAACATCCTGCAATCCTGTAGTACCCATGACAGGCCCCACCATGAAGAGCTTTCAAGCCCACAATGTCATCAGTGCTGAGGTTGAGATACCATGCTGGGGTCTGAGGACTTATTGGAATAATAAATGCTATGAGCAGTCCTGCAGTCAAGAGATCTTGACTTTTAAACCACAATTATTTAAGTTTATTTGCCAGAAGAATACCTTTTGTTTTCCCATCTGGCTTGGGATTAGTGTGCTTTGGGACCATGCTCCAGGAAATACTGAGCTAGAGGGTCATCTAAGTCTTCCTCTTGTCCTGCTCCCACTACCGTGGCTTCAATATGCAGGGAAAAGAGGACCTAAGAATGACCCAGGGCTTCTGATCATTCAGAGAAAATGATCAGGATTTTGCAGGAAGGGGTTTTAGAGGCGATTCCTTGTCCTCTGTAGCCTGAGATGCCTGTGCAGGTAGATTATTGCAAAGCTTTCAGAGAGAATGCAGGGAATCGGGTGGTGGCTCAGGGAAAAAGCTAAACAAAGATGTGGTCTCCATTGCAGACTCGTCTACCTGGTCCCTCAAAGAGCTCTGGAGCTTGAGTTGTATCACAGTGTTGGAGTCACTTTGAGGCAGGAAACCAGTCTATTTTGTTCTTTGTGGAGTCCATCCAACATTGCCTTTGGCCTTGAGGAGGGCATGGCCTCCCAGAAATGTTTCAACTCTCAGGAACTGGGGAAGGCTGTGAATAATCATCAGACAACCCTCAAAGCTCCTGGGGCTGGCTGCATGGACAGGTAGGGGGAACCTGAGTGAACCTGAGAGCAGCCCCTACCACGATGTGGCATGGTGTGCAAGAGCTTAGAACGCTCCAAGAACGGGGAGACTGACAAGCTGGAGGAAGAGCAGCCTAGGCTTCAATTGCCTGGTTGGTGGCCAAGGCCTTGCTATTTTGTTAGAAAGGGAGAGCAGTTAGGCAGGTTACCTACACTGCTGTGTCATCAAGACTTTCTGGACCTTACTAAGAATAATTGAGAAGGAAGTGGTAAGAATGGTTGAGAGATGTTTTTCCTTCTTTTTTTTCAGGCAATATTTGGGCTTTTAAAGTTTTAAAGTTTTCTGGGGTGTTATTGCTGCTGAAAGCTGTGGATGCTCACAGGAGTCATTGCACGGCTGCTGGGGAAAACTACGGAGGGGAAAACCAGCCACCAGCAATGTCAGCCACTTGGTTGAACATGTGAGTAGGCCAGGTCTCAAGTCAGGGTTTATCTCAGAGGGTCTGGCATTCTAAGTGGCTCCACAGCTGATAGGTGTCAGAAATTCAGGGCTGCTGGCTTCTCTTTGCACCATTCCTCATATGAGCCACAAGCTGTCTTCAAAGTGGCAGGGAGGGGTTGATGTCGGCATAAACAAGGGTGAAATATGCAAGGACATGGTGGAATTATTTAATTAGCCTCATATTTGAAAACATGCGGCTTTGAATTGTATGCCAGTGGAACATTCTGGGACACTTACCCTGCTCTTCTTCGCAGTCCTGGACTCCATGGTGCCTTGAACGGTTCTGTAGGTGCCAGCCCCCTCCCTAGGCCTTCACAGCCGTGGGAAGATGAGGTGTCTTCCGGGCAAGCTGGAGAGGCAGCTTCCTCTTGTGGGAAGATATTGGGTTTGGAGACAAGGCCTCTGCAGCCATGGAATTTCTGATAGACCATTATATTCTTTCCTATACGGATTTACTCTATTTGCAGGAGCAGCAATTTCTCGTTGGACATTCGGGTATCTTTTCCAGATTGTCCAATGTTATAACTGACAACACAATAAATATCTTTGTATATTCAGCTCTGCCTTCATCTTGATGAATTCCCTTGGGATAAAGTCTTAAAATAACTTCTGGGTCCAATGTCCCCACATCTTAATTAAGGCCTCTTCCACACACTGCCAGATGGCCTTTCAGAAAAATTGCACCAGTTTAAACCCTAATGCGATTGTAGGAAAAACCCATTTCCTTGATTCCTCTCCTGTTCAGGGCATTATCTTTGCTTATATATTGGGACAAATAATATTTTAGTGTTTTAGTTTGTCATAAGTTTACTAGAGTTAAAAGAATTCAACAAATTTTGTTTAAAGACCTAGTTGATGTTTATTAGTGATTCATGAAAGGAGCTGCATGCACCTTACAGCAGGTGTCTGAGGAACTGAGCAGAAGAGATGGGCTTCAGAAGCAGGGAATAAACAGCAGATAGGCATTTCAAAGTTACTTTCTCTATAGGGTTAAAGCACAGGGGACTTCCTGTGAAGGCTAAGACTGGCCTGTTCCAGGATCTGGCTGTCATTTCTGTCCTGGTTTCTCAGAAGGTCACAGAAACAGGTTAGTTTTGGTTTGGTGATGTGGGATTTCAGAATGAGTGACTCCCTTTTGGCCTGGTCTGCTGGGGCTTAGTGCAGGAGCTCAGCCATAGCTTATTTAAGGAGTGTGAGACTGAGCACCATCCCGTGTGCTTTACAGTCATCTGTGTCTGTTCACTGTGGGTTACCTACTAAGAACCTCTGCCCACATGCGTCCTAGCTGAGCATCTCATAAGTGCTCCTACTCATTGAGGACGCCAACCCTCTGTGGCACATGCTCAACCTGCTCTTTCTGGTTTACAGTTCACCTTGTCCTCATGCTATTGGCAGTTTTGAGGCTTCCGTCTTTCAGGTAGAAGTGGTTCCCCAGGAAGTCCCCACTGGCCAAAACTGGTTGAAGGGACTATGTCCCCCCCACCCCCCAACCCCACTTTTTAAAATTGAGTTCAGTGGGGAAGAAGTTCAAGGGGTCAGAGCATATCCTGTTCCTCATTTCACAAACTATGCTGCTAATTGCCCAATTTAGAGTGATTTGGTGGCAGCACTTGGCAGCAGGATGTGAATTGCCTCATGCCCAGGACAGCTGAGGGTGTTTTTATTTCACTGGGTGGTGTGCACGTAGAGTCCCATGGTGTTCTCTGGGTGCAGAATGCTGGTCTCAGAGACCAGCAGGCTCGGCTGTGAGTCTCAGCTCCACTGCTGACTGAGCTTTTTGTGACCTTGAGTTGCCATTGAGACCTTCTGAGCTTTGTGTGTCTCCTGCTGCCCTGCAGGGAAGATACAATGGTGGCAGATGGGAAATGATCCCGCAGGTATGGTGATCTGAGCTGAAAGGATTCCTTTTTGACCTCTGAATTATGAAATACCATATGAGAAATCTTTATTGCCTTCATTCTGTGTGCTGGAACTTTACTTTCTCTCTCTGTCTCTGTCTCTAAAATAGAATTGTTTTTCACAGTGCCGAAGGGAATGTGGTCATCACATTCCACGGGGCTGTTTGGGTTCTCTGGGCAGAACGCAGGGTCATGCCCATTGCAGAGATCCCTGACAGCTGCAAAGCATGGCAAGGACCGTGTGAGCCCCCACTTGCACTCGCCCTTCCTGCAGGCAATGGAGATGCTGGGTAGGGGTGGGGAAATGGAGTGGGTGGGAGGTCTGTGACAAAACGAGCCCGAATCCCAAGCTGACTGGCTGATGGCTGTGATGGCCAGGGGTTCTGAGCACTTCCTGGGGCCAGGCCCCTGCGCTTGGCTTGGTTGACTGCCGTAGAGGCTGCCCATCCACGAGGCCAGCCACACGGCGGCCACACCATCTCCCTCAAGGAGTCCCAGAACAGGACATGGAGGTCCACCCATAGCACACACACAGACTCCCGCATTCTAACACACTCATGGACACATAGGTGCACACTCTTATACAGTCACACAACTCTTGCAAGCAAACACACAGTCACACACTTATACAGATCCATGTATGTTCACACACTCACATACTTTTAATATTCACACAGGTTTACATTCTTACACACAAACACACATTGACACGGACACCTGAGGGACATTTTTATACACTCAGAGCCACACTCAGACACACTCACACAAACTCACAGAAACACGTACTGGTACATAGATACACAAACCCAAACACACAAATGCACACACTTAATTCTCACATGGATTCACATTCTCAATCACACACAGACGTTCTCATGCAGTCTTACATAGCCTCATAGACAGATTCACACACACACACACACACACACACACACACACACATTCCATGACATCAGAGCCCGTCTGTTCTGTACCTGTGCACAAGACCTGGGGTACTGGACTGGCTCCTAGTAGTCACCTCTGAGGAAGGACAGACACAAGTGGAAGCCCATTCAGAGGAATGGGCCTCTGTGTCCCAGAAAACATGAGGACACAGGGGATCTAGCTGGGAGAAGAGACTACCCAGCAGGCCACTGAATGCCCTTCAGTGGCCCACAGATTTCCCCATGGAGGCCTACAGACCCATAGAAATAAGTACTAGGGGCATCATAGAGGGCAGATTTGGGCCTAAAAGGATTTTGATTATTTGTTTGTCAAGTGTGTTTAGAGCATCCATGCTGGGCCCTGCACTAGACTGAAATGTGAAGGAGCTGGTTCCGCCTTCCTGAAGGGAATGGTTGTCAGACAGGGAAGCCAGAAGGGACAGGCCAGTCACAGGCTCTGAAAGACTGTGCAGGGGCAGAGCCGAGAGTGGTGGTGGAACCAACAGGGGAGTGAGCTCCCTGTCACCACTGTGTTCAAGCAGGACTGGGCAGCTGGCGGACAGGGATGCAAATGAGGGGCTTTGAGACCTGGTTGGAAGACTAGATGAGATGCTCTGAAAGATCGGCTCATCTTCAACTTACTGGGAGCCAATGTTTTAGGTTTCATACTTGGCCAAAATGAAAAGTGTGACATGCTTCAGCAGATGATATTTCAAATTGAGAGGACCAAGGCACCAAGGATGAAGGAGAAAGGAAAAGGAGCAAGGCCAGGCTTTGCGACTTATTTGCTGTGTACCTTTAGACAAGTCACGTGCCCTCTCTGGGCCTCTGCAAGTGTTGTGCTGGCTGGTTTCACAGCCACTCCAGTGCTGAAGTCTACAAGTAACCCTGTATTGACTGTGCCCGCAGAAGGTGGGTAGGCCTGCCCTGTAGTGGCTGCTGGGTGGAGATCAAAGGACTGGGCAAGAATGTTTCTGGAATGATGCTATTTATTCCTTTCTGGGTTTCAAACCAAAACCCCAGACAGAAACCACTTACTTCCCAGCCCCCAGAGGTTTCTTTCCAAGGGTGATCCGTGCTAACCAAAGACAGCTGCATTAGAGCTGAGATTTTCCTTCACACCCTCTCGGTAAACCTCCACGCTGGACACACCATTCGTCTGCTGTAAAACTCCGATGATCACTTTAAACAAATATCCTTAGGGCTGAGATTTCATCGGAAAGAAAATCCACCATCAGCTAAAAATAAATGGAAAAATAAAAGCTTTCAGAAGCTTACATTTTAAAAATCGCAAAAAGCATGCAGCAAGTTTTATGAAATGACGTTGTTATTAACTGGCTCCAATCCTCCCACTCCTTGATGCCCGTTTAATGAAGCATGGCCTTTGAACTCTTCCTATGAAGCTCATGAAGTGGGCTGATGTCCTTTCCCTCAAGCAGCCCTGCTCTCAGCTAGTCACCCAGCTGCCTGGGTGGACAGAGGGTCCTGGGCTTGGAGAGGCCTCCTGCTTGGTTTAATGTTCCACTCTCTTGAGAGTCTTAATAATTATTAAACAACCCATTTTGCTACAATATGCACCTTGAACTTTAAAGCCAGTAAAAGGTCTCAAAATACCTAAGACCGAAATAGAAATACAAGGAGAACTTGGAAAACCCACATTCATCACTTAACACATCTCTATCGATTGAGGAGATGACCAAAGTGGTACAGACATTGAATAAGTTTGATTTATGAAAGAATACATTTATAATGTAGCCAATATATATTTATAAAATCTTAAGAATGTATGGATATTTATAAAATATTATTGCGTAGTGAATCTTGCTTGAATAAAGTTTCAACAAATACCAGAGGATTCACATCATACTAACTCTCTCTGAGCACAAGAAATTAATTTAAAAATCAGCAGTAAGAAGATAGGTTTGTTTGGAAGCTGCTATGCTCTGAATGTTTGTGTCCTCCCAAGAGTAGGATGTTGAAATCCTAACCCCAAAGGTGATGGTATAAGAGAGTGATTAGGTCACCAGGGTGAAGTCTACATGAACTCTATTAGTGCCCTTATAGGAAGCTTGAAAGAGACTCCTCACCTCATCCATTGTTAGGGAACACAGCAAGGAAATGCCCCCTGTGAGTTAGAAACCAGGCCTTTGCCAGACCCAGAATTTCCTGCAGCTTGATGTTGAACATCCCAACATCCCAACTAACTTCCTGTTGTTTTTAAACCACCCAGTTTGTGGGATTTGGTTATAGCACCCTGAACAAGCAAAGACGAGAGTTTTAAAATGTTACCAAATAAAGACAGGGGATCACCACAGGAATTACAAAATATATGGTGAAGGACCCTTGTTAGCAAGACAGACTCCATATTGCTGCTTGAGCCCCCTGCCTGCCCTTTAGATGAACTCAGAAGGAGGAAGCTTAGAAATCTCCTCCCTTTAGACAGTCTCTTAGAAACAACAATTAATCAACTATTGTTTTACAAATGTTCTAACAGCAGGACGTTCAGCTTCTGTACCTTTTGCTTGCTTTACTAGTTCTATCCCATAGGGGGGCCTAGAAACTGTTGGCCTCAAAGGTGTATAAAACATGTTTGTCAACCCCCAGTCGAAGCTCTAGTCAAATGTTCTGCTCGGTCCCGGCTGGTAATAAACTCCTGTGTGGATTTAATATCTGTCTCTGGTTGGTTCTCTCTCACTGGGCACAACATATGGGAGTAGACAAGAATAAAAGAATAACAGCAAAAGTTGTGAGAGGCAGCAAAAGCAGCACTCAGAGGAAAATATATAGCCTTAGCTATAAATGAGTTAAGAGTTCAACTCAAATATCTAGGAAAAACTTTGAAGTAAACCTAAAAAAAAAAAAGAGAAAATTAAAAATATAAGAGTAAGAATTAACAAAACAGAAAACAGAATAATCAAGTTATACTTGAGAAACATGTGAGCAGAGTTCTGGACTTTATTAAGATTTTTTTATTGGCACAAGTAATTTTCAGCAAACACATCGCAAACGTGCTCATTTGTTCAATAGCTATCTTCCCTATAAAACTACATTCCATGTTGATTTTGTTCTTAATGTTATCCCATCAGTCTGGCCCCTGATCAATGTTCGTTAAATATTTGCTATTTACTTTGTGCTTTTGAATGAGCTATTTAATTTATCTGATTCTCACTTTCCTTATCTGTCAAATGGAGAGAAAAAGCCTCCCTCACAGGGCAGCTGTAAGAAACAAATGAAGCAATGTGCATTAAACTCTAGTGCAGTTCCTGGCCCTGGGTAAGGAGCCAGTCCGTGGAGAGAATGTAATTAGGAGTCATGGACTTGGCTCAGACCCTGCAGCCTGACCTGCCTGCCCAACACCACTTCCATCATGCTCTCCAGCTCTCTGAGGAGCAGCAATTCACTGGCTGTAGAAGCACAAGAGGCACACTTGAGAGCAGGGGAAATCTGGCCTTGTTTGAAATTCCCTCCCTCTTGCTCTTTGCATGGCTCCCTCTTTTCATCCTGTGTCTTGTTCAATCATTACCTCCTGTCCTGGCCATTTGTCTGTTGCCTTAAGATCTACCCACTGCTTTGCCTGCTGTGCTTTATATCACCGGTGGCAGACACTGCATTGCTCCAGGGAAGAGCATTCTTCAGCCTTGCTTGTCTTTTGGTTTCTGGTTAGACTCAGGGGATGGGAGCACTGTGATAGATTGGAGGTGGGGGTGGGGCAGGGTATTCTCCACCCTTCACCTTTCTCAGCTTTGAGGAGCATCTGCAGCAACTGCTCCATCTCCTCTGCAGCTCTAGACCCTAGTGGACAGGGCTGCCCTTTATGGTGCCCTCTGGGCTTTGGAACAAGAATGATTCCTTCCCTTTGTCTCCCCAGCTAGGGCTATGGTAGCTGCCATTTATTAGAGTAGCTCTCTAATTTTGGGGAAGCCTCCTGATATGGCTGGTCCTTTCTACCCTTCCAGCAGCTTTGTAATTAGTTCTCTACATTAAAATATTTCTCTTGATCTGCTTTCTTCATGCTTTTTTTGTTTTTTGGATACTGGAGATTGAATCCAGTGCCTCAAGCATGTTGAGCAGGCAGGCACTCTACCACTGAGCTACACCTTCAGCCCTTGATTTGCTCTCTTTTATTTTTTCTTTTCTTCTTCTCCCTCTTTTCTTCCCTCCTCCTTCCCCTCTCCTTCTCCTCCTACCCTTCCTCTCCCCTTATAGCTGCTGGAGATGCTCCTCCTCCTTTTCCTCCTAGTCCTCATCCTCCTATTCCTTCTTCTTCTGTAGTACTGGGGATTAAATGTAGGGCCTTCACACAATGAGCAACTTTCTCAGCTCTTTTTATTTATTTAGGGTATTTTTTTTTTTTTTGAGGCAGAGTCTTGGTCTCAGTAAGTTGCCACATTGGGCTCAAATTTGGATCCTCCAGCCTCCCAGAGTGCTGGGATTATAGGTGTGGACTACCTCTATTGGCTTACATCTGCTTTCTTTCTTTCTTTCTTTTTTTTTTTTTTTCCCAGTACTGGGGATTGAACTCAGAACCCTGTGGCTGCCAGGCAGGTGTGGTGCTACTGAGGTATCTCCGACCCTACATCTGCTTTTTTTTGGTACTTGGGATGGATCGAACTTGAGACCTTGTGCTTTCGAGGCAGGTGGCAGAACCACTGAGCTAAATCTCTGGCCCTCTACATCTGCTTTCTTGATTGGAGACTGACTGATGCTCCTTCTCCGAGAACTCTTCCTCGCCCTCCCAGGGGAAGCAGCTCTGGGATCTATCTATCATATTGCCCCTAATTCTCTTCATAGCACTAGCCAGTGTCTGATGTGATCAGTTTCATGTAATTGCCTACTTACTTGCCATCTTCCTCTCTCAACCTGAAATGCTAACTCCTCAAGGGCAGGCACATTGTCACATTCACCACTGTGTCCTCGTCACCTAACAGAGAGATTAACAGGGAATAAGTGCTCAGTGAGTGTTTAGGGACTGTTAATGGATACCACTAACCTAACAAGTGACCTTAGGCAAGTCAGTCAGCTTCTGTCCCAACATCTCATAATCTCATCTGTCGAAAAGAATTGGACCTGTTATTAAATATCTAGTGTTAAATGCCTGGGATTCTGTGACTTTGCTTTGCAATTACTATTATAATTCAGCCAATCTGGAAATAACTCAAAATTTCTAATTTCCTTGTCTGGAGTTGTCAGTTCTGCTAATAAAAGTCAGAAATCACTGACTCCTTAGAGTGTTCTGTTGGAAGGCCATTTGTCCTGGAAAGCCATTGCTTTATTAAGTGCTCAAGTTTGTGTGCTCATTAGGAAGAAATGGAACAGAGAAGACATTGCTCAGAGTCAGCAATGACTTGACAATACGGGCAGCTTGCAGGATCCATTCCAAATACCATAAGTTAATAAATAAATAAGATGTTGGGAGCCAGCAGGTCTCAGTGTGTTCACTGGATCCTGCCATTCTAAGTCATCTCTGCCAACATATGGGAAAGGTTGGAGGCTATTGCTTTGAACTTGAAGACAGTTCTGTGCTTTGCAGTCATTTCCACATGGACATCCCACAGCATTAGAATTGTTTTGAAATACCTTCTGGTACGACATGGTTAGGCAGCTCCTTGTACCCCCTGGCCACTGCTGCTGCTCAGTGGCCCCCTCACTTCTGGTTTCCCTCTCCCCAGCTTCCAGGAGGCCCCCTCTCTGCTGCTTCCAACTCTAACCTTTCTCTGCTTGCAATTTGTCATTTCCTATTTATAGTGTCTTTGACTGACAGAAGATTTTCTAAATTAAGTTTTGTATTTTTTCTTTCATGGTTAATGCTTTTTGTCACTCCCCTTCCACATAATCTGAGGTATGGATCCAATTTATTTTATATTTGGATAATGAAGTTTCCCAACACCATTTATTGAAGAGTAAATCCTTTCCTCTTATATTTAATCAATATTTTCTGCAGAATAAAGCAGGGATCTTAGACATCCTTGCTTTACTCATGATTTTATTTTATTTTATTTTTTAAAAATTCTTTTATTCGTACATTTTAGGTACACAATATGTTTACATTTATCATTGGGTGCTTGTACCTGTATATGATGTATCGTGGTTCTTATTTTTTTCCCCATTACCTGTGCACCCTTCACCCCCTCCACCCTTCCCTATTTACATAGATTTTGTTTCCATTTTTTTCTTTTCTCATAATTTTATTCATGATTTTAAAAGAAACACTTTTCAATGTTTTAATATCCAACTGATGTTTATGTAAATATTTTACTTTATTTTTTTCTGTCTGATTAAGGAAATTTCTGCCTTTTTCTAGAGAGCTGGGAATTTTTATCATGAATTAGTGTTAAATTTTATCTAAAGCCTTATTCTGCTAATAATGAGATGGTTATATTTTTCCTTAATCTCTTAGTGTATCAAAATTACTAGTAATTTGCTAATAATAAATCACCTTCATATTCCTAGGATAATCCAGTTTGATGATGAGGTATTATTAGGCATTGACAGATGTAGATTGTTGCCATCCATCAAGATTTTTGCCTGCATGCTTGTAAGAGTTGTCAGCCAGGGGTTTCTCTTTCCCATACTGCCCTTACCTGGCTTGATTATCAAGGTTGCACTAGCCTCACAGAATGGTCTCTCCCTTTCTATTATCTGGAAGAATTCATATAACACTGCAATTAAAAGTTTGATAGAACTCTCCTGTATAATCATCTGAGGCTTGCGGGTTTCAATGGCTAATAATTCAATTTATTTGGTGGTCATAGAACTGCTCAGGTTTTCTGTTTCCTCTTGAGTTAGTTCATGCATGAATTCATTAGGACCCAGACTAATGGTCAGGTATCAGATACTGCAGGGAGCCTTCTGTGACCATTTCTCGCCCTTAATGGACTAAATTATCTCCCTCTTAACTCTGACATAGTGCAGTATTGTCATTCATTTATTTAAATAGTATTTATTGAACACCTACTACACGTGTAGTCTAGGTCAGTGATGGTGAAACTTTTAGAGACTGAGCGCCCAAAATGCAACCCAAATCGTACTTAATTATCACAAACTGTCAACACTGCAATTAAACCTGAATATCCTATGCTTGGCTGCTGGAGTCACTTGGATTGTGTGCTGACAGAGAGGGCTCTGCATGCCTGCTGCGGTGCACATGCCAAAGAAAGAGTCTAAGGAGTGCCACAGCAGGAAGGGCTGCAAGTCTTAATTCTGTATTCAAAGAGATCACTGTAAACAGCCCTTCATTTAGGGAAAACTTATTGGGTACCTACCAGGTTCGGGGCACTAGGATTACTAGGGAGAACTAAATAGACAATATTCTTGCTTTTATGGAATTTATAATCTAGTGGGGATACATAGGTAAATGATAAATAAATATTACTGTACAGCCATTTAGCAATAGGTACTTTGATGGAGATAACAGGGGAAACTGGTATTAAATAGGATGTTCAAGGAAGACTCTTTAGAGAGGTGCCCTTGAAGTTGGACCTAAAAACTGAGGAGGAGCAAGCTGAACAGAGAACCACACTGAAACAGTATGTTCACTTTCTGTCTTTTCCGTGAGGCTCTGAATGTCCCAAGGAAAGACCATGAACTATTCACTTTTGTGACCCCAGCACAGCACCAGGCCTGGTACATCTTAGATGCTCACCAAATGTTTGTTTCTCTATTAGGGAGAAGAGATCGAGAGCTGGAAAACGTTTGAAAATTGCCATGAGCTGGCTGGAAGAATCAAACTTTAGAGTGCAATTAGCAGATATCTATTCAACAAATACAAATGCTGCTTGGCATTGGGTTACAGGCTGTGAGGGAGACTCCCCTTGTCCTGAGGTGTTACAATCCAGAAGATATGGACTGGAGTTACTTTCATTCAAGAGAGAATCCAGGCCCCAAGCAGTTCTAGCAGTGGGTATGTGGGATGACGGTGGGCCAGGAACTGTACCTCCAAACCAGTACCCAGCCTGATGTCCCATGCCCTATGTGATGGAAAGGTGGTTGTGGTATTAGAGCATCTTGGGTTGTCCCTAGCCCAGAGCCTTGGAGACGGACTTGAGTAATGACCAAACTCAACTCTTGGGGCCCCTCACTGGGCTGGGGGCAGGACACAGACCAACCTTGTTGAGAAGACAGTCACAGTAGAAGTTGTTCACATCCATCCCCTACTGCAACTTGTTTAAAGTCACTGCGGCTGTCTCCTTGGCCATCCAGCTGCCACTGTTTAAATTGCATAAACACTTGCTGCCTTGTTTCACGGAGTTTGATAGGACTAATGGGTTGATTTACACTCTGCGAAGGAGAATGTGTCCTCCTCTGAGATGTGTCATCCAAACAGTGACAGCATTTGAAATTAACTGGGCAGGTCCATGTTTCTTCATTTTCTAGCAGTGTCCAAGTGACATTTCCTGCCAGTTTGCTTCATGCAGCCTTCCTCAGATGGCCAGAAGTGTGTTTACAAGCTTGGGTGTTTGCATGGTGTGTCTAAGGCTCCAGCAGGGAGGCTGAAATGTGGTGGAGTCGGAAAAATAAACTTTTAAAGTACATTAAATAATAACAACTCCTTGTTTTGATGTTTGCCTACACTTGGTCAGTGTGAGTCTCTAAGACCTTAGAACCTGCTAATTTCTTCCAGATCTTAATGGAATGCATGCATTCTGAGAAATGTATCTTGGATGATTATATCATCCTTGGGCAAACATCACAAAGTGCGCTTAAACAGAATAAAAAGGCTACATTGTCATCAGGTGATCTAAGCTTATGGGGCCTCTGCTGTGTATGTGACCTAACACTGATGGAAACCTCATTGTGAGGTTCATGACTGTACCAGGGATAACTACATCTTCCTCTACTAAAACAGAAGTTAGAAAAGAATCTCCAACTACTACTGGTATATGCTCCTTGCTGTGGAGCCGTTAGATCCTTCTCCCACCACGCCAGCCCCTGCTCCAGGGTTGAGGGATCCAACGTTGGTAACCTTAGGCTATGGTGTCCCCTCCTTTCTGGCCAGGCTGCCTCTGTCCAGGGATTTCAACCTGGAACAATGCTTTTGCTTTTGTTCCTGAGGTGACAAATTGTGGAATTAAACTGACTGATTTGGGAAGTGTGCAAATGTGAGGAACGTGTAGAAGTAAGTACTCAAGCAAGTTTAAATAGTATCCTGACCCTTTCAGACTGAGCCAAGCACCAAGCAGGAGCTTGATAAACATTCGTGCAGTGAATGAGTGACAATGTCAAGTCCTTTAACTGGGGCAGGAAAAATGATCACATGGTAGCTGACTTTTAAAATTCTTTATTTTAGCTCATTCTTGCTTTAAGGAAAGTGCAAGTGCCCATGTTAATTTTTAATACCTAGAAACTTCCAAGTTTCAGCCTGAGGCTAGCTAGAAAGATCAGTGACTCGGGAGAGATTTGGCAAAGAGACAGGAGAAAAAGGATAGGAATGGCTTCTTCCCGAGGGTCTGTAGGGAAATGCCCACACACCACTGACATGCTGTCAATGATGTTACTTAAAAAGACTCCTTCCCTTGGTTCATTTTTGGAGTTATTTTGTTTCCTTCTTTATCTGCTCATCCAATTGCTTATGCCCCTGGACGTGCACTTGAGGCCATCAGTCCCCCTTTCTCCATCCTTCCACTCCTGGGGTGGGGGTCAGCAGAACCTCCAGCTTTCTCCCAGTGAGTAAGAAAAGCTACCACTTCTCCGCTCTGTGGAACGACCTTGGAGCAGGGTGGGGTGGGGGTGGCTCAGCATGGGATGGGTTTGTTCAGTGACTTCAGCATTCTTGGGATCTGGAGAAGAGAATGGTATTTGGTGCACCCAGCTGTGCGTTTTGGTCCTGCTATTTCTGTGTGTGTGTGACACCATGTGATATTTTGGCCTTTCTGGTGTTCAAGCAGACACCTGTGGAACCACAGCTGCTGACCACCTGCTTCTCCAGCTGCTGTAAGGATGGAAGGCCAGCTGGGAGCAGCTGAGTACACAGCTACCTGCATTCCTGCACTCCCAGAGAGTTTCCTGACAGCAGAACCGAATTCCTGCTTCCTCTAGTGTCAGAAGCTGGCAAGCTATTGTCACTTAGGGCTCCTTTTGGAGACCAGGAATAACTTGTTTTAAGATGAGAGCAGAGACTAAGAAATGTGGCCAGCACTCTGGGCGCTGTGGCCAAGAAAGGCTGTCTTCATTTGTCCCTGGAACACAGGACTGGACCCCACTATGTGGGTGTCTCTCTCACTGATGAATGGAACAGATGCAAATGAAAGGGAAACAGGTCCTAAAGGCCTGGGTGCTTCTGAAGCCTCTCAGGAGGATTTGTAGGGGAATCTAAATTGCAGCAGGAATCGTAATTGGAAAGCCCTTTGTTACATTAATTACCCCTCCTGGAGCCTAGCAATGGCTTCCCAGGAAGCTTTTAACATCCTGCATTATGGCCACACTGTCATCCCAGGGTCTGCACAGAAAGAATTGAAGCTCATCAATTATACATGGCTTCTGAGTGGCTGTGGAATCAGTGCTTAGTGGGAAGTTCCTATTGGCAAGCTAGAGCCTTAGAGCCTCGATCCCTGGAAGAAAGTAGGAACATGGCTCATTTCCCAGGATGCCCCACCTAGCTTCACCTCCACCCCATCCCCCATGAGCTATGCCTCTCTTGGGAGTTACTTGGGTGTGAGAAACACATCATCTGAGTGGTGAAGGTAAAAAGGAAGATGCATCATTGCTGGAGTAACTGTGAGAGCTGGCTGGCTAACAGAGTGAGCACAATCCCCGAAGAGCTCATTTCTGTGGGTTCCAGGGCCCATGCTGGACCCTGGAGAGCAAGTGTTTAGAGGATTTCTGCAGAAACCCCTTTCAGAGCTATTTCTGACCTACGCCCACAATTTACAGAGGAGGATGCACAGAAGGGGAATGGGACCCACCTAAGTTCATGGAGCAGGGTGGCATGGAAGCTGAGGAACTGTTGCTGGGAAAGTGGGAGAGAGGGAGGGAGGGAGGACAGCCCTCTGCCCAGGCTCCGAGCCAAGACTTCTCGACAGCACCTTGATCCCCAACCACCCATCACACCTACATGGTGATCTTTCCTCAAATGAGGAAAGTAAGGTCTGGATGTTGTGACAACCCAGCCAGCCAGAGGGCACCTATGACAGAACTGGGGATCAAGTCCAGTCCCTCCATCCCAACTCTTTCTCCACACTTGACCCCCAGAGGACCTCAGGCCAAGCCCAGATCCTCTGGCTGAAGTCTGCTGACACTGGCCTTTTGTTGCTGCTACAAATTATCCTCAGTCCCACCAGTACCCCTGTCTTTTAGGGCCACAGCCTGTGCAGCCCCACTGAACACAAGGGGTAGGACAGCCTGGCTGATGTTTGGCCTGGCCACAAAGCCCATGGTGGGTATGGGGTATGTAAGGGCTTTGGAAGGCCAGGACTGAGCCTGATGCTGTTCTGGAAGAGGAAGAAAGCAGGGGAGGAAGTGGGTGCCAGGGCTGGTTCCAGACAAAGGACTCAGTCTTCCTGAAGGACTGTGGTCACTTTTAGGGAACAGGGAAAGAGGGCATTACCAGAACTCCTGCAGTGGTCCTGGTCTCCTGTGAGCCACAGCAGCACAAGGCAAATTAAAGAATAAAGACAGGAAACAAGACTTAGAGAAGAAGCCGGGTTCTGGGCTGATCGATGCTGCTCTGGGCAGCAAAGATGATGGCACTCCAAGCTTGCCACTATTTATTGGGTTCATAGGGAGTAACAAATGACTCAGAAGGTGGCTATAATCCTAAATTGACAAGGATCTTATAATCAGAGGAAGTACCAAATGTCTCAAAGTGTGGTGGTAATCCCAGGACCATGAGGATCTTATGTTGATTATGATGGCAAGATGAGCAAAGACATTCTTACAACAGTAGGTGGGATGAGTTAAGCTGATATAAGGAATTTGTCCTTCCCCAAGTGAAACCTTACTACTCCCTTCTCAAAGACCCAGGATGTCTTCAGCTGATGTAATCCTGCCCTTGAACATCTCAGCATCATGGGACCATTGAGGTTTCAGCTGTGACTGGAGGCAAAATGGAGTTATGTTTCGGCATGCCATAGCCGGCCCACAAGAAGACTAGGCCTCATACAGCCCTAATCACAATTTAACCGTGAAATGATTTTTTTCCCCCAAAATTGTATAGAATGGCTCCCAAAAGTCACCTGGTCATCTGAACAAGCCATCCTCCTGTCTGATACCTCCAGAAGCTTTTCCTTTTGCCAACAGCTTCTTGCAGGATTGTCCATGCCTGGAGCTTCGTCCTTGTCACACTCTTCCCTGCCAGATCCTCAGTGCCCAGCCCTGCTGCCCCTTTCCCATGCCTCTCACATCATGTTACTGGGCCTCCTGCAGGCTGTGCCCAACTGCACCTCTCTGCATACCCCTTCCCCTTCCCAGCCCCACTCCCTGCACATTGCTGGGATTGGGGACAGAGCCCAACAAAGGAATACTCCAGCTTGGAGGAGGACCCCAAGGACCTTCTGGCCTCTCCACCTCCCTGTGATGCTGAGGCCTGCTCTGAAGGGTACTTTGTCACAGCCCTTGTCATACCCTTGGTGAGATCACTGCCAGCCCAGCTGGCATCCTGGGTATCAGGGGCCCATGGACAGCCCAAGCCCCCAGCCAGCCTAGGTCACAACTAGGACCTCAGACAATAAAGCCCTGCCAAGTGAGGGGTCAAGGACACCAGCTGCAGTTGTGTCTTCAGAACCCCTTTCCACACCCCAAGCAGAGCAGGGGACATGGTGAGGCCTGGGATCAGCTGAAGAGCCAGTGAGAACTAAGGAGAAGCAGAGCCTGCAGCTGTCTGTCTGTGGGGCTTTGCGGTACACATGGGGCCAAGAGCATGGGGGTGATGATCACCCCTGGCCTGGAGCCCCTGGTGTGACAGCGGTAGTAGTGATGTGCAGAAGGTGGTGGGGGTGGCGTGTGCCCTGGGTAAAATGCCTTCCATGGACTGCTGGATATAGACTGCAGATTGGATAATTCAGAAGCTTAACATTTATTTCTTTGCAGGCAGCTGTACCACCCTGCTCTGGCTCTTTCTTCGGCTGAATGGGCCCTTGCACAAGGTGCAGGGCAGGGGAAGGCAGGCCTTGCCCTGATTGCTGCATCACTGCAGGGGCAGCCCTTACTCTGGAGAAAGCCTATGAGCCCAGCTTTGTCCAAAGACACACAGGCTCCCTGGGGCCAGGCTGCCTTAGGCTTCTCAGCCAGGGCCCCAGGGGTAGGGACTGGTGATGGGACAGGAGCCCAGTCCACCCTAGGCTATCAAGAGGGACTTCTCTGAAGAAGATGACCAATAGGACATTGTCTGGGGAGGCATCATGAAAGGCAGAGTTAAAGGTCCCTCTGGGCTCTTATTGAGCACCTGTGCTGGCTCCGTGCACCAAGTGTAGACCTAACTCATCTCATTCCTTCCTCCTAATCCCCTGATTTGCATTAAAAACTATGCTGAGCTGCACAGAGGCTATTTCAGGTGTCTGGTGTCTCCAGCTCAGGGTGGGTGCGGCCAGGCCTTGAATGGGGTCTACATGCCTCAAAGCTAGTGCTCTCTTGGTGATGCCCACTGGCCTTTCTGTCAATGTCCATCCTTCCCATCATTCTCCAGAGTATGGGACCTGGAAAGACCCTCAGGGCTCTTCAGTGCCACCCATCTAAGTACAGATGAGGAAACTGAAACTCAAGTCCCCAAGGTGTGGAAGAGTCAGAGCTGACAAAGGGATGAAAGGAAGTTGCCTTCCCAAGACCCTTGAATGTACTGTGTGAAAGTCCAGGCTGCAAGTTTCCTTTAGAGTCGGTTTCTTATTCTGGATATGACACCGACAGCCTGGGACAGGGGACCCTCAAGGAGTTTGCAGAAGACCCAGGGCTCAGGAAAGGGGCCTCCATTTTCCCACGTGGATCCAGGGAGCAACTTCTGCAGCTCCAAGGACCAGTGGGATTCCAGATAAAGAAAGCTTAGCTTGTAATCCCAGCACTCTGGGAGGTGGAGGCAGGAGGATCACAAGTTCAAGCCCTGGACTGGGCAACATAATGTCAGTGACATCCTCTCTCAAAATAAAAAAATTTTAAAAAGGCTTGGAATGTAGCTCAGTGTGAAGACCCGGGGTTAAATCCTCAGAACCACAAACCAAAACAAACCAAAGCTCTCAGCTCTTTGCCCAGCCCTCCAGCCATTGTGAGAGCTGTCTGTTTTGACACGATCCACCTGGCTGGCAGGGTAGGGAGAGATGCACTCACCTCCAAGACAGGTGGTCTCCAGGGAGCCTGCAGTTCTCCGAGCTGTAGAGTTCCAGGCCAAGGGCTCAGGGGCCATGGGACTGGATTTGCTACAGAAAGGCTCACTTCTTTCTGAATGGGAACAAAATGGAAGTTTCTGGAAACAGGACACACAGAAAGCAATTCAGACATGTTCTGTGCTGGATATGAAGCAAAGGTAGGGGAGAGACCCTCTGGCAGGTCGGTGGTCTTAGCCCTCCCTCCTGGTACCACTGACCTACAACAGTGGGAGGTTAGTCCCAGTTTTGCAACTTGCCAGCTATTATGGACTACTGAGTATCTATGTCTCCCCAGAATTCATATATTGAAGCCTTAGCCCCCACTGGAGATGGGGGCTTCAGAAGGTGATGTGGCTTAAGGGGGTTTCCAGGTCTGATGCTCTGGACATCAAACTCATGAGGTATTAGTGTCCCCATAGGAAGAGACATCAGAGAGCTTGCTCTCTTTCTCCTGCATGTGAGGACTCATCAAGAAGGTGCCATTTGGTAGTCAGGAAGAGCCCTAACCAAAATCCAACCATGCTTCCACTCTCATCTTGGATCTCTGGAACTGTGGGAAATAAATATTTGTTCAGTCTGGTATTTTGTTATCACAGCCTAAGCTGACTAACACACCAGATGTCTGGCCTTCGCTGATCTCTGAATTTCCCTGAATCTTAAATGACATATTTAAAGAGGAAAATGCAGTGCACTTCTGCATTTGGTTTTTCTCCCAACAGATTATCATACTCTTCTTCTAGGGAATGTTTTCTATAGTCACGGGCCCTTGGGGGAACAGTTGAACAAAAATTCAATTTCTATGAGAATCAATGGAGTCTGAAATTCCTTGGCACAATGTTGGCCATAGAGAAGCTCCTTTAAAACACAGAAAATACTAGAGTTGTTTTCCTCTCCCTGCTGCCCCTTCCCAGTCCACTACCACTAAGGCTCTGTGGTCAGGAGGCAGAGAACTAGACCATGTGAGACCTAGGCCACCATTTTCCTGTACACAGGGTGGTGCTGAGTGCATGTGGAGGTGGACGGGAGAGCTGTGAAGTTCAGTGTTGGTTCTGCATCTAATGTACCCTCAAAGGCTGTCTGAACCCCTAGTTTCTCATCCTTCACCAGAGCTTGAGCAAGGCAATCTGTTGAGCTCCTTCCACAGCTCTAGAACCCACTGCCATTGGTATCTGCTGCTAACCCAGAGCTCCTAGACTGGGTGTCCATGTGGGTGCAGGGAGGGGCAACCTCAGGAGGCTGGGCCACAAGCGTCATGGGGTTTCAGCCCAGAGGGCCCGATGATCTCACTCTGGGGAAGAAGCTGCTCCTGGGCTAGGATGAGATGGATCCCCAAGCTCTAGCTCCACGAAGTGCTCAATTCAGGGGCTGAAAGAAGAGAGGTTCTGCACTGTGGAGGTCATACAGTTAAACTCAAAACCAGAACAGATTTGGCATCTGGCAAGAGTACCATATTACGGGATAATTTTTCTCCTGTTATAAACCCATTAGGAAATTAAAAATCTCAACTGTGACTTTAAAATATGGAATGGAATTTTATGCAGTGCCCTGTAGGTAAATTTTTTTTTCAGTGGTAAATGCAGAAATCTAATGAATCTAAAGCCTCTCATTGAGGATTATGCTCCCAGAGGCGACTGCTGTGCCTGAACTGTTCACTGACTTGTAGCTAGGCTCTTATTTTCAGGAAAAAGTTAACATAAACCCTGGCAGTGTTTGCCCCAGGCTGAAACTGAGAACTGTGGCTCATAGGTATTAAGAAATACCTACTGTGTGCCGGGGTCCACTGGGTGCTGAGCCATGGCATGGAGAAGAGGGAGGGGAGGGGAGGCAGGCCAGCTCACAGGCAGCTGGGAGACACTTGGACCTCATAGTTCACAGCTGGGTGTGTAAGACACAGACTGAGGGGAACAGTACAGAGGCGATTTGACAAATTCACATGCCAGCCAGTTACGGTTCCACCAGGACACATTAGAGCACAGCCAGACCAGGTTAGTTTATAAGACTAGTCTAAAACCAGAGAAGTTACTGCCTGACCAGATCAAGTCAGTATATGATACATGAATGATGAAATGTCCCACCAATCTGGAAATCAGAGGTTCAGCAAACATAGACATAGAACAAGCTCAAGATCTGGGCCTGGGAGTGCAGAAATAAAGCAATTTAGGCTCTGGAACCCAGTACCTTCCTGGTGGGGAGAGCAGCCCTGGGTCCTCCCTCTATAGCTGAGCTTCTACAGACAGGAGGACAGTAGTCAGCTTGAGCCGAGCCACCAGACACAGAGGACAGAGCCACAGAGAGGCTGAGGGCCAGGCTCCAGCTGGAAGCCACAGCTCTGCACTAGAGAATGGGAACTTGGGCTGACCTCAGAGGTGGGAACAGGGTATTGTAAGTGGGAAAGGCACGAGCAAACAAACATTCTGTTTTGATCCTCGAAGTCAAATGACAGTTCTCTCAAAATATTTTTGCACAATTTGAGTGCATTTAGGCCCCATCAACACAAAAGAGGTCTTCCTGAAAATCTCCCAACAGTGCCATTAGAGGTTTAAAAATATTATCACAGGGCCAGGGATTTGGCTCAGTGGTTTCGCTGCCTGCTGTGCAAGGACCCGAGTTAGATCCCTGGTACCAAAAAAAAAAAAAAAAAAAAAATGTTACCAGCTACTAATAGGTGTGGATCCTGAATAGGGAGCTTTGTCTTGTCATTGACTAGGTGTTAAGAGACCTATATTCTGGCTCCACCTGGGCCTCTGAAGAGTTATGTGACTTGATACAATGACCTCTAAGAGTCTGATTTTTTGGGGGGTAATACCTGTAAAATGAGGGCTTTTGTCTAGACACCAAACAATTATGTAACCAGGGTCTATATCAAAATCACCAAACATGCATTTGCAAGATGCACATGTTTAGACTACAAATCAGATCTGCTGAAATAGGTCATCCAGGGTGAGCTCAAGGGACCTGGGGGTCCAATAAGCTCTATATGTGATTCTAACCAAGAGCCAAAGTTGGAAAGTAGCTATGTTGAATAACACTCCTTATAATAAACAATGCCCCAACATGGTCAAACATGGTTGAACATGATGAAAGGTTGTTCTCGTTCTTGTAACAGTCCATTTATTGTCCCAAAGTCAACCTCCAAGGAATGATTGAGTCACCCTGGCACCTTTCATCTTGTGTCTTTGTCATTTTTAATGGTATCTTCAATCACCTCTGTGGTCTCATTAGGGTTGTCTCTGTTTCCAAGCTGGGAGAGAAAGAGGAGGAAAGACACTGTGTATGGTTTTGACAGGCAGGCAGGAAGTAGTGTCTCTCATTTCCTCTAATGAGAGTGCAGTTGCATGGCCTTGTTTCTGCAATGCCTCCTGGGAAAGGTAATCCAAAGTCAGGTGAAGAGATGGGTCTGGGTGACAGCTGGTAGTCTACTGCAGCACTGATGTAAATATTTTTTAAGGTTCTTTTCAGCAGCAAAGTTCCTGAATGTTCATCTGTTTTGGCACCACAGCCACCAGTTAGAACATCTAAGAGGAGCTAGTTTCTTCCACCTCAAATTTGAGTGCTTCTCTCCTTTTACCCAGCCCAGATGGTGTCTCCACAAGCAAAGGCTATGCACCACTCATCACTTCCTGTTTTCCCGAGCACCCAGAACACACATATGCACAGAGTATGGACTCAAATGTTAATGGAATGAATGACTTAAATACATGATTTCTACAAAACTCCTTAGCTCAGGAAAGAAGGGTAGGAGCCTGTTGCCAGTTGTGGATTCCATCCTGGATCTATCTCATACTGGGAGGCCTTCTCTAAGCCTTCGTTTCAGTAAAATTGGGCAACAACAAAACCGACCTCATTAGGCTGCTGGAAGGATTAATGAGATAATGGCGATGACATGCTGAGCATAACATCTGGGTGAACAACTGTATCTCCCCTTGTCTTTGCATGGGCTCATGTTGTCTTGACGAAGCCCCAGTGGAAGTCATGTTCATAACCAGCAGGACCAGGGCAGATCAGACCATTTTGTATCTGTAAATGACTTGGAAGTCTGGCACCATGGAAAATAATGTCTGGAATGTTCAGTAGTTTATGCACAGGGGCCCAGCTCAGCCTCGAGAATTCCCAGCAAGATGAGGGGAAACATAACTGGCACTGTAACTCCTTACATTTCTATGGTACTTTGTGACATTCATGTGTTTTTCACATCTGTTGTCCCAGTTCAGGGTCAGCAAACTTAGTAAATATTCTTGGCTTTGCAGGCCATACAGTGTCTGTCACAACTGCACAACTGTACTGGGTTAGTGTGGAAGAACCATAAGCAACATGTAAATGAGCTGATATTATGTTCTGATCAATTATTTACAAAGACAGGAAGCAGGTGGGATTTGACCTACTCACAGCTCCACTGAAGGGTCCATCTTAGAAATTTGGTGTCATGTGACTCTGCTTGCTGCCACTAATTGGACAGGCCAAAAAGGTCAGCAGTTTTTTGGCTTGTGACCAATCATATTCTTACTTCAAGAGCTGGAAATACCAAGTAAGCCCATGAGGGTTAAACTGTCTTGCTCTCCCTTGGTCTCTCAATATCGAGCTCACAGTGGCATCTTATAGTTGCTCAACAAATGGAAGACTGGACCAAGCAGCCTGGAGATCAGGAAGTAGATGGAAGACATCACATTACTGGGTTAGATGCAGCAGATCAAAGAGGGAAGTAGAGAGAGAGATGTATAGTCCAGAGAGACAAAGCAGAGGCAGGGTAAGACAGAGATGCACAGAGGCTGAGATGGAGAGAGACAGGACTAAGAGAGACAGAAGCAGAGACAGAGAGGGATACACAGAGAGATAGAAACACACACAGAGACAGGGATAGAGAGATGGAAAGAGACATACAGAGAGAAAAACACAGACAGACAGGAACAAAGAGACAGAGACAGAGAGACACAGGATAGAGAGATGGAAAGAGACATACAGAGAGAAAAACACAGACAGACAGGAACAAAGAGACAGAGACAGAGAGACACAGAGAGAAATCAGAGACAGAGAAAGAGAGATGTTGAGTCCTAATGACACCTTACCTCCGCCTGAGTTCTGCTGACCCTTAAAATGAACCCCCTTTCTGAGGTCTCCTGACCAAGGTTTTGGAGTACCAAGGATGAGAATCTGGGTCTCCAAACTCAGTCCCAGAGATGGCTCAGCCCATGAATGGTATTTACACTTAGGGACCATGTCCAAGAGCCTGGATCCTCCATGGTAGAAAGGGAAACCGGCTTTCCTGAGAGAGTACTCACAAGCTGGGCACTCTGTGCCTTCCACCGTGGTCCTGGCACTAATGTCTCCCTGGATAGCATCTTCCCATGCTTGGCAGCAGCTTTTTCCAGCAGAGAACTCCTAGGGATCAGGGTGTATCCCAACCGCAGTGGCCTTGCTTCCATCCTTTTGAACAGGGAGCTCCATCCACAGCCTCTGCACACACCACCCACACACCACACATAACACACACATGCCACACATGACATATGCACACACCATTCACACATACCGCATATATTATACCAACCCTCCTGTCAGACACAGACACACATACAAATCACACACATACCATATACCTACACATCCACCACACCCACACCATACCATATAACACACACATAAAACTACACACACAGTCATGTCATAGCACACACCACAGACACATTTCACATACCTCCATGTATACATCCCACGTACTATACACCTACGACACACACATACATTACACCATATAAAACACACATCATACCAAGTACTACACCAAAGACACACATACCACCCATACAAACAGCTTCCATATAGCATACACAGACATGCATGCCACACATACCCATCAGACACACACTCACCCTGAACTGCTTCCTGTTGTCTTCCACTGTTAAGCCGACCCCCTCCCTTCTCCTGTCTCCTCCTTTTCATGCCCCCAGCATCCTAAAGGCAGGCTTCTGAACAATTCAGCAATATTCAGGCTTCGTTCCCAGTTCCCCTTCATTTCCTCCTATTGTTCAAGGGAAAGCGTTTGAAGCCTCTGTGTGTAAGGAGGAAGTGGCTGCGGGATGGTTTGTGTTTGTCAGGTTTATCAGGGAAGAGGGGGCTACTTTACATTCTAATTCCTGGGAGGAAATAGGGGGTGGCAATCTTATGTCTTCTCTTCTAGGTCTTCTTTTCTTTTCCATGGCTTTGGCACAGATTTGCAGAACAGCCACTGTACCCGTGGGAGAAAACAAAGAGGAATTAGACTGGCCCAAGGGCCGAAGACAGCATTGTCAGGTGGGGGAGAAGGAAGGAAACACTCACACTTCCTGGACCCCAGCTGTGTGCCTCGGCTATGTGACCAGTCCCTCCCTCCTTGCAGTCCTGGGGGTGGGCTCCATTTTATCCCTATCTGAAAGATGAAAAGGCCAAGGTCCTGATAGGAGGTGGCGCCACTATCAAGTATTAGACTTGAACCCAAGTCTGCTGTGGCTGGCCATTACCAGGCCAGACCAAATTTGAGAATACACAATCCTAGCAAAATAAAATCAAACAAACAAAACTTTTGCTACCCATTATCTGGGTGCACAAAAGGCCTTGAGGAGCAACCAGGAACAAATGCAGGGCTCCTGGGGAGGTGGTGCTGACAGCAGTAGAGGAGAGGAGTGGCTGCTCTTGGTTCTGGAATGGAGCCCAAGAATGCAGGTGAGAACGTCCAGCCCAAAAAGGAGGTTCCCAGCCAGTGGTCTCTGCCAGATCAGCAGGCTGAGCAGAACCACAAGGCCAGCTCTGGCTGGGGACTGTCCTTCCCACCTGGAGGTGGCCTTGACCCTTACCCTTGACCCAGCACCTGGACCGCCTACCCTTCCCCTCTCTTCCCCACCTCTCCTCATTTATCTGCCTTCTTTCTTCCTCCAGATCAGTGGTGGGTGGGTGTGATGCTGGGTCTCTCAGGATCTGGAACGAGCTTAGGTGTTAGTCTGTTTCCTTACAAAACTGCTTGTTTTGCAACATGACAGGAAGAGGTTTCTTTCTCAAATTGATGGAGCCCAGTCTTAACAGCACAGTCCAGAGAGAAAGGTGGATTGGTCTGTGCCACCTTCAGAGTGTCTTCCAGTAAGCAACGATTGACCCATTGCTGATGGAAAATCAAGAGGACACAGGCAGATGGAGGCCAAGCTTGGGCCACAGCTCGGTTACTGAGATGGGTTGGAAGGCGGGCCCTGCAGGGTTCTCACACAGCTCAGCATTTGGTTCTACCAGCTCTGCATAAAAGCCAGCCTGGCCCAAGCACTCTGGGGAGCTGGGTCCCAGCTCAGGGTCTGAGATGAACTCACAGTGGGACCTGGTCAAACTGTACTCTTCTCTTGGCCTTAGTTTCTCCACCAGTTCAGTGAGGTAGCAGGATGAGATAGTGGCTATACATCAGCATTGCTGGTGACTTCAAATACATAACTCAGGCCGAGCTCCAGCCCTGGAGAATCTGACTTATTTGTTTTGGGTGGGACTTGGTTAATAGTGTCCCTAAAACAGATTCCAACAGGGGCTGGGGATTTGACTCAGTGGTTCCGGCACCTGCTTCACAAGTGCAAGGTCCCGAGTTTGATCCTCAGTACCAAAAAACCAGATTCCAACCTACAGCCAGTAGAGAGAAGCAGGGGGCTAGATGGCAGCTCCCATTCTTCTTCAGGACTCATATGGCGGATGGGGCTTTTGCTTTGAAAGGAGAAACCAACTGTTTGAAAACCAAAATTTTTTTCATTCCCGTGTTTCTCTATTTTGTGGATCAACTGAGTCCACAGGTAACTTCACTGAAACCTTGGCTAATACTGTCACAGAATTCTGGAGTCCCTGGTATGAAAAGATGGGGAGGCTAGAGCTGTGCTTTCCAGGATGGTGGCCACTAGCCACATGTGCCTATGCACAGTCAAACTGGCGCAAATTAAATAAAAATAAAAATCTAGTTCCTCAAGTGTTCTATACACACATGTTGCCAAGGACCACTGATCTGGGCAGGACAGTGTTATTTTAAGTGAGATTATAGTCCAAACATTTTACTTTTTAAATGGGGAAACTCAGGCTGGAATCCTCCACTTTGAGGTAATTGGAGGAAGAGATTGGACTTTCAAGATCAAGGGCTTCTTTCTTCCTATCTACCTCCCCACTCCATTGTAAACTTAACGTGTGGTCAGCACCTGGCACATGGCAGGTTCTAAAATATGTGTTGACCTGAAGGAGGAGCAAGAAGTGGGCGGGATCTTGCAGGGAATGAGCGTGGTGGAACAGAGAAGGAGTTGCAGGTGGATCTTTAAGAAGCAGGTAGATGCAGGATGAGAAGGAATGGCTAGAGCTTTAGGAGGCAGAGAAAGGGAATGACCACTAGAGACAAGTGCTACCAAGAAGCCTAAACAGGGACCAACTCTGCACAGGGGTCTGAGGACAGTTGGTAGCCTTGGGCTGTGGGCTGACAGGGCAGAGGCTCTGGGCTGAGTTTGAGTAGGCCGTGAGGTCACTGTAAGGCTGAATTGCCATCCTTCTGCCACTTTTCACGGCAGGTGTATAGCAAAGGGCTCCTGTGATCATGCCCTGGGTACCCTCTCAGCAGGGAACACTGAGGGAAATAGGACCATCCTAGTTCTCGTAAGGGCTGACTTCCCCTCGGCTTCTGCCCGCTTCTGAACCAGTCTTTAGTGGGGAGGGAACGTCAGCCTCTTCAGCTTACGCGCTCTGGACTGATGTCCTCCTGAGTGCTGTTTCTGAAGGGTGGGATGTGGAGGAAAATGGATCTTCCTCCATGGTCCCTTGTCTCCCGCAGAGACACTCTGAAGCATCTTTACACGAGGGCTGATTTTATCAAGTGCAGATAAGAGCCGAGTCTGTTACCTGAAGAGAGGCCTGGCTGGACTGCTCGGAAGCTCTATGTCCCCTGGGAAACATCGTCCCTCCACAGCCTCCTCCGGCTGCAGCCCTGGCCCAGTCCACACCTCCCCCACCCAGGGAGGGCTGCAGCCTTGTCTTCAGGCTGAAATGGAATTTCAAATGGAAGGTATTTTTAAGTAAAATTGAGTGATTTTTATAAAAGCATGATTTCATATTCTTTTTTTCGAATTCTTACTGGAACATATGACTATTAACAGTTTGAATTTTTATTTTATTTTATTTTTAGTATTCAGGGGGCTGATCCAGGGGCAATTAGAGCAGTCAGTTAAAAATTCCACCTCAGTGCTCTGAAGGTGGAGTGCTAATGGCAATGGAATTATTAACTCAAGCAGGGTGCTCACTGGAAGAAGGAGAAGCAGCTTTGCTGAGGTGTGCTCTGGTTTGCAGGTTGGGCCCAAAGGATAATCTTTCAGAAATGTTTGTTGGGTGGACCCTAAATATGGCTCACTGCCTGGAAGCAGGTGGGGATGCCAGTGAGGAAGAAGTATTGGGTAGTTGTTAATAATCTGGCACTAGGCACAAATCTGGCTCAGAAGACTTTCGTGGCTGGGAACAAATTACTTAATCTCCCCAAGCTACATCCACATTACTGTAGAATCTGTAGAATGGGAACGAAGATTCTTTCTCTGCTTCTTAGACTCAAGGAAGATAATCCTTGCCCAGGGACTAGAACAGTGCCCAGAAGGTATAAATAGGAGCATAATCCCTGCAGCACCTTCTGGGAGCTGAGTGGATTTGAAGAGTGCCCTGATGTGTCTTCTCCTGCAGGGACCTCAGACCCCTGGAGAATGGGGTCCACTCACTCTGCTTTCTGAGTTGTTGAGGAATCTTGGCCTCACAGGAAATCTCGGGAAGTGTTGCTGTGAAAATTTGCCCAAACCAAAGGCTCATCTGGAGTCTGCGTGGCTACTGCTCTTGGTTTCTTGCAATTCAACAATCTGTTGATTCCATCAAAAGTTTCTGTCCCTTGGTCATGCCACCTTCTCACTGACCCCCATCCAAGTTCCCCTCCCAGTGTGAACCCCCTGGGCTGACATGATGGTCTCCACATCCAACCCCTCTCCATTTCTCATGCTTTCTTGGCAAACCACAATGCCCCTGAATCTCACTTTCTGTCACCCACTCTGGTATGCACCCTAAAAGCCAGACATGGCTACAGGAAGACAGCCACACAATGTGCCCTCCCTTGGAACTCTGGATCATCACCCTATACAGCTGGTCATACTACTACTCTCTTGTCTCTGAAGATTTCCAGCACCTCCATCCTATGTCCTCTCTCCATGATGGCCTTGTACTTGCTTCAGTGAGGACATTAAAGCCCCCTAAGGCTGTCTACCAGCTCGCCACGTAGCTCCCATTTTCCTCTTAATCTGTCTGCTTTCCATTTAGTGTGGCTGAACCATCTCTGGTCCAGGTGAGACCAACCCTCAGGAACCAGAGCCCATCTTTTCTTTAGCTGCTCTAAGGCACTGTTCTAGCAATTTCCACTTTCTCCTGCATCAAGATTTTCTCCTCTGTGAGTTCACACCCTTCAATATCCAAATCCATTGTACTATCTCATCATCAAGCAATACTCTCATGAGTCCAGTTCCCCGCCATCCACACCCTAGTCAGCTCCTTCCTGTTGTACCTGTATGCTGTGAGGACATTGTCTATACCCACTGCCTTCCATCTCTCCCCTCTCAACTTTTCCCTTTTCCTGACTTATTTTTTCTCCTTACACTTATTATTAGTATGCTACATGTTTTACAGCCCAGTATCTGTTGGGGCTTTCTTCCAGGACCCCCTTCACATGACAAAATCCATGGATACTCAAATCCTTTATATAAAATGGTATAATGTTTGCATATAACTTATGTGCATCCTCCCATATACTTCAAATCATCTGTAGATTACTTAGTAATTAATACAATGTAAATGCTATGTAAAGAGTCATTATACTGTATTCTTTAGGGAACAGTGACAAGGAAAAGTCTGTACATGGTCAGTATGAATACAATATTTTTGATTTGAGGTTGACCAACCAACCTCAAGCAGAATGACCAATCAACCTTCCCAGATGCAGAACCAGTGGATACAAGGGCTGACTGCATTTATTTATCTTCCTCTTTACTTGCTTCCCTGCTAGGGAATAACCCCTGAGGGCGGGATTCCAGTTGGTTTATCCATAGCTATAATCTTAGTACCTAGAACGGTGCTGGTATGCATAAAGGTAAATAAACTTTTTAAACAAATGAGCAGATGCAGACATAGGTTATTAAATGCCTTCACATCCATTAATTATTTCTTTCATTGTATTTGGGTCTCAGTTGGCCTTATTCTACAGACAAGAGAACAGAGTCATAGGAGGCTGACTAACTTCTCTAAGGTCACTGGCAGAATGGTGGTTGATCTGGTCTCTGATGTCTACTCTCCTGCTCCATCCTTTTTCCCACAGATGCCCTCAGCGAAGGATTCCAGCTTCTGTTTTTCTAGGTTCTTGATGAGAGGAGCCCCATGTCCACCAACTTTGTTAGTGGTTCAAGAATGAGCAAGAGCAGAACCAAGACTGAAATAAGAGAGGGCTTACATTAACCCACTTCCCAGTGCAGTGCTTTAATTCTCCCCTCCACCGCCCAGGGCTGACCCTCCATCACCTTCCCAGCCACCGTCATTCAGCAAAACATTGATTGCATGAAATCCTGGTTAAGAGATTACATTTGGGGGTGTAATTAATTCAAAGGCAATTAAGTATTCAATATTTCTTATTCTGCCTGCCAGTAAGAATTAATAGAAAACCTTTCAATCAGCAACAACTGCAAAACAATTTCTGGCCCCAAAGATAATCAATATTACCCAGCAGAGCAGTCTTCTATCTTTAGCAGACAATTCATTTCTGATACTTTCTAAACCAAAGAGGACCATTCCATTTCCATCTTCATCAGAAGCCCCTGCCCACATCCTCTACATACAGTCTTTAAGATGCAGGAATCTATATGGCTTTTTTCTGACCGTCCGTGTGTATGTCATGCTCCAGGTGCTAGCAGTGCTCATAGAAAACTTTGCCCTGTGGAAAGAGAGGAGTGATGGTTATGTTGTTAGGGATGTTAGTTGCTGCCTTTCCAGAGCTTCCCTAACCAGAGTTGCTGAGGCTGTGAAGGGAACTTCCTCTTGCTCTCCTCTAGGTATATGTCCTGCAGCCTACCAGAGCCAATGGACCCATCATCCTCCCAGGAGCACCTCTGGGCTGTCAGTGGCATCTTCTCTCTCCTCTGCCATGCAAGCCCAGTCCTAGGACTGGCCTTTTCCTCAGTTCCCTGCCACTAGAAGGACTGGAGTCCTGTCTGCTAGGCAAGAGCTCTAATTTCTCTTGCCAGCGCTTGCCCAAGTGGGAGCTATGAGGGGGGCATGTGGAACAATGGATTTTTGTTGAATCATGTTCTACATCCTCTCCTCACCCTCCACCCCATTTTCCTGTGTTCACAGAATGTTGTGCTCTTCAGCCTGCAGGGAGTATGAGGAGGACTCTTGAATAGTGGGGATTGTTGGAATGGGAAGATTTTTATATGCTAATGGAGACAGCTGATCTCAGACCTCCATACAAGAGGGTACAAGGGAATACAAGTCAGTTGGGGTCATGCAGAAGATGCAGAGAATATTCTGGAACCAATGTGTTTTTTCATCTGGTTTCTTGGATGTGAGGACCACTGGAATCAGTGTTATTCCTGTATGTTCAAGCTTTACCATCTGCTTATGGATACTCCAGTGTAAATGTTTATTCAATACCTCAGGTTCATCATAATGCTGGCCTCACAGGCTACTGTTCTGGAGATGCCATGGGAGTCCTGAATGCTGACGGGAAAGCTGCTGTCTGGTCCTTTCTCTGGAGGAGCACCTTTCTGAGGTAGTACTTCTCTGGAGGAGGACCTCCACCCTCCCCTGATGCTCATATAAGAAAAGAAGGATGTGTGAGCCTCAGAGATTTGAAGTTGGATGTGAACAGTGAGGCTGTCTCTTTGGTCAGCTGACCAAGTGGAAGTAGGTGGCACTGGTTGAAGCCTGTGAATCCATCAGAGCACTATCACTGCAGAGTGTGATTAAGCACATTCAGGAGGGTAACACTTTACACTGTGCTGATGCCAGACTTTCACGACAGAGGCAAAATCTCAGCCAGTCTCATCTGCAGGTGACAGAGAAACAATCTATATAAGCAGAACCCAACAATGTACTATTTAATCCATGAAAGAGAATACATTTTAGGAGGCAAAAATCACAGTGTAAAAGCATTCATTTCTTTGTGTGTGTGTGGATCGAACCCAGGTCCTTGTGCTTGCGAAGCAGGAGCCGAAACCACTGAGCTAAATCCCCAGCAAAGCATTCATTTCTAATGACAGACCAGCATGCCAGCTTCTCCTAGTGCTCTCTTCCCCCGCAGACTCACCGTGCCCTTCTCTCCATCTTCACTCTCTGCTTTTGACTCCTCTGCAGAACCGAGCTCCTCCCTCTGTCTGACAGGGACCCAACCTTTACAAAAATGAGTTCACCTCATGTTACAGTAGGGGAAATAGAGGTGCAGAGGTGTAAAGGGACTACCTGAAGGTTATCCAGCTAGGGGATGAGAGAGCAGAATTACAAACACAAGTCTGTGTGCTTCCATGTACCTTCCCCAACAGGACTCCCAAGAGATTGTGGATTAACTCCACACCATGTCCCTTAAGTGCCCTGAGCATCCGGTCTTCCATTTACTAAACATTTAATGAGCATTTAGGGTACATTAGGCGCCTGCCTCAGGCAGTGTGTCTTATCTGAGCAGGACAAAGAAACTAATTTGTTGATCTGTTTTGTTTCCTGAAGTCCTCCAGCTGAGGGTTCCTGGGCTCAGATTTGAGGTTTTCTGCTTTTTTTTACTGGTGATGGGCACAAGGAGGCAAAGCCTGTGATTCTGAGGCTGCTTTTCCAATTAACTGGGCTTTCTAATAACTGTGTGTTGACATGGGCAGACATGAGCAGGTCTCTCTGGGTGGAGAGACACTATGTGCTGTGCCTCCAGGGAGTTATCATTCATATCTGTACGACAAGCTACACTGGATGTCTGATGTTTTCGTGGCACAGTCTTAATGGCTGGATGGGTGGGCTACTCCATGGGCCAAGATTCTTTGCAAGGACAGGAGTGGTATGGGCTAAGGGGGTGGGGGGGGTGGGCCCCAGCTTCTATCTGCTTCCAAGCCTTTCTGCTCCTGCCTCCCAAAGCTCCTTCTGATGAGTCTATCCCCTTTACAGCAGCCTCAGGCTTCTGTGAGATAGTGGCTATCCTTTTTTTCCCATCCATCCATCCATCTATCCATCTATCCATCCTTCCACCCACCAGCATTTACTTTCTATCCTCTATTGCCTTCAGGATAAGACCCAGACTTCTGGTGTATGATGAGCTTAGGATGATCTGCCCTAAAGAGTAAAAGCCTCAATACAAGCTACTTTAAGCCATGAGGACATTAGTTGCTTCACAGTCCAAAAGTCCAGAGCGGGGCACCTCCAGACAGGATGTCAAGCTCCAATTTCACTTCTCTCTGATCTCATCAGCTCTGCCCAATCCTGTTGGTTTCCTTCTCAGGCTGGAGGCATCATGGCAAGGGACAGACATGACACTGTCCCAAGGAAGAAGAAAACCCCGTCTTCTTTTGTCTCCTTCCTGCGGACAGTGGCCCCAGAAGGCAGATGGCCTTTGTAGATTTTCTAATTCCTAAGAGAAGCCAGGAGCTGATCCTGAAGTGTGAATGCAAACTCCACTGGCTGTCTCAGTGGATCTTACATCAGGCCAAGCCCAGTGGAGAAAGACGAACAAACAACCACCTTTAGTGGGTTCCTGGAGCCAAGCAACCGGTCAGCTGGGCATGGTGATCTCAACAAGCCCCTGCCCCAGACAGCACTGAGTATCCCTTCTTCCCAGAGCTTGGCACCAGCAGCCATCAGTGAAGGACAAAATGCAACTGTCTGTTCACCCCCTGGCCCTCCTCCCACCATCCATGCTCTTTCTGGAGTTGACCTCCCCAGGCCATTCAAACAGTTTTCCTGCTTGTTACCTTGGGTTCACTTTTCCTTTTGCCCAGGAATGAAGACATCTGCCCTAGCATTCACAGACAGCTCACTCCTCCCGGACTCCATCACATAAAAGGTAAGAAAGAATTCATTCAGCAAACTTCTCTGAGAACCCACTGAGTGTTAGAACCTGTGCTAAGCACTGGGGATATGGAAGGGGTAAGGGTTAGGGTCTGGTGATGGAGAAGCACATTGGCCATAGGCCAGGGGCCCCTCACAGCTGAGTGACTAATTAAGGCACACGACTCCCTTCTGAGCCTCAGTTTCCTAGACTGGAAGATGAGAACAATAAATAGTACCTACCTCAGAGGGGATCATGAGGCTTAGGTGAGGTATGCTGTGTGTGAGGTATTTAGACAGTAGTCAGGAAGTGATAAGAGGAAGAGGATGATGATAATGACAATGTCCCTTTCTTATGGAAATCATACAGCGCTTTGAAAGCACAAGTGGGGCTGATACAAGTCTTCCAGTCTGCTTGTGTTAGGCCTGCCACAGTCACCAGCAGCCTTCATGTGGCAGTGCTTTGCATATGCAATATGTTTCTTGTGTATGCACAGGTTGCATATGCTGAGACTCAACATCCAGGTGTCCTTACAGAAGCTCAGTGACTGAGCCTGTTGTGACCTTAGAGGTCCCTTATCTCATCCCCAGGAGAGGTCAGAGAGCACTGCCAGGCAGCAGCCCCCACCTGCTCTTCCATGCTTCTGCTAGAAATGACACTCATCATCGTACTCCCAAACCCTTGGCCAGAAGCTGTCATCCAATCCCATCTCACTCTGAGGGATACTCAGTGGGTAATGAATATGTACCACACAGGAGGGGGTGGGCTGCCTTCCCAGCTGCAGGAACGGGGACCAGGAAGAGACACGTGCTTGGGAAGCTATGAGCAGCTCAGGGTGCCTGTAGCAGTGACAGCAAGGAGGGAGGAATGGAATGGGGGTAGATGGTGGTGAGGATGAGACACTGGGCTGGGGGGATTAGTGAGGTCTGACCACAATGAAGATGATGAATTGGGGGCCAAGCTCATGCAAGGAGGCCTTTAGGGAAGCTGTTGTAGCGATCCCGGCAGAAGGAGGGAGAGACCTGAACTGGGGTTATGGCAGTTGGACAGGAGAGGAGGGGACAGGTCCTTGAGCTGTCAACACTGCAATCAAGTTGGGGACCAGGGTAATTCTCAAACTCTTCACTTGGGTGACTGTCACTCCTGAGCTGGGGATCAGGGAGGCTGGGCATCTCTGGGAGGAGATGAGGGACTTGGATCTGCCCAGCAGGCCGCAGGATCACAGCCTCTGAGGGCTCAGGAGGGAGAGACCTGGGCCACAAGGTCATGCCCCAGCCTCCTGCGTGCCTCCCAGTGCACCATGCTGGCACCCAAAGCAGGGCTCCCCACCCTTCCTCTCAGACCCGTGCTAGCAACTGTTCAGAGGAGCTGGGAAATCAGCTAATCCTCACAGAACCACGGCGAGGGGGACAGATTAAAGCCCCATGTATTAGCCCAGCGTCTGAAGTCTTGAGCCTGTGATCAATTCACAGGGGGAACATACCCAACCCTGGGGTGATAGCTGGGCTGGGGGCACAGACCCCCCAGGTGCCTACTATGGTGAATGGGGGTGAGCTCTTAACACAAAGGACCAGGCACATACATCAAGGAAATCTCACGTTTTGCAGTAGCAGTGGAAATGGGAGGAAGCATGATTAACCCCCTAGTCCAGGCTTCTGCGAATTAGAATGCAGCATGTCATTTCTAGCTGTTCAGAAAGGGGCTCTCTAAGCCCCTCCTCCTGCTCCGAGGACAGGAGCTGTTCTCTCAATCCTCCAAGAAATGAGAAAAAAGCCTCGTGGGTTACTGAGTGGGCGAGGTGATCCTTGTGCTGTGAGGACCTCCCCCTGTCCTCTGTGGCTCTGAGGCATTTCAAGGGCTCCTTTCAAGTCACCTCAGACTCACTTGTTCAACCTCCAGGAAGATGGCCCTGCAGGCCTGAGCAGGAGCCCTCAGAAAGAAGTTATCGGAGATCAATCAGAGGAAACTTCTTCACAAGTCAATCAACACCTACATTTCCTTCTAGCCATTTCACAGATGGGTAGACAGAGCCGCAGAGGGGCTGTCATTAGCCTCTCTCACCAAGCAAAGCCATGTTAGGACAAAAAGAAGAGCCAGAAGTCCTGCTCTGGCAGATACAAATTCTGGTTGTACTTGGTGCTCTGCGGAGGAGGACTGGAGTCCTGCTAAACCCACTGAAGAGGAAGCTGGTCCCGGACAATCCCACTGGACATGGCAGCCTTGGGAATGGGCCACGCCTGTCTAGCCTCTGCCCAGGCAAGAAGTCTGAGCACCTTTTATTGAACAGGAGACTATTCAACAATGAATATTCCTCAGGAAGGGCCAGAGAAGTTACCGCAGCTGGCTCCTTCCCAGCCTGGCTGAGTCAGCAGGAACTTAGCCAAGGTGTGGCAAATCTCGTGTTCTGTGGTTTCAATGTATTGATGTTTTATTAATATGGGACTGGAAAGCCTGAGTAGTGACAAGCACCCATAGACAATCACCGTCATGGTCCCCAGTCCCTGGGTGTCAGGGGCCCAAAGCGGTGAGGGGGTGGGTGGGATGGACATTCCAGGGGATGGGATGCAGGAAGGGGTCAAAGTGAAGCTCCTTTATCTTGCTTCCTTATCTATGAAGTGAGTCAAATGGAGCGCACTCCTCAGGGCTGAGACGAGCTTGTGGTTTTCCAAGTACAGGGTGCTTAGCAAAGAGTGTGTTCCATTCGGTTGATTTGTTTATTTATTTGCAATGCTGGGGATAGAAGGAGGACCCCGTGCATGCTGGGCGAGTGCTCTACCACTGAGCTACATCTGAAGCCCTGCACTTGGATGTAAATCCTCTGTATGACCATTATAATTCATTCAGTGTGATTCCCTGGGAAAGAGGCCTCCTCTTTCTCACCCTACTACTTCATTTATAAGACAGGGCATTAATATCTCCTATATGAATCTTCAGAGATAAGTACCAGGCCCAAGGGGCTAGATAAATGAGCAAGGGTTTGTAAACTATAAACTATAAAGCCCGAGAGAAGCTCACAGCATTACTATTTTTGGTGAGGTTGTTACCATGGGGCAGGATCTTGTTTGTTTGTGTTCCACTTTTAGATGAGACTGACAGTAGCTCCTTCATTTGGGTATAACAGAAAAGGACTGATTCTATGGGTCCCTCCATATAATTCATATTCCCAAACAGAACTGTGCAACCATATCTCAGAATCTTTGATTCCTTGACACTTTAGCTCCTCGATCAGTTTCCTGAACAAATTGAAAGAAGAGATAATTGTATTTGCAACCATTTTTTACCAGAAGGGAGCCATAGACCCTGACCTCAGCCTAAGAAGTCATGACTTTGGTTGATGTGAGGACATTCAAGTACGTATCACCTTCTGAGACTTTAAGGGACAGAGGCATATCACTCAGGTCCTAGAGAGGCAAACATGGAAAAAATCGACTTGTGCATCTCAAGTACCTGAAAGAAGAGGGAAGCTCTGTTGGAGGCTGGTTTCAGGTTTGATGTCCAGTGGGGAAAGGATGGGTGCTCGCCACTCAGAACAACCAGAAGCCCAGGCCAGGGAGATGACGTGCAGATGAATAGAAAGGGCTACTCTGGCTTCATGGCTAGCACCCGCCATACCCTTGAGAGTACCTGTAGGAGGCAGGCAAGAGCCTGACCTCAGAGGGTGACTGGACACCACTGTCATTTTGGTGGAAAGACAGAGGCTCTTCCTAGCTATCGAAAGAGAGGACCCAGCCCTGCATGTGTCAGAGAGCACGTGGGCCTCTGAGTCCAGGAAATTCCTCTTCACTTTCTCAGGTGCTGGGATCCTCCCTCTAGAATGCCCCCCTCAGGGCCAACCTAAGGGCAGGTATGTGTTGAAGAAAGGGAGAGGGAAGAGTGAGGGTCTTGCCCTTGACCAAGATCTTCAGCTCTAGTGAATTCTTAGCATGTTATGTTGCCTTTGTATGTGCTTTAAATTTACTTTTAACTTCTCATACCTAAAGCAGGGCTCAGTTTCCCTGGACAGTTTCCAGCTCCCCAAGATGGTTGATCTACAAATCTACAGATTCACCTCCCTGTGGGGCAGCCTGATGTAACCCCACTGCATCACCCCATTGATGATGCATGGATGGGTGGTAAAGACAAGGGAGCCATGTATGGAGAGATTTAGTCTTTTATCAGTTTTCTTAATATCAGAAGCATTTAAAGAAAGCTAAGTCTTTTTAAAAACTCATCTTTATGAGAAAATCCTCTGGGCCTTGACCTTAAACTCTGCCCCTCACTCATCTCTTGTTAATAAGGAAGAGGCATTCATTGGTACCTGGCTGGAATTTAATCACTTTTTCTTTTAACTGTATTTATTTTGTGTTCTGTTTTTTTATTTTTAAATTTTTAAAATAGTAAATGATAGTGTTTTTTCTATTTGTGATGAAAACATAAAAGATCTTTTGTATATATTTTAGGACATTTTTAATGGATATTTCCTAGCATGCCCGAGAAGTAGAGGGGTGTGAAATACCTTGCTCTCTAGCTTTACTGAGCATCAGTATGTGGCCAGTCTTTTTTCTCTACACCCCACTCTCTGCACCCCAGTACTGAAGCAACTTCCAGCTGTCATACAGCTTCAACGGACTGTATTTCCAGATGCCAAGAGTTTCTCCGTAAGGGTACAGAAAAAACATGAGGAATAAATCATGGTGCAGGGAGGCCCTGGGTAAACTGGGCTCCTGGAAGTAGCCTGCAGTGATGGGTTGGGGACCTTGGCATGAGAAATCTGTGTCCAGTGGTAGGTGGACACCTGCCCCAGCCCTGGCACCAGCATCAGCATCAAAATCATGTCTGTACCCTTTAGATTGGGGGCCTCCCAAGGGCTGTGTGGAAATTCTGAGGGCTCCCTTATGGTATCCTTGGAGCCTGCTTGGGAAATATTTGCTGAAGAAGTGGGATGAGCTAGCTGGCTGCCTTTCTGATGAAGATGGGGGAAGCAGCTGAGTTTTCAAAGACCCCTGTGATAGTTCATTTTATGTGTCGACATAGCTTGCCCATAAGATGTCTTAGATATTTGGTTTGGTCAAAGATTATTCTGGGTGTGTCTGTGAGGGGTTTCTGGAAGAGATAAACATTTGAATTGGTAGGCTGCAGGAAGCAGATTGTCCTCCCTGGTGTGATTGGCTTCATCTAATCCACTGAGATAAAAGGTTTAGAAGAAAGAAGTCTCTCTTTCTCTGCTTGACTGTCTTCAACCTGGGACATCAATTTTTCTGTCTTCTGAACTGGACTTTAGCTGAGATTTACACCATCAGCTTTCCTGGGTCTGGACTTCTGAAGAAAAAACAGAACTGTAAATGTCACTGAGATTAGTGATGAGTAGAAAGGGAGATGACCCTGCCTGGATTATGCTCAGTGGGCTAATGTACTCATCTGAGCCCTTCCAGCAGGCAGTAAAAGATGGCAGAAGGATTTGAAGAGCAAGGACTTGAAATGCTGCTACTGCTTTGAAGCAGAAGTGGCCACATGAGAAGAAATGGGGTGGCCTCTAAGACAGACAGTGAACCCCAGCCAAGAAAGAGGGCCTCTGTAAATATTAAGAAATTAATTCTGCCAACAACTTGAATTTGGATTGTTCCCCAAGACTTGCAGACTAGAGACCGGCTCGGTTCATACCTTGACTTAATTTTTGTGAGACCCAGAGCAAAGAACCCACCAGATTTCTGACCCACAGGCTGTGAGTAAATGAGGAGGAGTTGTCTGATGTCACTAAGTTTGAAGTTAATTGTCAGTTATCAACAGGAAACTGATACAGACAGTGAGTAACCCCATTCTGACCATTTTGCATGATGGGTAACAAAGATCCTAATGATACGTTGGAGGAAGGACAGTCCCAGGAGATTATCCAGTCCCACTTTTTATGTCACAAGGAGGGATGTGACACCCAAGGATAAGTCAAGCCAATGAGGAGTGGAACTGCGATCAGAATCCAAGTCTGGGGACTTGCAGTCATTTCTAAGCCCTGATGTGTACCTAGCAAGGTCATGGTGGAATGGGGGAGGGACGCACCCTACTCACACCCACAGACCACCACACTTTCATCAAAGCAGCTTCTAGGGAGTCAGTTTTTCTCAACCTATCCTCTGCCTCAGAGCAGGTGATCCCTGGAAATGGATACCAGTAGTTCATGATGCATTGTCATGATTCCTTTTAGAACCACCATGTCTGCCGGTGGTGGTTCTGAGGAGGCTCCTCAGGAAGCAGTGTTCATGAAGGCCAAGGGAGTGTGAAATCCGGAGGCAGGTGGGCCCAGCGAAGAGGCAGGACTAGAGCTGTAGGGCCTTGGCCATGGCCTGGTAATGTGGACCCAACTCATCCTGTTGCTGCAGTGGCTGGGCGTGGACATCAAAGGTGATTAACCAGAGGGCTGACAGGCCCATATTTGTGTTTTGGAAAAATCCTGGCTGTGTGTGCAGAAAGAACCTGTTAAGGGGGTTAAGGGAAGGAGCGAGGGGAGTGACTAGAAGAGGCTACTACAACAGCCCCAAGGAAGACTGGACGTGGGTGCAAACCAGCAGTTCTCAGACATCAGTGGGCACTGGGGAGCTTGTGAATGATGCAGATTCCAGGCCTTTCCCAAAACAGACACAGAACTGCTAGTGCTGGGCCTAGGAGTCTGCATGTTAGAACACTGCAGGTACTTCTAGGATGAACCACGCCTGGAAAGAGGATGGTGGCCAACTGGGGCTGGGATAAAGCAGTGCCAAGAGCTAAGGATGACACTCTTGCAGACATCCGGGCAGGTGATGTGGGGGCATCACAGAGCTGGGGGTGAAGCAGGTGTGGCTAGGTCAACAGCAAAGCTGGGCAGGGGAGGAGTATGAATCTCCATCAGGCGCTCCGAGCAACTGTCTCTGGGTATTCATTCCCATTATCTTCCTAAGCACCACTTTGTAACATTTGACTGCATTAAACTCTCAACCAGGAAAATGAAATTTATTTAGAAGGTACGGGTATTTCACACCTAGGGCAGCTGATGTTGCTCTAAATTTACCAATAGCTCATTTTTGTTGTTGGATGGGTTGTAGATCTTTGACAGAAGCAAGTAAGTAAAATGCTCCAGCCTGTATAAGCTTTACCTTATTGGCAAAATGTCTATTATGCAGCTAAAAACATTTACTTAATGGGCACTGCCCTTTAACAATTGGTAACAACAGAATCCCAAGCAGTGATAATAATGACATTATGTCTCTTTCACCACCCATGGGTTCTTCATATGGCCAATTATAGGTCTTGAGTTTTCTCCTGGCCCCCAAGATTCTAAGCTGGACAGGTGCATCATCCTGATAGTGTGCCATCACTAAAATCACTGGGGAGCCGCCTCTAGTTTTCCTTCAGAGGATTCAACCTGTATTTTAGGATCCCCGACCTTCACTGGTAAGGAGAACATTTGGTTTTAGGAAACAGGAAAAATCATAGAAAGCGAAGTCTGATGGACAAGTTGCTAATCAGGGCAGCTGATTCCAATTGGATCATGCATCAAACACCTACTGGGTGTGTCTGCTGGGCCAGGCTGAGTGAGGCACGGAGGATGAAGAGGAGTACATGGCCTCCTTCCTCTGAAGGAGTGCTGAAGGCTTAAAGTGGAAGCAGCATTTTTGGAATAAGCAAACTGCCTCCCCAGGGTACCCAGTAAGAACAGACAGTACTCATGACAATGCATGATTGTGGACAATTGTTGAAAACTACTCCCATCCCTTCTTCCCTAAAGATTTGATGAAAAGTCAAGTCTGTTGCTTTAAGGAACTGCTACTTACTATCCTAAATCCTGTAGAGGTTTTGGATCAGGTATAGGAGATTTTCACAAGAACCCAAATTTCACGTCGATTTGTGATGGATTAGCATACTGAAATTGGCTTAAAGTGCACTTAATGGATGCATTACTGCAGGAGGGATCCGCCTAACCAGAGTATTTCTAAATTTATGAAATTGAAATGCACTTCAGGTTACCAAGCAGTCTAAATTTGTCAAAGTCACAGAGTGGGAGGCAAGTCATTGCCAGTGGCAGAGGTGGCAGAAATCTGAAGCCAGGGCTGCCAAAATGAATTTAAAAGCCTATGCAATGATCTCCAGAGCCCTCTTGTGCCCAGGCATAGCCCTTTCCAATGGCAGAGCAGAACCTGGGTGCTATGAGCCTTAGTGTTTACTGAGCCCCAGCACATGGAGACATAGAGCAATATGAGTTGAGTTCATTTTCTCCTCCACCCCATTGCACATTCCTGATGTGTTTGCCCCCATTAACTTGACTTCATTGATATTGCGAACACGAATAGCACAGGAATGGCCTTTGGTTTCTTGCTAAATGTTTCTGAGCCTCAGTCTCCTGGCCTCAAAAATGACCCAAGAAAGCTGTTGTGAAGGTCTAATGTGGGAACATGGGAAGGTGCTTCACAGAGTGCCTATCAAGCTGAGGTTTTGTTGATCCTTTTCCTTGGGAGGGGACTGAGTCCCAGTCTTCCTCCTGGCTCCAACAGTCAGTCCAGCATGTGACACACAGCAGATATTCAGAAGATGCCTGCTGAATGGATTTTAAGGTGAGCCCTCATCTTCCAGTTTTCTGATATCTTTGCACTTCTTATAAAATCTTTATTCAAGTCATTCTTTGTTCACTGATTCAATTAGTTGATTAACAAACATTTATGTGACTATTAGGTGCAAAACTACTTTCAGTAATGATGATTTCTAATAATAATATTTTGAGCTCTTATTTTGGCCCCCAAATTGTGCTTAGTATTTTTCAAATATTAATAATTTATTACCACATCAGCCCATTGAGGTAACGTGTCAGTAAGCTACTGCCATAATAATGCTGTGTAACAAAGTCTTAACATTTAGTGGCTTACAGAAATGAGCCTTTTTCCACCCTTGTTTATGTGTGTAGGTCAGCTGAAGTGGCTCTGAGTCCAGCTATAAGTGGGGTGACTTGGGACCATGGGTGTTCATTCAAGAACCTTGTTGGAAGAGGGAGCTGCTACTCAGGACATATTTTTCTCATAACGGACCACCCAATTACAAGACAGCAAGCCCTCGCAAGCACATTTCAAGCCTCTGATCCAGTTACATTTCCTCAAGTCTCATTGTGTAAAAGCAAATACAAAGTCAAGGAATGGAGAAGAACAATTCACATACGATGAGCTGTGACAAGAATATAGATGTGTAATACCACTGTTATGGTTTAAATGTGTCCCCCAAGAGTTCATGTGTCAAAATATAATCCCCATTGCAAGGTATGAAGAGGGTGAAAATTTAATTCACCTATAGTGTATGGAGGTGAAGCTCTTGGGAAGTGATTAGAATTAGAGGCCCCCATGGTTGAATAATTGTGACTCTAAGAAAAGAGAGAAAGAACAGGAGACACACATACATGCTCTTGGCCTCTTGCCATGTGATGCCCTGAGCCATCTTGGGACTCTGCCAGCAAGAAGGCCATCACCAGATGTGGGTACTTGAGCTTCTAGGACTGTTTAGCTTCACTGAACTCTTTTCTTTAAAAAGTTAGCCAGCATCAGGTATTTTGTTATAGTTAGTGCAAAACAGACTAATAAAAGCACCAGGGGAAAATGAAGAGCTGAGATCAATAGTTCAATCTACCACTAGCAGGTGCTACTGCAAGTCTCAAACTGGAGCACAGAAAGAAATGACTTACCTACGGTTGTTCAGCTAGTAGGTGACAGAAGTAGGATTTGAACCCAGACAGTATAACTTCACAGTAACAGAAGCCTAGGTGCCTAAGTGTGCATATCTGGGGGAGGGATGTTTGTTCTCTTAATTATCTGCATTGTTTTTACCCATGAGGTGGCAATGCCCTGCCAGTATCAGTCTCTCTCATGGCTACACATCCACCCACTCATTCACACATGCCCAGTATTTGTGTGTTCTCCAAGCTCTCCAGAATAACAGGCCTAAGCGCAACTCTTGGATAATTTTTGAAATCAATGTTGAAGGGAAAAAAAATCACCCTCCAGTTAACCTTAGGCACATGTATAAATCCCTTTGGAAAGTGCCTGGTGGCATTCATAACAAAGTGGCACCATGATTTTACTTAAAAACAATTTGTTCCACATCAGCCATGATTTCTGACACCTGAATTTGAAAGTCATCTGGGTGGGCCCAGTGCCATCTCCATAACAGGGCATGTGTTACTTGGAAGGGAGAGAGGAACGACAGCCATATGTGTGGCCGGGGAATAATGTTCCACACACCCTTATAGGAGGGGATTTCCTTCTTGCTGTTTCCATAGAACCTTCCCTGTGTTTGCTTAAACTGGTTGTACACTCTGGTCTGACAGCTGCCTGGCCCACAGCCTTCCTTGCAGACGCCTGCACAACTCACCCTCTCTAACAGCAACCTGCACTGTGTCCTCTGATGCAATTATTCGAGTATATAAAGCTCACTGAGAGGCTGACTTTTCTTGGGAGCTAATAAATAAGCCCCAAAGCCACAACATGTGTAAGACCTTGAAAAATGGCATCATCATCTATTGGGAATTGTGAACCCAGCAGAAAGCAGCTCATTGTATTTTCAGAAAAAAGGTTTTTGTTTAAAAATATAATTTAAAAAACCCCAAAATCACCCAAGTGAAGTCTATATGGAAAAAGCAACCTACTCTGAGATTCTCATTGCTGCATTAATCTTTCCTTGCAGATTTTATGTAAGAGGCATTATTTGCAGGAAAACAAGACAGGGTTTTAAAGAACTCCCCTCATCCTGGGTTCCCATCTGCAGTTATAATCCTCTGATTGTGACCTCTGAATCAGTTGCCATGGATGCTGTGAAGTTTATGACCTCAGGGTGGTAACAGCTTCTGGGGGTGAGGTGAAGCCTTAAGCAATAAAAAAGAGGGTGGGGGAAGGCACCTCCAGGAATCATCCTTTGTCCATGCACAATTTACATTGTAGAGACCACTTCTCTGGTTGCTTTGCGAAGCAGGGCACTGGATTCTGGCCACGGGAACGTGGGCAAGTCAAAGACTGCGGTCTTTTCTGTCCCTTGGACTTCAGTTCCCTGAGAGGCTGGGTTTGGTGTCCCAAGCACCCTCCAGAGCGTCTCCCAGAGTTTCAGGTGTCTTTTCATTAACTAATACCAGGGGAGTTGATTACTGGAGCCAGCTCCTTGTCCTGGGGCTGCCCAGGTGGTTCCGTGGAGCAGCTGCCTCCGGGCCACTGCGGCTGGCAGTGTCGCTTGCCTGCTCGGGTCCCGCAGAATCTTACCTCCCTGAAGAAGCAAACACCCTGGGCAGAGGAACCAAGCCAGCCTTCTCAGGATGCAAAAATACAACAGAGGGCGCCGAACCCACCAGCATCGTGGCCTAGAATATCAATGTATGGGCTCGCTCCAGAACGCCAGATTCCTTAAAAAATGTCCTTGGCAGGGGGTTATTGCCAGACTCTCGGGGTTTCAGTTTGCTCCTTTGGAATCAGCGCATCACACCGTGTTTACTTGGAGGGGAGGGGGCGGAGACCAAACCCACCGCTTGGCGCGCGCGCCTAGATCTCGCATTCCAGACTGGAGCTGATGTGTGTCCACGCGACATGGGGCGGGGGGAGGGTTCTGTTCGGATGTTTCATTCGCCGTCTGCACGTCACTCCCAAACTTTTCCTCCCTGCGCTCGGGGAGTCAGGTTGACGAGCCCTAGACGCGGGGCTCGAGGCGCAGGGCTGGGCAGGCTCCGGTGGAGCCCGAGCTGCACAGGCTTCCAGGCTGCATCGGGCTTTTCAGGTACAAGTTGGGTACCAGGTACCGGGATGGGGGCGGCGAGGATTAGCCGGCAGAGGTCTGGCTCCGGGCTCCAGTGCCCCTTTGCGGGTTCCGGTCCGGCAGCGCCGGCGGCGGCCTGGGTAGGGCGATAGGAGTCCGAGCGGCGGAGGCTGCGCGCAGCCTCACTCCCAGCGGCGTGCCGGAGCGGAGGCGGCGGCGGCCCAGGCAGACAATGAACTTACGAGCACGCCGAGCCCAGGCAGGTTTGGGCCCCGTGCCCCTTGGTCTGGCCTCCCCAAGGCTTCCAGGACCCCCAATCGGGAGGCTCCCTTTTGCCACTATCTGGTCCGGGCGGAGCTCTAGGCACCCAGCACTTTGGAGGACCCTGCGGGAAGGGCTGCCGGGCGGCGAGGCTAGGGCTCACACGCCCCCTCCCTAGCCAGAGAGAATGTGGCCGGAGCTTGGGGACCCGGCACCCGGCGGCGCGGTGGTGGCGCTGTGGACAGCTGCAGGCCGACGGAGGATGCACGCCGCGGGGCGCGCACCAGCAGGCTGTCCCGCAGAATCGCCCCAGGCATCGGAATCGGAGCGCTCCTGTGCCGCGCAGCTCTCGGAGCTGCCGGCAGAGGACCGACGGACAGACAACACAGCGCGGCGTGAGCACGCTGTGGGTAGAGTGGGGGACGGGGATTCCCTCGGCGGTGCTCTCAGTACCCTACCCCCGGCACACTTTGGGGAAGTTTCCAGGCGCGTCCGGGGCAGGTAGGTGGGCATTTGTCTCTCTCTTTCTCAGCCTCCGGCTCCGACCCGCCTGCAGAACCCCGGCTCTAGCCCTGCGGGGCGTTCTACTCAGCAAAGCTGGAGGGGCAAGAGGGGGATCTCAGGCGCTGACGCCCGGGTGACTCGGTTACGGGAGACAGGACTGTGAGGCCCGGCCTAGGAGGAGAAGAGGGCGCGGCTGAGGCTCGAGAGGCTAGAACTTTTGCTCCCCGCCTTTTCCTCCCCGCCCTCGGCCCCTCCCCGCCCCCGCCAAGCCTAGGGAGGCGGCGTGACTCGGGAGTTGCCGGCGCTTCTCCGAGGCGTCCCCGGGCCAGTCTGGGCGCGGCGAGCCAAGCGAGGCAGGTCTGAACCGGGCGGTGGGTCGGCGGCGGGGAGCCCGGGCTGCGGGGGTCCAGGCTGTGGGGAGCTGGGAAGGCAGCGACTCCGGCGCGGGGTGGGGTGGGGGGAGAGTTGATCGTCGTGGAGTGTGATCTGTTGTGCTGTGTGTGCTGGTGCAGGCGACGCGGTGGCTGTGGGAGGCTGGTGGCGAGTCGTGGCGCGATTGGCCCCGTGGAGCCCTCTGGGATCGCGCATGGAGGCGCAGGGGCGAAGGGAACCTGGCCTTTCGGGGGGGAATGAATGAAGAGCTGTGGAAGCGCCTTTCGATTCCGGCTAAGGGATTGGCCGCCGTGCGGGCGCGTGTGTGCGTGTGTGTTTAGGATTCCGAGCCGCCTGGGTCCTGGACGCCGCAGATTGTCTGTTGGCGTTCCGCGTGCCCACGTTGTTCGCCTGTCTTAGCTCTGGCCCTGGGCATTCGGCACGGCTGGAGCGGCGGGTGTAGACGCCGAAGGCTGGGGCTCGGTTGCAGGCTGCTGGCGGCGGCTGGACATCGGCGGCTGAAGAAAGGTTCACGATGGAGGCGGCAAGGCTCGGGGCTGGAAGAGCTCCAGGAGGGCTGGGGTGGGGGCTTCCCAGGTATCCCGGGGGCGGAGCCGCTGTGACAGTTGGCTCCTTTGCCATGTCCACGTTGGGTACGTTAATGACTCGGAGTTTCCAGGAATGAAGTTGTGGCGCTGGGAAGCCCTGCCTGGGACCAGTGTTCAGAGAGGTTGAGCTGAGGGCTTGCGGTACCCATCAACTGCAATTCCTTAAAGACGCGGTACGCCTTGCTGGATTAAGGTAGCCACTCAAAAAGGCGGTCTGAGAGCATCTGCCCTCACAGAGGTTGCCCAGGAGGAAACCCAGCCTAGATATTTGCCCAGAGTTTCTCTTGGGTCCTCTCACACCATCCTCCCATCTAGAGCTTTTCTATCACCCCAACCAGAACGTTGCAAAATCAGGATTCCTTCCTTCCAGAACATGACATTTATTAATTTTGCAAACTGTGTGTTGAACCAGAATCTCTTGATTGATACATAAAGATACACAAATCATACATGATTCTGTTCAAATGGTGTGGGAATAAAATTATTTTTAAATTAGCTTACACTAAACAAATTTTTCTCCCCCAAATCTGAGGAAAGACCAGGAGGAAGATTAGTTTTCTACCACTGCCTGGATGGGTAAACTGAGTCAGGAAGTGAAGTGGCTCGCCTAAGGCAAAGGTGAGCAGGAAATGGAGCTGCAGGGCCTGCTTTCTCTTCCAACCCAGCTCCCCAGGAAGCCCCCTCAGGGGTCCTCTGACGGAAATCCAGCAGTGTCTTGTGTCTTTGTTCCTGTGAACATGTATGACAGCAGTTAGGGGCTCATGTGGGAAGTGTGTGGAAGTAGATAACTTAATCCTAAGTTGTCTAGGATTTTGTGTAGGTCTGGGAAGGCTGATCTGCTTTCCTTTTCATTGGTGACTAAAGCATTAGCTGCCTGGACCTCTGTCCTCACCAAGGACTCAGCAACATCACTGTGGCTGCTTTGAGGGCTGCTGCTTCCTTCCATACCTTTCTCTCCGCTTGGCTCTGCCTCTGAACCTGGCCAGCAAAAGTGAGGTGTCAGAAGAGGCACTTGCCTTTTTCTGTGCTGGAAGGAACAAATAATAACCCCAAGTTATCTAGAGGAGCCTGGGAGGTCTGAGCCTGCATGACAGGAAGCTATAGACTAGTGCTGGGCTGGGAAGTGCCCTGCTAGCACAGGGAGCTAGGGAGAGAGGCAGGATGGGGGGCTATGTAGAACAGCGAGCAGCCTCCTCACAGCACTAGCCAGTTGACTGGTCCGGTTAATTCTCAAGCCTGGGTATTGAAATGTGGCCCAAATTGGAGAAACAGGGTAGAGAAGTGGATGTGACTGCCCTTCCAGGAGTCAGAAGCACGATATTTGGCCCTGTATTTATGTATTGAAGAGGGTGTCACATTGGCAGGCAGATGTGCTTCACTCAGGATCGCCCCCCTCTATGGGCCAAAGGACTAAGAATTGGTGGCTGCCTAGTGGGCTTGTGGCTGAATGGAGCTTGAAATGAGGCCTGTTGAGGTTCCTTCGAATGCCTGTGTGTCATGAGTTTGGTAGCTAATCAATGAACCCTACTGTACACACAGTGAGACTCTACATAAAATTTTTCATACAGTTTTATTCGACAAATAGATCACACAATTGAGCCTCTGGAGAGATAAGATTATACAGGGACCCATCCTTCAAAGGAGGGGCAGACAAAAATGTCATTGTCAGACAGACTCTTGATCCCTAAGGTGTAGTTAGACGTAGGGAGGAAGGGAAAAAAGGCAAAATAAAGTGCAGGAGAGGTGTGGATTGAGGAGCCTTCTTTTCCAGATGTGGAAATTGAGGCTCAGAGCAGTGGAGTGACTTGCTGAAAGTCACACAGCTGGTGAGTGCAAAGTTAGCCCCAGCTCGTAGACTGGCTGGCTCCTTCACCACCCTCGTGCTGGGCTGGAATCTTACAAACTCCTCGATGAATGGACACTCGGTGCAGGTGGAGGCTCACATGTTTCCCGTCTACATGTCCTGGTCCTGTCTCCCTCCCTGTGGCCTCAGCAGACCCAGGATTTCAGAGATGCCTTTTGAAGCCCCTTTGTATGAGAGGGGGTTGTTATCAATTCTAAAGGAGGAGCTATTTTTAAAAATCATAGCTGGCTTGGGAGTGTCTTTCATTCCAGCAATCAGAGGACATGTTATTAGCAGCATGTGATTTAGAAGTGACTCAGTCACTGGTGAGAATAATGCAACCTACCTCCCCTTTTGGTCTATAAATTGGTAAGCTCAGGTATGATATTAAGTTACTTCAAAGGGTAACTTTATTCCTGGGCTGTGAATAAAAAGATTTTATTTGCACTTAGCTGGCGAAGCACTGGGAGTCTGACTGTTCCAACTGGCACAATGCATTTCTTTATTGTCCCCAAGTATTATGATCTGATTTCTCTACTGAGACGGCTTCTCCTTTAAAATAAAGCACCAGGACAAAATGATATGTGTAGACCTGTGTCTGCACCGCATGAGATATCATTTACTACTTAGTATACCCAGGTTAAATATCCAGAGAGAAAAATAAAGGTTTTGTGCTAATTTGGCCAACGTAGACTTTTTTAATATGAAAGTTGAGGAAGGCAGTTGATCATCATAGTTGTATTTACGAGATCACAGGTGCCCCTGTGGAGGCAGGACCCACATATGTGTTCTCTGTCTCCTCCAGAGGTTTGGGAGACTGCTGGAGATCATACATCCTGAGATTTTGGCCATCCAGTTGTGCAGAGGAAGGAGCAAGGACTGACAGTGGAGGAAGAAGAGGATGGTGGTGGTGGGGTGGGGGGTGGGGTGGGGATGGAATAACAAGCGGGACTTTGGGCTCCAGAAGGAGAAAGCAGGTGTGAATCAGCAAGTGGCTGAGTTGGGGGAGGTGGCGAGTGGGAAGCTGTTTCTCATCTTTGCAGAACTGGAGGGATGTGGAAGAAAGGGGAACCGCATCTCTGTCATCTGCAGCAGCTATCTGCAGCATTTATGCATCCCTCTAGGCACAGCCCTGGCCAGGTGCATGGGGGCAGAGAGTCAGCACTCAACACACAGTGGCACAGTGCTCAGATTAGTGGGCGAGGTGGAACTTGTGCAAGTCAGAATTATATAACGCTGCTGACAGGAGGCTTCCAGAGGCCTTGGGAAAGTGCAGGGGGAGCCTGGTTAGAACCTAGAGGTTAGAATGCTCTTAGCTACTTCACCTCCTTCCCCCATGTCAGTGTCCTATAAAAGAGTTAAACCCTGGCAGGTGTTTGGACAGTGCCTGATACACAGTAAGCACTCAGTGAACACTGGCTTTTGTGATATATATATTTATTTATTTAAAACACACATATATATATATATATATATATATATATTTAGCTCTGGAGCTCAAATCCAGGAATGGAAGGATGTCTCTGAATTCCTTGAAATTGCATGTCTAATTTTTTTTTTTTTTAAAAACCCGTTTTTTTTTTTTTTTTTTTTTTGATACCGGGGATCGAACTCGGATCCTTGTGCTTGCAAGGCAGGTGGAAGAACCACTGAGCTAAATCCCCGGCCTGCATGTCTGACTTTTTATGTATATGTGTATGTCTTGGCAGGGGACATGACCTTTAGCATATTCTACCTCAAAAAACATAAAGTCAGGTGCCCTTGGTTGCCTTGGATTCCAGTTCCTGAAGCTGGTGGCTTCCACTCTGGGCTCCATTTCCTCATCTGTGCAAGGAGGGAAGTGGGTGGGCAGCTGCCCTCCAAGTCCCCTTCACTGGTTCTGCGGGCAGGCTCTGGGTCAGTCTGACTGTGCTGCTGCTTGACGCAGTTAAGCAAAGGGGAGACTGGGCAGCTCTTGGTGGAGAAGTGCTGGTGTAGCTCAACTTTGAATGTCACATCTTGAGCCTGCCTCTAAGCTTCAAAGGGTCCTGAGTGGGGGTATGGAGAGCCTCCTGACGGGTGACACCTACTTTATATTTCTAGGACTCATCCTGGTCCAGGCCTTTTAGGTTTCTGAAGAAAATGAGGCTGACAGATCCTCAAAAGCAGAGGGTGTCATTATACTGGAAACTTGGACACTTTCCTGAATTGTTTGTGGTGAAAATATTGCAACAGGCAGGCTAGTCACCCAGGTGCCTAGAAAATACCCCAACATGGGTGAATAATTAGATATCGCCTAGGTACAATTATGTTTTTCTTACAGTATGCTGAGACTTGATGGTTTTACATTTTCTCTTGAAATGGAATATGTGCCTTGCTGGGCTGTTTTGCTTCCTGTGGTCAAAAGAATAGTGGTGTGGCTACTGAGAAGGCGGCCAGGATGGAGTTCTGTCCTACTTTTCTGTGTCCATAGAGTAGCTGGCCCTTGGGACTGGGCCCAGGATATCTTTGCCCTGAGGTCAAAACCTGCATCTGTGCATCTGAGAGATTGGAGGAAGGGTAAGATGTACCGTTAATCTCAGCTCCGTTGAAGAGGGGTCTGCCCTTTCATAGTGACTGTGAGCTCACTGTCACTTATGGCAGTTAGAGCAGCCAGCATTTCACATTTCTGGTCAGAAAATGTTTGGGGCCGCAGACAGATGTGGGATTCTGTGGGTGCTTGGAGGGGCTGCCTAGGTCGTGAATGAGCCTGGGCTCCACACCGATTCAGGCTCAAGTCCCTGCCATGCCTCTTTGTTCCATGACCTTGGTAAGTAGCTTATTCTCGTGTCTGTTTCCTCCGCTGTAAAATGAAGTTAATAATCTCTACCTTGTTGGGTTGTTTGAGTGTTAGAAAGAACAATTTAGGATTCAGGAAAGTGCCCCACATCTGGCCACTCACTGTTCTCACGGAGTTCTGAACCTCTGGAGAGGTAGATGAGGAAGAAGACAGGTGGAGATCATATGTGATGTTTGTTCCTGACTGAAGCTGATGTTAGAGAATGTGGCAGCCCACCTACCCTGTCGTGTGCAGAGCTGGGAGCTGGTGGCCTCTCTCTGGCAGCCCCCTTTCTCTAAAGGAAGTAACTATTCATTATTGGGCCAAGCCTGCCTGGGCTGTGCAAGTCCAGTTCCTCCTTCCGCACTTCTTGGACAGTGTGGACACCACTAAGTGTAGACTCCTGGAACTGCCTCCATTGGGCAGGAAACAGTAGAGTGTGGAACCCAGCGCCTGGCTCACGGTGAGGGTTGATAAATGACATCTATTAGGTATACAATAGTAGGGACGGCCAGTGTGCATAGTGTGTGTCAACTCTGGTGTCATCTGGCTTTAAATTCAAGAAACATGTTCCTTTCTCACTTCTGGGCAGATGGGGAGTGATTAGCCAAATGGAGATAACAATTATTTGTGGACCCCAAGGCTGCATTCTAACAACTCACTTGGAGCACAGGTAGTGGCTGATTGTTAGCCTGGGAATCTTTTCTGTCTCATCTTCCTTTGTCCTCCAGTCTGGTCTGCATGTCTGCTAGACTGGACTGTCTTTGAAATCATTTACCTGGCTAGCTGAGCCTGGATATGGCTGCCTTTAGGAAGCCTTTGCTAGTCACTCCTGCCATCTCCCCCATGAGCCTAAGTATAACCTTCTTCCTCTGACTTGTTCTCAACATTGAATCTGTCCCATGTGGTACTGTGTTCCAGTTTCCTGGGTTTAGTCAGCTCACCCAGCCTGATAGGCCCCTCTACAGTGAGAGGGTATGTAGGACTTGTTATTCTTTCACAAAGCTGGACACTCCTAATTATGAGTCACTGCCATTTGTTGAATTCACACGTCAATTAAGAATGATTCTTCCAAGGGCTGGTTTCTCTTGGAGACTCTGTAGCATTCACTGGGAAGAAAGAAAGAAATCCTGGATTTGATAGTATGGCACAGGAGAGTTAGTGCTTGGCACTAAACTCAGAAGAGTCCAGAGCCTACTGTTATGATCTTGGATTTTCTGGCATCAGGTTTGGGAGATATTATAAAGAAGGTAGCAACCATAGTATTTTTCTTTTCTTGTACCACGGATCGAACTCAGGACCTTGCACTTGCAAGACAGGCACAGCGCCACTGAGCTAAATCCCCAGCCCTCTCATTTTTTTTTGGTGCCTTGAGAGTCTTGGGAAAAAATACTGTGGAAATTTGGTTGGTGTTTCAGTAATATAAGCTGGAGCCATGAATCCAGACGAGAGGCAGGGACTGTTAGTGTTTCTTATAGCTGGTATAAATAGCTTGCCTTTATGTTCCAGGATCCTTTGTTTGGAATGTAAATATTTGCATTAAAATATATAGTATGTCGTGGCATGTATTTTTAGCAACCATAATTTCTAAACCCCAAATCAGATTATTGGTTCATGGAGGATTATTTCCTTCTGTTTTGTGAATCTATTTATATAAAGACTCTTCCAAATGTACACACAACAAGCCATGTTTGCTTTGTGTGTGTAAGGGATCTCCAGGGGGAATCTGGGCTGGGTAGCAGAGTTTCTCAGTGTGCACTTCATTCAGTTCCTTCTGTTGCTAAATTTCAGGAGTGTGGGGGCAGACCGGGCCCAGGCCTCCTGGGATTGTCTGGCCTGTCTCTTTGGTCCTGTATCCTGGACATCCAGGTGGGGGCTTGGCTTCTGGGTGTTGACTTCTGTGTCCTGATATCGGAGCTGCTGTTGCTTTAGGAGGATACTGAGGAGAATGTGTCAGTGCCCTTTCTGTGGGCTGGTAGAGGAAGTAGGAAGTTTTTATTGCTGTGAGACCCAGGGTTGAACTGGGAGGGCCTCTGTGTGCTGTCTTCCTCTGTCAGATTGCCAGGGGCAGCTTCACTTTTTAATTGTCCTAGAAAAAAGCCCAGATGTGTGCAATGCTGCCTGTTTCTCTGGCCCACTCTGTTCTCAGAGTGAGTGACAAGGCTGTCATGGAGCCTGGCTGGGCTCTCTGCCCATACTGGGGAAAGGTATTCCTGAGACTGTCTTTGAAGCAGCCCAAACTGAGGTGAGGTGAGAAGTGACTTCTCTCTATCCCTCTAGTTTCTCTGTCTGGGTTACAAATTAAGTTAGTGAAGGATAGATGAGAAGGAGAAAACCAATATTTGATTGTATACATACAGGAGTCCTGCAAAACAGGAGACTGAAAGAAAGGTAGGGATGATTGAAGGTCATCCCGAGCCAGAGAAAGGAGGAGGGATTAGGGGCTTCTGGGTATGGCCAGCAAGTCATAGGAGGGTGGGGGAGCAATTGTTCTGCTTTCTAGTCATCAAAGTTGTCTTAGAGCAGCCTCAAAATAGGTGAGAACAGGGAGGAAGAATGGCATAGGGGGTGTGAAGGTGGTGGTCAACCTCTAGCTTCCTCTCCTCTGCTCTATGTTAACTTACCTGGCTGATGAGAGCCTGGGAGGGTGTTATGGCTTGTGTTTAGATGTCCCCACAAAGCTTCGTGCAGTCATAGGTGGGGCGTTTCAGAGGGGGCTGGATCTAGAATGTGTGATGCTGGGATTTAGTGTGTGATGCTGGGATCACAAGGGTGTGTGATTACTAAATTAGTCTACTGATAGGTTTGGCATAGTTCTGGAAGTGCATAATGGGAAGGCTTTCCCCGGGTGTGAGTGCCAAGGGCGGGTGGCCTGGATAGAAAATAAAGTACAGAAAGAGGGCTGCTGTCATTGTGCTGCTTTGCTACCTTGCTGCCTTTTGCCTGCCCTGCCACACCATGGACTGTTTCTCCTCTGTGATGCCCCTCTGCCATCCCACCCTGCCTTGGAGCCAGCCAACTTTTGACTGAAACCTCTACAAACTGTAAGCCAAAATAAACATTTCTTCTTTTAACTTTGGATATTGGGTATTTTGTTTCGGCAACAAGAAAAGTAACTAAGACAGAGAATTCATGGCATTGAATTTCTGCTGGAGGATCCTCTCTAGGCAGATAAGAGGGCTTGCCGAGAGCCTCTGCCTCTGTCCTCTTCCTCATCTGGCCTTAGTTCAAAGGAATCAGCATACTGAGTGGCATATTTAGGTGGTATTTCCTGAATTCCTCCTCACCATCTGGCTCAGCTGGGCATGGTAGTATGAGCTTGTAGTCCCAGCTACTCAGGAGGGTGAGGCTGGAGGATCTCTTGAACCCAGGAGTTTGAGGTCAGCCTAGGCAACACAGGAAGACTCTGTTTCAAAACTAACCACCCCAGTAAACAAAAACACCCCAGTCCCCCCAAAAGAACCCCCAAGCAAAAACAACCCATTAGCCCAGATGTTCAAATAGAAGAAGGGAAAGTGGAGGTTAGCTGGTCTCCTGGAAGTGGGAGAAGTCTGGTCCCCAGGCTGGCCCCAAATCCAGGCTGGCCCTCCAGCTGGCAGCCTCTCTCTCACTGCAGGATGAAGAGCACATGAGATGAGAGCCAGGAAGGTCCTGGCAAGAGACTTGTAGGGCCCTTGGCCTCCAGCTCAGTCCAGTAGCTCTGGCTCCCTGCAAGACTGGAACCAAGGACATATGTTGTCCTTGCTTCCCAGCCAGCCCATGCCCCTCCCCTTGGGCAGGGACAGCTCCTCCTCCATCCCACTGAGCTCTGATGGCTCTGGACTGGGATCCTCGAGAGCAGAGATCCTTTAGCTTTCCTTCCCCACCTCCATCTTGACAAGGACATGGAGTCCTGAGTGTAGGAGTGTCTGGCATCTTTCCATTTGGGAGCCTCTCCTTCTCTGGGATCTCAGCATGCTGAACCCCACAGGGAAGAAGAAATGAAAGAGAAGGTGGTCCAAGGGGAGATGAATGACTGACCCTGAGTTCGTGTCTCTTCCGGTTCCATGTATCATCAAGCGTGGAGCTTCCCATTTGGCCCTTTGACCAAATCTCACCTGAAAGATGCATTATAGAAGCTTAAGAATGGGGGCCGTTGTCTTCCATGTCCTGGGTGTTGTTGAACCGTGGAAACGCTTTATTATCTTTCTTGTGGTCATCTTAATCCTATCCATGATGGTGTGACCCTCCTTATCGTCATAGTATTTGGTAAAGATAGTGTGTTTCAGAGAGACCCTATCCAAGGCCATATCAGGACAGCGATCCAAGTGTACTATATTGAATGTCAGAGGAAACAGCTGCTTTCAGGACCTGCTGAACTTGCTTAAGAAAGTTATCAGTGAGAATAGACGAGGGGATGTAAGGATGCGCCGATTAATGAGAATGGTATCAGCCTGACATTTTGTGTCGTCCTAACTCTGCAAAGCTATTTATATCCACTTGATAGCAGTTTCAGTGAGAAATTAGATGGGGAGGATGTACGGAACAGGAGAGTAGGAGCTAGCAAACGTGATCTCAGCAAACTGTCTTGCAGGCCGAAAAAAAGAAAAAGAAAAAAAATCATTTTCTCTCTGGTCTGCAGTTGAAAGTCCATGGATCCTTTTCCTTGCACACTTTTGGCTCAGAATAAAAATGATGTATTAAAAAGCACATGAGCCTTCAGTTGCCATTGGAGTGGTAGAAAATAAATTTGCTTTCAGCTGTTAAAATCGAAACAAATCAATAGAAAAATGCAGGCCTGCCCACTTTTGAGTCAGCAGTTATTTTAGATTATAGGAGGAAGACTTGCCCACTGAAAATCACCTTTGGATTGCCCAGAAGCTGCCAGAACTGGAGAATTTATATAAATATATATATAACATAATATATTCTATATAAACTCATCTAATTTATTTTGAAAATCATACCACAGATTTTTTTTGAACCCATTCAAACCTTCTCTTTTTAAAAACAGATTTGGTGAGATAGAATTCTCATGCCATATACAGTTTTCTCATTTAAAGTATATAATTTAGTATTTTTTGGTATAGTCACAGATATGTACATTATATCACCACAGCCAATTTTTCTTCTCTTTTTATTAGTATATGTTTATGATACTTAATAAATACATTTGCTGTGGAGTATTGGTACATGCACATATGGTATCTTGATCATGTTTACTTCCCTTTCCCTTCCCCTCTACCTTGTTTCCCCTCTCCCGAGTTCTGTTTTCTACAAGGTCTATTTCCCTGTTTCTTACAGTCTATCTCTTATTTTGCTCTAAAATTATTTATACTTTGAGTTTCTCATATGAGAAAACCATAGAGTATTTAACTTTTTTCTGATTTGTTTCATTCAGCATTACAGTTCCAAGGTACATCCATTTTCCTATCAATGACTCAAATATCCTTCTTTATGCCTTAGTAGTACTCCATTTTGTATATACATTTTCTTTATTTATTCATCTGTTGATTGGTATAAAGGCTACTTCTAAGATTTAGCTATTATGAGTTGTGCTGTTATAAACATGGGTATGCGTGTATCACTATAACACAATGACTTTAACTCTTTCAGGAGGATATCCGGAAGAGATACAGCTGGGACAAATGGAATCTCTATTTTTAATTTTTTGAGGATTCCCCTTGCTGTTTCCATAGTGGTTGCACTAGCTTATACTTCTGCCACAATGTAGAGTTCCCTTTTCTGCACAACCTGGTCAGCATTTGTTTTTCATCACAGCCAACTTTAGAACATTTCATCATCTCAAAAAGAAACCCTGCCACCCTTTAGCTCTTACCACCTGTCTTCCCATTCCTCCATGCACGTTCCTCAGCCTAGGTAACTACAAATGTACTTTAGCCTCTGTCAATTCTAATTCTTTGATTCTGGATTTTCATATGACCAGAATCATATAGAATGTGGTCTTTGGTGACTGACTTCTTTCCCTTTGCATAGGTAAGCACAGTTATCCATGTTGCAGCATGTGTATGCCATTCCTTTTTTATGGCCAAATAATATTCTATGGTGTGGATATACCACAGTTTTATTTATCTGTTTGTTCATTGGTAGCATTTGTCTTTTCCCCATATTTTGGGTCTTATGACAAATGCTGTTGTAAACATTAGTGAACTGTTTTTTTTTTCATGCAGATATATTTCTATTTCTAGGGTTCTATTTTTTGAAATGTTTTTACTTTCTCTTAATAATAAAATTTATTTACTTATTTTCCTTCCTCTGGCCCTAGAGATGGCTTGGCTTTCAAATGAGGTCTTTATTCCCTACTTGCTATGATCTTGGCTGAGATACTGAATAGTTTGAATTTTAGAGTTGGAAAGGTCTCCAGTGAACATAGTTCAGAACCCTTTTATAGAAGGAAAAACTGAGGCCTAGAGAGTCCATACACAGAACCAAATTGAATCCAGGTGTTTGGAGTCACAATTTAGTTACTCTGAATGTTCCCATGAACTGTAGGTAAGACCCAGGATGCCTTCTTGACCAGCTGGGGGCAGTAGGTCAGGGCGGGATGGACAGATGGTGGCTGCCTGCCCCAGTCCACTATTCTAACCCTCTCTGACCTGACAAAGGCCTGAGAATGGCTCGTCCCTACCCGCTGCCGAGGAAGAACTGCAACTTGTGGCGCCGGCAGCTTTCTAGTTCTTCTTCCCCTGCAGCCATGGGAAGCCAACTGCTTATCCCGGGAGTAATTAAATTAGGAACCAGTTTAGAGAATGAAATTTTATCTGATCTGGCCAAACCCATAAACAAGAGGCTATGATTGTGACTCCAGGATACATTAGAAAGCTATTTTTTAAAGGATTGTGCTGGCTAAAACTGAAAGAGTAATGCAGGGGCCAAACTGGAGACCTCTGGGGGCCGGGGGTTTTGTATGGACTGTGGGTGTGGTCCTCAGGGCTCGGCCGTGTCCCTAGACCATCCTTTCAAGTACTTTGTTTCCAAGACCCACTTGAGCCCCTGGAGATAGATAGGCCTGTTTTGTGGCTGGAATGTTCTCTCTGCTTAGGAGGCTCTGCTATGAGAGCCTCATGGAGCAGCTGTCCTGGAGATTGAGGAGTGCTAGGCTCCATGTCGCACTTGCTGTGCCCAGACTGCAGAATAAGAGAATAGGGGTGGCTGAAGCTGATTCCAATAAACCAGAAAGCAAGATGTTTGCTTTGCCTCCTTGGATGTGCAAATGTGCAGAGAAAGTCCTAGAAGAAGAGCCTAGAGGTCCCTGTCAGTTTTAGACAGTTGTCCGAGGAGTGCTCTGAGAGGTGAAAGAGAGTAGAGAAGTCTGAGTTTGGTGAAATGGCAAAGACAGATAAAGAAATCAAACAATTGGGGGTGGGGATTTAGCTCAGTGGCTCCAGCGCCTGCCTCACAAGCGCAAGGTCCCAAGTTTGATCCCCGCCCCCCCAAAAGAAATCAAACAATAAATGCCATGATCAAGATATGGATATGAACCAGCTCAGGAAGGCAAGGAGGACCCTACTGCCCCCAGGAGACCACCATCTAGATTCTTCCTGTTCTGTCGAGAATGCTGCTTATTTCAAGATCAAATCCACAAACACTGGCCCCTCTGTTGGAGATGTAGCAAAAAACCTGGGTGAGAGGTGGGACTATTATAAGTGATGATGAAAACCACTTGCACATCACTGAGTTGGCGAAGCTGAGAGAAGAGCCCAGAAGGTGCTGCTGACTGAGTCTAGAGGGAAGTCGGTGATGCCAAGGGTCCTGCTAACGTCACCCAGGAGAAGTTGAAAGAGGAAGGGGACCAAGACGAGGAGGAGGACAAGGAGGAGGTGGAATTATTAAAAAACGATTTCTTACAAAAGATCCTCATGGATGTGATTCGTGTTGTTATCATTGACAATTTAGTGCCCCTTCACCACTGTGATAAGGAAATTTGGCAGGAGCTCAGTGGCTCTATTCAGTGATGCCCCATTGGAGCCCGCATGGGGCCTTGGAAAAATGCACGTCCTCTGCTGCTACATCAGTTCTGTGGCATCAGTTCAGGCGCATCAGGTCTTTGGGAGGTGAGTGCTGGGCCTCTGGGAGTGTGTGCATGCATGCCTGCGTGCGCACACGTACATGGACCCACATGTGTTCAACTCTTTAGCTAAGAAGCTGTGCTGGAATTTAGCAAGGGTTATTCCTTGTGCAGAGGAGCATTTCCAGTTCATCCATGACAAAGATGAGAGGAAGGTGATCGGCACGGCACAGTGATCTCGCGAGCGAGCCTCAGTTGTCCTCAGTCTGTGTTGAGACTCACTGGGACAATCTTCAGGTGTCGCATTCAGATTTCCTGGATGGAACTAACACACATTGTTTCCACTCTATAATGAGTGTGGGATTTTGGATTTGTTTTCCTTTTCTCTGTGAACAGTCCCACCCCACCTCCCCACAGTGGCCAGGCCAGAGGCACAGGCATGTCCTCTGACAGCTAGCTAATCAGTGTAGAATCGCCTCCTTTTTGTCTCTGCCACTGGAAGGTTCTCTGTTCCTTTGGGACAAGGCATGTGTCTTATCGAAAGTTGTGTCCCCAGGGCCTAGGCTGTGGGGAAAAGGGGTCGGGCGGGTGGGTAGACAGACAGGTGGGTGAAAGGAAGGCTGGCAAGAGTGGGCAGAAGTGTCTTGATAACTGAGGCCCCCGGTCCATATAGCAAGGATGGCGGGGGTCTTTCAGATCATCTTTTTTGTTTCCCCACTCTGCTCACTTCCTTTTATAATGGCAGGGGAAACAAAACTAAAGTGACTTGCCTGGTCCTTCAGCTTTCTGTATGAAGAACAGTTGGGAGCCTGACCCTCTGCTTTCTCTGACTCTTCTGACTCAGGCTCTGCACAACCTGCCCAGTGTAAAGAGTTCTTTAGTAGGGACCGGCTGTGCCCCATGCTGCTTCAAGAACTAGACAGACGTGGCCCTAGTAGTCACAGCGTCTGTTCCCTTGGAGAGAGACAGACAGTGGCCACATCACAGCTAGTGAGGCACAGAGGGTCCTAAGTACCCGTGTGAGGGAGAGAGTGACGGACTGGATGGTGGGGACAGCCTTACCAAGGAGGTGACATCTCAGCTGATCCTTGAAAGACAAGAAGGTGCCACTGCCTCAGACTTGGACAGAGGAACAGCCAATGCCAAGACCCCAGGAAGGAACCAGTTGATGGGATGGGGTTTAGTTCTGTGTGGGAGAGAGAAGCTTAGTTTCGGCTACAGGTGGGTTGATTCTCTTTTGTTCTACATCCTCCAAATTGTCATTTGTAATTCCCCCTTCTCACCACTCCCTTCTGGATGAAGAGCTCCTGTTTGAGCCTGGCTGGTCAGCAGCTGCTGCAGTGTCAGAATACAGGAAGAGCAAGAAACAAAGAAAACTCCAACATATCTGCCTTCTGTTGAAGGTTTGGCATCTGAGGAGAAGCTATTTTTATGTAAGCACATGTTTGCGGGAGAGGTCTTGGGCCAGGAAGCTGAAAGCACCCGTATAAAGACAGGACTGAAATCCCAAAGGTAAGTGCAGGCTGTTAACTTGAGTTTGGCAACATTTCCCAGCAGCCTGATTCCAAGACAGGGGACCATCTGTAGAGGGACTAGGCATATATGACTCCCACACTGGTCCATCCCCTCCCTGGAGCATCGCCCTCCTCTCCTGCCCACCCTCAGGACTTAACTTGCCCTTGAACCTTCTCAAGTAGAATTCTTGCTCCCTTCCATGGCTGACTGCAGATGCTTCCAGTTGTCAGCAAGCAACTCAGCTCCTTGAGGCTCCTGCCATTGTGGACTCCCAGTCTGCCTTCCTGCCCCAGGCTTGCCATTACCAGGGGAACAGTGTTGTCCAGGGGACAGCACTTGGTCTCCCAGGCACTCTATCAGACTGCTCTGGGCAACGTTTAGTGGATCAAGGTTAATGACATGTTACAGTGATAGCAGTCTTTCCAGCATGGAAATCACTCCCAAGGCACCAACCAGTTAACTTGATGCACAGCAGATACTCAATGAGTTATTCCCATCATATTTCCATATATGAAATGTCCCTCTGTTCTTCCCTAGACATCCTTGAGGAAGTTTTTCCAATAAATGTTTATCAGTAGTCGTAGTAGTAATATACAGCTCCATTTTCGGTTGCTTATGATTAATTTTTAAGCTATGAACAAAACATGAAATTTTCCTGTATTTTAGTAAATGAAGAGATAAAAGGAAATAACTTTTCCCTGCATAGATTTTTCTGGAATCATTCCAGATATTACTCAGCATCTTGTCCTGAGCTTCCCTGAGTTCGCACCACTTCCCAGAGACTGTGTTAACAGGCTGAAAATTTTCCAGGATTCCCCTTAGTCTTTTGGCACTCCTGAATGCTGCCTGATAATTATATTTTAACCTTTTATTTTGAAATACTTTCAGACACAAGAAATAGCAAAACTTAGCTGGCATGGTAGCATTCTCCTGTAATCCCAGCACTCTGGGAGGCTGAGGCAGAAGGATTGCAAGCTTGAGTCCAGCCTGGGCAACTTAGTGACTTAAGGAGACCGTATCTCAAAAAGGAGGGTGGCTAGGGTTGCAGTTCAGTGTGGAGGCTCTGGATTCAATCCTCACTACAGAAAAAAAAAAAAAAAGGAAGTTGCAAAATTAGCTCAGAGTTTGTTAACTTTGCCCAACTTCCCACAATGATAATGTCTCATATAACCTTAAGGCATCAAGACCAGGAAATGGATGCTTGTACATTACCATTAGCCCAGCTGCAGACCATATTCTGCTGCCTTCTAATTTTATTAAATGTAGGGATCCATAGCACTTTGGAAGCATTTAGAATTTCATAAATTTCATTGTTGTTGTTTATCTTTTAGATTATTTTTGGATCCCTTCCAATTGGCAGTCAATTAAAATTAGTTCCCATTAGGTCAACGAATACTTGGAAGAGCCATGTGATACACATTTAATGTGTGCTGGGGCCTTGTGTTCTGCGGTGCTTCCTGCATCATCTCTAGTGCATACACACAGTATGTTCTTCCCAGGTCTGAGGGAGTCTCCAAGATAAAGAACCCTAGAGAGCAGTGTGAGATAACAGGACAGAGGACAGGGAACTGGGGAATCTGAGTTCTGATCACAGTGACCAACATGTATTGAGTAGGTGTCATCAAGGCTTTATCTACCTAATTTCATTTAATACTCTCAGCAACCTTAGTGCTTGCTTCGTCAGCACATATACCCTCAGCAACCTTTAAGGGGAAACAATTAACACCCCCATTTTACAGAAGCAAAAATTGAGCTCAGCAGCGTTCACCCTGCCCAGGTTCTTACAGCTTAGTGGAGTCAGGGCTTGAACCCAGGCAGTCTGAAGAGATTGCTTGGTCTTACTTTGTAGGGCTCCCTCCTCAGTTCAGACTCACACACTTCTGGCTGTGGTTCTCACTGGCTGTGCTGTGTTCAGGGCTGCTCACTTGACTTATCTGAGTGCTCTTGTCTCACCTGCCAGAGGTTTATTAGAGGAGACCTGTTACTATCCTTCCATGTCAGAGAGTTAGTTTTCCTGGTGAAACTATTCTACTGGTAGAGTAGGGGAACTGAAAAGCTGAAAACACTCAAAAGATGCACTCAAAATTTCTATCCTCCCCCTTGTAGATGTTTTTAAGGTTGAGATTTTTGCAGCCTAATTAGGTTCAATGGGAGTCTCCATTCCAACTGAACTATGCTCTGGTGTATTTTAATTAAACTACAAACTGATTTCTTCACAATGCAGAATAACCATGCCTTGGGATATTTCTACATCATCAGGCTCAGCTCCAGAGTCGAGTGACGTTTGTCCTAGCCAGAGGAGTTGTGCCTGTGCGCGCGCGCGTGTGTGTGTGTGTGTGTTGTGTGTATGCGTGTCCAGCTGCCTGGCCTCATGGGCAGCATTAATTGTGAGATGCCACGAGAATGGGATGTGAGGGCTTTATCTGTGTGTACCTAATTGATTTTGCATTCTCCACCAAGGAAGATCAAAGTGAAACTTGTTTGTAAACGGTGTTTAAATTGTGCAGGGTTGGGATAAGTTGTAAAAACTAACAAAGCAGGACACTGATTGAAGGGCTTAATTTTTCTTCAGGTTTTGGACTGAGCACGTCACTTGACTAAGGTAAAGATTTCCCATTTATAGGGCCTGAATGCAGGTAAATCTCAGCTCATAAATTTCACCCGTGGCCTCGCTTGAGTGCCTATGATATGGCCTAGACTCTGGGGATGAATGTGTAATCACATTAGTGTGATAAATTAAAGGGCCCATGTTTTTTAAATCATAAAGCAGAGCTGCGTTAGACGTTAGAGATCAAAGTTATGATAAACAGGCTCATGGAATCAGCTTTTGCTAACCGCCTGGTAAAGTAGAGATTGTGATGTTCATTCTGAACCATTCCTGGAAATGTCCCTGCTTACATCAGTGATGAGTTGAAACCCAAGGCATAATGCCATTTCCTGAGTATTTGTTCTTCAGCTGTAACATGTATCAGGAATAAGCAAGGTGCCCTGGATGAGTTCGGTCTCTCTAGTCTTGATTAACTCTTACAGGCAATGCCGGGATCAGCCATATAATTTGCAGGGCCCGATGCAACATAATAATGTGAATCTCTTCTTAAAAATAAATTATTAAGAATTTTAGAAGGGGACAGCAGAGTATTACACCAAGTGGGGAGAAGGTCTGAGTATGAAGGCTACCGTGTGACTGTGGAACCGGCTCAGGAACCTTTTATAATGCTGGACCTGGAATGACTTGATTTAGAGCACCTGGTGGAGTAGACTAAACGCTTCAAGGGCAGGGGCTGCAGCTGCCTCACCTTGGTGACATGAGTCTGGCAGGGTGCCTGACTGAGTACAAACTTGGGAGGTGTTTGCGGAGCTGAATGAGAAGAGCCGTTCTCTGCACCTGGCTCTGGGATTTCATGTGGGTCTCTCAGGTTCCATGCATCAGGAATCGGAAACAGTCTACCTCTTGGGTGTTCAGAAAGGACAGGAGCAAGAATTCAATTCTCTAGTGAAATCCACTGTCTTGACAGCTTTAAGAAGAAGAGGAAACATGAATATGAAACCTTCACTGTGAGAGTGAGACAGAGTGTCTGTAGCAAGTTCTGGTGATTTTTCACTGCAAAGTGGAAAGAGCTGACAAACAGCAATTATCTAGTGCAGTGAACGGCTAAGGTGGCTCTGTGTTTTGGTCTAGAAGGGAAGCTCATCTCTTGGCTTTTCATCTCTATTTTCTGCTTGGACTCTCCCCTTCTTAACTGAGTGGAATGCCCTTACAGAGAGCCTATGATTTCAGGGGCCACCGCAGGTCACCCTTGTCACTTCTGAATCATGAAGAAGCCAACTCACAAAGCTGATGTGGGGGCACAGCATGGCTTGGAGAGGAAACAAAATCCAGCGCAGAGGCACAGAGGCATCCCTGCCCTGGAGCACACGGCTAAGGGCTTGGAAGGAACCCATGCTCATTTGTGTCGAGTCTTTGTTCTCCTCCAGCGTGTTGAGCCCAGACTTGTCCAAGCCCAGTGGGTGCCCTTTCCCCCTCTGAAGCCAGGAGAGAGTAGCATCCAGGGCTGGCTGCCAAAGAGGGGGCTCCCAGACAAGGAGAGCCTAGACTTTTCAGGATTTAAATAGGAACTGGATCTTGAATGAGGATTAAAGTTACCTTTATGTTGGGGAGCAGTGTGGGAGGTTTCTGCTCTGCTCAGAGAAAATAGATAGAGCAGCGTGTGAGGAGGGAAATGTATCCTTCCTAGGGTTTCCTCCCTTTGTCCTGGGTTTGTACAAAGGCCACTGGACCTGTGAGCTCAGAGCAAGCCAGGACGCTGGGCTCTCCCCACATTGTCATAAGCTGATGAGTCTAAATGAGCTGGGAGGAAGAAAGACAGAAACTGTCTTGTATGCCTCTTGGCTGTGGAGAGAAAGCAGGGCAGGAAGTCCCCTGTTCTGAGGACCTGTGAAGGGAAGTCTGGGTTGTTTGGAATCCGATCCTCCCAATCATGGGAAGATTCAGCCAGTACTTAACTTATTCAGTCAATAACAAATAGAACACCTGCATCTTCAAAGAAAGCTCATTTTATTTATTTTCCTTGTTAAAACATCTACACTCATTGTTTTTATATTCAAAAGGATACTTTTATTTCCTCATGTGAGAATCTAAGATATCTTGAATAGTAAGATTTCCCAGCACAGCTGCACCCAGAGGGGTCTGGTAATGGACAAATGGTTCAGGCACGAGACTCCTGTGAGGGCCTCAGTTGGTGTTCTTGGTCAATGACCTCAGATGGAAGAAACTATGAAAGTAGGAGAAAGACATGTCATAGTTGAGGCTCTGTGGTCTCTGCTTTGCAGTGCTCAGTCAGTCTCTCTAGTCCTGAAGAGTAGGCAACATGACACCTGTTTCTACAGGCTCAGAGAGGTTAGATAACTTGCCCAGTTCTACCTAGCTAGCAGTCCCTGGGCTGATGTTTGATTCTAGGACTTGTCCCAGTGGCTGTGCTCAGCTCTTCTTGTGCAACAGGAGATGTCAGAGAAGGTGAAAATGACTTTATGGACAGCCAGGCGCTTGGAATGCTTTAGCATCCCCATTCTGAACCCTAAACCACAGGGGACACAGACAGGAAATTCAGCACTGACTGTGAGAGGCAGGAGTGAGTGACTTGCCCAAGCTCTACGCTCATGGAGCTTAGAGTCCAGGGAGTGCCCAAGTGGCAACACTTCTTCAAGTGAGCATCTAGCGTTAATTGTGAGCAGCACCAAAAGGTGAGGCATGGGGTGGGGTGTTAAGCAGTGTACAGGCTCTGATGAAGGGTGCAGTGTGGCATTGGAGCTCCAGGCAATGATGGAGGAAGCTCGGAGGGGGTGAAGCAAGTAAGCACTGAGCCCAGAGGACAGGAGGGGGAGGTCCTGGAAGGCCTCCTTGACAGGCCGTGCCTGCGGGTTGGAGGTTACCCAAACCCTAGTGAGGCACCTGGACCTGTGGTTCCTTTGTTAAGGTTCAGAATGTGCCAGAATCCTTGTTCCTGGAGACTGGATTGATTTCCACAGCTGACCAGTTTCCCATAAAACTATATCCACACACCTCTCCCCTGCCTGCCCCCAGAATTTCACCCCTGCAGTCCAAATGATGAACATTGTTTAGTGCCTTGAGGGGAGCTCAGCTTCCTCAGCTGGTATTTAAGGGTCCAGAGATTTATTTATTTTCTTTCTCTATGGAGAGAGTTGAGAACTTTGAGAAATTCTATGGAAGCCATGTGCAGGGTGGGAACTTTCTATGGCAAAAGGGTAAGGATTGGAGCTCTTCCCTGTGCTGGGGACACACTTTAGAGTGACAGGACGACCCTGGGACACATCGCAAGTCACTTTGTGGGTATACAGCAGGATGTATCTGGGCTTGCTGTTATGTGCAGTTCTGCTCCAAGGAAGCCTTCTGTGGAAAGAGGGGAAAAAACATATGGGCGACATCTCTTTTTAAAGTCCGGCCTTGGAGCTCTCCCCTGCTCTTGTATGCCTGGCTTGCAGGTGGCTGCTAAGAAGTCCATCTGGAATTCACCCAGAGGAGCAATTTAAGACCCTGGAAACCCATCAAGTCTAGCAACCAGAGGTCATTAGCTTTCTGACATTGGCAAGCTGGGTCACAAAGTAAACCCTGAGTGGTCATGAGCTCTATTAACTTTTCCAATGTTGGGACAGAGGAGGCTTTGGCCTGGTGCTCTGGGAAGGAGATGGGCATTGTTTGGATGGGAGAATACTCACCTTCAGGGTCAAAGGGCAAGGGCCAGATTATCCATTGACTGGTGGACTGTGTTGGCTCGATCTCTAGTGTGGGATTGACCATCGACCCTTCACCTCTCCTTTAGTTCCTTACAGGACAGAAACTTAATGGTACTGATCCAGCTATCTTCGTTTTTTAAAAACTATTTCTAAGTTAGAGTGTAACATACACAAAGAGCACCTATCATGAGTGTAGCCTTGACAGATTTTCACAGACAGAGCTAACCTGTGCAAACAGCACCTAGATCAGGAGTGTGGATAGCACTCCAGAAGCCGCACGCCCAGTTCAGGTCTTTAACCACTTCCCCACCCTTGTCCAAGGGAAACCTTTATCCTGACTCCCATTGCCCAGATTTTTCTGCCTTGTTTTTGGACTTTTTATAAATGAAATTATGTGGTTATGTTCTCCTCTGTATCTAATTTCTTTTGTTCAACTCTGCATTTGTGAGATTCTTCCCTGGTGTTGCTTATTCATTTTCATAGCTGGATTCCATTTACTCATCCTACTCTGTGTAGACATCATGCGATTTCCAGGTTGGAGCTTTACAAATAGATCCAGGGGTTGTTCCAGCTTTTGTCTTTTGATGAGTTTAGAATGATGAGTTCTGATGGGCACATGCCCAAGAGTAGATGCCTGGTCTGGGGATCATCCGAGTGATCATACTATAGGGTTCCCATCAGCAATTGGAGACTCCCCCGAAAGGTAAAATAGAGCCTGGAAAAATGGAAGGTGAGGCAGACTTCCCTTTGTCCCCTGCCCAATTTCCCTAAAAGATAAGACCTCGGGGATAATCACTGGATGAACTGGGGAGAGAAGTTCCCCATGGTGCCCCAGAAAGATACCCTTGATTCTTCTGGATTCCAACCTTCCATGGTCATATTTTGCCAGAAACCAGACTTCATTTGCAGATCAGTCCTGGGTCCGAACCAACCCATTCTGTGCATTCCCTTCTCTTGAGGAGCTCATGCCTTTCCTCCCCTCAGGGCTGCTCAGTGTGACTGGGAAGAGGTAGCTGGAATTACTGAGTATTCTTCCTGCCCACAAGCTGAGTGCAGGTGTACAGGTCACCCTGTATAGGCAGGAAATTGAAGGGGAGAGCACTCTAGACTTCTACCTGGGATGACTACTCCCTGCCCTGGCCCTGCCTGGGCAGGTTCGGCAGATCTGGACCAGTGCCTGTGGTGAGACTCCCATCCATTTTGGGAAGCTGGCTTCTCAGGGGCTCTGTTTAGAGGCTGGAAGGGAGGGGAGTGAGGAGGTAAGAGCTCACCCTTCAGGGCTCCCATCTGTCCCCAGCATCCTAGAGCAGCAGGACCTCCTGAGATGCTAGAGATGCTGGGTACCTGCTTCCTCCCCACCTTGCTATCCCCCAAGGCGAGACCAGACCCAAGTGGCCCATGAGCACTTGAGATGTGACTAGTACAGGGAAATGAAATGTTATGTTTTGTTTCACTTTAACTAATTTACATTTAAAAATGAATTTTCACTTCAGTTACTGGAAGACTTAATGTTTGGAGCAACTTGGGCATTTAACTCTCTTTCTATCTGTACGTTATATGAACTTTAAATACAGAGCAAGTACTTCTGGTGAAAAGTTAAGATCCAAACTGAGATAGATGTTGATAAATGCAAAAACAAAAAAAAACTTCTTGGGAAAACTTAGTGTGAATTATGAATAGAAACTTCTATTAATTAACTTCTATTCATTAATAACTTTTGTATCGGATCCATGTTGAATTGATAATATTTTGGATAGACTAGGATGAATAAAATATGAAAATTAACTTGTGGAATGTTGTGGCTCACATTGTGTTTCTGCTGGACAGCACTGCTATGGGGATTCTCCCTTTGATGCTGAAGTTGAGCAGGGAGTTGAAGGGGATGATGGGATGTTTCCTAACATTTTGCTCTCCTGGGAGCAGGACTGGGGGCTGACTCCCCAAGGGCCTTGAGGATGCCTCTACTGGTTGCTGACAGGTCTCTTGGTCTCTGTCTAGCCTATCTCAGTCCTGCCTATTGGATGTTTTGTCCCAAGAGGGAGTGTCCTAGAAGTCTGATCCCTGCTCTTCCTGCCATTTATACCATGTGGTGCCTTTCAGAACAAGTATCTTTCCAGTGCTCCATGCCAGGAAGACCGTACATGAGTTTGTCTCCCCTGAGCTATACCAGCAGCACTAGTCAGTGAGAACTCTGCTTTTAAATTCAAATTTAATTTAATTTTCAACTCCGGTGGATTAGACAGCAACTCTGAATACTAAAAAACAGAAAAATATTGGGTTTCATTTCTGCCTCCTGAATTTGCCTTTTGTTTCAGGAAGAGTAGTGGGGGTCTCCAGGAGGGTGTCCTGTGCAGGCTGTGGCAGGCAGGGACTTGCAAGCCAGCACGCTAGTGTGTCAGCAGCTTCTGGCGTTTAGCACTTAGTCCACCTGACATGTTATCTGTCATCTTCATTAGATTCTGAAAGCTTCCCACTAGCCTGTGATGTGGAGTGGATTTACTTGGAGCCTGCTGTCTTAATCTAAGGGTCACATGTGGCCCTCAGGGGTAGGGAGAATGACCTCCAGCAGGCGGTCACTTGCATTTTTCTTGTAAGAAATTTCCAGAGGGCAGAGGCATGGGACTGTTAGAAACCTCAGATATACATTGTGCTTTATTCTGAAACCCTTAATGCAAATTTTTCTTTTTCTCCCAGAAACTGTTTTCTTGGACATGGTGTGGCTCTTACTTATTGCAAAGAGAAATGTTTGCATTTGTAAGCCTTTTTCTCTTTACAAAACTTACCCAATTGTCCTAATTCACTTACTCCTGAAGGTTGTTGGCCTACATCACTATTTTCATGTGCCTCTGGGAAGCAGATGTGACCACTTGTCCAGTGTCCTGTAGCTAAAGAGGGACACAGCTGGATCTTAGATTCAGGGAAACTCCCATTCCAGCCAGGTGACTTCTTCACCCTTATGGTAGTTCACATTTAATGAAACCTAAGCTCACAATCCTGGTTGGCCAGGCCTGGGGGAACAGAAAATGTTGAAGTCAGGCAGTGAGAGAAATCTGGTTCCCTTCTTGGAAGGATTGGAATCTGCTCTGGCAGAGACAAGCTGACTGTCGGTGGGGGCCAGGCCTCAGGCTGGCTTCTGTGTCCACATGTTCCTCAGCAGGAGCTTGTGGAGGATCCCTGGTCCTGATTTGGGGGTCTGATGCACCACCTCCCCTGTTTAAAGTCAGTGAGTCAAATTTCTGCAACCTGAAAACATAAACTTGGACTCCCCAGCCTGATTAGCGTTTCCCGAGCCACAGGCCCTGCATGCTGCTCTGCTTGCTCATGTTTCTCCTTCTGTATCACCCTTTGATGCACAATGACCTTGATGTTGATGTCACAGCATGGGATAGAGACACTTGAAACTTGCCAGGCTCCCCTTTCCCAAGTCCCCAGGGCTGGCCCTGATGGTTTCTGCAGTGGTACAGTGTCACACACCTCTGTCTACCATCGTCCACGCTGTCCTGCCAGTGAGGGAGGAAGCCCTGAAAACAGGAAGGACTAACTTGAACTTTGCTAAACTCTTGCATTTCCTTGGCCACATGGCATTATTTGCCCTGCAGAACCTGCAGGATTCAGATGAACCTCAACTTTTTCTATATGCAGGAATGTTACAGGATGTGGGAACTCCGTGGGATGTTGGTTTGTGGGAGTTTGCAACTTGATCTAGTGAATCTCAAAGCACAGATTCACCAGCTCCTTGAGAGGGGCCCTAGGGAGTGATGCTGACTTCCATGGGTATCTTTGCAGTGACGAGGAGCTGGCCTCATTGCCGAGCAGCCAAGAGTTCACCCTGCCTGGTCCTGTCCCACTCGGGTCTGTCACAAACAACCCGGAGAGATGTGCTCAGATGTGTTCTGACAATTCCTTCCTAGCTTGGACTATCTCCTTGCTGTACATTCTTCGTGTGCTCTTGGGTCCAAAATACCGTAAGACCAGACATTCTAAAATAAAAAAGATCCTGTTTTTTATTGTTGAATTTGTGTGTCTTATTAAAATCAATTGTTTTGCAGTTATTCCCAAGACAAGGTCTCCCTTTTATTTTTCCCCCTGTATATGAGAGCAGGGATAGTAAGGCAGGTGATGAAAGAATTTTTTTTATAAATACATAGCAATGCTTTTCACAACTGACTTAGAATACATTAAAATGCATGTGTTTTGATCTTCTTTTTCTGGATTACAATATGAAGGATCAGCTATTGCAACACAGTGAAGTAATTCATTGCTGATGCATTTCAGAGAGCCAGGCTTCTAGAAGAGCTCAGAATGACACAGATCAGGTCAGACCAGAGACATAGCTTGCACGTTACTAGACTTAGACCAAAGAGCAGGTGGCATATAGGAATAATGATGGTAATAGTGATTATCATAATAAAGGCAGCTACCAACTATTCGGACAATTATAGGGTGACAGGCTCCTTGCTCAACTCTTCCCATGGAGTCTCTTAGTTCTCTGTGGTTCACTGGACTGATCTTATTACTGTCGTCCTCATTTTTAAGATGAACTGAGATGGGCTTAATGACAAGAGGCCCAGGCATCTAGATGGCTCCTGTCCTTGTAACCACCACTTTGCTCCAAGTGCTCAATACATACAACCACTCTGACATGGAAACTGCGCTCCAGCATCCCCTGCCTCTGCCTGTGCCTCTGCCCTCCGGTGAAGGTGAGAAGTTGAGTTGGCTATTCCTGGAATTACCCATATGCTTATTTTTGGCTTCAGTTATTTCGCTAGTTGAGGCAAAGTTTCTGGGAGTTTTGACACTGAGTACCATGATAATTGCCTCAATAGATCAGTCTCACTTTATATGCTTAGACACAACCTTTAATGAAATTTGAAAACACAACTCTACTGAGGGGAAATGATATTGACTTCAATTTCTAACTTTCTTTCCCAAAGTACTTGATGGTGTAGGCTTTGAGTTATAGGCTTAATTGCCCAACAAATAAAATGCTCCAACTTCTCTGTTTGTGGATCTTCCAAGTCAGCCTTGGTTTTGGGCAGATTGCCTGACCCTGCTTCTTGTCTTGGAAATGAGGGCTTTAAATGAGGTGGTCTCTCAGATGCCACCATCTGCCCCTGAACTTCCGTTCCAGCAGCCTCCATGCTCACCTGGATTGCCGGCTTTAGGAACCAGGACAGAAGCGAGCCCTTCTTTGTTTACCTTCTCAAGGAATAGCACTGATTACTGAGCAAATTGTTCTGAATAAGTCTGAAAGACGCCTGCAATTTCAATGAATAATGTGCATGTAAATTACTGGCCAGAAAATATCCAATGTAGATAAATATCTAAGAGCTTCATGATACCTCTTAAATGTTTCTAATCTTCTTGTGATCACCAAAGATAATTTTAAGGGGTTTTTGAAGTATGCTGCTTGCAGGTGCCTTGATACATCCATTGTGTCCTCTGGTGGGTGTGTGAGGCTGGAGGTGCTCTTGTCCCCGGGTCTGGGGGCAGTGGGCTCAGTGATGCTCTGAAAAGCCCAGCCAGTTACTCTGGACTGTGTAGCTGTTCCCACACGCCAGCTGCAGATCCTTTGAGGGTGGGTCAGACCCTAGAAGAATGGGGACTGATGGGACACTGGAGGAGGCTGAGCGTATAGCGCACATTAGCACAGTCCTGCAGTCACTCGAAAGCCCTGCATGATCTCAGAAAGCTGTGGCTGGGCTGGGGCTCAGTTGGTGGGGGAGCAGGAGGGCCACGGGATAGCAGTGCAGAGAATGAGCTATCACTTTGGCTGGAACTCACCTCTCTGGCAGGGAGGTGCTTGGCAGCCAGGTAGGGTTATCCCCTCTCCAGATGAAATGTCTCCATCTCTTTTTTAAATTATAAACTGAACACTTTTGGCCATTCCTGGGGGGAAAAGTCTTTGAGATTTGTTTTTCATGATCACTTTTGTTCAAGGCTTTGGGTGTGAAAAGACCAGATGGAGTGAACTCAATAACAGTCCCATGATGTCAATTGTATTACACCAGAGGATAACATAATCTGAGTTTGCCAACATTGAGAGAAAAGATAATCTGGAATTACTATGTGACAGCTTAGACTTGTTTCTTTAACTGTTTTCATAAGAGGTGTGGGGCAGGCCCAGAAACAGAGAAGCAGGTACAGAACATGTCCTGGCTGTGATGGAGACAGAGCCCTGGTACAGAGTTCCAGTCCTGCCCGGGGTTGCTAAGAAGGCTGAGAAACAGCAGTCTCTTTCTGCCCTCTGCCCTGCTGGGATGGAGCTGGTGGATGCAAAAGCTTTCCAGCCTCAGGATTCTTTAATGTGCTGGGAAGTTATGGAACCCAAAATTTTTGCCCCCATAAAAATCAGCAAGTCTCTCAAATTAATTCAGTGGAGGAGCTCACTAAGTGACTTGGTATTTAACTTTTCTGTAGTTTAAAAGGGGGAAAAGTAGCTGTGGGCCCAGAACAAGAAAAAGAAAAAGGGGAAAGGTTAATTTGAGTTCTTAGTTGACTCTGAACACTTGATATTTTTGAAACACTGTTTAATTTCCTTTACTGGAAAGAAAGGAACATAATCCACAGAGGGGAGATTTTCCCCTCCTTCTTTTGTCCTGCCTCAGTACGTAGGATTTTGTGGTGTGTCGTAAATAATGGTGTCATCCCGATTCTGAAGGAAGTTCCCCTGAAAAGGACATGAGAACTAAAAATGAGGCAGAACAAAACAAAATGGAGAAAACGAAACTACCCACAGATAAGAATCATCATACAATTTACTAAGATACATCATTTTGGTGTTTTCTTGAGTGGGACAGCTTATTTAGAAAAGCCAGGAGGTGTGCTCGAGGTTGGCAAGAATGAGATGCCCCGAGTCTCCATGTATCTGCTCCCAGAACTCCGTGGCAAGGGAGGGTGCAGCTTTCTGTGGGAGTCAGGAACCCTCAGGCCCGTTACACCAGGACCGTTCCCCTGAACACCCCAAGGCAGAGGCTGGTGAGAGCATCCAGCTGGCAAGACACCAAGGAATGGGTTTTCAGTGAGGCGAGACTCATCTGAAGAGGCAGGATTTAAACACCTGTAGAATTTTAGATTCTGTTCTCAATACAAAAAATATAAACATTTATTGGGAGTGACCGTGCTCCATTTTTATATATGTTGCCTCCCTCCCTTTCTAATCTTCTTCCTTCAGAAAGTTTCTGTAGAAATGGACAGACCTTCTCCTGCCTTCATGCAGCTCATTGCCTGATGGCTAAGGTGGGTGCCAGTCAACACGGACACCCACAAAGATGCAAAATGGAGGGGCCCAGCTTGATCTGCCTTGGCTCAGGTCTGGAGGGTAGGCAGCAGGGATGGGTCCAGCAGGGTCAGTGGTGTTACAGGAAATGGCGATGGCCGAGAAAGGTAGGGAAGGCAGAGAGATGGACACACTGACAGAGGCAGAAACAGTGGGATGAAGACAGTGAGAGACGGGCAGAGGCAGCCAGTTTAAGGTCGAGGTTTGTTTCTCAGCTTAAATCTCCCTGTGGTGCTGCCGAGGTGCAGTACACATCCTCGTTTACAAGCCCAGGGGTGAGGAGGGGCTCCAAGGGCAGGCGATCTCCCAAAGTCACACAGTTGCTGTGGTCGTGCATTATCTTGTGGGTCCACTGGGCTGTAAGCGCCACAAAGCCAGGTACCAGGAATGTTCCTGCTGTGCTCACCCTGAATTGTCCCGGACTCCAAGTCCAGTGCTCAGGTCTGCTACTTGGCCTCCATGGTGCCTTCTGAAGGATGGAGAAGGCATCACATAGGCACTTGGATTGTGTCCACGGGAATCCAATCTGACTGTGAACCAACTTGAGGTCCAAACAACTGTGTACTTTGGCCAAATATTTATTTTTCTGAAATAGAGACCAGGGAAATTTTCTTGATAAGAAGTCAGCTACAAAGACTTTTTTTCTTTTTAAAATTTGAGACCTGCCTTTCACCCCTGAGGAAGTCTGCTCTCTGCATACAAGTCCAGACCTTCCTTATGAGGCTCGAGTGCTTTCCAGGTCTTTGTGGAAGAGATTCCATTTTCCTGTGGTTAATTCGAGGAGGTTACACATTTCTCCTGTCATGGATCATTTGCTTTGTGGGAGATGGTTGGCCTGAGCCAAGGTCCTTATTATTTTTTGAACAAATTTTCTTTTATTCACTTGTTTACATAGAATTGAAGACGCAGACCAGCTCGAGAAACATGGCTGATTTTATATGCTTTGTCCTGGCCGCCCATTTCCTCCCCCACTTCACCTAGCTGTGAGCCGCAGCTTCCCTCCAGAGCTAGCGCTGCTCTTGACGAGACAGTTCAGAAGCCATAGTTGGAGCAGTGTCTTAGCTGCCCCCAAGACGTACATTGCATTCTTGGAGAATTTACCCTTCGTGTAATGTTTATTGAATGTTTACCTCTCCAGCTTCAAATATTGAAACTTGGACAGACTGAAAAAAAGGTCACCAAACATTTTAAATTTATCTTTACTAAATGAGAAGAGAATAGGGGGAAAAGGCCTTTCCTGATAGACCGGGCATGTGCATGTTCAGTGTCTTGGGTGATATGTCTATAAATACATACTTGTTTGACCTAGTTTACAGAGGTTGAGAATCTAGATTCCAGATCTGAGTGGATCTCAGAAACTGGGACTGCTTTCTAAAATCAAAGAGACTTTCTTCTCTGGCTCTTTCTTTCCGCCCGGAGGCAGCTCCAGCCTTCTAGTGTCCCAGGGCTTCTAGGGGGCCTCACTGTAGGCAAAGTGGGTGCCTCCGGGTGGTCTTATTCAAACCTGGCCCATGTGTTGCCTTGGTCCCAACATAGGTCTTCTGCCACCAATTCAGGCCTGGCTGGGACTTCAGATACCAGGCCAAAGTCCTGTGGTTGGCTGAAGTCCTGTTTGCAGAGACAGAAAAGGCAAGAAGGAGACCCTAGGAAGTGGTAGTGGTTATGGCTTGGGCTTATTGGGTACCGGAAGTTGGTAGCCCCACTGAAGCATTTCGCATAGTTAAACCTGCTTAATCTCACAGTTCTCTGTGCGGTAGATGCTATGCTTTTCTCAACATTGTAAGGGAGCAAACAGGCCTAGAAGTTTAAAGCAGTGAGCACAAGGACACACAGCCAGGAAGGAGTAGACACAACCCAAATGGGCACATTGGTGAGTGTGTGTGAGTGTGTGTGTGTGTTGTTTATATCCCTCTGGGTTTGGGCTCCTCGTCTTTGCGCCCCATCATGTTTACATGCCCATTGTCATGCGCACTGTGACTACAAGGCACTTTGACAGTGTCATTCCAGGGTCATATTCTTCCTTTTGCTTTTGGATCTGGTGCTTTCTGGCCTGTGCCTGTTTATAAAGGTGTGCATCCATCCTGGGAAATTCTGTGGTCTGCTCAGATTTTTCTTCATCCTGACAGAGAAAGCAGAGGACAGTGTCCTTCCTGCACTTACTCCCAGGTGCATCATTTGAGTTAAGTGGGAATTGGATCATCATCATCATCATTTTACAGCAGTTGAACATCATAGTGTAGCTGGTGGGAGGATGTAAGGAATTGCAAAATAACTTGAGAAATGAGGGGTTAAAATGAGTCTTATGTGTAACTTCTCATTTGTACTTTTCACACAGCCCACCAGCTCAGTCATCCCTGCCTCAGGAAGTCCTGTAGCCTCCCCTCTATCCCTGTTCTACAAGATCTGATGAGAGAGGGAAGGAGTGCATGCTTTTCGACAGATGGGGAAATTGAGGCCCAGAGTCTTCAGCCCAGTCCATTTCTGTTTGCAACACATTTATTGTTCGGTATTTATTATTACATCTTTGTTGTCTTTGCAGTTACAGAAGGGGTACTTGATTGGAGTAAGCAAAACTGGAAGCCAGGTGGAACTGTATGTGGAAGACAAAGCCCTCCAAAGTATATCCTACAGTTGGCTCCCGGAAAATGATGTGGGATGTGAATGTACAATGTTCCTATTTTCAAGGGGAGAGGGGCATTTGAGACTTGAGCTTGGGTTTAAATTCAGCTCTGCCTCCTGCCTGCAATGTGACTTAGGGCAAGTGACTAACCTACTCAGAGCCTCAGTTTTCCTGTATGTATAATGGGATGATCACACTCACCTTTAGTGTTGCCAGCAGTCAGGAGTAGATGAAATGCAGTTGGGTCCCAGCTTGGGAAGAGAACAGGTGCTCAATTCAGGCTACTTTCTTCCGTCTTGTCTTATAATAGTGCCTCTCCAATTTTCCTCCTCCAAAGGCAGAACACAGACGTTTTCCCTGAGGTTCTACAGCCAGCAGGGCAAGCTGCAACTTGGTACAGATTTTGTATCATTTAGTAATGTAGCTGGGTATAACTTAATTTTAAAGTGATGTTAATTGGTGTTTCAGTCTTTCAAACATGAAAGCTTCAGCTTGTGTTGCAGTCTCCAGCAGTACCCTGGTACACCTTTGCACATCCCAGGGGAAGTTGCTGGCATACTTCCACATACTCCTGGGGGACTGGCACATCCTCATAGAAACCTGGGGCCTTGGCACACCTCTGCACACAGCTGGGGGGCTGGTGCATCCCCATGTCCGCTGGGAAGGCTTGGGGCTGACATCGCTGCAAACCCTTGGCGTGCTGGCACACCTTTGCATACCCCTGGGGTCTCCACGCCCACACGTGGGGTGGTGCTTGGACCATCTGCTTGCCCTTGTCATGATGGTAAGGGCTGGTTTCCCTGGGGGTGCATGGTGGATGATAACTCCTGCTTCATCTATTCTAAAGCCTCCAAGGACAGTTGATCAGGTTGCCCACTCTTTTATCACAAAGAAATAGCTTCCAATGGAGTGTTTTTAGCTGGTTCTTCTCCTTCAAGGGTTAAACAGATTCTTATTTTGCTTATCTTTGAAAACAAAACAATGTTTACAACTAACTATTCAGATAGCAAGGCCATCTGGTGGGGAACGCGCAGCTGCTCCCCTTTCGATTGTGCCACCTCTAATGTATTCATTCTAGGGCACCGTTGTACATCTGCAAAATCATTATTCACAGTTGGTTTTGGATGTGTGATTTCTGTGTCTACGGGAGACCTTTCGTCTCCACCAGTCCTGAAAGACATCTGGCCTGCCATCTCTGCTGCTCACAGCCTTTGCGATGTCCCTGAAGTCAGGTCGAGGTGGACAGGAGGAGTTTGGGACCAGAGCCACCTTTGGGCCTAATATGTAGTCTGTGTGCCATTTCTTTTCATTCACTTTCTGTTTGCATCAGGGAAAAATTGTTGGAAGGCGACCAGATTGGACCACACATCTTTGTGTTCTTGTTGCACAAGAGCAAAAATGACCCCTGGTCTGAAACTGTGTAGTATTTTTTTCCAGGTTGTTAAGGTCTGATGTTGCAGACTTGGAACCCTCAGAAGCAGGCAAAAAAGAATGATAAGGGATTTTCAAATGCCGTAGGTTCCTGAGATCACTGGGTCCATGTGCGAATGCTGAGCCTTCCACGTCTATTTTGAGAAGAGGATGAGGGTCTCAGTGGTGAAGGGGGTTTGCCTATGGTCACGTGGCTAGTTAAGGAAGTTATGGCATAGCTGGTGATTAGTTCAGGCCCTTGGACCCCCAGCATACCCCAGGCCCAGTCTCTCCTGCCTGTGCAAGTTGTACAGGGGAAGAGGGTGTTCGGCGTTACATTCTCAAGCCACAGTTTCCCCATCCGTAAAGTGGAGATAATGCTTGTATTTTCCTCTTAGACTACCATGGCATTTAAACAGGATGGTCCATACAAACCCCAGCCTGGGGTCTGGACACAAGGAAGCCCCTAGTTGCTGTTAGCTGGTTTCCCTCTCCTTATAAGCAGCAAGCACCCAGTTCTGTAGTTTGCTGGAGACTCGTTATGTTTTGAGTTTCTTTCTTCCCTAGTTACTTTAGAAACTATTCACTGAGTGCCCACCCTGGGCAAGGCCCTGTGCCTTGGTTGAGGCTACAGCTCAGCCCTCTTCCTGGCCTGGGAGGCAGGTGGCCTGAGGGCGGGGTGATGGCTGACGTGTTACTCTGAGTTGGCTGGTGACAGCTTTGTTTCTGTGGCACAGGAGAAAGATCACAGGCTTTGCAGCCAAACTGACCTGCCATGGGATTGGGCTCCATCACTAGTGAACAGTGTGACTCTGGGCATGTTTTTAACCCGGCCGTGGCTCAGTTTCCCACCTGGAACTTGGAACTCCCCATGCTGACCTCAGAGAATTGCCGTTTCCAAGGGTCCTAGCATGGTACTCTGTGAGTGGCTGGCTCTGGACTAGTGTGCATTTCCTTCTTCCTTTACTCTCTCTGGGGTCATTGAGTCCACACATTCCCTTAAAATGCTTCCTGGTTCTGTGGCTATGTTCACTTAGTCACCCAGAGCCATTTTAAGAAGGAGGGTTTCTTAGCAAACCATGAAGCTTGTCCCAAGTGGATTTCACCTTAGCAGAAAACCACAGTCTATAGAAAGAGAAGCTTGAGTTGAAAATCTAAATACCTACACAGATTTGAATTACTACTGGAAATAATAAAATAAGTGCTCTGAAATAGTTTTCCCCCCATTAGCTTCAGAAAAAGAAAATTATTGGTTGTGTCACAAAGACCTTTAGAGCCTTTTGTGCATACCAAAATCACTGGATGACAACTACAGTGTGAACATATTTGCAGTCTCTTGTCCATTCTGTCCCTTTGTAGAGAAAACCTCAGTATTTTGGGCTTTTCAGAGACAGAAGCAACTGGCTGCAACACAAGGAACTGGACCCCACTGCCATGTTGGGGAAGATTGAGAGACCCCTGAATCCTCCTGCCCAGCCTGCCAGGGATTGTGGTTCTGTATGTCGCTGCTGTTGTTAAGATGTTGGGTCCCCACTGAGCAGAGCTGGATCTTCTGCAGATTCTCCAGTGTGGGGCTGGCTGTGAAGCTTTGTCCTTGGAATGGGTGGTACAACTCTGAGGGAGGCCACTTTCCTGGAGCCCCAGGAACCTGTGCTCTGGAGTTAGCTGGGAGTCAGCTCCCGGAACCCGGGCTCTTTGTTCCTGGTATCCATAGCCCCAGCAAATGCAGGTCCTGCCCAGTGTGGGTGATTGATCAACTTGTGCTAAAGGCCGTGGGCTGCTTGCTCCTCAGGAGGAAACTCGTGTACCTTTTGAGTTGATTGTCCAACTTCTTCGGCAGTCAATAAAGCAAGTGCTATGCCAGCTTTTCAAAACCATGGGTGGCTAGCTGAGCATCCTGGGAAGGCAAAACAGGTGATGACAGGGTGGAGGGCTGAGGTTATTAAGCAGAAATTAACTTCAGATCACATCTGCGAGTGTTAGGGCTGAAAGAGGTAGCCTCAAATACACAACTTGCCTATTGGAAACAGGCCTGGAGAGAAGTTACTGGGTAGGCTAGTGATCAAGTCAGGACTGGGACATCCCTGGGAGAAGGGGCCTGTCTTGGCGGGAAGGTGACACCTTTGAGGCTCTGAAGTTTCAAGTGCATACTGTCAAGGAAGCCCCCTCATCATGCCTGGGCATCTGGGGCCTCCCTGCAGGACCTCCAGTCACACAGAGCCCGAGCTCATCTCCTTGATGTGCTGGAACAAAAAAAAGGGTTGGGGGCAACCAACCCTTCTCCAAGGCCTGCCTTCTGTTTGAGGGCCATTCTGTTCCTCTCTGTGGTGGTCTCAGCTGCAGCTGAGCTGACCCTGTCTCTTCCTTCTTCTAGCCCCCAGCCCTGGCATGGCCCCTCTTTGCTTTCTGTTGCTCCTTCTCCCTGCCCCCATGCTTGGCTCCAGGCCAGCCTCTGCTCCGGATTCCTCGTCTCTATCCTGGTGTGTGCCTGTTGCCTTCCCTCTGGGAAGCCTGGAGGAGATACGCCTGAGTGATGAATAGAGTCAGAATTGAGACAGTTTAAGACTCAATGCCCCAGGCGGACAAGGCGCTCTGCAGAGAGTGAATGAGGCAGCCCCGTTTCTTCCTCTTCCCTCCTGGCAAGCCTCCCTCCCTTCCCTGGCCTGCGCTTCTGAGACAGTGAAGCTGTTCTTTAGCAAGAGATTCCTGAAGGAACTGGGAGGGGAAGGAATGCTGCCCAGGCGAGCTGCTGGACCATCTGAGGCCAGGCCGGGGTGATGAGCAGAAGTCAGGATGGGCTTCTCAGTTGAGGTATGGGGTCGGGCGGGGTTGCTGGGTGCTAAGACTGTTGGGTCTTTCGTCCGCCCTGCTCTTCTACAAGGAGTTGGGAAATTTAAGAGTATGCGGGGACTCAGTTTCCTCCTTGTAGAGAGCAAGACTAGGTAACCAGGTGTGTGCAGGCTTGCACTGCCAGGTGGATGGCTCTCTTGAGCCTGCCAGGTTTGACCTGGGCTCTGACTGTACCCACTATTTCCTCAGATCTTTGGGGATGGACCCATTTCTAGAAAATTGGCCTTCTCTGTTTAGCAATGAAACAAGTTCTACCTTGGATGGCCATTCTGTAGGGCTGAGCTTTTCCAGAGTTGTCCATGCAGCTGTACTGGGCTGCCCAGAGCTACTGGCCTTGCTGAGGCCCCCTCTCCAATAATAATGCAAAGAGTGTGTTTCATTTATAGAGTCTCGCTGTGAGGTATGCAGAGCTCACCATTTCATGTGTATTGCCTCTTCACATTCATGCTGGGAGATCATGATAGTTTCATTGCTATTTTATAGATGAAGAAACCAAGTCATAGGATGGTTAAATTCGTGGCCTGAGGTCATAAAACCCATACACAGTTGAAGTAGATTGAAAGGCAGGCCTGCTCAACTCCAAAGCCTAACATAATGCTTTAGATCGACTGATTGGAAACCATTTTTGTGATCCGCCACCACCTTTCTACCAAGCTGAGACCAGTGGGCATCCTGGGCAGCGCTTCCTGGATAAGATGCAAGGGAGGAGATGGCTGCAGATTGTAGAGAGTTGATCTCCATGAAAATGCATGTTTCTTAGAGGTCCAGTTTGTGGAATTTCAGAATGCTAGTTTAGAATATACATTCGGTGCTATAAGACATGTAAGGAAGTTGTTATTAACAAAAATAACATTGATGACAAACTTACTATAGAGTTCAGAATGCCTGAAAAATAATTTTGAAAATCAACCTCTGGTTCATATGGCACATATCTCGGCTAGCCAGGAAGATGTTGCTGATCATGGTTAGAGAATCCTTGCTGTAGACAAAGCATGGATAAGGTGTCCCAGGCACCAGGAAAGACAAAGTTGGGCATAGAAATCCAATTAAAGAGAGGAAGTAAGGGAGAAATTACAGCAACTCTGAAGAGAGGCCAGGAGGAAGACCTCCTCGTGGGGAGGTGCGAGAGTGGGCTCAGTTGTCCAGATAACCGAAACAAAACAGCTGTGGTTGTCATAAACACACATGTGCAAGAAGATAATCTGCTGTTTGACGTTTGGGGCAGTTGTGTCCTGATTTGGGATCAGCTCTTATCTGGGTTTCCAGCATCATTTTAGCATATCAGCTTCTGGTGTTAGCAGAGAAATTCTTTATGGAAAAAAACACCGATTCAATGGATTCAGTGCATCTTTGGGTGAATTGCTTTGGCCTGAAGTGCCCCTAATTTGCTTTACTGTTACAAACACACTTTTTGGATCTCATAAGCCTACAGTTATTCTAGTTTCACTTTAACACCTATTGTTTATAACCTGTAACAGAATGTATCAGTTAGTTGTATCCAGTGATGAGCTCTCCCTGAACAACCTCAGTGATTTTGAACAGCAGCTCTTTATTCTTTCCTCTACATCCCTAGGGATTGGCCAGGGTCAGTCAGCTGGGTGCTGGCTGCTGCAGGTAGAGAGCTTAGTCAGGTGGCTCTACTACATGCATCTCTCATCCTTCTTTCAGCCCCACCATGTTCTTCTCTGGCAAAAACAAAGATGCCAGAGGACAGGTAGACATATGGCGTGCCTTAATGCCTGAGCTTATGACTGGCACATGGTCATTTTTGCTTCATTCTGTTGGCTGAAGTGAGTCAACCAATTTAAGCCAAAGGTTGAAGAAATAGTGTACTCCTTTAGTTGAAGGAACAACAAACTCATTCATGAGACAAAGAGCGTGAATACAGGGAAGAATAATAAACCGGGCCCAGTAATGCAAACTATCATAAGCAATAATAAACTATCAAATACTGTATGCCAGAACTATGCATATGTAACAATAGCCAACATTTATTGAGCACTTACTATGACCAAAAATTCTTTTAAGTGCTTTACTCAAATTAGTTCATTTAATGGTCACAGCAGTGCTATGATATCCTTGCTCCCAATTTATATCCAAAGAAAGGGGGTGGGGAAGACAGTTTTAATGTCCTGTGCAGGGTCCAGTCTAGGCAAGTTGGCTCCAATAGTCAGACTCTTAACTCCAGTGCTGTGCACAATATCTTGCTCATAAGGATGCCATCTGAGAACACAGAGGGCCAGAGAGCTTAAGAGACTCATGTGAGATCACTAGGTACATGAGTTCGAAATCCTGACCCCCATGACCACTACATATGTCCTTTCCACTATGCTAGAGGCCCTTCTCAATTAGAAGTAGAGCTTAATTCTGTATATTGGCTGTGATGTGGTTAAAAGTGTGAAACTGCAGGTATAAGACTAAAACTGCTAACTTTTTGTTTGTATAGAACTCCTCAGTCTTGTTAGCTTTTTCTCGTTCTCATTGACAACCTTATATCTTTGAGCTAGATGTAAAAAAAAAAAATCCTTCCGTTACTTGTTGATTAATATCCTTTGAAAAAAATGTATTTCCATATACATAGCCCAGAGAAAGATGTCAGCATTTAGACATACTAATCAGAAGAAGGCTTTGTGTTTTAATAAAGGTTAACTAAGACCCATCACATTTTTTCCCTTAAAACATAAAAGTAAAATAATGTAATTAGCTATTTTTCCCTGACTCTCCCCAGAGGGCAGATGTAAATGTTCTTCCCAAATGAAGCTATTTATTTAAATCCATCCAGATTTCTTTTGAAGTTTAATACATCTTTCTTCTGCTATATCAGCTTATAGCTACAATAATTTAATAAGTTTTTCCTAGGGTGAAATTGGATGCCCTTTATCGATCTTACACCAAGGGGGCATTCAATTACCTAATCTAAAATGGTATTTCTGGATCTCTCAATTACAATTTTGTTATAAACGGCCTGCTAATGATGCCTGAGGTGCAAAGGTTAATAGGGGGCATCCAAGCAAAGGCTGGGTAATTGAATGCTTTCTATTTGGGGACCGTTATCTGATCTTTCACAGTGGCACCAAGTTCCCAGTTACAGCCTGCACCCACAGGGCACAGAAAGGAGCCCAGGCTGAGGAGCAATCTAACTGAAATATATACCTCCGTGCTTTGGTTTAATCCATGCATGGGAATGCCAAGAAGCTGGTCTAATCTGAGTCGACTGGCACCAAATGTGGTCACTGCAGACAGGTGAAGTACACCGCAGCATGCATTACTTAGTTTTGAAGGAAGAACAATCTGAGTGTTGGGTTTCTGAATGGCTGTTTCTGGGATAATTTGTGGTATATGGAAAGGGCCAATTAAGGAACATAATAGCAATCCATTTTCTTCCAGTACAGTCACATTAATTGGATTATTCTCCACTGAGTTGTGTCATTTAATAGCTACACATATTGTCAAGGCCCTTTTGAAAGAATATGTAGCACACCTCTCTTTATGTACTTGAGCAAATCCCACCCCTGACTCTGGCCTTCAAGTCTAGTCCCTTCTTGCCCGTCTGGTTTCTGCCCACCACCAGCCCAATCCTCCAAAGGTTTACCCCCGTAGTACTCAGGAGCTTTGCCTCCTCCAGCTTCTTTCCATGATGCCTTACATCCCCTGGTCTCTGTGGGACTGGCTTCCTTTCTGTCCCTGAGGCTTCAGCTCAGATGTCTCCCTGAAGTTAATTCCTCTCTGGTCACCTGTGCATCATACTCTTTCCTCTAAGATAGCACTTCTCACCCTAAGGGTGACTGTGCCACCCAGGGGACATTTGACCATGTCTGGAGATATTTTTGGTTGTCACATCTTAGGGCAGGAAGGATACTAGAAACTAGTAAGTGAAGGTCAGGGATGCTGCTAAACACCCTGTGATGCATGGAGTGGCCCCCACAGCAAAGAATTATCCAGCTCAAGTACTACACATGCAGCACTGAATATCCCCATTTTGATGGTTCGTTTTCTGCCTTTTCGTTTTTTTCATAGCCTTTATCAGCCCCTGAGATTATTTTACTCACTTGTAACTTCTTTATGTCCTGCTGTTCTCAAGTCCTCAACTCCTGGTGAAACAAGAGCCCAGGTAGGAAGGAAGCCACCTCTCTCACCCACCTCTGCACTACTCCATCCATAAAGGAGAGAGTTTTTCTGGAAGCCCCAAAGCTCTAGGCCCTTCGTTTTCAAGGGCGCCAGCAATATATTCCTCTGGTCATAAGATTGTTATTTTTAATCAGTTTTATTGAGGTGTATTTTACATGCTACACAGTAACTATATGTTTTGGTTAAACTTGTAAGTGTAAGGTATTTTAATATTTTTTTCAAAGAGGCCTCCCAGGGGTGTGTTTCTAATCCCTACAAAATTCTCCGTCTGATGCCAACTGGTGGTGGGCCGGTGACCTACTGTTCAGTTCAGTTCTGACAGGAACTTCTTGGAATTTAAGAGCTCAATCCCACAAGAATTCCTCAGCTTCAGGTGTCACTCTTGAGTACTGGCTCCCTGGGGAGTCCACACTTCGGTCCAAATTGGCCCCAAAGGCAGGAGGTTTCAACAGCTTCCTGTGTAGTTTGGAAATTTGCTAGATGCCTCACTGGGCTCAGGAAGTGCTTTCCTCAGGATCAGCAGGTTCTCATGGGAGTTCAGGAGTAGCCAATAGGAGAGATGCCCAGGGCAGGGGCCAGGGAGAGGGGCACACAGAACTTCTTGCCCTTGCTCTGCATGCCACATCTCCATGGGTCCACCAACCCCGAAGTTCTCTGAGGATCCCTATTGTTTAATGGTTTTTGTGGAGTTCTCATTACAAAGGCATGACTGATCAATCATATCACTGATCACTGGTGATTATAACTTCATCTCTATCCTCTTTTTCTCCTACTGGAAGTTGGGGAGCCAAGCTGAAAATTCCAGGCTTCTAACCAAGGTTTTGTCTTCCTGTTGTTCAGCTCCTATCCTGAATCTTCCTAGTGGGGGACCAAGAATCACCTCATTAGCATAAACTCAGGGGTGCTTGAAAAGGGTTTGTTTGGAGGGACAACACATGTTCCTATCACTCGGGAAACTCCAAGAATTTAGAAGCTCTGTGCCAGGAAGTGAGGATGAATGTGTGTGTGTGTGTGTGTGTGTGTGTGTGTACGTGTGTACACACCTCTATCTTGTATTGGCTTTAGGTTCCCATACCTAGATGTGCCTAGCACACAGTCAGCCTTCAGAATGTTTCTGATGAAAGAGTAAATGACTAAAATATAGGAGAAGAGCAAATACTATATCTGAGTGTTTTCCTAAGGCTTGTAAGGCACCTCAAGTTGTCTCCCTGTTATTTATGTTTAAAAAGTGAGCCTTAGAGCAGCCAGTGTGGCCAGAGGTGCAGCTGTCCAGCAGAAAAAAATGTGTGGTCAGCATCTGTCTCAGTCTATCCCCCCGCCCCCCAAATTTAGAGATTATCTGCTCTCCCCACTACAGGTTATTTACTTTGTTTGAAAGAGGACACTTTTGCTCTTGGTTAGGAATGTTTTGCCTATTCTGTTGTGTCCAGATTGTGTACATTCTTGTCCTGTGGCTTCAAAGTCCATTTTGTTTATTTGTTTGTTTTTAGAAAGAATCTAATTAGACCTTCCACAGAAGAAAGACGGTGCAAACTCCCTCCCGAGGAGCTTCGGATGGGAGTCTCTTTTTAAACTAGACTTGGCCTTGTCTTCTGTGTGAGAAAAGGTTTTCTTGGCTGTAGTGATGGAGTTTCTAAGTAAGGGATCTTGCCCTTTTGTTTCTTTGGTTTGGAAAAATTGTTTGTACCCAGCAATGGGTCAGGGGTGATTGAGCAAGTTGGAACCAGAGGTTTCAGCCTTGAAGTTCCTGATGTGCCTCTCCAGCTGCCCCAGGGGATGCAAGAGGGCACACTGGAGTCTGAGATGTTTGGCCTGGTCTCCTGGAGCAGCTTGTCCTGCTCTCTCCTCCTCTGTGCTCCTACAGATGCCTCTGCCTGACACTCAACTCAGTCCTTCCTGATCAGCACTTTTTAGACTGGTTCCTTGAGACCTTAGGGAGAAATTCATTGGCCAATTATGTTTCACCAATTCTGTGTATTATATCCCTCCAGCGTGGACCCACAGGGCTTGCTGGCATATTAAAATCCCTGCTGTAAAGAATTCTGTGTAATTTTGTCCATCCCACCTTTTCTGCAAGTAATTTAAGCAAAGATACTTGCTGATGGGATGCTGAACATTTTGAATGGAAGAAGTTTTCAGAAATACTGCTTGGGTATTTCTTGACCAGATAATTCAAGAAAACATAAGTCTTTTTGGTCCAAGGAAAATGAAAGTTTCTCCTGGAGAATCCTGGTTGTTCAATCCGCCAGTCAATCCCCGGAGGCTCCATTGAAGGGTTACTTGTTGCCACCTCTCTAGGGACAATAAAGATTGTTGTGTGCGTAAAGTTGGAGGTGAGTCTGCCATCTTTAGGTGATTTCAGTCCCTAGAGAAAAAATAATGTGGTAGAGGATCTGTCACTTTTTATTGTACTTCAAATGATCTTGGCATTCATTGACAATTAAAAATCATGATATAGTTGATGATGCTATTATTATCAGTTATCTGGCTCTTATGAGATGCTAAATATGTGTCAGGCATTATGCAAACTCTTTACACATATATTAACTCATTTAGTACTTTTTTACAAATTTATAATGGAGATAGTTATTATTATTCTAATTTTACCAGTGAGGAAACCAAGGCTCAGAGAGGTTAGATGGCTTGCTTAGGGTCAGAATGCTGGTAGGTGGGGGTCTACCAGGGCTGGAAAACAAGAAGGTTTCTTTATGCTCATCCAATACTCTTTTTATGACATCTACAAAGAAGTGTCATTTGGGAAACAATACATTTTACAACCACAGGATTGTGTTAATGGATTTTTAAAAATCATGTCTTCCCCAGGATGATGAAAGTGAAAAATTATTTCAGGGTCTGAAGTGTGCACTGCTCAGGGGAATATTGTACACTGGATTTAATTGCTTAATAACTTAAAGTCAAATGGTTTTTTTATATGATACACTGTACTGAAGAAGAGAATCATTTCATTGTTTCTAAATTTTCATTAACTTTTGCTTCCAAAATTGATGGTAAAGGCTAGCTCTAGCTAAGAGATTACTGATGCTATTAGGAAGGGTGAAAAAACCTATTTTCTCTGCTTGTTCTCATACTAACCATCTCTTTAAAATTATTCTTTATATTTTTTATTGACTTAAAACCCCCGGTGTTTCCATTCATCCCTCAAATTCATAGCTGTGACTGCCCAAATCTGAGAATGAATGCAAAGTCCTGGGTAGGACTCCGAGATGCCATAACTTGATGTATGAAGGCAGAGGTATTAGAGAATACGGGGCATTGTGCACAATATGAGGTGTTGGACGTGGTGCCAGTGTTTGGGACCACATTTGGTGGCAGAGATTGAACCTCAAAGCCAAGCACAAGGACCTGGAGCCTTCCTTTTATCCTATATGATTTTCTTGACTTGTGACCATGCTGGCTTGACTCAAAGTGAGAAATGGGAAAGAGAAGTGAACATCTATTTTTCCCTGAAAGATGATCCCTGGGTTCTGGCTGTTACTACATCATATAATAAGTCTTATTTTATTTGTGTTTAGGTAATCTGACATTTTTAAGAGTTTGTTCCCTATGAAGAGGAAACATCCCAAAGGAACACAGAATGTAAAAGTAGAAATCTTCCAGGTGTCTCCATGGGTAGTGCGCTTGGCCATCTGTCCATGAGAAGACCATGATATCTTCAAATTTCTGGTGTGTCTCCATGTTCTCCAGTGATACTGTTCCTCCTTTTTTTTGTGCAATGGGAAAAACCTGAAGGACAGGCAGAATTACTCCTGTACTCGTGACAGCCTCCATGTTTCAGTGGCTCTTGTGGAACATGACAATTAGAGATCACTTCCCTGTGTTGTCTTTCAGACCTGAGCTAAAGGATGTGCTTCTTCATTCTCTAGTGTGCTGGTGGCTGCTCATTTTTATATTTGTTTCTGCTACTTGTGCCTTCTGACCATCTTATGTAATAACAAAACGTCCTTAAAATTTCCCAGCACAGTTGCACGTGTCCAGACTCCTTGGAGGACTTGCCCATGGCTCACTAAGCCAGCAGTCCAAGGGCACTACCATGAGGCACTGCATTAATTGCTGCATACACTTGATACCTGACAACGCACACAAACAGAAGGTTGGCTGCCGAGGAGGCCTTCAGCACAGTCAACAGGTGTGCCCCACGTGCAGAGGAGAAAATAAAATTCTGTTCCGTGTAGACAGTAAGCAGATGAACTTGCTTGCTGTTCTTGAAGTGAGGACTGAAGGCAATGAGAACTGGGGTGGGTTTTTGCGCTTTAAAAAGGGCAAGAGATGTAGCCTCATTTTTGGACTGATAATAATGACCTTGGTGATGGCTTCTTACATCCTTTCTGGGGCCCACCAGGAACTTCTCATCTCATCTCCTTTCCATTATGGCAGCTTCCCTAACAACCCTAGCTTGATGGATGGTGAAAACCCCAGTGATATGAAAGAGCATCATTACCAACCCTCTGTAAACAATATTTCATACATGAAGGACTATCCAAGCATTAAACTAATTATCAACAGCATCACTGCCAGGATTGAGTTCACGACCAGGAAGCTCCCAGTCTTACAAGATCTCAAGAGGCAGGAGTTGCATGTGAGTAGCATTGTGTTGATCTTCATTGGCTTAAAAAATTAGATACATCCTTTGCTATCACCATTTTTGGGAACATAGAAAGAGAATGATTGAAAAATTTCTCAGCTGTAACAAGGATAATCTGACAGTCTTGCGGATCAGTGCACACTGTTTATACTATGGAACACCAAGAAGGGAATTTGCTGTTTTGAATGGCCCAGCTAGAAATATTTAAGAACCACCCTTCCTCATAATTGCATTCTAGGACTTTTTGCTTGAAATGGAGTCACGGTGGTTAAAGTTGCTTTTGCAGGCCACCATCACTTAGAAATTTAAAGTTGGGTGTAATTTGCTGTTTTTTAAAAATTTTGTCCTATTCTGTATTTTTGTTTCTAAAGGTGATTTAAATATACAACTGGTAAAACAAATTTGCACCTGTTTAATTAGATTGCTGTGTGTGTGTGTGTGTGGTGTATAGGAAAGATAAATCATGGTAGAATGAATATTGCTTAAACTTTTTATCTTCACTCTTCAAAATTTTTTAAAATTAATTTTGAGAGAAACAAAGAATACACAGCCATTGGTCGTCTACCAAGTTTAGCTTTATCTTTGAACCACTGTGAAATATAGTTCAACTTTGAATGTTGTAATCCAGATTAGGACACTATTGCATTGTGATTAGAATGTGTTTTCACTGTTTTTTTCCCCCTCTGGCATGTTTCCCTCTTTTTTCTTCATTTCAGATGTTTTCAGTCATCCCCAATAAGTTCCTTCCCAACAGTAAGAGCCCCTGTTGGTATGAGGAGTTCTCTGGGAGAAACACCACGGATCCCTACCTCACCAACTCCTATGTGCTCTACTCCAAGCGTTTCCGCTCTACCTTCGACACCCTGCGCAAGGCCTTCTGGGGCCACCTGTCGCATGTGCACGGGAAGCACTTCCGCCTGCGCTGCCTGCCACACTTCTACATCATTGGGCAGCCCAAGTGTGGGACCACTGACCTCTATGACCGTCTCCGGCTCCACCCAGAAGTGAAATTCTCTGCCATCAAGGAGCCACACTGGTGGACCCGGAAGCGGTTTGGTGAGTTCCTTGTCTCCTCTCTTTTGTTCCCTTTCTTTACTCCTTCAGCACACTTTAGATCTGGGTTTGGGACCAGGGTGAGGCTCCCTTAGGAAAAAGGACAGGGGAGATGTGAAGACATACTGAGACACAGATATCTGACATTTCACCTGCCACTAGAAAGTTGCATTCGTCTGTTTTGTGTTGCTCTACCAAAATACTAGAGGCTGGGTAGTTTGAAAGGAAAGAGATTTGTTTGGCTCACCATTCTGGCAGCTGAAGGGCCCAAACTGTGGTGCTACATTCTGGAGAGAGTCCCTTGGCGACATGTCAGCACTGCAAAGAAAAGAAAAAGGCCACATGCCGAAGAAGCTAAGCTCTGGGTGACCTCACTTTGTAATAACCCACTCTGGCAGGAACTCATTTACCTCAAGAGACTAGCAGTAATTCCTTTCCAGGCAGTACACCTGTGACCTGATCACCTTCCACTAAGCCCCGCCTCTTAAAGGTCCCATCACCTGTCAACATCACCACACTGGAGACCAACCTTATAGCAAATGAACCTTTGGGAAACACACCATTTCCAAACCATTTCGAAAGCATAGCAACAGATTACAGGGAAAGAGCCATCAAGGTCTGGAAGCCAGTTTCTAACTGCCCAGTGAACCTTGATTGAGTGTTAGCTGTATGCAGAGCAGGGACAGGTACAGAATGGACAGCTCTTGTCCTGAAGAGCCTCGGCACATGACTCTGGTGGTGAGCAATACATGTTGGAGTTTTGGTCAGTAAGAAGCAGCCCACTCGACTGGCGTGGCTGGTGCCCAGGTCTGTGTTATTTTATTGGAGTCCCCATGACTAGTGGAGACACAGATGCTCTGGGTCTCAGTTTCAGTGACCTGCCCTGTTTGCATCACATGTTTTGGTACGAAACCCAAAAGGAGGACATCGGAGATCCTGCTTTCCACGCCCTTTTGCCACATGGTTGACCCTGGATACTGCCCATCCTTCTTTGTAGGGTGGTTTCTGCTGCAGCTCAACCCTAAGCACCCTGTGTCCCTCTGGTCACTGTTTCCTCTCCATAACCTTTCCTTTCTGCCAGGAGACGTTTGGTCACTGGAGCTATGGGATGATACATGGTCTGTTGTCTGCCAAGGTCTGGGAGGGCCTTTGGTCTGGGTGAGGGTGTTTTTTGCATAAAGGACACAGGTTGCCTAGAAGAGAATCTTAAAAGTTTTCCTTAAACCAACTGTGAATATACTTTCTGACGACAAATGTTTGGTTTTATACTTTTGACATTCAGCATGGAGTGAACAAAAGTAGAGTGTTTCCTTATTGGTTTAGCCGTGGTCACCATGGTAGCCAAGATTTCATGTCCATACACATTGGCCAGACATGTCTAAATACACTTTCCCACTGTAGGGGGCTCTCCCCTCCATTGCTCCCTGTTTTCCCTAATGAAAAAGTTTCCCACTGGCAGGAGAGAGAGAAAAACAGGGTGTGCCTTGGAAGCTGGTATTCAGTGTCACCTTGAACTTCCTGTTATTTTGACCATCTGGGGCAGGGGATTTAGCTCAGTGGTTCCGCTGCCTGCCCTGCAAACGTAAGGACCCAAGTTCGATCCCCGGTACCAAAAAAAAGAAGAAGTGTATTTTGACCATCTGTGTTGTCTTTCTACTATATAGTAACTTTGGTAGCTCTGGTTTGTCAGTGTGTTTTCAAAATGTTTACAAGTGAAATTTATCCATTTTTAAGGCAAAGGGCAAATTTAGCCTGTATGTGGCCAATGCCAGAGTCTGTGTTCACCCAGTTCCTCTTACTTTTCACACAAGTAAATGGTAGGTTGACCAAGGAGGTCTGGAGATAGAATACCAGGCAGATGCTGGTTGGGGGTCCCATGAAGAAAGGTCCCATGAAGTGGATTGAATGCTGTTCCTCTGACTGGAGGCCCTTTCTCATCTTTTCTTGTTTGATAACATGGTGTGCATCCTGTATTCCACTGCTGTCTGGCCACTTTACTGGTATATATTGTGACCAGCCCCAAACTTTAACCCTCCACGTAAACATGTTTCTAGCTCTTGAATAGGTGTGCCATCCTTTAAGCAGCCACTGCCCGCTAGCGTTGGTCTCCTCCACTCCTTGAAGTGTGCATGTGTTGAAAGAAGACAGCCGGTGAGCAGAGGCCCTGTCGCTATCCCACATGCCTCCTCCTGAAGCTTAACTGGCCTGAGCCTTTTGCTGCTATAGCTGGGCCCCTTGGGACTTTCCCTCCCTCTCTGGTCACTCCAGGAAGCTACCAACCTAGCAGTGGCAACTTTGTCTTCAAACTTCTGCTTCTTGCTTTCCGTAGGAATCGTCCGCCTGAGAGATGGGCTTCGAGACCGCTATCCTGTGGAAGATTACCTGGATCTCTTTGACTTGGCTGCACACCAAATCCATCAAGGACTGCAGGCCAGCTCTGCAAAGGAGCAGGGCAAGATGAATCAAATCATTATTGGTATGGTTTCCCTCAGGAGGGTCAACCAGCTCATACTGTGGGTTGTCCAGCTCTGCCTCACCTCAGAAGCATTTTCAGATGACTGCAGAGGATCACTGAGCCTCCACTTCCCTACCTGGCCACCACTCTGTCACCACTCTCACTCCTATTAAAATGCTCACATTACTTGTACTGTTACTATGGAACAGAAATGTTTGGTCAACTTTCTGATTACATGTAGACTCAAGAACAGCTGAAGTGGCTTTTAAAATAAGTTGCCATATCTTTATTTTTATTTAAACTAGGCAGACTTGACTTCCTTTCATAATCTGTTGATCTAAGCTTGGATGGAAGGTCCTAAATACAACTGATGAGTTGTTGATTTCATACTCAGGCTGTTGTAACCCCAGCCACTGTGACCAGGTCTACTCCTGAAGTATGCAGGGCTCCACATGGCACCTGGGACTCATTGCTGTTTAAAAGGCCTCACCCTCATCAGCCTAATATTTTTGGGCATTCTAAATGAGGCTGTTCGATTAATCATTTATTTTAAAAATTCACAAAAATGTTTTATTATGATATGTATTCATTCTTTTTACAGTTATATTTATTGTATATATTTAGCTGTACAAATGATGTTTTGACGTACATAGTGAAATGATTACTGTAGCAAAGCAAGTTAACATACTTATCTCTTCACGTAGGTTCCCATTCATCCCCTCCCCCCTTCAATGAGAAGAGCACCTGAAATCTGCTTTTTCAAAACATTATTAGCTGTGGTCATCATGCTGTGCATTAGAGCTCCAGTCTTGTTCATCCAATATAACTCTTTTTAGGGAAGTCAGCTTGGGACAAGGCATTTATCCACTGCTGCTTTCTGAAAGAGAGAAATTTAATCGTTCATTTTGCTTAAATTGGCTACCTGAGCCAGCGATCTATTTTTTATTTTCCTAGATCTATTATATTTTGATTCTTTAAATTAAATGAATCTCTAATTGAGCAGGGTGAATTGTAATCAACCACTTGAACAAGGATGTTTTCTTGGGACTCTCGTGGCTAAGGAGAGGCATATGTGCCTAAATCTGGACTGGTTTCTTTTTTTTTTTTCAACTCAAAAGTCAAGTCATTGGGAGGCAGTGAGATTTTACCCCATAACCTCAGTATGAAGTGTGTATGAGTTTTCCTATTTTGGGGATCCAAATACCCCACATAATAAACTTAATTAATATTTTGTTGTGACTGCCATACCATATGTTTCTGGGAATATGTCAGATTTTATGAAAGAGCTAAAAATACTCATCTTAGGACCAGGAAACAGAGACTTAGATAATGAATGGAAAAAAAGAGAGCTTTCATTTGGTTTTCTGATTTTAGTTACTGCTAGATTTTGAAAAGAAGAAGAAGAAATAAAAATACCACAGTGGTATTTACTTCAAGCAGGGTTTGGTGTGTGCAATGGTAGCTTTACCGTGTGATAGATGAGGCGGAGAGGCAGATGAAAAGCTGACTTCTGGTCTTGCCTGTGTCATAGCCAGCTCTGGGCCATGTGACAAGTCAGGCTTTCATCCTGAACTTGGTCAGCAGGCCTGTAAGATGGAAGTGTTAGGCCAGATCAGTTCCAGTCTTCTCCCAGCCCTGGAATATGATTTAGTTTTGCGCCTGCTCTTCCTTCCGATATCTTTGGCAAAGGCAGCAAGTTCTCATTGACTGGGGCCTGTGGATCAAAGTGGGCCTTCTTTCAGCAGTCTAGCAGTGAGAGACATGCAGGAACCTCAGGATTCAAGAGGCCAGGCTCCAAGGGGCTGGGACTTTGGGCATGTTGAAAAGTCCCTACATCTTCGCACATGGCACTGTGCCCTGTCCCTTCTTGGCAACTTCACATGGTAGCCGGTAGTTCTTGAATTGTTTGTCATCACCTTAGATTTTAAGGTCCAACAGGGGAGCATCTATGTCTGTCTAGTTTCTCTCCTCTGTCCCCAGTGCCAAGCACAGTGCAGGGCACAGATTAGATATCCCTTGAATGCTTCCTGGACAGATGAATGATGGAGATGAATAGATGGACAGACGGCCCTTGGTAAATGGACACATGCTTCTGTGGTTCTAGAACCAGTTTCTTTTTAAGATCTGACAGAATTTGTGCTAATTCAGTTTTAGATACTTCACTTGTCTTTTGTATTCCCTTTTCATTCTGAGTAGAATTTTCAAAGGATCTCTGATTGACTTGTCTTTTCTGTATCCTAGGGTATTATGTCTTTTAAAATATAAGAAAGAAAGGCTAGAACAGAAATTTTCATCTGATATGATTACACATCCAGCAGAAGAAATGGGGCCTTGCTAGCTTCTTGAATGATTATAATGTTCTTATCACTAACCAAAGAGACTTAATCTTTTAGTTCAGATTTTCCCTGAAAAAATGCCCTGGAGATTAATGTATAGTCCTATGCATGGTGTCCAGAAATTGTATCACTGATTGATTGATTTGCCATTCTTTCTAAATCTGTGAAGATAGTCCTAAAAAAAAAAAAATCAGTGAGTTGGCTCAATTTTAGAGACTCTGTGTGATTACAGTGCCTGTGTCTCAGCCTCACCTCTGTCCTCCATGGTATGTTTAACATTCTCATCCTTTGGCCATATGAACTGTGATAAAATGGGCCTGGGATCTGTTCTCACAGCCAGTACTGAGTGAAGACAGTGGACACATGGTCATGTAGCAGACAGACCTTGATGCTGAGGCCCCTGTGCTTCTGGCAAATCATCCTTTTCACTAGGATCTAGAATGCACCCCATGACTGTTCCTGTTCAAGGAAAGATGGATGCAAATTGCATTTGGTTTCCTAGTGAGGGTTCATTCCCCTAAACTACTCCTTTCTTCCTGATGCTTTTTGAAGGAAACTAGCACATTCTCAGTGGGCCCTTAAATATTGTGAAATTAAGGGGCTTTAAAGGGTTGTATTTTTGTTCACCCTGAAGACAGGATCTAGAGAGGAGGCATTCAGTGTTTCATGGATTCCTGGGTTTTCAGACAGAGGTTTGGGGTAGCAGCAGGGGTCACTGCAGCAGGGATAGGCAGCAGTTCTTGCTCTGGAGTCCTATCTGCCAGGGATGGTTGATGAGCTTGCCTGCCATAAATATTTAAGAGGAAGACATGGGAGCCAGACTTGGCCTCCAACACACAGTGGGAAGCTGCACCCTGTAGCTCAACAGCTGCTCATTTGCAGGAACTTCTATTTCCAGGGGAGGCCAGTGCTTCCACCATGTGGGATAACAATGCATGGACTTTCTTCTATGACAACAGCACAGACGGCGAGCCGCCATTCCTGACCCAGGACTTCATCCACGCCTTTCAGCCAGATGCCAAGCTGATCGTCATGCTCAGGGACCCTGTGGAGAGGTGAGCGATTTTTATTTTTGTGTTTGGGGTGAAAAGAAAAGGCACTTTGGAAAGCAGTGTTTCCTTCCCATCACAAACAAGAATTTGCCTCTATTTTTAAAAGAAATAAACAGGCTTAACTTCCAATGTCACTGTTATTGCTAATGTAAATATTATTCTGGGGGCAATCTCCCTTCCCTTTAAACAAATTGAAGACTGTTTCCTTAGCAATTCTGACCCTGGTCTGTGGGCCATGGCCTCTGGGAACTTTGACCTGGGGATGTGGAATGGTTTCTGGTGTTCTCAGGGCTTGGGGACACCCTTAAAATCGGAGATGTGGGACTTTTCCTATTGTCTAACTCCCAGAATTCCAAGTTTCCTGACTTGGTTGATGCCTGTTTTCCTTGTCAGTCGGGAATGTGCTCTCTCCAGCTTTCGTTGAGACCAAAAGGAAGAAATAAGCTAGACAATGCTGCTTTGCCTTTAAGATCTGGGGTTTCCCTGCCTGGATGAGGTGAAGCTAGTGTGATCCTGAACAGATAGGTGGGAGGTAGCCTGACCAGCTTGGGGCATTGCAGAAGCCACTGGCAATGCCTGTGTGAATCACAGAAGGCTGCTGGGCCTGTGATATTATTTAGTCCAGTGCCTCTAAAATACTACCATATCAGACATAAGTGGGCCTCCAGTCTGTCCAGCATCCTCTGAGACAGGATTTCCCACCCAAGATGGCCAGTGTAGGTCAGGACAGCTCAATTTTTCCTATTTTGAGTGCAAGCCCATCTTTGGGAAATATCCACAAGTTAGTCCCATTTCTTCTTTGTAGAGCCATTCAGTCCAAGTCTAATCCTTTCAAACTGGGAAAGCCTGTCAGATATTTAAGCACAGATATTTGTCTTATTTTCCTCCAGATTAACCATGTTTTGTTATTGGTTGAATTATGCCTCCTCCTCCAAAAGATATGCTAAAATCCTAATTCATATATGTGACTATGACCTTATTTGGATATTGGGTCTATGCAAGTACTATCCTACCTTAAGACACAAGGCACTATCCTCCCTTAAGAGTGTGCCATGTGAACAGATTGGAGTGATGTGACCACAAGCCAAGGGATGCCAAGGATTGCTGGCAACCAGGAGGAGCTACGAGATAGGCATGGAGTAGATTTTTCCCCCAGAAGCCTCAGAAGGTGCCAAGTGTGCCAAATTAGGATTTCAGGCTTCTGGCTACCTGAACAATGAAAGAATAATACATCCTTGTTGTTACATGCCCACGATGTGTGGCAGTTTGTTACAGTAGCATTAGGACACTCACCTGACTCTTTCCTCCAATATAGCACACCTTTCTGGCTCCAATTATAACAGTAGTTAGTTTGTTGTGGAGATGTTAGAATACATTGGAAAACTATAAAGGAACACTGTTTTCAAAAACACCTATAATCTCCCATCCAGGTAACTACTATTTATATTCTGGTGTATTTTCTTCCAGACTTCTTTTTTATGCAGATAAGTATAGTGTGGGTGAACACAGTCGGTGAATATACGGTCTTGTTTATTGCTTCTGTTGTTTAGAATTGTTGCTGTAAGGGACTCACTTGAAAGTCCACACTTGTGTTGACCTCTGCATCTTTCTGTGGAGGTCTCAGAATGGGTCCACCTCCTCTGAGTGTGACAGGTCAGAAAAGAGCTGGACTGTCCCTCCCTGAGCACATGGTAGCCCTCCTGGGGCCACGGCATTGGGCAGCTGCTGTGTGTGGTTCCTTTGGCTGTCTGCGTCTCCTAGCCTTAGGATCCCTGGAGATTGAACAGCCATGTCCTGCCTGTTAGTTCCTACCCTTTGGAGGCCAGAATTCAGCCCATGCCTCCTAGAGTGGGCTGGGCTCCCTGGGCCTGGAACAGCTGACCTAAGCCATTAGTGCTCTGTGTAGACATGGTTGCATAACCATGGCCTGGAGAGGGAACAGGCCAGCGAGGAAACCAACCCTCGACACCCACTGAGGTATTTTCACTTTCACAGCTGCGGCCCGCCCCCTCCCCACCAGCACCCGTCCAAGTTCACAAGATGGAACATTGCCTCAAGTGTGTGCTTTCTGCTCACCTCATGTTTTCCTGTCACTTCTTGGTTTCCAGTTCTGAGGAAGGTCAACCTGTGCCCAACTTCAGGGGCCAGAGGAGTGAAAGCAGCCGGCTTTGGTAGCTCTCTGGGCAGTGAGAATCAGTCTGGCTGGACTTGCTTCTGTGTGTAGAGCCCTTTTAGCCTTGGGGGGAATGGAGCTCACAGTTGTTTGAGGAGACTGGCAGGGCCATGGATAGCTGGAGGAGGGTGCCCTGAACTGGAGGAGCCAATGTCAGGGTGGGTTTTCAAAGATGAATAAGAGTGTGCCACATAAGCAAGGAAGAAGGTGGGCCACGAGGAAGGAGCATCTTGAGCAGAGGGACAATGGGTAAAGAGGCAAAGACTGTGTTTGTCTTTCTACTGGAGCATGGAGCTAGGCTCCCTGTGTCCTTTGATTCTTGGAGTCTGGGTCTGCCTCTGAGGACACAAACACTCTGGCGGTAAGCCTTTGAGTAGGGAGGACATTCATGCTGGTCAGGTTCAGGTGCTTGGCCAGGAGCAGAGCTCTCCCACCTCGCTTCTTTTACCCAGCCACATGCATCTGTCATCTTTTGGGAGGCTCCTGTCCTTACCTGGTTCCTCCCAAGAGCTGCTGTGTTTTCCTTCTTTTTTTCAAAAGAATAAATAAGATGAAGATTTCTTTCCTCTCTGGTCTTCAGGTTAACAGAAATAGTTCATCAGTTCAAACATTTATTGAGCCCCTGTCACATGCTGAGTACTGTGTGGGATGCTGAGTATTTGACTGGTGAGTGACCAAGGTGGCCCACTGCCTGCCCTCTGGGAGATGAGAAGTGGGCTTTGGCTTTGTCTTGACAAGTATGACAGTGCTAAGGAGCAGAGAGCAGGATGCAGGGCATCAGTGGGCATCAGGACATTCAGCCACTTTCTGTGGCTGTTGTATCAGTTACCTACTGCTGAGTAATAAGTTACTCTAAAAGGTAGCAGCTTAAAACAACACCAATATATCTCATAGTTTCTGGGGATCAGCAACCTGGGTGCCTCCTTGCTGGGTTCCTTACCTCAAGGTCACTCTCAAGGCCACAGTCAAGGTGTCATCTGGGGCTGGGATCTCTACATTCCTCACCTGGTGCTCAGGAAACTGGTGCCTGGCCTCACCACCCAGAGAAGAGTAACTTCTAGCTTGATGGTAGCTCCAGCAGCAGCAGGAGTACATTTATGTGCATATTTTCTCTATGAGTTACTGACAGCAGCAGCTGTTTTATCACTTCCTAAACATTTATAAAAATATGTAACAATAGAAATTTCTCCTTTTTCAACCCGTGACTCATGGCCTATCTGAAGTGGCTGGCTCCTTCTCCATCCTAGCCAGAAAAGATGATAAATATTTTGTGTTTAGGTCACCCTTAAAAAAACAAACAATCTGAGCCCAAGTCCCCATTAGTCTAACTGGCTCCTGGGCCTTCAGCCCACTTCAGTTATCCTATGACTTTGCACTTCTGCAAGTGGGAGTTTCCTTGGGCTGTTCAGTGCCAGCTGGAGGTTGAAATATTATTTCTAGTTTTATATTCACATTTAGCTTTTATTTCTATAATTGATCAAAGGTAGAGGGTTTGAGAATGTTAGAATTGGAAGCCAAGCCAAATCACTTTTAAATTTCCAGGGAAAGATGTAAACAGTTTTTTTCCACTGCAGAAAAACAGAGAAATAATGGAAAGAAATGGGTGGAATGGTTCATATGGCAAAAAGGCCAGCCAAGAATTCATGTTCCACGCTTTTCTCTTTAAGAGATTGTAACAATTTAGAAATAAAGCACTGCATTCCTATGCTAAATCGGCTCACTTAATTAAAAAGAAGCCACCAATTAGGAGCAGAATTTCTCTTCATTTAATCCCACTCTTAAATGGTAAAGACTGTTCTTCTCAGAGGCATCTCACATTAGCCTCCTGCCTGTCTTCATTTGTGACCTGGCTGATAGTTTGCTTCTTAACTGAAAGGCAGTTGTAGCCTTGTTCAATGTGAAAGAAAAATGGCTGGAAGGTGCTGTCTCTCTGACATCAGTGTATTCCTCTTCCATTCAAGGGATGTTTGGAGAGGGGTCATGCACCATCTGTGAAGGGTTTTACAGTTTCTACATTTTGCTTTTATTCTGCATGTAGTCTTAGTGCCATGCCCAGAAATAACCACTGCAGGAACTGTTGGTTTTCACATTTCATGATGATGGCTCTATAGGCTCTATGGAGATCTGAGCTTAGTTAAAAAGTAGAACTTGATTTTGACCCAAATCCCTTGAGCCTTTGAGCCTAGGAAGGGGTTTACTTTATCTACTTACATAAACTGATTTTTTAAACACCCTCTTGGACTGGTTAAATAATTAACTTACTCATGATGATTAGGAAGGGAAGGAGGCTTTTAATGAAATGCATCCATTTGTATGCAGTTGCTCATGGGGACACAGGGTAATGATGAGGCTGAACATTTGGACAGGAATCCAGGTCTCATTGATTTTCCTCTCTGCGCAGCGTGTGTGGTGGGCATGTGGGTGAGGAGTAGCTTCTGCTGCTGAGTGCATGTGGGGAGGTGTGCCAGGGCTGTGATGACAGAGAAAACTGCAGTGCCCAGTCAGGCTGCATTAGAGCCCCAGCTCGGTCGCTAGCTGGCTCTGTGACCTGGGGAAGTAACTTAACCTCCGTGTCTCACCTCCTTTTCAGTAAAGTGGGGGAGAGTCCTCCCTTAAGACTGTGAGAATGAAATGACTTCATATATGTAGCAATGTGTTGAAATTGTGGAGAATAAATATTATATACTTGTAGTTATTATTATAGTTAGATATCAATAGTAGCTAATAATAATAATAACCAAGCTGATCACTCACTATATATTTATCTAGCGCTTTTAATGTTTTGAGGCATTGTGTACAGAGGAGAGCAAAATCCATCCCATCTGCCCTCATGGAGCCTGTGTCTAGCGGAGGGTTAGGGATGGGCCTCAGTGAGGCCTGTGGCTTCAGTGGAGCTAAGTCACCTACCTAGTTAGTGGGTGGCCAGGCTGGGATTTGCTCCAGTGTGGATCTGACTGAAGCCAAGCATTTTACCCATATGTTGGGTTCATTCCCTGGGTACATACTCTGTGACCACCATTTATGTGCAGGGGGCTTCTGGGGAACACTTTTGGGAAAATCCTTGCGAGGGGTGTTGGGAGTGGAACAGACAGAGGGAAGTGTGGGGCTTTGATGTAGTTGGACTGAAGTTCACCCCTCAGGAGCTCTGGAGCTGGGATGCTTTTCAGAGTTGTCCCTGGGTGAAGCTTCTCTCATTGGGTGTGGACTCCTGGGAGCCTTTCCCTGGGTGAGGCAGGCCTTTTCAGCTTTGGGTAGCTCCTGAGTCAACTGGACTATGAGGCCTTGGCAGGATAATGTTCCAGTTCTGCACAGTTCTGGGAGCAATACGGATCCTGTAGAGGCACAGGCAGGTGAAGAGAGCCATGTTGTTTCTCTACCTAGCCTCTGATGCCCGAGCCTGACTTGCCTGGTCTGCTTAGCTCCCATCTGAGGGAATGGGAACCATCCCTAGGTTAGGAAGCAACACGGTGGACATGCCTGAATGTCCAGGCCTTGGGGTTGCCACAGACCTCTGGCTTGAGATGAAGTTCTCTTGCGGCACAGCCTGTGCTGAAAACCCTCCTCCCACAGCTCTGCCTTCCCAGGTCTAGAAGTGCAGAGTGAAGGCTGCTGATGTGTTCCTGTCGACAGAGAGCCTGACCTTGGTCCTTTCTCCATAGCCGATTTGCACAAGGGCTGAAAAGCAGGCTGTTCCCCACTACTGAGGGATTCATTACTAATGCAAACTTTCTCCAAGGGAAGCTGCAAGAGAACTTCCCTGTGGGTAGGAGATGGTGGGGAAGATGGCCACTGGGACAAGGGCCACAATTGACTCTCAGACTCCCCCGTCCCTCCTTCAGCTCTCTTTCTCCTTGGCTCTAAGGCTGGACGATTAAGAAAGACAGAGTGGTCTGGAGGAAGCTGTACCAGTCTTTATTTAAACTGCCGGTTGATTTCCTGGTGAATTCAGGCACTTTGCCTCCTGTTTGGGAGTTGTTGGCATACCTTCCCATGGGCCCTAGAGGTGGCTGAGGTGTCTTTAATAGGGCGGAACGGTCCAGCACTAGCGGCAGGGGGTTGGCTTTAGCCCACAGAGCTGGGCAGGAGAGCCTGTAGCAGCCAGGCCACAAGGACATCTGGGACCTTTGTGAGGGGTTCTCTGATGACCATTCAGGAGTGACCACCGGGTGAGGGACTGCGTCTTCCTCTTGGTGGGAGAAAAACCATCAAGCTGAAAACTCCCATGTGTTCAACACTGTTTCTTTTTGGGGATGTGTTTGCGAAGCCATTGGCAGTCTGTGCATTCCCAGAGGGACTGTTTGGGAAGGGCGGCTCCATGCAGGGTGTGGAGGCACATCCTGGTGAAAAGAGCCATGTTGTTTCTCTACCTGCAGAGGTGCAGAGCTGAAAGAGAGGTGATCCTTCAGGTCAGGATCTGGGGAATTGAGGGTGGACAACCAGGAGGGTTAAAAAGACTTGTACCCAAGGTTCTGTGGCCACTCAGTGAGGCCGGCTATGTCGAGGGAAAGCCCCTTGCCCAGGACCTAGGCCTAGCTTGGAAACCAAGGTTAACCTCAGTGCACCTTAGTTTTCTCCCTGTAAAGATTTCTGCCATCAGACACACTGCCAGTTGTGGGAGGTGCTTTGCAAACCATACTGGGTTGGAGATGCCAGGGATGGTTGGTGCCACCCTGAGAAGATGGACTTTTATTCTATAAACACTAGCTTAGCCCCCATATCCACCCCCGTGCACTAGAAAAACAGAGATGCACTCAGAATTCAACTTGTGTTTAAGGAACCTCAGATCTCATGGGAAAAACAAGACCTTTCTCCCTCCCCTGCCCAATGGCTCCAGTGAACAGGAAGTTTTGAGTTCATTTATACATGTTTTAGGCCCAAACATGGAAGCTCTTACCAGGTAGAAAATGAGCCTTTATCAATGTCACCTGTGTGTTCGGTTTAAGCTGACCTTAGAGATTTCTTCCAAGTAGGCTCTACCCCTAATCCTGCCTCATTGTGCCTTGTAATGAGATATTCAGCTCGTGATTCAGAGGACAAAAGGGTTCCTTCCTAACTATGTGAAATAGCTCGTTTTTCCTTGTAAGAAAAAAAAAAACTATATAATCATTATTGATGACCCCGTATCGGAGGTTGGGAAATTATTGATCAGTAATTTAAATTTGGATGCTGGCAAATGGCGAATAATGAGGTCAGGTGCTCTGGGTTTCATTTTTGTTACCACTTTCATTATGACCTCCATGTAGCTGCAGAACTATGAGATGGAGGTGGGGGTGTGTTGGAGGACATGCGTGTATCCACCTGTCAAAGGCTTTTAGGTAGGAAATGTGGTCATTCGTGTGTGTGTCATTGAGAAATCGGAGGGCGGGCACTCAAGGAGCACATGGAAGAGGCCATAGCTGTGGTGCACTAGTTGGGAGGGGTCAGGGCACCCAGCCATCTACTACTCCGGCATCTGTTGCAGATCCTTTCTCAGAGTGTGGCTCTGAGAAGTCTGGTGCTTGGAGCAGTAATTGCAGGAAATGTCCCAGCTCAGGACCACTAAGAAGCTACATTATTCTGAGTTGAACCCGAGACTGAAGCTTGTACTTCTCTGTGGTTTCTGGTTGAATCTTAGTAACTTCTGATGTGGGCCTGTCTAGGGACTGGCCTATTACAACCAATAGACACTTAGGGTGGAATGGCTGTGGAACTTTGTGTATATCCTAGAAACTACTGGGTTGTTCACTGTAGAGGGGTGAATTTTATGGTGTGTGCGTTATGTCATATTATTAAAGTATTATGAACAGAAATACTACAAGAAGAGGAAGAATCAACTACAGGAGAGGCTTCACCAAACTAGTGACCTTGGAACTAGAACTTGCAGACTTCCCTCATACAGGGAAGGACAATGAAGAAGGAAATTATCACTTAGGAGCTAAAACTGCTAAAATCTAAGTAGCTGGTGCAATAGCCAGTGAACTTTATCCTACCCAAGTGATAAAAGATCACACTGTGTGTTCCTATATGATAATTACATCAACATTTATTTATTATTGCTGTCATTATCATCATCATCATCATTATTATTGCTGTCATATTATTGTATGTCCAGCATGATGTTCCATAAACACATTGCTTTTCTTCAGTGACATTCCTAGTATTCATCCCTAATGTTTGTTTGCTGCTTTGTTACCCATTGTAATTGTTTATCAGTCTCCCTGGACTTTTTAAGTAGTTCTGTAGCAAACTTGACTTGTGCTTCTAAATCACTGTGTACCAAAACCAGTAGAAACATTAAAACAAACAAAACCCACCATTGGCTGAAATAGCACTGCAGAGTAGTGAGCCACTGATTTGTTTCCCTTCCTAAACCATGGTGGGAGGGGCCACATTCTGTGATTGGGGTCCAGCAGACTGGGTTTGTTCCTAGGTTGCATGACCTTGAGCAAGCTCCTGAACCATTGTAAATGTCAGTGGCTTCCATGAGATGGGGCAGTGAATATCTCATGGGGTGGGTGTAAAGACTAAACAAGAACATGTGTGCAGTGTTCACCCAAGGGCCTGGGGCCAACTCCTCAGTAATCGCTGAGATCCATATCAGTCTGAGGCAATTGCAGGCCCTAAACCTGGAGGGTGCTTGCAAGTTGCCTGGCCACAGCCTGCTAGCTGCTCCTGCTTTGTTGTATTTATTTTTGTGCAGCGTTGGGTGGGACTCAGGGACTTATGCGTGCTAGGCAAGGATCTACTCTTGACCACCCCCCACCCCCCAGTCCCTTGCTCCTGCTTTAATAGCCATCAGTATGATGATCTGCATTCACATCCACTCCCATTGCCTGAGAGTGGTACCCTTTTAATGTCACTGAGTCAGTTCAGCAGAGGCCTTGGGTACTCAAGTGCATTTTATGGGGTGGGGCCTTGGACCTCACTGCAGGCCACTCCTTTTTGCCCATGGGAAAAGAAAAGGTCACTTGCAGAAGGATTCTTCCTCTTCCCCAAACACACACTGCCCACCCTGAGGCCCCAGGGCCGGTGCACTCCACGGGAAGGGGGCTGAGCTACCCTGAGGTGTAGGGCTCCACCAGCAGCCTTCTAAAATAACCGAAGCACAGAAGGCCTGGAATGTATTTGGGCTTATATTTGGAATTGCCCTTGGAAACAGTCCTGGCCAAATGTAACACCCATCTGTTCAGGATGGTTTGGAGTAAGAAAATGAGGTGGTGCAGCAGGAGGGGCCTGGCAGCACTGAAATTCAAGACTGGGGAACATCAGGCCCCCTAGCCCTTACTCTGCCCTGGAGCCCTTGTCCTCTTCAGCCAAGGCTGTTCCTGTCACTGGGGTTACTTCCCTGACTAGAGAATGTTTCCCTGTCATGAAACTGGTCTTTCAGTTGGTCTTTCTTCCTGAGCCTTCCACCCACTGGTCAGTTCTTCAGGACTGCTTCCTGAGTCTGCTGAGACCCTTCCAGAGGTCTCTTTCCTGCTGAGTCTACTCATCCAAGGAGATCCGCATCTGCCCATCACCATTTGGCACCCAAACCTGAAGGCAAATGTCCTTTGGGGTCCAAGCATGCTTGCTCTTCTTCATGCTTCACTTTGCTCTGCTTTCCAGTGGTCTCAGTGCTGTCTGTGTTAATACATCCTGAGGGTGCATTGGTCTCCTTGCAGTTCTGTGACGATTCAGTATGCACTCATGTCAGCTAAACCTCTTATGTATTTTTCATGTTCATCTCCTTTCCCTGTTTCATCACTGCAGTTGATTTTAAAGACTAAAATGTGGATGGGGTAGGTCTTTTTACATTACAACGTGTTACCTGTGTATGCTTGCTCCCACTTGCAGCCCTTTAAATACTTATTCTTGGTGCATTTGCTGACTATTCAGCATTTTCTTTCTTTTTACTTAAATTCTTTTATTGGTACATTTCAGGTATACAACACATTTACATTTCTTACTTGTACCTTTACATGATGCATCTTGGTTCTTATTTTTTCCCCATTCCTAGCCCTCACTTCACCCCCTCCACCCTTCCCTATTTACAAAGACTTTGTTTCCATTTTTTCCATTTCTCATCATTTTTCCTTTCCCTGCTTTCCTTTCCCCTGCCCCTCCCACTACCCCTACCCCTTTGGACCTTTTCTTCCTATTTCACATTATCAATTATTCATTCTAATCATTGGTACATTTTAGCTGTACAATATAATGACATTCATCATTGGAAATTTGCACCTTTACATAGTCTCTCTTGGTTCTTATTTTTCACCCTTGCCCAGCCCTCCCTTCAACCCCTCCATTCCTCCCTATTTACAAAGATTTTGTTGCCATTTTTCCATTTTCTCATATTAATTCCATTCCCTTCTTTCCTTTCCCCTACCCCTCCCACTTCCCCTTCCCTTTTGCCTCTTTTCTTCCTATTTCACATTATCTATTATACCTTTCAGTTCTTATTTACACTTTCCGTTTCTCACACTAGAGAAACTATTCAGTATTTATACATGTATGGCCTATTTATTTCACTTAAGTGTCCTATTTATTTCACTTAAGAGTATTGCCTCAGTGTGCATCCACTTAGCTTTAAATGTCTCTAATTTCTCATTTTTTATGGATGAGTAGTACTCCATTTTATTAAAAAAAACACATTTTCTTTATCCAGTCTCCACTTGATGGGCATTTGGGCTGCTTCCAAGTTTTAGCTATTACAAATTGTGCTGCTATGAACATGGGTGTACATATATCGCTCTGATATGATTCTTTTAATTCTTTGGGGAAGATTCCCAGCAGGGGAATAGCTGGGTCAAATGGGACCTCTAGTCCTCGTTCTTTTAGGTATCTCCATACTGATTTCCACAGTGCTTGCACCAGTCTACACTCCCACCAGCAGTGGAGCAGGGTTCCTCTTTCCCCACAGCCTCGCCAGCATTTGTTATTGGTTGATTTCATGATAGCAGCCATTCTTTCTGGGGTGAGGTGGAATCTCAGCGTTGTTTTCATTTACATCTCTCGAATGACCAGTGATGTTCTGAATGTCATTAATCCTTCCAAGTGGCTTTCATTCATCCAGGATCATTAACTGATTCCTTTTCCCAGAGAGTAGTAGTGGGGACCGCATTGCCTATTGAAGGCATTCTGATGGCACTTTATCCTCATCTGTTGGGGAGACCGAGAAGTGCTCCCCAGAAGGAAGGTCACTGTCTTGCTTTTGCCTTCCTTCTTGTTGCCTCCTGGGGAATCTGGCCATAGGACTATGTATGGTCTTGGGGCCACTGTTCCGGGGGCCTCAGAATGGGAGACCGCTGTTGACTATAACAATGCCCATCTCCCTTGGAATTTGGGTTTAGTCTTTGTATTCATTTCCTAGTGCTGTTCTAATAAGTTACCCCAAACCTGGAGGCTTAAACCAACAGAAATTGATTGTCTTACAGAAGCCTAAAAATCACGGTGTCTGCAGCATTGTCCCCCCAGTGGCTCTGGGAGACAATCAGCCCTGTGCCAGACTCAGCTTTTGGTGCCTTCCAGCAGTCCTTGGAGTTCTTGGCTTGTAGCTGCATCAGTCCAATCTCTGTCTCTGTCTTCAGATCACAACATATCACATTCTGCGCCTTCTTCTCTCCTCTCCTTCATAAGAACACTGATCATCAGATTTAGGACTCATCCTAAATCCAGATGTTCTCATCTGAAGATCCTCAACTTAACAGCACCCTCAAAGACCCTGTTTCCAATTAAGATCACATTTCACTGGCAGCCAGGATTAGAACTTGGACATATCACTTGTCGTCGGCTGTTTAATACAGACAGGAGGTGGTGGCCATATGTTAAGATGAATGAAGTCTCTGCTCAGATGTTTGTTGACAAAGCAGGATGTTAAGGACCTCTAGCATGGAGTCTAGTGGTGGGGGTCCAGATAATTCTGAAGCCCACCTGATCGATCTGTGGGCAGAGTCAACATGAAGTTGTCTAAGGGGCCATAGAAGTCTCCTGTCACCCTGTTGAAGAAGTGGGCTGGCCTTCTACCAACTGGTCAGGACTTCAGGACTGCAGAAGGGGTCTGCTTTCTGCTGAGTCTTTGCTCATCCAAGAAGATCCACATCTCCCCCCTCACCATTTGGCAACTAACACCGAAGGCTCAAGGAAGTGGGTTGTGACTCACAGAAGTGGGTTGTGTGTTCACCTCAATGCACTGCAAATGGATGGAAATTCACAGTCTCACCTGGGTGGGGTGCTTTTGCCTGATTGGAATGCTGGACATGTCCCAGTTTTCCCCCTGGGATTACTCCTTGACCTCTGAAGAATTGTGTGGAATTGTAGACTTTTTCGTGATGTTAAAATTTTTTATTTTAATGTAATAAAGTAAATATTAATAAAGAAAATATAATAAGTACTCTTCCATAAAAAATAAAATTTTATAACAATAATTAGAGACTAGCAATAGTTAATGTACTGTGTATCATGATTTTAAAAGAATGGCCGACAGCCTGTTTTAGTAGTGGTCTCCAGGGGTGTAGGTTCGCTGAATGAGGGACTGTACCCCTCCACGCACCGTCACGGTCTCCCACGGGCCTGAGGCCAGTGTGGGACACCTCGGTGGTGTGACAAGGCTGTCTGTGCATCCCCGCCTCTCTTGTCCTGTCCCCAGGCAGTGGCACTGAAAAGGGGCTTAGCATGACGAGTGGGAGTAGCAAGAAAAGATCTGGTTAGATTTCTGTGCACATCGAATGAAGTTAAGCCCTGTGAGTGAGCACATAGCAAAAAAAGAAAGAAAATGAAGTTAAAGTTTAGAGAACCAAAGAGTCACCTTCAACAAGTGGATGGCAAGCTCCGTCTAGAACAGTATCCAACCCGGCTGCTCATTGCAGCTTGTATGCTCTATACAATCCATAACACATACGATGACATTGAAAATAAAGTGGTTGCAGATCGAGGATGTGGTTGTGGAATGCTTAGCATTGGAACTGCAAAGTTAGCAGCAGGGATGTGTGTTGGATTCGACATAGATGAAGATGCACTGGAAATATTTAATAGGAATGTGGAAGAGTTTGAATTAACAAATGTTGATATGATTTAGTATGATGTGTGTTCATTATCTAACAGAATGCCCAAGTGATTTGGCACAGTGATTATGAATCCTCTCTTTGGGACCAAAAATAATAAAGCATGTTCGGAAAAAAGCTGCAGAATGGAAAATCAAGATAGATATTATTACAGAGCTTCGATATGACCTGCCAGGATTATGTAACTTTCATAAAAAGAAATCAGTGGACATTGAAGTGGACCTAATTCGTTTTTCTTTTTAAAAGCCTCCAAAGACAAAAAGCAGCCTAAAATCTAAGATGAATAAAAAAAAAAATTGGTTACTAAAAAAAAAAAAAATGGCCAAAATGTTACTCAGAGTACAAGTCATACACAATAAGACTCTCTCTTACAAAGAAGAAGCAAACAAAAGGACAAAACTTTCTTTGCAATGAACAAAAAGAAACATAGTATAAATGAAACAAATTGGCATATATCTTAAACTATTTTTGAAACAATGGAATAGATAATTTGGAGATTTGAACTTCTTCCTACTTCTTGTTTATCTTCTATTTTGCTCTTTACCATAAAGTTATTTTGCATCTAAAATCAAGGCAGGCTTCAGTACTCTTGTTTTATTTATAAGCCAAATGTCCACAAGAAATGTTATACCATAAGGGGAAAAAAATCTCAGTACAATGGGTTTTACAAAGGAATTTATGTGCTAGAAATCTAATTCCATTGAATGATTTGGATAGTTCTGTGGGTGTCCTTAGTAAGAACTCCGGGCTTGGGCTTATTAAATGTAGCCTTCATCAACAGTTTCAGAAGCATTGATTAATTTCCTCTGACATAGTTGGTTTGGGCCATGTTGTTGCTAGGACTGATAGGAAATATGTGAGCTGGGAAGAACACCCATCGGACATTGCCACATGAGAACCCTTGGCTCATGCAGCTGAGCCACACGCTGACGTCCATGCAAATCTGACAGGCGTTTATCAGTCAGCCTTTAGGTCCTGTTATGGGTGGCCTGTAGTGATAGCCCGCAGTGGTATGTTTCAGTCTTGGTGCATGTTCTTTGAAGAAAGAAAATAGCACAGCTGAGGTTGGGGCTCCAGTAGTTGACTGATAACACAGGGGATATACTCATATGTGTCCAGTTTTCTTTCTTGTCACTTAGCATTTTAATGACTCATCTTAAGGCAAGTCCTTTTGGAGAGTTTGACTGACCAGGGTGAAATCAACAAGACAATCTGTTCTGGCATATGTGTGGATTCAGACAACCTGTGGACCCCTCCCAAAAGATATTAAGATGTCTAAGAGGCAACCTTTGGCCAAGGATGAATTCTCGAGGGCCTTGCAGAAGTACTCTGTGGGGTGGTGCTCCAGAGATAAGATCTGCTTTGATCCCTAAGAAAGGACATGTGAGGAATTACGATGTAACTAACTAGAGACAAGGGTATTGGAGGAGGGACCCTGCTGCTCACTGGGCAAGGAGACCACAACTTCTACAGAGGTGTGTGTGGCTGAGTCCCAGGTGGAAACACCTGGTGTGATTGTCAGTGCAGATATACAACACCAGATCTGTGGTGTGTAATGACAGTCAGAATTGTTTTCACTTGGAAAAGGAAAACAGGTTGGAGATGTTAGGGGAATAAGAGATATGGAGCTGAGCAGAGAGCATGTCTACTTAGAGCCATGGGGTCACATCTGGCATCAGCCTGGCTTCACCCTGGCAGGAAGTGCAGCTGGGGCTTGTCTAAGTGGGTGAAGGGCACTGGTGGAACTGTGACGGTATGAGGAGGTGTATCAAGAAGAAAGAAGGATGGGCTGGGGATTTAGCTCAGTGGTTCTGCCACCTGCCTCACAAGCAGAAGGACCCAAGTTCAATCCCCTGTACCGAAAAAAAAAAAAAAGAAGAAGAAAGAAGAAAGAAGGAAGAAATATCTGGAATAAACAATAACCAAGGGGGATTCATGAAGCTAAAAACAGGAAATTCTTAGCTTCTCTGCAAGCAGAAATGGAGGAGAAGAAAAGAGGAGAAGACTCACAGCTCAGAAGCTCTGTTAATAAAAAATCATCCTGACATTTGCTAAAATGAAAAAGCAGACATTATTCAGGGCTATTGCAATAGGAATAGGGATTGTTATGATGGGAATAGAGGAGAGAGATTGGGCTCAACTCAAAACGTATGAAAAAAAATGGATTTTATATCCAGATGCTGGGTGAGGGACTGGTGGGTGGAAAACAACTGAGGGGAAACTTCCAGGAAAAGGGAGATTCTAGCTATGCCCTATAGGATCTATACCCCATAGCCCTGTAGCATTCTGGCTGAAGATAGCCAGACATGTGGACCGGGAGAACCAATCATATCAGAGGGTGATTAGAGCCAGATGATGGGGAATTCTGACTAAAGCAGCTTAGCAGTGTCTGAAAACAGTCAACAGATTTTGTTTCAGGATTGAATTGGCTTTTATGAATGTGATTCATGAACTGGATGGCATTTTATTCTTGCAATAGAAAGGTGTCCCGATGAGCTGAGCAGACTGGGTGGACAGTATAGGCAGAAGACTGTGGAAGCAGAAAACGTGAAGTAGATTAGTTGTTTCAGTTGCTTCTTCGGTACTGGTTAAAGCAGAGGAGACTTCCTTATCATGCTGGCCCGGGTTGACTGGGCCCCCTTTGATTGGTTGGTGCGCCTTCTATGTCATGGTAAACCAACCTTTCTGAATTCACTTTGACTATCAGGCACCTAGGGGAGTGAGTGACTCAGTGCTGATTTGATCTGGACTATTGGCCCCAGTCTAAGAAAGCTCAGCCCCAAACATTGACCTCTCACATGTTTTCTTTAGCAACAGGATTCTTGCTGAAACAGGGTGGTTCAAAGCCAACTTTGGTCATAGAAGACCATCAGCTTCTATGGGAAACATGGTTACATGCACATGAGTGTGTTTGTGTGCACAGGTCCGAGCCCTTGGGGTAACACAGTTGGCTGCAGTTGTTTGATGCATACATGTGGGTGCTTTGACCTTGGGTAACAGAACAGGTCCCTAGGAGTCTAGACAGATACATTTAATACTTTTTAAAAATGTTAGGAATGTCTGTGGGAAGAGCCAGGAGTTTCAATAGGGATTGTAATACTGCGAGAGTGACAGACAGTCTGTGTTTGATCCCTCCAAGAGGAGAGAGGAAGGGAACGTGTACAAAATTTTTGTGGCTTCTCTGCTATTGTATGATTGTTGTGATTTAATGTAGAAACAGAGCCTCAAAGGGAGGTAACTATAAAGAATTAAAAATAAATAAACAAAAACCAAGCCCACTGGATGACTGCTGTTGAGAGCAGTGTAGACATGTCTAAGCGGGAAGGTTGGGTGTTGTGTGAGGAACAGCAGCAAGAAGGGAAGCAGGTAGGGGCCTTGTCTGCAAGGGAAGGAGAGGAATGGTTGTGTTTTAATGAACAAAATGAGATAATGTAATTGCACATTGATTTTCATTGTCACCCAAAGGACGAGATTTCACATGGGTAGATGGTAAAATTATCCATTTATTTTTTTCACAGGTTGTATTCAGACTATCTCTACTTTGCAAGTTCGAATAAATCTGCAGATGACTTCCATGAAAAAGTGACAGAAGCTCTGCAGCTGTTTGAAAATTGCATGCTCGATTATTCACTGCGTGCCTGCGTCTACAACAACACCCTCAACAACGCTATGCCTGTGCGTATTCACCGAGCACCCTGTGCAAAGCAGGCTGCTTTGTAGTTATGCAAGGGGTATTGTGGACCTGGGTATAGCACAGAAACACAGGGGCATTTTAATGTGCAAATGCCACTCAGCTGCCTTTGAGAGGCGGGTGATGGGAAAACAAATTCATGGACATAAAAGCTGGGAATATGGATGGGCCCTTTCAGCAGTCTTCCTGCTTTCTTCCCTGCTGATCAGCCAGTCACAGTGCTGTCCCCTCCTTCTGTGAAAGAACCAGGGTGCATTTAGGAAGATTACCGTTAAGCGAGGCTGCTAAAACACACACAGCAATTAGAGTTGCAGACAGGAGGACACCTAGCTCTCAAATTGTATTAAGAGCACCTTGGTGTAGTGTGTATTGTTCGGTTTTAAAAATTACCCGCCAGTGATTTTGAATGGTTTTTTGACAGGGTCTCAATTGAACAATATTTCCCATTGTTCCCACTATGCATTTTCTTGCTTTCTCTTAAGGAATATATCTGTATATTTCCAGCCTTCCTTATGCAAAAAAAATGTTGGTGGCAGTGATTCTGTACCTTTTGGCTGAGGATAGTTTTCCAGCCTGGCTTTGGGAGGTCCTGAATGCTTCCTCAGTGGGGTTTGTGCTGCTGGTAGCCAAGACTGCCACCTGGCCCACACTAGGGTTTACCAGCCTTGCTCTGCCCAATGGGTAAGGCATGAGCCACTGTGGTGGAGGCTCGGATATCCTAGGGCAGTGGGGCTCAAGGCTGAAGCTTCACTCCCTCTGCCTCATTACCTAGGACATCTCTGAAGGGAGCATGTAGAGGCAGTAGGTAGTATTCCAGGTGGCCCCGCTGGCAGGCTTTGTATTTCATCAAGGAAGATGCAACATGGATCAGATAATCACAGCACTGAACCTTCAGGACGAGTGGGCGATAGTAGTATGGGTATAGGTCCCAGCTCCCACATTTACTAGCTGTGTGACTCCAGGCAGTTGTCTTAGCTTCTGTGAGACTCAATTGCTTCACCATAAAATGGGTAGTAATATTGTTTTACTAGGGCTATTGCAAGGGTTAGAGATTGATGGTTCTTTTACCCAGTCCTGCATTCATTCCTTCCTCTTTGTTCCTTGAGTGGTTCTAGGCCCTGGGGTTGCAGCCAGGAACAGGGCAGGCTTGGTCCCTGTGGTCCAGTGCAGCCTTCTAGGAAGAGTAGATAGAGGCCAAGGTGCTCTGTGGGCGCTCTGACCCCCCACAGAGGCCATTGAGGACAGAGCAGAGGGTAGAATGCTACCTAGGAGAGGGAATGTATATCCAAAGACCTCAAGGATGAGCTGACCAAGGTGATGATGCACAGAGCACCCTATGCAGAGGCCAGAGATGGGCATTAAAAGCATCTGTTGGAGCAGAGCATAGCCAGGGTGTGGGAGGGAGGCGATCCAGGGTCAGGGTGCATGGGCTTGGTCGCCAGGAACTTGGGAACATCAAAAGATGTCTGGATGAGGACAGGAAATGGGAGGGTTTTCAGTGGAAGATACATGGTGTGGGGACACAGGGAAATGTCCTTTCCATCCTCTGAAGGTTTGCTGGAGTGATCTGCTCATAGGCAGATTAAATAGGAGGAAAGATGTACAGAGGTATTAACAGCTAGAATGGGAAATAATCATTCACAGGGGACAATCACAGGAATGTGATCACCCATTAGCCCAGAGTGACTCAGAGACTTACAGATCCCTTTTTCCATAGGGGAAAGTGAGAAGGGAAATGTCAGGGGAGAAGAGAAGCACATGATTTTTAGGGGAGCTCCATGGGCTTAAAGAACATGAAATGATCTGGACAAAGTGCCTTCAGCCCACAGAACAGACATGGTTTGTATGGGATTCTCTGTGGACCAAAATAGAGGACAATGGTGTGTGACAGTGTGTCCAGGTTTTCTGACAGACTTCAGTCTTTCTCCCTGTGGTGAGTTTGGTCTTCTCTGTTAATGACATTTCATCAAGAAGACTAGGGCAATTGTGCTCCTATTCTAGCCGATCATGGTGGGGGGCCAAGGGGATTTTGCAGAAAGCCTCTCCATGTGCTGGGAGGGAAGGTCAGCACGACCTTGATCTTGAGGGAGGTTTGAGGCCTCTTGGCATGTCAAGGTATCAGGCCTTGGGGTATCGTTTTCCCAGCCCACCAAATAGTGTAGATGTTGGAGTATCTTTTTTTCACGTATTGCTAGGTTCATGGATGAAACTCCTGTAACAAAAAGATAGATTACCAAGAGAAAATCTGACACATGTATTTAATAGAAGTTTTACTTGACACAGAAGCCTTAATAAGGAAATAAAGACCTGAAGCAACAGAGAGAGCTGGGTGTTTTGATGCTTAGTTTTAATGAGAGTGGACAGGCATGCAGAGCGTGATTGGACCAAGGTAGTATGAGGTAATGGTAGCAAAAGGGGGAACTCAGCAAGGCCTGTTTGCTCAGAACTTCCTGTGCTCCTTGTATCTTCAGGGCTGAGGACAGCCTTTCTCTCACGTGTAGGGAGGGCGCTTTTATCTGCATCAGGCAAGGCTGGGGTTATGACCAGCATTGGGGGAGCAGGTGGAGAAGGTGAGAGCAGCCTTCCTGTTCCTGTAGGAGTCACAGTTGCCAAGGTGCCGTGTTTAGGAGCAATGCACCCTGACCCTCACTGTACCCACAGCAGTCCTGCACTTTAGAGAGATGCTTGGTGCAGAGAGCAGCTGACTCAAGTTAGGATGGCATGGGGGTGGGGGTGTCTTCTAGGGCTGTTATACAGGAGCTAATGGCAGAGTTAGGGCTGTGGCAGAGGGTAATAGAGCAGAGGAAGCTTTTGGGAATTATGAGGAGGAAGAAGGAAAGGACTTCTGGATGGGTTGGGTCAGGGTGGTGGGAGGAAAGGGGTAAACGAAGTCTAGCATGCCCAGTTCAGTGTTTGGGCTGGAATGGCCCTTATTCTCAGCTGCTGCTTATTTTTGCCTGTGTTGAAGATCACCCAGGCAGGGATAGAGGAGGGAAGAGCCATGTCCAGGAAAGAAATGATAGGTGTGGCATAAAATGGGGACTGGCCTCGTCCCGATGGAGACTTTGTGCTCGGCACCCTCATAGGTGCTGGAAGAAATCGCAGCCCCACCTCAAGGCTCCGTCACCAGTGCTCCAGTCCTCCTCCTCGCCCCCTGTCACCCCAGTCTGGAAACCACCACTGAAGGACTGCCTTGAGGCCTGGTGTAGCCTCCTGCCCACCTCTCACTCCTAAGCTTAACTGATTTTGGACTCACAGGGCTCAGGGTCTGGGTCAGAAAGGGGATGTGCTGGCCAAGCCACACAAAAGGACAGTTCCCCAGAACTCCTGTTTCCCCTGTTTCCCACAGAGCCCTGGAGAGTCGCAGAGGGTGCCTCCGGCATCCACAGAAGTTCATAGCCCTGAGGTCACATCTTTGGCTGGCATGAAGGTCTTATTTAGTCAGCCAGCATTTGTAAGTGTGAGGCAAAGAAAGCTAGGAAAGTCCTGAGCGCTACTAAATGGCATGCTTTGAGATCCTTGGGGCTTAATAGTTTAGGAAACGTTCCAGGAAAATCCAGGAGGAAGCAAAGGAGAGCTTTGCCCTCACAGGGGCCTCATTCAGGGAAGGCAGAGCTTGGTACAGGGCCTTCTGGTGGTCTGAGGTGGTGCTGCAGCCCCAGCTGGCCAGGTGATCCTGTTTGCCTGGCTGTCCTCTGCCCAGGTGCCTCCCCCGTGGAGTCCACTGAGAGTACTGAATGTGCCAGTGTGGGTGGGAAGTGCTGGATTCAGCCTGTATAGACTGTACATCAGCCTGGCACTGAGCTTTGATGTAGGCCGTCCCATGCCTGGGGCTTCCTGTGTACACCTGGGAAACTGAGGCTCAGACAGGCTGTCTTCTCCTGGAGTCACCTACCCAGTCAGTGGAACAGCTGGGGCCCACATCAAGGCCTTATGACCCAGCATCCTCCAGGACTTCAGTGTGTCCTCAGTAGTACAGTATTTTGTAGGTACTACTGTACTCCCACCTTGTGGCAGGTCCTGGGGGTTGAGAGCGAAGGTACAGGGTGGGCTGTGTCTGAGGAGAAGTGGTCATGTGTGCCTAGAGCAAGGCATAGTGTCTCTTGCCTTGATGTTCCTCCCCCACCTGGCCTTCTGAACCTTCTCTTGTGTGTGAGCCTATGGGATTCAACACAAGCTGGAGTTGACGGGAAGACAGGGAAATGAAAGGCAGGATTGGGTCAGAATCACTGTTAGCAGATGAGCACACTGGGAGTTATGGTGTCTGGCTAGTGTGGGTCCCAGGAGGGGCTGGAACTGTGTCTTCCAGGCCCTGTGGCCACCAAGTCCTGAAAAATGCCTGGGCAGAGAGGATCAGGTTCAGGGATGCATCAGGGGCCTCCTGAGAGGAAGCTACCCTAAGTGTGATTGGGAAGGCTAGGAAAAGTGCAGAGCTCCTGACGCTGGCAGAGTCTCCTTCGTAGCCGGGAATTGTGCTGGTATCTGTGGAAGAGTGAATCTCTGATATAAGTGTGGGTCTGTATGCCGACTGGCACTTTAGTCCACACGGTGGGAGTGGGCCACACCCCCTGCACCTTCTCTTGTGACAGGCAGTACCTGGGGCCAGGGAGGCTAGATGTGCATCTGTTTGTCTCTAAATAGGTTTCCTGGAGGCAGGATTTCTGCAGCCACTTCCTCCCACAGCAAGGAGGGATGTGCCCTTCCGCCCTCCTTCCAGTCCACACTCCAGCTGTGAAAGTGGGAACACTACTGAGACGAGGCCATAAGTTCCTGAGTGCCTCATGATTCTCTCCACTTCCATGCATGCCTGAAAGAAACATCCTGATTTTTTTTTTTTTTTTTAAGAAAAAAGGGGTTTTAAAAAATTCCACTGTTGCAAGAGTGGAGGGAAACTAATTCTTGTTCAGCACTGCTGAGCACTGCTCTAATTGCTTTCAGATCTCATAGGCCCCCTAACTTGGTGATTGTGAGCCTTTTAGAGATTGGGTGCCCAAACTCCAATCGAAAACCCAGTTATTTATTTCAAAGCGGCAACACTGTAATTAAACCTGGATACTGACTGGCCATGTGAATGCTTGGGGCAGTGTGGCTCTATGAGTCGCAGATTGTGACGTCCTTGCCTGGTGCCATTACTCCTTTCCCAGCAGGCACATGACCTGTATGTGTGCTGTTATCCGATGCTTGGCTGCTGGGGGGAAGCTGGGATGACTTGGCTCATGTGCTTACAGAGAGGGCTCTGTGTGCCTGCTGTGGCATGCGTGCCATAGGTTTGCCACCACTGCCCTAACTCATCCCTGTTTTACAGATGGGGACACAGAAGCTCACAGAGATGCTCCTCCTGGAGCTAGTAAAGGCTCAAGACCCAGTTGTGGAGGCCTTAGAAACCCACAGTGTTCCCACCTTCCCTACTTAGATCCTAAAAGCAAAGTGTAGAGCCGGCAGAAGGCATGTGCTCTTAAATTTAATTTCTGTTTTGCTAAGAACAGTAGCTGAGCAGGATCCTCTGGTCCAGGGGACATCCCCAGGGCAGGACAGTGTAGAGGACAGAAGTGGTCACAGCTGGTTAGATATGGCCAGAACAGTTCATTTGCTGTTAATATTCCCTTCACAGGAAGTTAGGAATGGTGTCTTGGAGATGAATCTTCACTTCTGGGAAGGGGAGAAAATTCCCTTCCAAGTGCAGATCCCGGCCCAGCCACAGCACAGGGGTGGGGAGCAGCTTTTGGGGATATACTGGCACCCTGCATAGCCCTCCCTCCCCATTGCCATGCCTAGCAGGTCTAACTCATCAGAAATGCAAACTGCTTCTCCCAGACCTCCTGAATCAGAAACCTGGCAAGAGGGGACACCCATCTGTCTCACAGGCCTGCAGTGAATGTGCTGGGTACTCAGGTTTGGGAACCACTGTGGTTCTGGAGCCTTTTAACCATTTCTTCTCTGCCCTGGGATGTTCTTTTGTGCTTGCTGAAGGACTCCCTGTGTCTTGGGTCATCTTTTAATCTCGTCTTCTGTTTTCTTTGGGCACCTGATTCACTTTCTTCAAGCTTGTGTCACAGTTGGTGATTACAGATATTTGCTTCTTTAACAGTTTAGCTACGTCTCCATCACCAGATCACAAGCTCCATGATGCCAGGGCTGTGCCTGTAAAGAGCAGCGTATCTCTGTTGCTAGCTTGGTACCTAGAACATGGCCTGAACTCACAGTATTTGCTGAATGCATAAATGAAATATAGGGAGTTTGGGAGACTGGCGGGGAGTTCAAGTTGAAATCCTTAGTAGGGGCCAGAGAGGCTCAGTATGGTGCCTGTCTGGGGAGAAGTTGGGGCTGCACCAGGCTCAGCTCAGCACTAGCTCCCTTGCGGTGCTCCTTGGGCTCCCCTCTGGTGGTCTCTGGACTCCCCTCCAGTGCTCCATGGGCTGCTCCGAGGGGCTCCCCAGTTTCTCCCTGGGTGCTCACTCTTCCTCGGGACTCACCTGTGGTAGAACAAACCCCATGTGCTTGAGCCTCTGACAGGCGTTGACTACTGTCCCCAAGCCGGCCCCTGCCCACCGTGGGTCTCTGTTAGTGAGTCAGCTGACACTCAGAACCTCAAAGGCTTCTCTCAGCACTGCATTTTCTTTCTGAGAGGAAGGTGAGACAAGGTCTTGCTGTGTGGCACCCAGGAAGTGCATCTCCTCCCTGCCTGTGAGGAAAGTCCTGCTGCAGGTCTTCGTCCCATTGTAGCGAGGAAGGTGTGGGGATGTGCCGAAGTTGGGCACAAATGAGGTTGCAGAGAATGTTTTATCATCACACCAGGAGCAGTGATAAGCTACGTCCACTCCAAACACCTGCATCCTGGCTTCTCAAGTCACAAAGGCAGGTTCTCTGGAAGAGATAAACCTAGTCATACTGGTCTTCTCTGAAAGGGGCAGCTTGTGAGCTGGACAGGGAAAGAGAATTGCAAAGCCGTGCAAGGCCCATGATTGAACAGCATGGTGCTCTCTTACCCATTCTTCTGTATTCTAGGCAACATGTGTATTTGTTTCTGAGACTGGCATGTACTCATTTTCTCTGTAGCTTCAGCCCAATTTGAGGTCTTTTTTATGAGCTGGTGTGTAAGGTAGGAAAAACGTGTGGGTTGGAGGCAGCTAATGAATTTTGGAGGTAACTTATCTATTCCCTCTAATTGTTTTTCTTCCTCCCCATCTTCCTACATTGTTAGAAAAATAATGAAATGGAAAAAGAACAGTGAGAGATTAAACTAGTTAGTGTCTACATATTTTATCAAATGTTTCATCATCGTATTGTTAATGCCTTGTTCAGCAATCCCACCAAAAACCAGACTGAGTACCGGCACAAGGCTTGTTGGCAGAGCCCTGGTCCCTGCCCTCACGGAGCTCCAGCTCAAGCTGGGCAGGAAGGAAGGACTGCAGAGCTTTGCCTCAAGAAATGGGAGACCCAAAGAGGAGTCTGGGCTGGGAGACTGGATGAGCTAGAAGTTCAACCAGACCAAGGGTTTTCTGCATGAGGAGCTGTGAAGTCTGAGTAGGGGCTGGCCACAGCCCACTCTGCCTTGCAAAATGCCTTCTGGTGGCAGGACAAGGGATGGGAATGTAGGGACAAGAGGTGGGATGTCCATTCGGGAGCCACGCGAGGGTCCAAGCAGCTGCTGATGGTCTTGGACAAAGGGAGAACCAAACAGGGATGTGGAAATGAGACACCTCACTCAATACAAATTGCATGTTCTGGAGGGGGCCCTGACACCCCCAAAATTCAGCAGTGTTCTAGAAGGGCTCACAGGACACACCGAGGGCTGCTGTACTCATGGTTGTGATCCATTCCAGGGAAAGGGTACAGATTGAAGTTAGCCAAGGGAAGAATGCATGGGACAGTGGAGGTGGGGGTGGGTTCCGGGTACAGGGCTGCTGGTCCTCTCTTTCCTGGAGTTGTAGGTAGTGCAAGCACCTCTCAGCTATGATGGACATGTGACCACACTCATGGACTTTGTCCAACCCAAGTCTTAGCGCTCGGAGTTCTTCTTGGGGCTCGATCACATATTGGTTTGTGGCTGACCTTTAGTCTTCTTCAGTCTCTCCGGAGGTCAGAACCAACACCCTCCATGTGGCCCAGTACCCTGTCAGGAGTGACAGTATTAGCTTGTCTGTGGCCAGAGCCTCAGGCTAACTGCAACACTCCTCTGGGGAAGCACATCTCAGGGGCCAAGAGCAAAGGCCAGACCTCTCTTGGGCAGGTTAATTCTTCATGATACATTTTGCAGTTTGGCGCAACAGAAGTAACAGCAGGAGGATGACCCAGGCAATAAATAGGTAGAAGGGAGAAAGGATTTACATCTGTTGGATTAATTCCATACTAATTAAATTCAGATATATATACACACACTTTCCTGTTACTATACCTGGGCTGTCATCGAGACATCTGCAGTTGACTTTTCCAAGCCCGTTGTGTTCTGGGCATGGAGGTCGTGTTGGGAGCAGGAAGACAACTAAGATGTCATGCAAAGAACATGTGTACTCCAGATTGCTGCAGCCTTGACCTCTTTTCTGCACTGCAGTCCTCACCTACGATGTGGAGGTGTGTAGCTACCTATGGGGCTGTTGCAAAAGTAAATGCAACCCTAAGTGTGAGTATTTGCTCTTGTATTGCAAAGCTCCCCATGAAGATACGGGAGCATGTTGTGTTAAAGTGCAACTTCTGAAGGTGATTGTGAGCTAGGATGTCTCTCCTGTGTTGTTTTATAGTGAAATGCCATGATCCTTTTGGAAATATGCTTCCTGAAATAATGTCCTTCTCCTCTCTCCTAGGTGAGGCTCCAGGTTGGGCTGTATGCTGTATACCTTCTGGACTGGCTCACTGTTTTTAATAAGGAACAGTTCCTCATTCTGCGCCTGGAAGACCATGCATCTAATGTCAAGTACACGATGCACAGGGTCTTCCACTTCCTGAACCTGGGTACGTGTTGTACTTCAGACTGAGGGAGCACAGTGTGAGCCCGTGGACACCGGGTCCAGTATAGATGTGGCGATCTGGGGCAGAGAGGGCTGCTGGGAGGCTACTTTAGTATGTGTTTATCGAGCAGCAGCTGCTTATGGGTCATTATACACAAATAATGTGGTGAAGGATTCGCCAGGGCAAAGGAGGTAGCTTCCCCTCCATAAGCTCGCAGTCTAGTAGAGGAAGAGAAGAAGGCCACAGCTGAATACACTGGGTAACTAACTAGTTGCCTGCCGTGGTTAGTGCCCTTACAATAGATCCGTACTGGGAACCCCAGCTGTCCAAGGATTGTAGGAGCTTCATGGAAGAAAAGGGAGCAGTTTGAGCTTTGAAGGAATGACCATGTGACAGTGCGTGACTGGAACAGTGCGGCAGGAGGCGTGAGGTGTGGAGGAGGGAATGGGCTGTTCATCTCAGGTGTTGCTGGAGGAATCTCTAGAGTCAGGGCTGCGTGGCTGCGTTTTGGCTGCTGGCCATGGCTCTGGGGAGGGGGAGTCTGTCCTTAGCCCAGAGTTCTGCGGGACACAGTGCTAGCCGGCCATGGTACTAGTTGTGGCAGTGACAGAGGTATATGCAAAGTTGGGGAGTGCTGCTATGTGATGGGTCACCAAGGACATCTGCAAAGGCTGATCAGGGTTAGAAAAAATCATACTTCTTCCTGGAAGAACCTCTTGTGACCCTCTGTAAGGATCTTGCCTAAGAATCTTGCCAGTTGAATATTTCTTGAGCTATACCTGCTTATACCACTGGGACTCAGGACTGTTTAGTCATTTTATTTTCTTTCTCCTTATTTTGGACAGCTGTTAATGTGTTGAAATGTGGTCACTTTTTTCTTTGTTTTGGTCACCCATGGTCTCTGTCACATTAATGATTAATGAGCTTGTCTTTGTCTTTAAAAAGGACAGTAAGGGTCGTTTTCTATCTTGTATAACCCTAAGACACTGGGATATGCTAAGGACTTTGGCCAGATCCCGAGAGCCAGGGCTCAAGAAGCCTGGGCAGTGACCGGGTCAGGTGGGTTAAACCAGTGAGCAGCTTGTGGTCAAAGGAGCTGAGGGATGGAGTGGCAGCCCCTGCTGGCTTATGCCAGGCCCTCTTGTCACTGATGCATGTCCCATGGGTGAGTCTCTGGGCACAGGTGGCTTATCCCCCCTATGGCCTCTTCATAGCATAGTGGAAATGACTGTGGCAGAATTCCAGCAGGCTGGTTCAGAGGGAAACTTTAGTGCCTGGACTGTTCCTGGCAGGTCACCCAGTTATCCAAGACAGGCTGAGAGCCATGGAAAGCAGGCCATTAAGGGCAACCAGAAATGAATCCCTGAGGTGAGCCTCAGGTGAATGTGGCATCATCTTAAAATACCAGGCAGACGCCGAGTGTGGGTGTTAGACACCAGGACGCAAGATTTCTTTGGAATTTCATAATGGTAGTTCCACTTTCTCCCTCATCTCCAAATAGTTCTTGCCAGAGAATTTGAATTCTCAAACACATTCTTCTTAAAGGAAACTCCTGTGTCAGCATCAAGCATAGCTGGAATTTTTGCAAAAATTCTGCCATATCTTCAGCCTTATAAGATCCTTTCCCTTCCCATCCAGGGCCCCTAAGTGAGAAGCAAGAGGCCTTGATGACCAAGAGCCCTGCATCCAATGTGAGGCGTCCTGAGGATCGGAACCTGGGGCCCATGTGGCCGGTCACACAGAAGATTCTGCGGGACTTCTACGGGCCTTTCAATGCCAGGCTGGCACAGGTTCTTGCTGATGAAGCATTTGCGTGGAAGGCACCATGAGAGCTGAGTGCCTTGGGCACTGGGCCCACTGACTCTGTCATCGCCATGACTCTAACAATCTCTGTAGGTGGGGAGCTGTTTTACTCACAGCTGGAGAAAACCCCAGAGACTCCAGTCTTCTTTTCCTCCCCAGGCACCTATTAATTAGCACCATTTCAGAACTTCCTTTCTGATGTTCTGTGGCTCTGTAGCTCAGAGACTCCGCCAGAGTTCCTCCACCTGAGGCCTTTGGAAGCTGCACTTTGGTAGGAATTCAGCTCTGCTCCAAGAGTGCTTTGAGCCGCAGAGAGGGGCCTTGGGAGGTCACAGCCCAGCTCTACCTGTCCTGGAGTCCCACTCTGGGGCTTGACCCTTCTGGGACCCGATTAAGCAGCTCGATAGAGATCATAGCCCAGGGCTTGCCAGAACTTAAACTTCACATGCAGTTTCCAGTTCGGAACACTCTTTGTCAGATCACCCCCTCATCTGTGCAGAGAACGCATCCTCTATGGAGAACGGAGTCGCTTTTATTTTCATTTTTTTACTCCCGAGTGAGCCCTTCAGTAACATTAGAAATAAACCCTGTTTGGTCACTTCACTGCTTCCAGGAGGAAAACATCAGTTCATTTTTGGCAGCACATTGCTCTCTCTGACCTCTTCCCACCCTGCCCTCACGATTTTTTAATGTTTAAACATAGAAAATGGATACATTTAAAACAAACTGCTTCCTGCATTTGACTAGCCCTAGCTCTCTCTTCTGCTTCTTTAGTTGTTTTCTCAAGAAATTCAGTTTATATTTGGAGGAGAAATTTTTGCCGTCAATGCTGGAATAGAGCAACCTCAAGGAATTGAGCACTACACCGACGATCTTGGTGACTGAAGCCCTCATCATGTATACAGGGTCACCCGAGAACTGAGGGGGTTTAATTTTTTTATTCTGGCCGGCCACAAGTTCCATCCCTTCACCTTCCCAGCTGGAGGTAGTTTATTATCCATGTTCTCCACCATGTGTGGTCAGAATTCCTTATTCAAGGAGATATTTGTGTCCTGAATCAGAAACACAATGCACAAGCTAAACTTGGGCTGAATGTGGAATCCTAGGCTGTAGAATGTGATTGCTAAGCCATGTTCTTGATGGAACTTTCCAGACCTCTTGGCAATGTAGTTTACGGTGGATGTGCTGAAGGTCTTGTCGTTTCTTGGAAGTCATGGGTAAGACTGAAAAGAATGCTTGAATCCATTTGGCGGACAGCCCCAGGCCAGGAAGACAATAAAGGATTGCACTGAGTGCTGTCGAGGGAAGCATCCTGTAAACTATGTTCCCAGATCTGGTCTGCCAAAGTCAGGAGGTGCAGACACTAAACACCCAGCTGTAACTTGTACATGTGAGTCAGGCTGGGCTTGGGTGGCATGAGGACCTGGAATGCTCAGCTGTCCGAACCTTCTGGCGTCATCTGTCCTGCCATCAGAGGCAGGAGCTCAGCCCACTGGAGGGTGCCCATGGAGCCCCCAGCACAGGCATGGCTGGGCCTGGTTCTACTGAAGGAGCTGTGTGTCCTGAACACCCACGTGCAAGGACAATCTCCGCCTTTCACTCACAGCCAGCACGCAGAGCAGCAGCCAGCAGGAAGAGCTGGCCTGAAACAAGGATGCTTTAGGGAGATATCACTTCAGTGTGTGTGTGTGTGTGTGTGCGCGTGTGCGTGTGTGTATTTATTTGGAACACAGCGTGTGCATGTGTGGGTGCGTTTTCTGAGTGGGTTCCCCTCAGTTCTGTTGCTGATGAGGCTCCTCTGCTCTGGACAGGATGCTTTTATAGATTAATTTCTCTGCCAATTAACTTGTCATTTCCAGTGTGTGTTTTACTATTCCACTCCGACCATGATTACAAAGGATTTCCCTTATGCACTCCTATGCATGTGAATAACATGTAGTGTAATCTGCTTCTTACAGAAGTATTACTGAGGGTATTATTTCCAATATTATTTGGTTCATTACTGATCTTTTTTATATATGCTGGCCCACCCCTTCTGTGCCACCCAGTGCCATCGGACATGGTTTTCTCTCTAGGGGCCTCTCCAGAGGCCACATCCATTGCCTTTGTTTTCTCTGTTGAGGCCCAGCTCTCGTTGACAGCGCAGGTACCATTTCAGGTGGTGGCTCTCTAGCCTGTCACCCCAAACCAAAGCGAGATGGAGCGTTTCTCACAACCTGGTATTGAAGTTACGGATTGTATGAAACTGTACTCCCATAGTCCTGTAAGGTATGTTATGTGAATCACTGTCATGCTGTACTTTCATTAATATTTAACATAATTAAAGATGGACCCAAGTGACCGGTGCCTGCGGAGTGTGCCCCTCCATCACGAGCAGCCGGTCAGCTTTTCCCACATCACGTCAGATGTGGGGGAACCGTGTGGAAGCCAGTCAGCATCTCACCCACAGGAGCCAGACACTCCCTGGGTGTGAGGGGACAGCACAGAGGGCAGCGGTGAGAGAGGGGTGTGAGCCTGCCCATAACAGCAGAAGGAACTCGAGCGCAGAGACAAGGGTCGAGACATTTTTGGGATGCCCTCCAAGGGTCCTGTTGAGGGCGCCAGTCTAGGTGCTGGTCTGGTCCGGCCACAGTGGGTCTCCATTGTTTTTAGATGTTGCAGTTTGCAGGGTAGGTGACCTCACTCCTGTGGCCCACATGAGTTCCGTGGGCTGAGAGTTTAAGGCCCCTGGTGTCTCTAGTGCCTGTCATTATCACTGAACCATGGACTAAGTGGCTTAGACGACAGACCTTTGTTCTTTTAGTTCTGAGGCTGGAAGTCCAAGGCCAGGGTGCCAGCGGGTTGGTTTCTCCATGGCCACCTGATGGCCGCCCTCCTGCTTCCTCTTCCCATGGTCCTCCCTCTGTGGATGCCCTCCTCTTCTCAGAAGAACACCAGTCACATTGGACAAGGGACTGCCCCAATGACTCCATATAAATTAATCACTTCTCTAACGATCTGCAGGTCCAAATAGAGTCACATTCTGAGGTACTGGAGGTTGGAAGGGGGACACTCTTCATAGGTTGTCTCAGACATGAGGCTCTGAAAGCCTGGGCCACCCTGGGCATGGCATAGATCCTGGTTAGTCCCCTTACTCTGGGAAGATGCCCCGGGAGAGCTTGTCTCCCTAGTGCTGCCCTTAATGTGGTATGTTGGGGTGTGTGGGGGGCATGGGTGTTCAGGCTGGGAAAAGGGAAGACCCCATCCCTTCAGCATGGCCAGGAGCAGCTCTGTTGAGCAAAAGTGTGCCTGCTCAGAGTTGGGAGGAGGGGCAGGTGGGAGCTGGGAGCCGGACAGGCAGGGCAGGGCTCTGAGGGCTGGTGCCCCACTCCCTTTCCCTGGACCTCTTCCCAACACCTCTCTGCTACGTGGCCACCCACTCCCAGCTCAGGAAAGATTCTGATGAGGCTCACACACCTCTTTCAAATACTCCTATCTGGGACTGGAGGGGAAAATACCACAGGCCTCATCAAGGGCAAGAGAAGTGCCATGCAGGTTGGTGACTGCCTCGTCCTGGGGCCCCACTTGGCCTACAGGTAAGGTGGGTCTTGTGGGGACTAGCAGGAAAACATGGCTTTGTTGACTTGGATTTTCCTAGAACTTCAGGGCCCAGCTCCCTTGGGGGCGCCAGAGCAAACTGGCGATTGAGGGTGGTAGGGGCTGTGTCAGTAGGAGAGCAGGGACCCCTGGGTTTGGGTGAGTTTCTCATGACTGCTATAACAAACGACTCCAGGCATATGGTGGCTTAAAATAGCACACACACAGTAGGGGATTTAGCTCAGGGGCACCGTGCCTGCCTTGCAAGTGCAAGGTCCTGAGTTCAATCCCCGGTACCAAAACACCAAAACAAAACACAAAACCAGCACACACTTCTTAACTTACAGTTCTGGAGGTCAGAAGTGCCCAGTCAGTCTCACTGGGCTGAAGTGAAGAGAGCAGGCCTGTCTGTGTTCCTTTCCCAGAGCTCTGGGGACAATCTGATCTGTCCTGGCCATTCCAAGCTTCTAGAGTCCACCACATGGCTTTGCTTGTGGCTCCTTCCTCCATCTTCGTAGCCATAACATCTTCAATCTCTCTCCGCCCCCTCTGTTTCTGGGGCCACATCACCTTCTCTGATTCTCTCTCTTATGCCTCTTTGAGGATCTTCCTCATTACATTGGGCTTGCAAGTCCATTTTGCCATGTAAGGGAATGTACATCCAGGTTCTTGGGGTTACAGTGTAGTCATCTGTGGAGGTCACTATTCAGCGGACCACAGGAAGGTGGACCCATAACTGGTCAGCAAGCAGGGGCTGGTGTGGGTACCCAGTGGCCCATCCCTGTGTTTTACCCTGTGGGGCCCTAGCAGGGCTGAGTGGGCAGCAGCTGGCCAGCAGAGCTCCTGGCTGGTTGTCCTGGGATGAATGTCCTCTTGCCCTGTGATTGGAATTAGTGGTTCAGGAGTTTAAATCACAGGCCCTTTCTGTGTGTGTGGTTTCCCAGGAAGATTACCTGGTTTCCACTAGTGAGGCAAGACCCTGACCTGAGGCAAGACAGAGCTGTCCCTCTGCTTTGGTAGAAGTGGTTTTTGGATGCTCTTTTTGCTTCTTTCTATGAAGTTCTATTGTCAGCTCCCCAGCTGGCCCAGTTGCATCCACAAGGCAGTTTGGAGTTTCTCAAGTCCAGCTGTCACTGAGTTTGTTATGCTTCAGAGGGAGCAGCCTGTGAAAGGCACGAAACGCGAATGTTTTCCACTCTCCAAGAGAGCTTCAGGGCCCATGACCTTTGGGGCTCTGTAACCTCCATGGCCCCAGCCTCATGGACTTTGCAAGGCTGGTATCTCTTAGCTCACTGACGTTGTCGTCCTCATGGCCCCAGGCTGGGCTTGCCCCCATGACCTCTGCTCCATTCCAGAAGTCTGAACCCCAGTCCTGACCCCTCCCACCCTGGCCCTCTCTCCTACTCCTCCCCATGCCCTTTCTTCACAAACCAGAGGTTGGCAGGTCACTGGAGAGCCGTGGTGGTCTGGGGTCCCTGGGGCTGTAGCTTGCTGTCCACAGGGAGCCTGCAAGATAAACTGGAAGGCAGAGGCAACCACTGCAGGCCGGGGAGATGGGCTGGGCAGAGCAATTGTGTATCTCAGTAGCCACCTGTAAGTGGCTGTGTCCTCCTTCTCTGGGCCCAGGGGCCCCGGGGCAGGCTGCTGCTGGCTTCTTTACTGTTGGGCCTTGGGCAAAGAAGGAGAAGGAGGAGTCGTCTACTTTGCTGAGCAGCAGGTGCTGGCTGCCCTGTGGGTGCCTGGCTCAGTGTCTGGGGCACAGAGAAGTGCAGGTAGCCCTCCGACCCACAGGGGAGAGCCCCTCACTGGGGCAGCAGCCTGGGGCAGGTTGGGCTTCCAGGGGGCTCTAGGGGCTCTCTGGGAGCTCCCCCAGCTCTGCTCCCTGAAAGGCCCCGGTCAGATCTAGAGTAGAGGGACCTCAGTTGGGGCTGAAACCTGGGCCTCCCAGACACCCGGGTCTGGCCAAGGCAGCACATGAGGTGACGGGGGACCTTCAGCTGTGGCTCCCTGGGGACCCCCTTCCTGACAGAGCAGACAAAGGCTGGATCCAGGGAGTCAAGGTGGGGAAGTGCCGGCTGCTTCTCCCAGGCCTGCCATTTCCCTGTCTTCAGCTGTTCTCCACCTGGAAGGACAGTCTGATTTTCACCCACTGAGTCCTGCACCGTTGCAGCCTCAGAAGACAGCGTGGGGTAGGGTGAGCTGTGGGTCTCAGCTGAGCTGGATTCAAGGCCTGGTGCCCTGGCGGGAGGCTGGGGCAGACATCTCATAGCCTTGGGGACACCACTGGCCCTTTTTGCACTCAGGTCTGTCATGCTGATGAGTGGGTATCAGAGCTGGCTACACTGAGGATCACAGAGACTGTACACCTGTCTGAGGCCACACAGCTCAGGTCCTCAGTAAAAGAGTAGGCTACGAGCTCAGATACTTTACTGTTAAACTTTCAAGTCAGTGCTTTCAACCGCGGTGCTACACAGCACATGGCCCCCGACCCTAGCACTTGTCCTCGATGGCTGCCTTCATTCGGAGAATCAGGACTCCTTCTGCCTTTAGCCAAATTTCAAATGCCCTCAGCGAAGGACAGTGGTTCCTGGGGTCCTGTAGTCTGGGGCTTTCTGTGATACCCATGCTGGGGTCTAGGTAGTGAGCAGTTTCCAGGGAAGCCAAAAGTGTGACAGCTGAGACCCCAGCTGGCAGCTTCTCTTCCAGCCAGCGGGCTAAGCCTCCCGCAGGAGCAGCCTCTGGGGACTGGCTGTGGCCAGGAGTCCCCTGAGATCTGAGTCACAGCCATTGTGGACTGCCCTGCCCTCTGGCTCAGCCTCAAAGACACCAAGGTACACACCCTAGCTAGAAATTATACAAAGAACCAATGTCTCATTTTCTCAGCCAAAACTTTCTGAACATATGCTTGGTACAAGACAATGGGCCAGGCACTGGGGTGGGCGCGCGGGTTGATCATTCACTCATCCACTGCTCCTGTCGCCAGGTTTTCCCATGATATGCAAATGTACCAAAACCTCGCAATGAATATATTCATTTGTATCACAAACATACACTGTGGCGCTGTGTGCCTGGTATCAGAGGTACCCAGACGAGTACACTTGGTTCCCACCCCACCCCTGACCCAGGTGCCCACTCCAGAGACAGATATTGATCAGAAATGGACAGGCATTGATTAGAGCGTTACCAAGGTACTGTGATGCAGAACTTCTGCAGCCATGAGGAGGGGTTCTGGGGACAGGGACACAAGACCAGGGAAAGGCGGAACTGGGGGCTCAGACTTCCTCGGGCAGCAGGAGGACCAATCCCTGCACACTGTAGGTCCTTCCGGAGCCCACACCAGCCAGAGGACCCGAAGGCTCTGGGATCCTGCTCCAAGCCCACAAGTCCCACCCCCGTGGAAGCCACTGTACCTTTGTTTTGGGTCATGTGGGCCCAGGTACTGTCACTCACCTTCAAGAAGGCCGCTTTCACTTTGTTTTTAGAACTGAGGATAGAATTCAGGAAGCACTGAGCTACATTCTTAGCCCTTTTTATCTCTTATTTTGCCATAAGGTCTTGCTGTGTTGCCCAGGTTGGCCTTGAACTTTCAATCCTCTTGCCTTGCCCTACCGGGTAGCTGAGATTACAGGCAGGTGCCACCTCACCCAGCTACCCTGCACCTTCTTGCTCTGACTCAGCATGACCAAGGTTTTTACCTAAAAGGCCAGCAGAACCTATATCACGCTGATGGGCCCGAGATGCAAAATAGAAGCTATTAAGGAGAGAAAATAAACATTCTCAAATATTTACTGATAGACTTTAAAGTACAATAATCCAGCACAGTTGTTTGGCAGTCGGTCTGCTTACTAGGAGAAGAAAGTTCCTCTGGGGGTTCGTGACATTTCAGTTAACTGGGGTTCATCGTTTGTCCCCCCTGCAGACCAAAGGCGGATCCCTGTGCGGATACCATTCTTGGCTCCCCCTGACTGCTCCTGCTGCCCGAGACTCTCTTACTTGGTTCTAGAACACTACACTCCTGGTTGTCTCCCAGCCTCAGTGGTGGCCCCCTCTTCTTTCTGAACCTGTAATGTCAGTGCCCTATGCTCCAGACCTCAGCCCTCTTGCCAGAGGCCCCCTCTACCACTGGTCTTATCCAGCCCACCGACTCTGCCACATCTCCCTGGCAACTCCCAGACTTCAGCCTTGGGGTGTGAGTGACCTCTCTAATGTGAATGACAGAACAAGGGCCCTACCCTACAGGGCCTGCAGGCACTCTGGGCAGCCGGTGTAGCCAAATCTCAGATCCTGGAGGACTGGCAGGGTCTAGAGAGGCAGGAGGGCATCTCCGGAGAAGGAACAGGGTGAGCAAAGGCGCCCAGAAAGGGAGGCACAGGGGAGGGGAGGTAAAACCAGAACATTCCAGGCTAGTGTCAGGGAGACCTCTGCCCCATCCTGTGTGGCCCCAGGCAGGGGACTAGGTGCTGCAGCTGTACCTGTCTTCCTACCCGAGGAATGGGTTGCACTCAGCTGTCCAGGGCTCTTAGAAAGATGTTTAGGGCTTATGCATCCAGATCCCAGCCATGAGGACACCTTAGCTATGGCCTTTAGGAAGGAAGTAATTGCTGTGGCACAAAGAGGTGAAGCCACCCACGCAGGTCGACACTGGGTCAAAAAGGATTTGTTTGATGAGTAGTGTAATGAGCTCTCCACTCTGACAATCCTGAGCAAAACAATGGCTTGGTTTGATGGAAGAGTCCAGAGGCAGGAAGGCCGGGGCTGGGCTGTTGTGGTCTAGGTGTATTATGGTCACCAAGGCTGGGAGTGAGATGGACAAGTGAGGGGCATTGCACGGGGGAATGCGACATTAATAACCACAGCACCCCCCACAGCTGCACAAGCAGCTGGCCTTCATTGAGAGCTGATAGAAATGTACACTTGTAGATAAGTTCCCATTTTGTGGAGGAGGAAGCTGGGGCTCAGAGAGGCTAGGTGACTTCTTTAAGGGACTACTGTTGGAATCCAGCTAACCTGACTTCCAATCCCATGCTCAAGAGTAACTGAAGAATGTGTCAAGCGATGGTGGTCAAAGGCACAATGAGGAAAGGCAAGGACCAGACTTGGGGCTGGTATCCCGCCTACAGGCAGAAGGGTCATTTGTGGTAGTGGAGGAGCTGGGTTGAGTCAACAGTCTGACAGTGTCTGTAAATATAGTTAGTTGGGGAGGCTGGACAGGTGGGAAAATTCTACGTAACCCAATGGATATTTCTTTAACATTGTATTTTTATTGAAAATATTTAAAGCACATTCATTTCTCTGTCTTTTGGTATAGAACCAAAACCTTTTCCCTGAGCATGGGTCTGCCGACAGGAGAGGCCTTTGTTACAAAACCGCATCATAATCACCATTGATTTCCAGTTTTGGCTTCTCTAAAGGGGCAAGAAATGTGGAGACGAGTCCTGCATTATTTGTGTGGTTGTTTCTCCCAATTATTTTCCTCATCTGTGGAGGCTTTCGGAAGCTTTCAACCTGTTTGACATTCATCAACTTTCTTCCACACTGGCCTTTCATCAGAGGCTCCTAGAGGGTGGAACAGGTATCTTAGGGACCCTTGTGACCCTTTGGGGATCTGCAAGTCCAAGGTATTTTCAAGATCATATTAAAATGTCATTTGTCCTTCGAGCTCTCCTTTTCTCATGAATATAAACGCAAAGATTTCCAGCACCCCTGACCCACTCTGATGGATGTGAGCGTGTGTTTAGAAAATCTCCCTGTTTTAATTTTGACTATGGTAAAGACAGATAGATATAAACCCCACCATAAAAAGCTCCTTGGAGTCATCAGTAATGCTCAAGAGTGTAAAGGAGTCATGGGACTACACAGTTAGAACACTACTCATTTATATAATATTTAAATAGTGAATTTATAACCTCAAGAGAAACCAACATCAAAAGGGTTTGGGAACAAACACAGTTAACTTGTAAAAATAAAATTGACTGGAGGACATTTTATGGAATGGCCCAAACCAGGAGAGCCAAGCATGCTGCTAGCACCACCCAGGACATTTAGGAGATTGAGAGATGCCTCACTGGGGAGGTCAGAGGGGAGGCCAGCCTCGGTAAAAGGGAAAACAGTTGAAATGGTGTCAGCTGTTACTGACACGTGGCACTGGCCAGGCCTGTCAAAGGGCGTCTGCAGGTCTTTCATCTGACCCTCACCACTGCCCTAGGGGAAGCTTCCATCTCTGCCCTGAGTCCAATGCCTTGTGGGGTACTCAGACTCCTACTCAGGATGAGTCGAGCTGGGCCTTGCGCTTGGCTCTGCTGGTCTCCAGGGCCCAAGTCCTAACCTCAGCTTCTCAAATCTGAGTTCATAAGAAAAGCTGCCAAGGAGGACAGGATGGGGTCTGGGGTTGGGAGACCAGGCGAGGCCCATGCAGGCAGTGAGGACCAAGGTCAGGCTGGTGGAATCTTTAGGGTCGTTCCCCACTGAAGCAGCAGCACTGACTGGGGCAGCAGGGCCCACCCTGGCACTGGCCCCTCGAAAGCCACAGAGACTCCATCCTGGCCTCCACCGCCCCTTGCTTGTCCCTTCGGTTTCCTGCATCTACAGTAGGAGCAGCAAGAAGCTCTGCTGGGTGCGGCTGAGCCTGGGGAGGAGTCCCCTGACTTTGAGGGGGTTGAGTGAGGGTGGGGGCCACTTGCTGCACCTCCCAGATGAAGCTGCCTCAGATTTAGGAGCCCTGGGCTGCCAGGGACAACCAGTTATGAGGTCAGCACCAGGCCCCTGTGGTCAGCAGCTCTGGCTGCCAGGGGTTCGAGTCATGATGGAGAAATGGGGCAAGGCCATTCTCCTCCTCCAGGGTTGGCCTCCAGTCACCAAGGGGCAGCTGAACCCACCACAGTGGCCATGGCAACCGTCTGCTTACTCCCACCTCCACATGAGATAATCTGGAGAACTCCTGCCATGTCCTGCACTTTCAACATAATGGAATTCAGGAAAATTCCTAAGTGAGCCAGACACCGATTCTAAAGGCAGAAGCCCAGGCAGCTGGCAAGAACCAGCATACTGCAACCGTCCCGTCCCATCCACCCCCACCGCCTGCTTCCCCTCACCTGTGCCAGCCTTCTCCGTCTGCCTCTGCCCAAGCTGTTACTCCACTAATTGCCCACCGCACACTGTTCAGTGGAATCAGCTTCTGTCTTACACTGAGGTCAAGTTCAAGGGCTACTCTCTCCTCCATGAGGGCTGCCTGGATGGCCCCATCTCCACCCCATAGTGAAGCTCCTGAGAGGTACCAGTGGAGGCTTGGAGAGAGAACTGAAGTGGGGGACAGAGGAAGAGCTGGATGACTTAAGCCAGTGATTTAACCGGGGTCTCAGCTGCCCCAGCTTCTGAACTGAGAATCTGCAGCCCTTCAAGGGACATTTTCAGATCTGCCTCTTTATTGTCTTTTGAAAATCAGCAGCTTCCCCACGTCACTTGAATTCCTTGTGTGCTTTTTGCAGAGGAAATGTGTGATGAGCGTGGGGATCCACAGTGGCAGGCCCCTTTTCACCCCCTGAGATTCTGCAGGCTGCTTTGGGTGATCAGATTTTGAAGTGTGGCCCTGTGCTTCTCTCTGGTGGTAAATACTGGTACTGCATCCAGTAATCCTCTCATCATGACCCATCTCAACAACTCATCCTGACTGCTCCCAGAACCACCACTGACCTCCTGGATCATCTCTGAACCGGACCAGACATAACCTTAGCAAGACAGCATCCAGGGGCCAAAGGACTAAGGTCTCAGCTCTGCCAATGAGGGGCGTGGTTCTGAAGGTGCCCAGATGTGGGAAGGGGTGGTAGTGCCCCTTCTAGCAATGTGCCCCACATCCTTCGTCTGGAGCTTTCCCCACCTACCCACTCATCAGAGATGCCCAGCAGCCCCAGGCACCCCCACTGACAGCGCCCACAGCAAAAGGGAGATAGGGAGAGGGGCTTCATGAATGCTGTCCAGACCCGGGTGCAGCGCTCTGCCCATTCCATCCTGGGCCCCAGATTACAGTTGTGGACAGATGGAACTGAGACCTTTTGGCCTGTTTGGAACTGGTAGTGGCCAGATCTCCTGCTCCCTATAACCCTGTTCCTTCACCCTTGGACTACTCCCCATTCCAACCCTCTTCACAGACCCTGAGCGCTCCCAACCTGGGGTCCCCTGGTAGGCCTGGGGGAGGATGAAGGTTCCACCTGCTGACCCTGTGGGGACCCCCACTCCCATCCTAGTCCTAACCCGGCCTCTCCACTCCCCCTTTCTCTCTGCCCTGGCCTCTCCTTGCTCCTCTCAGCAGAGTTGCTGCCAGGCTCCAGGCCACCTCCTTAACCCTCGAATCTGTGGCCTCTTGGTGCTTTGCAGGCAGACTCCCCTGCCCCAGTTACCTGACTGATTCCGTTCTGAGAGGGAGGAGGAGCTGGCAGGCCCAGGGCCTGGGGGCTCACCCACCCTGCCCTGTTCCCACATCTGCCTTCTGAGCTCCTGTTACTCCCACCCGGCCCACTTTAGACACCTGGGACTGGCACCTGATGCCCTCAGCTCTACTCTAATGCCACAAATTTAGCCTCCCTGTCCAGTTTGCTTTTGAGTTTTCTACTCCATTCTCTCATCTGCTCCCTCTCTCTCTCCTCTCCTCCTTACTCTCCCCTCTAGCAGTGAGGGGTTTGCTGGATCTGGGTGGGTCTGGGGTTAGCTGCATATGCTCTGAATCAGCATCCACTGTATGGTACTGTCTCCCATAGCTAGGGTTCACAGATCCAGGAATCAATGTGTGGAAGTGGGAATGGTACCACTCACCATTACTCTAGTGATCCATTAGCATAATTTTTGCTTCCTATTCCCGTGAGCTTATGTTCTGCTGGCTTAGAAGTCTTGGTTCCAGAGAGGGGAAGGCTTAAAGCAGGAAGCACAACAGTGATACTGTTGAACTGGAAGGTACGCCTTCCCCCGGATCATTTTGTTCTTCTCATGCCTTTGAGTAAACAAGCTAAAAAGGGAGTTACAGTGTTGGCAGGGGTGATTGACTCACACTATCAAGGGTAAATTGGACTATTACTCCACAATGGAGGAAAGGAAAATATACTTGGAGTTGGGAGATCCTTTAGGGAACCTCCTAGTGTTATCATACCCTGCTATTAATGTCAGTGGGAAACTACAACAACGCAATCCAGGCAGGATGAGAAATGGTCCAGAACCTTTGGGAATGAAGGTGTGGGTCCCCCTACCAGGGAAAGAACCAAGACCTGCTGAGGTGCTTGCTGAAGGCAAAGGGAATACAGAATGGGTAGCAGAAGGTAGCTGTAAATACCAGCTATGACCCCATGATCAGCTACAGAAATGAGGATTATAATTGTAGTACTTCTCTCCTAATATGTTTCCTATGTAATATAATATTGATAAACTTAATATTGGTTCTTAAGTATTGTTAAACCTATGGTATGATGAATAAGTTCTGAAATGTTAGGAGCAAGCATCACCCAAAGAAAACTTGCCTTCTATTCTGGGGAGGGAATTAATGCATTTCTGTTTGTACATGGGATAGTTATAACATGTTAGGTGTAATTATGAACTTGTCTTTGTATCTGGAGACTATGGTTTAAAGAAATGTGTCTGGTTGTCAAGGTGACAAGGGGTGGATTGCAATAGTTAACTGATTGTGTCAACTTGAGTAAGAATCACCCAACTAAATTGGATCACCATAGTTCTGGGTGTGACTGAAGAGATTTCCTGAAGATTTTCTGGGATTTACTGGGTGTGAGTGACAGCAACCAATAGAGTGATATAAAAGGGAAACAAAGAAGGAAGGCTTGCTTCTGTTTCTTCAGAGGAGCTCCAGTCTTTACCTTCAGCTTGAACGCCATCTCCTGGCTTCCAGTGCAGATTCTTCAGTTTCGGGTGCAGGCCCTTCAGCCTCCTGATATGACTCCCATGGGACACTACAGTGAGCTCCAGGTCAGATCTCCAGGGCAAAGACAAGCCTTCTGCACTCTTCCACACCTGACTCTGTGGGCGGCCATTGTAAGCCAGTCTTGTAAACTCTTATATACTTGTATATCTTGCATTAAATCTGTTTCTCTAGTAAGCACTGACTGATCCACCCCACAGTCAAAGAAAGTGATCCCAATTTACTGATATTTCCTGAAAGACGTTTTTAGAGCATCCAGTTTGTGATCCTCTGCTCCACTTCTTAGCTGTTTCCCAGTTGACTCAGCTGATATCTGTCACTGTCATAGCAGCCTCACCCCCCAGTGTCTCGCTCAGTCCAGGCATCAGAAAGAGAACCATGGGGCCCCGCTATGAAGTGATCCCTCAAGTCTCTTCAGTGGCCAGAACAAGAACATGGCCTGCAGCACTGGGAGATGGGCAGGCTTCGACATACCTAGATGGGGACCTTTTGGGGAGTCTCATACTGGTCACCTCCCTGCTCAGAAGCCCCCTGCATTCTGGCTTCCTGGTCCTTATTCCTCCCTCTCTCCATCTCTGTCCCTCTGCCTCTTCATATTTCCATTGCCTTCCCTAAAATCCCCCTCCATCTGTCTTCCAGTTCACAAATCATTCCACTTGCCTATGCTACCAACTTTGCTATTAAAACAATTATCACATTTTAAAATCAACTTTTGGAGTCATTTTCAGTCCTAAAACTCTAATTTATTTCTGGCTTTTTTGTTTCATAGAATCTTGCTTTTTCAACATGCTGTTTATTCCTTCTTTATGTGTGTCATCACTTAAAGCATATTGGGTTTATAATTTGATCTGCACAATTCTGTTAGCATAGCCTAGGGATCCAGTTACCCTGTTTATTGTATCTACTTACTTTCCTTTTTTGTCAGCCATTTCCTCTCGAAGTCTGTGATATTAAAGAAGTACTGGGAGTTTTGCTTCAGTGTGTTGCTGGTTTTTTCTATGAGATTCCCTGCAATAGAAGTGTCTCTAGGAAGCAATTGATTTTTGCTTTAGCCAAGCAGCCAAGGATTCACCCCACTGAAATGACATTTGACAGAGGGATTTCTTTACTTTCTGGAAAGTAAAAATTAAAACATTAAATCTGATTGAGGTGGGGTGAGTTTAGGGATTCAGTTGCTACTGTGAGACTTTCCTTGCACCTTTTCTGAGCAGAATCAAGTACTTGAGTTTTTTGTCTTTCTTCTAAGAAGGGGTAGTCTTCCAGGGTCCCAACTTTATCCAGAGTTCAGTTTACCTCTGCTTCATGAAGGCCAAAGTCATATTTCCTTTTACTCTATTGGATTAAAGCCCAGTGTATTTGCATTTGCTGCTTCCCTAGGCTTCTGTAGCACTGGCTCCTCCATTCTCTGAGTTGATACGGTGCTGGCATTTCTAAGTCAGAGCTAGCTTTAGTGGTGCTGGTGGTCTTTCCTTCCTTTAAGGTCCTCTATGAATTACAGAGGGATGGACAGATATCTCAGGCCAGAATTGTCTAGTAAGGCAGAGAAGGGGATTTTCTAATTAACTTCTTCTTATTAATTCCTAGTTTGATTTTAAGGTGGTCCAAGGACTTGCCTCTGAATGATCTAAATCCCTCGGAATTTGAGGTTTGCCTTATGACTCAGTACCTGGCTCATTTTATGAAGTGTTATGCGTGCACTTAGGAATGTGTATTCCCTCATCATTGGATATGGTGCTAAGTAGGTCACACTAAGTGTGTTTTCCTGATCTACATCCTTCCGAATTTTCTACCTGCTCTCCATCAAATATTGAGAAAAGTGTGATTACCTCTTCCTATTATTGTGAAGTTGTCATTTTCTCTAGTTCTGTCCATTCTTACTGTATGGATAGATTGTTCATTTTACTACTCTGAAACATTCGTTTTGCCTCTAACAGTGCTTCTTGCCTGGACATCTACTTTGTCTAATATTAATGTAGTGATAGCAGCTTTCTTTTATCTGAAATATTTTCCCCCCAACTTTTACTTCCATTCATTTTTGCTCTTATTTGAGGCAAATCTCTTGTAATTAACATATATTGAAGTTTGAGCAGGGTGTAGCTCTTGGGAAGTCTTGCCTAGCATGCACAAAAGTTTCAATCCTCAGCACCACAACATACAAACAAACAAACAAACAAACAAAAAACCAACCAACTAGAAACAAAATCAAATTCAGATGATTTTAGTCTCCCTTGGAGTATTCTACCCATTTACATGTAACATAGTAATCTATACATTTAGATTTATATCTATCATTTACTCTGTGTTGCACTTGTTTTATGTTGTTTTTTCATGACTTTGGTTCTTTGCCTACTTTTAGCTTAAGTTTTATTATTTATTTTCCTTGTGTATACTTGATGCTTAAATATTATTTGTATTCTAGTAATTACCCTGAATATTATAACATGCATCTGTGACTTATAACTGTGTTATATAATCTAAGACTTATTTCTTTCACACAATGTTAGACCTGGCTTTATTGAGCCTACTTTTTTCCTATTATGAAGGATTTTAAATCTACACATATTTTATTTTATTTTTTTTCCCATTAAGTTTATTGGTACA
>NW_004624737.1:23084146-23267656 GCF_000247695.1 Heterocephalus glaber
GGGTTGCTGTAGGTGATCCAGAAGTCTGTTTTTGAGACTTGTTTATGATCTACACATATTTTAAAATCCCACAAGACACAAATTTTGACAAGGGATATAGTTAAATATTTATATTTATTTTTTTTCTTTCTCTATAACTATAGCTCTTAATTTTTATGCCTTTAAGTTTTTTCTTCTGGGGTCCCTTTCCTCTGTCTTATTTTAGGCTGTGTCTACAGGCGACAGAGTCTCTCTGTTTTTGCTACCTTTGAATGTCTATATTTTCCCTTCTTTTTTGAAAGCTGTTTTCACTGGATGTAGAATTCCAGGTTAGTCTTCCTTCCAGGCCTTTAGACATGACATTCCTGTTGAAGAGCCAATTTTAGTCTTACTGTTGTACCCCTGAAGGGATTCTTTCTTTTTTCTTTTTCTGTTTTCAAGACATTTTTTGTCTTTATTTTTAGCAATTTAACTATCATGAGGTGCGATTACTTTTATATTTCTCTTTCTCAGAGTATGTAGTGATTTTTAATCTATGGATTAATGTCTTTTCTCAGGTTTAGAAAGTTGTCAGCTATTAGTTCTGCAAATATTTCCTTACCTAGTCATCTCTTTCTTCTCTATGTGGGCTACAGTTACATATAGAATAGTTTTTACATTTTATCCATGCATCTTTTATGCTTTTTCATATTTTATATTTCTTCTGTGTTTCTGCCTGAATTCTTTATTGCTATTTCCAATTCACTAATCCTCTTTTTTTTCCTCGTTCTAATCTATTAAGAATAGATTACAAGTGTAAGGACCCAAGTTCGATCCCCAGTACCAAAAAAAAAAAAAAGAATAGGATTGTCATAAGGATATGTCATATTAGTAATAAATCTACCTAATGAATTATTATTTCGCCATAAATAATATACTTACTTTTTTAAAAAATCCAATTGGATTTGTCCAATTGGCTTTGTCCCAAAAAATTTATCATTGTTAAGAAGTTTAACTGCTAAAATGTGTTCCTAAATATTTTGACTTGTGTTAATGTTTTATATTCCCACATTATCTATTAAAAATTCACACACACATGAAAATGGAAAAAACTGCCACTTTCTGGTTTCTGTCCTTTATTTTCCTACTTGATGTCATATGCTTAGGTACCTTTTGACCCTATGGAAAAAATATTTAACATTCAGAAATACCAATAAAAGGAAGAAGAGAAAAACAGTGTTTTTGAGAATGGAATGTTTCCCATCATAGTGGATGCTTAGGTATATTCTCTCTGTACAAGGTATGCTAGTTGGATATCTTTTGGCATAATTGTTACATGTTTGGCATGGATAGCACACAGCTTGGTATCTTCAAACAGGCCAACCAGTAGGCCTCATTTGACTCCTGCAAAGCACCAGTAGGAAGCACCAATCTGTTTTGAAGTCCTGAGCTATTTCTCATACAAGACACTGGAAAGGAAGTTTTCGAATCAGAATTTCGGTAGACTTTCGATAACGTCTCATCACCGAGTACCTCAGAGCCAGGCTTATAACAACGAGGTTGCTTCCCCCTTCCAGTAGAGGGTGCTCTCTTGTGAGGGGGTTTTGTAGCCAGTTTCTTGGGTGCTTTTCCATTGCTGGTTTTGTGAGCAGTTAGCTTTGTGAGAGCCACGGCATGGGGCCCTCCTTACCAACCCTCTTCTTTGGGTGGAGCGCAGCTAGTGAGAGGCTGCCTACCATGGCATCAGAGAGTCGTAATGACCAACAAGGCTGCAAACTCCGATCTACTGAATTCTTCGTTTTAGTTCTTGAATTTTTTAGTTCTCAAATTTTCCTTTTTAATTCCTTTCATAGCTTTTCAATGCTGATGAAATGCTATGCATTTTCCCATCTATCTTTTCCTCTGTTGCCTTTACCATATCATTCATCTTTGTCTTAAGCCCTTGGAAGCCAAGTCCAAATATGAGTCGCTGTGGGTTTCCTTCCCTTGTCTGGTTTCTCTCCCTATGTCTTTGGCCCTTTGGTCTTGTCTCTCGGCATGCCAAGTTCCTCCATTCCTCTGGTAGGTGGACTTGCTTGGGCTTAGTTACCTTAGCCCAATCAGGGATGGAGGTAACCCAAGGCTGAGGAGGGGCAGGAGCGGTCCCTCCTCGTGCCCAGCCCATGCCTGCTTCTGGGCCAGGGCTGTAGGGGTTTCCTATGGAGAGGCCGTATATACAGCCAGGCCTTTGTTCTAGGATGAATTCCGATTTCTAGTTCCTGTGATCTCAGAACAGTGAGACTACTGGAAATCTCACTTAGTTTTTCAGAGGCTCACTGTTTATCTTCCTGGTTTTCCCATTTCAGAGGTGAGGCAATAGAATATGAGAGGAATAAACCAAATAGGTGGCCCACAGTCACATTGTGACTGCCCAGTGCACACTTAAGCTTTTTCCATTGGTACCTTCTCCCTCCAGCTACACCTAGTACTCCACTGGGTCCCAAGATAGCAGAGATTCTGAAGGCTCCCTCTGTAGCTGGATGGGAGTCAAGTGACTGTCATCAATTGCCACAATAATGTTGTAGAATAGACAAGAAGAAATGGATAAAGAAAATGTGGTATTTATACAAAGTAGAATACTAGTCTGCCATAAAGAAAGATAAACTTGGGCCACTTGTAGGAAAATGGATGCCTCTTAAGACGCTAACATAAGTGAAATAAATAGTATGCACAGCTTAAATATTGCATGGTTTCTTTTATGTGAGAAACCCTAAATATAAATAAAGAGCAAAATAAAAGATAATAGAAAATAGGGAGATAGATATTTCTTGAAAATGGGAGGGACGAAGAGATGGAGGAGAGGGAGGGAAGGGAAGGGGATGAAAAAAGAATTGTGATGTGCTATGTACACGTACCACCTCCCCACAATAAATGTGATCGTTATATACTGCAAACTCGTACTAATAAAAAATACAAATTGGAAAAACACAATGAAAGAAAACTTCACCTGACACTAGCAATAATGTTGCACTATTAACACTGGTCCACGAGTCTGTGGGTCAGGGACTCAGGCGGCTCCGCTGGGCAGGACTTCAGATGTTGGGTGTCTGCTGGTTAGTACAAGGTGGCCTGTCTAGGACACAGGCCGCTGGGACAGCTGGGTAGCCTGGCTTAGCTGCACACCGCTCCTCCTCCGGGATACTCTTCCTGATCTCTGGACAAAGGAGAAGGAGCAGGAGAGTGACGTGCAAATGCTTTTCCAGCTTCTGTTGTGTTATGTCTGCTAACATCCCATTGGCCAAAGAAAGTCACGTGGGGCCAAGGAATGGGGCAGAAAGTCACACCCACAGAAGGCCCTGAAATTTACATGGATAGGGGCTGGGTAATAGAAAGGCTTGGAGCAGGACATAGGTACACTTGGTCTATGATCAAGGGGAGGACTGATAAACCAGCTAGTTAGCCAGGAGGTAGACTGCAGAATGCACCTGTGTCCTCTGGGGCTCACCTGAGAAAAATTAGCTGGGGGGTTTCTAAGCCCCAAAAACCTCTTAATTGGGCTGGAAGTTAGGAGACTGCACTGCCCCCAGGCACATCCCACATAAAACAGAATATTTGGCAAGTTCTCTGGCTTTTAACTTTCTTGGATTAGAACCAATAGGCAAAAGATTCAGAAATATATGCAATGTTTTCCCCTTCATCAATAGTCACATCACTTCCGTAGGGGACCCCAATGACAAAAAGCAGGCTCCTTCTGGGAGGAGAGGGAGGATATGCCAGAGGCAGAATGGTGGGGTTGGGAACTCACGTGTTTGTTTCCCTGGGAGCATCAGTGGAGGGGAGGAAAACAAAAGGAAACAAAGAATCCATAAGAAATGACAAGGCTCAGTGTACTCAAAGAAGTGTAGTTTTGAGCTTGCCAAAAACCCAGGGAAAGGCTGCCAGGCCTCATTGTTCTCCAGTCTCTGCAGAAACGTATACTTCATGGAGCTGGGTGAGCTGGTGCCAGCTGCTAAACTGGAGAACTGCTGCTCCTAAATTAGGAAGTTATCAGCACCTCTGGGCTCACAAGAAGCAAAAACATATTCCTCTCCCTGGAGCGTGTGCCAAGCCCAAATACAGATACACAGATGGTGAGCAAGGTAAATGAAATCTCTTCATCTTCAGGAAAGGAAAAGAATGAAGGGAACACTCTCCTGAGGATGTACACCCTTAATGTACATTAAGGGTGGGGGGCTTAATGCAGTTGGGTGACTGCTTCCAACCCAGAAGACAGGTTGGTCTTAGGGTGACCAGCTTGTCCTGGTTTAGCCAGGATGTCTGTGATTTCAAGACTGAAGTCTTCTGTTCCAGAAAGTTCTCTCAGTCCAAGTCACTCTTGGAGGCCAAGCAAGAAGTAGGAGCCATGGCCACCCTTCCTGTGCTTTCTCTGCTGAAATGCATTCACCTGAGCTGTGAGGTCTGGACACTATGGACACAGGCCATCTGTGCCAGATGCCCATGGCTGGGTGGCCTGTGGTGTCTGCTGTCCAGCCTGGTCCCTGAAATCATGGGGCAGGGAGTGGGGAGTGGTTCTCTTCTGATTGCTTGCCTGCTACCTCCCCTCCCACACCTGGAGGAAAATCTTCCTGGCCCAGTATATTTGGAGGCACAAGAACTTGCAGGAAGCTTCCGGTAATCCAGAGCAGCAGAGAAGGGGCTGGTAGGCAGCCCAGTGCTCCTCAGTTGCTGTTAATGATGCAGAATGCACAACCCCCAGTCTTGGTGTTGCTGCCCGGGCCTCACCACAGAAGAGCTCTACCCTGCTCCTGGAGTGATTGCTGCTTCCTGGGCTGGGAATCAAGTGATACTTATAAAACTTAAAACTGGTGGACAAACAGATCGACCATCCTTTCCACAGAGAGGATGAGGAGCCCTCCAACCCATGGTGTGGTCACCCTGGGGCCGCAGGCTGTGCAGACAAAGGTACTGCCCTGGGCTACAGAGCGTCCTCCAGGGCTCTCCTGCTCCGTGTGGCTGGCAGCTTGGGGCTCCTCCCTCGTGGGTCCAAGGGAAGCCTGGACACTGACATTCAGGAGAAATGGGAAAGTAGTGAGCTCCCACCATAAACTCATAGACATCTCCACCACTGCCATCCTGAACCTCCGTGATTTGCAGCACTTCACTGGTCAAACGGGAGGCTGTGGGACTGACTTAGGAGAGGGGACAAGAAGGAGCACTCTCCTTGTTGCCCCTTTCCTCTTTTTATCTTTTGCAGTGCTGCAGATGGAAGTCGGGGCCTCACACATGCTAGACCATCGGTTTCCCACTGAGCTACAGCCCCAGCTTCATGTGCTGCCTTCAGTTGTTACAAACACACACCCTCAGGGAGAGGTTCCCCTTCTTCCCGAGTAGTGGGAAAGGGCTGAACCCTATGAGCATGGAAGTGTGTGGGTGTTTGTGTGTGTGTGTGTGTGACTCTATGTGTGGATGTGTGGGGGGTGTTTCTATGAGGGATGTGTGTCTGTGTGTTTGTGACTATGTGTGTGCAGGGCGTGTGTGTGCATGTGTTTGTGATGGCTTGAGTGTAGTGTGAGTATGTGGAATGTTTGTATGTGGAGTGTGTGTGTGACTTTGTGGGTGTGTGGTGTTTCAGTGTGGAGTGGTCATGTGTGGATGTCTGTTTGAACTGTGTGTGGGGGGTGTGTGTGTGTGGATGAACGTTTTGTATGTGACTGTTTTCATGTGTAGGTGTTTGTGTTTGGGGTGGGTTGTATGTGGATGTGTGTTTGCAGTTGTGTTTGGGTGTAGATATGAGTGTGGAGGTGTTTGTGATTGTGTGTTTGAGTGTGGAGGTGAGTGTGGGTCTGAGTTTGTGACCACATTTGTGGGGTGCAGTATTTGTGTATCTGTGTTTGTGACTGTGTATTTGTGTGGGTGTCAGTGTCTGTGTTGATGCGTGTGTTGCTGTACGTTTGGACCGCGTGTGGGTGTGAGGGTGTCTGTGTGTCGGGTGCTTGCGACTGTGTGTATGTGAGTGGGGTTGTGTGTGTGGGGGGTGTTTGTGTGTGGATGCAAGTGTGAGAGCGTTTGTGTTGGTGTTTGTGTGAGGATGGGTTTGAACTGTGTGTTTGTGGGCGTCTGTGTGCTCCTGTGTGGGTGTGGTGGTGTCTTGAACACAGAGGCCCTAGCACTGGGTCCTCGGGAGTGGGAAGGAGGCGCCTCTTCACCTGGAACATCCAGGTCCTGGGCCTCCCAGTCGGGCCCAGGTGGACCCAGCACTGGGGACACCTGTCTTCACGGAGCTCTGGCACCCCTGGGAGGCTGGACAGCAGCGTGCGAGCAGTCACCCTGACCGGGGCTGCTGAGGGCATAGAGAAACAGAGCAGAGCTGGATGTGGCTGATGGATGAGCAGCCCGGGTCGGGAGGGGAGCTGGGACAGCTGTGGGTGGAAAGGAGACGTGAGGGCCAGACTGAGGGGAGAGGAGACCATGGGGCCAGTGGTCACCTCTAGCCCACACCTCCCGTGCAGACCTCCAGGCAGTGCTGTGGGCCCTCAGGTGGACCCCCATTTGCCTTGGGCTTGGATTTCTAGTGAGTTCCCTGGGCTTTTGGCTTCTCTGGCCTTTGCTCACCTGCCCTCCACCGCATCCCTGTCCCAAGGCCCACTGGACCCTCCCATGGCCCAGGCCCACTGGAAGTCGGCCTGGACTCTGATCCCTGATCCCCTCCCCATCCAGCTGGGATTCTCTGACCCCCTCTCACTGCCTTCATTGCTATGATGCAATCCACATGGCCATCGTTCTCTGCCGGTGACAGTCCTAGTGGCCCACCCATGGCCTCTGGCCTCCCCATGCGGGTCAGCTCCTGAAGGAACTTGCATTCTTTTTTGGTTGCCATAACAGGCACAGGACAGTTTCAGGACAAATGTGATGTGAGCTAAATACACTTCAGAGAAAATCCTCTGCCTATCTGCAGACAGAGACTGGGTGGGGCTGGGGTGGAGAGGCAGGGATCAGTAGCTCTTGTTCCTCGAGCATGGCAGAAATTCCCCTGATGGTGGCCATGTCTCCATCTGTGCTGCCCAGTACAGCAGCTGCTAGAATGGTGAGCAACTTGATTTGAAACTTCTCTTTAATTAACTGAAGTTTGAAGCATGCCTGTGGACAGAGGTTCTGTATAGCCAGGGCCATCAGGTGAATGTGACATTTCTGTTTAGCTGCATGCATGGGAGAGTCTGGCCTATGGGGAAAAATAGGAAGGATCGCCAACTGGTTGAAAAAACAAATTTCTTTTTGTGGTACTGGGGCTGGAACCCAGGGCCTTCACGCTGAGTTATATCCCCAGCCCTTTTTATTAGTATTAGTTTTTATTTTGGGACATGGTCTCACTAAGTTGCCCAAGCTAGGCTCGAACTCCTGGCCTTGGTCTCCTAGAGTGCTGGGATTACAGGCATGCACCACCACTCCCAGCTTGGAGGCATCTTAATCCTTAGGAGTGGACAGACCGCAGAAGGAGACAGTGTCCCAGAAGTGAGAAGAGACGTGAAGTGAGGAGGCAATGTCTGCTGCCAGTAGGTGACTGAGGACTCAACTCCTAAGTTCAGTTCAGCTAGTGAAAAATAAGGCCTGCATTGCCACCAGGCTTGTGGGCTGTACATTCATTCTGGCTTTAGGTTCCAGCCCATGGTAGGTGTGAGTTCAGGGTCCCAGCTAAGGGAAAACATGTTCCTCTTTCTGCCTCATATCCTCAAATACTAGCAGTTGACCAGAAGCCAGCCTGGGATTTATTGGTGATTAAGTTTGGGTCATTAAAAGATGCAGATCAGCCGGCCTTGTGATCCTCTGACTGCCCTATGGGACCAGAGTGTGTTTCATAGTAACTGTGAAAGAGCTTTGAAAAACATCCAGTCTGACTTAATGAATTTAACAGAGGGGAGAAACATCTCTGCTAAACCAGCAAAAGACTGTTTTCTTAACAGGACTGAAACTCCCTGTTACTAATTTTTTGAGCCGTGAGTCAAATATTTTAGGCACTTAAGGCTTGAGTGTTAGATTCCAAATGGCTCCGCCTCTGCCTCTGGGACTTGAGCTCTATCCTGCCTCTGAGGTCCTCTCTGGTGATGAAGGCTCTGCCGGTTGGTGGCCCAGGGGATATAATCCGTGAAGCAGAGCTGCAGTCTTGTTTCCATGTAAATTTGAATGGACCCCATGTACTGAGGCAGAGTGACCTGGAATCCAGCTGTGCCCGACACTTCCCTCCCTGTCCCCAGCTGTGACAAAAATATTCTTTACTTGCATTTTATACAGTTCATGAACTGACTTCATTGGCAGGCAGACAGAAAGGAAAAGTTCTCAATTCAAACAAATGGCTAGAAGAGATGATAAAGCTGCGTGCAGCATCTATCACTCATTTTTCAAATTGCCACTCCCAGTTTTTGAGTGTGGGCCTCCGAGGGACACCTGAGAACACAAAGACCACTTCTGCCCAGGGAGGCCGTCTGTTTTCAGGCCCCCAATAAAGCCAGCAGAGGGCAGGCTGGACCTGGGAATGTGCTGGTGACAGCTCTTTCTACCAGAGAGGCAGCTTCCTTCCTGGTACCAAGGATGCCTGACTTCTGACTTCCTCCACAGCCCTTTCCACTGGCCCTGGCCAGGACTGTTTCCTCCCCACCAAAGAGAAATCTCTGGAGTTCTTGCCAAGGTCTCCTGTTCTTCCCTTCCTGCAGGGCTCTGCCTGGTCCAGGAACTGGCCTGCCCACCTGTCCCTTGGGGGCTCTAAGGTAGGGGTCTTGTGAAAAGGTTGGTTCCCTCCCTCCCTCTCTCCCTCTCTCCCTCTCTCCCTCCTGCTACCCTTCTGGGGCCACTTACTTGGTTCGCACAGCATCCAAGGCCTGGCAACCCCGAGTCACCCTGCTGCCCATGCTCTACTCTGGACCCGTCTTACCTGACAGTCAGCCTCTGCCCCAGCTCTGCCATGTGGTAGCAGTGTGACTCTGTTTCTCCACATCTTCATTCTCTCACCTAAATGGGATAGAACAGGTTAATATTTGAGAAGTGCTTAAATATAGAACAGGTTAATATTTTGTTGTGTGTGTGTTTTGTATTTTTAAATAAAGTTTGTAATCCAATGGACACATAAAACAAAACTGCGCTGAGAAAACAGTTTCACAAATTAGTAAGTGTTAGGAAGTGGGGGAGGTCTGGGTCACAGGAAGGAGGCTGGCCAGCCTTTTTGCACAGGTGCTGTGCGACACTTCCACGTAGCGGGAGCACCACCTGTGCTGTCATGAAGCGCACTTACACAAATGAGTGACGATACAAAGTCTACATAGGAAAGTAAGATTTTCTCTGAAAACAGATTTTGGCACAGGTTAAAAGAATGTATGTCGGGAAATTTGATTTTTAAGCCAGTATTAGATATATAGAGATATATATATATATATATATATAATGTTTTTGTATATACACACATCACAAGTTCTGCATATCCCACCAAGAAAGGAAATCCTGTGTTTGCTCCTGTTCCACTGTAAACTGTACATCCTGGTGAGCCAAAGGTGGTGGTAACAGGAGAGTTAAAGGGGACATCCAATGAACAAAGGAGAAAAGGTGGGGCAAAAAAACCCAATGAAATGTTCCTTGACCCCAAGGTTTCAGCAGAAGTTCTGGGTCTTGCATTAGTGTCTGTGATGTGTTCATATACACCAAGATGTCTGTCAGAGTTAGAATAGGTTAATATTTGAGAAGGTCTAGGGGAGAGAGAGGGAGACAGACAGAGAGAGAGAGAGAGAGAGAGAGAGAGAGAGAGAGAGAGAGTTTACTTAAATCATGGAGACTTTCTTTTCAGTGCCCCTTAGGGTGCTGAGTAGGCTGGCCCCTCTGGAGCTGGCTCACCAGCCAGCCCACCAACCAGAAGCAGCCACATCTGGCTTTCTAGCCCCGATGCTGAGCAGTAACCCCCCTCCCCTATCTGTGGCCTTTCCATCCAGGGCATTAGGCTGCATTCTCTTTACAGATATTCTAAACTGTGAAGCTCTCCCTTCCAATGTGCTGTGAAAAGAAAGAGGATTGAGTTCTCCTATTGTTTCTTTTAAATGCTTAGAGGTTGGGTTTCAGTCCTGGACTCTGGAAAAGTAAGGAAACCTTGAAATTATATACAGGTCTGGATCATTCCAGAGGCCTCTTGAGGTTTGCAAGTCTGCTGAGAGCTCCTAGGAGCTCCAGCGCCCCTGCCCCACTGCACTCCCCAATGGCTTGGGGCATAGACAGGCAGTGGATTCCCAGCCAGGGGTAGAGTGGGGGCCAGGAGCTGGCTGGGCATGGCTGAGGCGGAGGGAGTCTGATGTCCAGAGCAGGGACGCTGTCCTCTGTTTGGGCCACAGCTCAGGAAACTGGGCTCTGAGTTCCTTTCTGCACAAGGTTCCTTTGTTGGGCTTAAATCCCCTGGTGGCCAGTTTTGGCTCCTGAGGCTCTGTGCAGCCCCCACCGACCCCACCCCACCCAAGCAGGTCATTTTTCCAACAAAGACCCCTGGGAGCAGCTCAGATTTCCCTCTGCTTCAGCAGCAGAGACCAGCCCCTGCTGTGCCTGCCTGTGTTTTAAAAGGTTTTTTCTTTGGGACAAATCCTAGGGTGTGTGCAGTGTGTGCATTCCAAAGCAAACCCTTTTTGTTCTTATCCTCATTCTGTCTGGTTTCCTCTGACGCATGTAATCAGTTGAAGTATTAATTACAAAAAGATGGCTGCAGACGTAGAGCAGGAGGTGATTTGGTCTGTCTTCTTCCTCAGCAGAGGAAGAAATGGGTCTGGGGAGGGAGACAGTTGTCCCAGGTCACTGGCCCTCGAGAGGTCTCTTGAGCCTCACCCTTGGCCCTCCCAACTTTCTTCACTCTCCTTGCTGACTCAACAGACATTGCTGGTGCTAATCTTCCTGCTAGTGGCAAAGTACTAGGAAGACTGGGGCAGTCAGGAAGCGTGTGGAGAATACCAGTGACAGCGGGGAAGACCTGCCTGGAGCTGGGACCCTTGGAAGCGAGGCAGGGGTGATGGGAAGGCTGCTTGACTCTAGGTGTGGGGCAAGGAGCGGGCACGGACTCCCCCTTCCCTACATGAGTCATTCATTGAGTGGGGACCCTAGGGCCCCTGACATGCTGGGGCGATGGGTGGTACAGGACTCTCACCACAGTGGCTGCCTTCTGATTAGAAAGAGAAAGGGTGACAGCCAGCCAAGGAGGAGTCATGCAGCCAGGGGTCAGGAGAGCAGCAGTGATGCCCTCGGCCCTTGTGCAGAAAGGCACTTGTTTCCGCATTTGCAAATGAGAGGAGGACAGTGACAAGATGAAGTCTGTGAGAGTGAGGTGCTCTGGAGGCCATGGGCTGGGTGGAGACTAGAAGGCCAGGCCTCCCTGGGGCAGCGGAAAGAGCTGGGTGGAGAGGTGACTTGGGGAAACCTTTCTCTGGGACTCTGCTCCAACCTGACTGGGTACCTGCCCCTTTGGCCAGTCAGAGTGAGGAATAAAAGCATCATGTCCCTGAGTACCTGCATGCACTGAGGCACCACCATCAGCCTATTGGGCTCCAGGTGGAGACAGGGCAGGAGCCCCTCACAAGGCAGAACAGGCAGGTGGCTCAGAGCAGACTGAGAAGGCCCTTCTGGCCTTGGAGTCACATTTCCATGGAAACTTGCTCTTGCCTCTGGGCCCTGGACCCAGGCCCCTCCAGGGCTGGCAGATTCTGTGGCCAATCGCCAGCACAGCCAAGGGTTGGGCAGGCTTACCCCTTCCTCCCAAAATCTGAGAACCAGAACAAGTTTCCTTACCAGAGTGCTGCACCGGCCATTGGAGAGTAGAACGCAAGTTTCTGAACATGGACGCTTCTAGATTCAGGGTAAGCTTGGAGCCTAGCTACTTCTGACGTGCAAGGAGAAATGCCCTCCCACCATGCTGAGGTTGTGTTTAATGAGATCCTGAGGATTTGAGTCTTAGGTGTGAGCAGAAGCCTGTAAATTCCCAGTGCCTTTCCAGAAGTCGATAATTCATCTTGGAGATACGAGGTTGAGGTCACGCACTTTTCACCTGCATTTTCTTCCATCTGCCCAAACCAAGCCATGAAAGTCAGAATCCTTGATTCCTGGGCAGCTTACATGCCTTAAACAGTCACAGCCCAGCTTTCCTGAAAGAGAACTGCAAGTTCAAGCCCAACATGGGCAATTTTGCAAGTCTCTATTCCCAAAGACAGAAAGGGCCAGAGATGAGGCTCAGTGGTAGAGTGCCCCAAGGTTCAATTCCCAGTACTGAAAAAGAACCCCACTGCCCCCCCAAACGAAATAACAACCACAAATCCGTAACTCAGGTGGGAGATTCTCCATGAGCTGTAGAAGGAGCCCTAAGGCAGGAGGCCTGGGACACTTATGGCTCACCCCATGCCCCGCCTGTGGACCTCCCTCCCGGTCCTTGGTGTGAGCAAGCACTGGGGCGTCTGGTGCTGGCTCCCACCCTACTGCTTCCCTCTCTGGCTCTCTTCTCCCCTTGTCTGCCTCTCTCCGTCCTGGACTGAGAGGTTTGTGGCCGTGGGACCTTCAGGGCTAAACCTGGATGGTCTCAAACAAGCCAGGTGAGTTGGTCACTGTCTTGCACGCTCACTTGAGTGGCTCAAAGTTTGAGGGAGGCTTGTTTGGGGAAGGGAAGATACACCATTTAACAAGCTCCCTTGATGGCTGTATGCTGAGAAAAGTGGGGTAGAGAGCACAGCGCTGTAAGAACACAATGTGGAAGGAAGGAGAGGAGGGAGGCTTCTCCCCATATGTCCTGAAAGGGACACCTGCTTTAACTTGCAAATCATAAATCACTGTTCCCAGGCCAGGCCAGAGCCATTGGGGCCAGGCTGGTGAGACTGATGGGTGGTGGGGGGAAGCAAAGTTTTCAAAAGGAGCAGAATTTCACACTGAATCTTAATCTATTCCACAGGCTCATAAAATCCTAATATAGCCCCGGGACTGTCATGTTTATAGACAGAACATCAGCCAGCGTGCAGAGGCAGGGACTTGGACAGGGACCAGAGAGTTTGCAGAACAAACGCGCCAGGGAGGGACTTGGATTGAAATAACGGAGCAGCCTCTCAGCAGAATAAGGCAGGACAGCCCTGCCCTCTGGGCCTGGTCCCCTCACCATGCCAGTGGGCCAGTCTGAAGCTATAATTTCTCTGGTCTAAGAGCCAGTCAATGTCCATCCCTGGCCTGAGTTCTCCTTGGGGATCAGAAGGGAGCTGGGGCCTGGAACCTCCACCCACCCCCAGGAGCAGCAGACTCCTCCAGAACATGAGAAGCTCACAGGTCCACGATGACAGTGATGTAGGTGTCAGCTCAAGTCTGATGAGCACACTTGGATGGATTTGAGGATGGCTGGAGGTGGCTGAGAAGCAAGTAGGAATAAGTGGGTCATGGAGCTTAGGGAGTCATGGAGGTTCCTGTGGGCTTCCTAGGAGGCTCTGGGCCCTGAAGTACCTGGGCAGGTGGAAAGTGAGAGCATTCCAGGCAGGAAAACTGTCTAGCAAAGACAGGCAGTGAGGTAGGATGAGCCCCACAGCAATAAGTGAGGCAGGCAGGAGAGGGCAGATGAGTACCCTGTAGTCCTGGAGTGGGGGACAAGAAGAAAACCCAAACCACATTGTCAGTGCAGAGGTTACAGCACAGACTCTACCTTGGACACCAAAGAAAGACAGAAACAGCTCAGCCAACATTCAAGGTCATCCCTAGCCCAGGGGCCAACCTCCAAACAGAGCCCGAGTAGGCTCTGGTGAACAGGGGGCCCTAGATCTATTTCATTTCCCTGTGCCCTCCTCCCTCTGCCACCGGCAAGCTGGGAATCTGCATGCTTCTGTGTTGATATAATGGCTTTTTAATTTTTCTCCATCACATGCTTTAAAGAAATAATTTCCAAACATTGGCCTATGTGGAAAAAAATGAGAAAAGAAGTGTTCGTGGGTCTAAGGCAAAATGTGAAACATAAAGAAAAACAATGTTTTTCACAAAGCCAAGTTTATTCAATGTAAAGGAGTATCCATTTCACTGAAACAATGCTGTTCCCATAGTTTTACACTTCACCTGGCTTTCTTTAATGTAATCATGGTCCCTGAATTAACTTAAAATTGAAATGACCAGTTCCCCCGATCCTAGGGCTGGGAACCACCACTTAAATTCTGTCTAGGATATATGTCAGTATGACATAGAATTCTGATCTGCAGACATGAGGAAGAGAGAACAGGCAGACTATAGGGGATGAACCACAGGGTATGTGGTAGATGTGACATGTCCAAACAGAAGATAAGAAGAAGACCAGGCCCCCGCAGGGCAAAGCCTACCCTTCTCCCATCTCCTGCCTCCCTGCCTCCGTTCTTTGCAAGATATATGTTACTGTGGTGAAGGGAGGTGGCACACCACAGGCACAGGTTAGTTGGTACTATGAGGTTTGGAGCTATAAAATCCTGGTGAAATTTAGTTTCTTTAAGCAAGGCCTGAATAGGGAAGACTTTTCCTTCCTTTGGGCCAAACAGGAGTGAGATTAGAAAGTCACCTAAGATACCAGTAGCTTGTCACTGAAATATTTCTATGTGATTCCCTCTGACCTTTCTCCAGCTATGCCTTTTCCACAGGGTCAAGGAGTCCGAAAGCCAAGCTAACATGCTGACTCAGAGCCCCCATAAAGAAGGAAAAAATAACATTCTTTCTGCCCTTTGTAGTTCTTAGTGGGAGTAGACTCCTGGGTTATGAGAGATTAACAAGAGAGAAATAAATGAGTTTAATAACATGTATATTTCATGTACATGTGAGAGGTGCCCAAAGAGGTGAGTTAATTTCAAAGAGGTGGCTGGGAATTCAGGCTTGAATACCATTGTCCCCTGAAACAAAGAGAGAAAGATGTGGGAAAAGCTTTTTATGAGGAAGTACTCAGGAGGAGCATGGTAAACAAGAGCCAAGTTGGCTGTGTGGATTGGTGAGAGCCTGCAGCAATGTGGACTCACCTACCCTTCCTAGTGCAGCTGAGAACCCTCACCAAGGGAGGTTTCCCTAGAGATGTCAATTTTTCTCACCAAAGGATAACTTCTACTCCATTTTCAGAGCACAGAGCTTCTCCTGAGTCTGTAGCTTCTTAAAATAATGAGCTCATAATAGATTTTATGGCAAAGAGACATATTTTGTGGTGGCATATTCTTATCTCCTATACACCTTCTTTGTGTACAATGCTCCAGTTCCTAGAGCCTTGGAAGTCTCTATCCAATTGTTTCTGAGTAATCTGGGTCCTGCAGAGAAACAGAAAAAATAAAAGGAAGCTATTTGTTCCTTACAATAAATTCCATATATATATATATATGTAATTACTTATAAATAATTCCATAGTTAGATCACTTTTATAAAAAAGAGCTCTATGTATATAGGAAGAGATTTATTATAAGGAGTTGGCTCATTATGGTTATGGGGAAGTCCCAGGATCTGCAGGTGGCAAAGGTGTAAATTCTAGTCTAAGTGTGAGTCTGAAGGCAAAAGACCAATGTTCCAGGTAAAAGAGAGTTAATTCTCTCTGACTCAGTCTGGTCTGTAGTTCTTCTAAGGCCTTTGGTGGTTTGGATGAAGCTCACTCTCATGGAGAAGGGCAATTTGCTTTACTCAGCCCACAGATTCAAATGTTAATCTCATCCAGAAGCACTCTGGCAGACACATACAGAACAATACTTAACCAAAATATTAGGGCACACAGTAAAATCAAACATCACAGGCCCAGTGGCCCTTCCAGGGCCTGTGCTTGCTTCCTTCCCAGGCCCCTCTTCCCCAGGTGGGCCATCCTACTGTGTGGGGACCTCTTGGCCCAAAGTGGGCTATTTACAGACATGAGTAGAAGAGCTGGGATGTGAGGAGCTGGAGAGTGAACACAGGCATGGATGAAAGGAGATCTGGGGGAGGGAAGAAATGGGACAGACAGGGCCCACTCCCACCCAACTGCACAGTCCAGGGCAGAACTCCACGGATAGGCCCACCTTTTAATACCATCAAGCTGGGTATTAGGTTCCAACATATGCATTGGGGGAGCACCTATGTTCAGACCATGGCAATGAGGGTGAATGACTGGTGGAGGACGGACAACCTTCCAGTGCCTCCCTCTAGATTGACAATCAAAGCCCATAGATCATTGGGAGGAAATGAGAGACAGGGACAAAAATACTTGTGTGTGGTGGTGGTAGGGGCATAGAGAAAGGAGCAAAACAAAACAAAACAAAAAAACCCTTTAAAAATCTTAAAATTGGGCCAGGGATTTAGCTCAGTGGTTCTGCCTCCTGCCTCGCAAGCGCAAGGTCCCAAGTTCGATCCCCAATACCATAAAAAAAAAACTTTATATAATATTTTTAAAGAATTATAGTGGTTTTGAAACAAAAGCAGGAAACTTAAGAAAGGGAACTAGCAGATAACAAAAAGAACTCTTAGAGATTAAAAACAGCATAGCATAATTTTTTTAAATTGTAGAAATTAGAAGAAATTAGAAAAAAGAAAAGATTGGAGGGAGAAATACATATGAAAATTAGAAGATCAAGTTGGAAAGTCAAATATCTGCAGAAGAATGCCAGGAAGAGAAAGCAAAGAAAATGAAGAAAAGACTATGAGAGAAATAAGTCTGAAATTCAACCACTCATGAAACAAATAAGCATAGTAGGCAGTGGTCAGGAGCCCCCTGTACCCTTCCCCTTACCACCTACCATGTAATTCTGCTACCCCAAACCTGCGCCTTCCCTGGTGTCCCTCCTCAAAGGCCCAAAGCGATGAGCAAGAATGAAACAATGGCTGGCAGCTTGATGTTTTATTGTCTGTGACCATCATCAACAGTCTGATGAAGAAAGTCTGTAAAAGAGGGTCGAGAGAGCAGATCTCAGAGTCTGTGACCTAAATTTCTTTGTTGATGATCACACTATCCTTGAGCCCTGGACTTGGAGGGGAGTAATGGCTCCAGCACTAGCCAGACTTGACTTGCTGATTTTATGTCTTCTACTATTTTGGCAGCAAAGAGCTGAGCCTGTTCAGGCTGATCAATAAATGGAAAGAGGTAGCATGAGACCTATGCATGTACACAGCAAGAGAAAAAAACAAACAAAGAGAAGGAAAGGAATATAGGTAAATTCTGATGAATGAAGTACTTCCAAAGAGGGACTGCTCACAAAAGAAAAAGCAAAGATCAAATGACTAAATAAGCTCCTCCCATCCCCAGTCTACAAGAGATGACTGACAAGATGGATCAAAAACCTGAGCTCAACAGAGTCCTGTAGAGATTCTATGACACCAGGGAGAAGAAGGGCAAGTTAGCAGAGCTCAGGAGCCAAGGGGAAGAGACAAAAATGCTGATATGCTTTGGATTGAGACTATTCCTCAAAGGTTTCATGCACTATTAGGTAGGATTTGGGAAGGTGATTGGAGAGACAGGTGTTGGGAGACAGGTCTTGTAGGAATAAAGCAGGACTTAAAGAAAAACAAGTTTTTCCTAGCCTTGGGCAGTGCCCTCCCTGCTTCCTTCCCCCACCCCCCCAGCAGTAATTCTTTGTTCTGGTACAGATAAAATTGGTAACTATGACCTGTAAATAAAGTTTATGTTATCTTGTTCTCATAAGATTCACAAGGCTCTGTCCTAGTTCAAGGCTAAATTACAAAATTGTCTGCTCTTCTTCTGTTTCATGTAAACTCCCTTGCTATGTCACTAGAAAGACCAACCCCTTCGACCAAATGTATAAAAACTGGAACTTTTCTTTGTTTGAGGCTCTTCCTTTGGATATTAATTCATTGAGCTGATGTTCATCTAAAACCTTGAATAAAGTCCCCATTTCCCAGTGGTCTCTCCTGACTCTTAAATCCCACAACAGGAAGAGGCAGGTCACTGGGGTGTGACGTGGAAGAGTGTGCCTCCCTCTAAGGCTCTTCTCTTCTCTGCTCTCTGCTTCCTGGCCTCCCAACATAAGCAGCTTCTCCTCCCCTATGCCTCTCTATCATGTCTTCCTGCCTTGGAGCCAACCCACCATGGACTGAAATATGAGCCAACTCCTTGAAGTTGTGAGTGTGAAGTATTTTGTTCTATCGACAAGACAGTGACTAATACAAATATCACCACAGAGATGAACAGTGCATGCAAAGCAACAAAATCCTGAACACAGCAAGTTTGCCAAATCACACAAGAATAAGCCTGTACAAAAAGATTCAAAGAACGACTGTAGAGAAGAAACTGTGCATAGATAGCAAAGGAGTGGACATTTCCCAAGAAGGGATCAGAATGGACGGACTGGAAACAACAGCTGAAGGAATAAGAGTGAACTTTCCAGAAGGAGAATTTTTGAATCTTCAACTTAGCAGAGTGCATTGTACCCTAGAAAGAAAAAAAACACATAAAATGATTGATGTTGAATCATGACCATGTTTACAGGATAACAAGGGCAGAATCCTATAAACCACAAAGGCAAGTAAAACCAGACAAAATACAAATTAGCTCACAGCATTCCACAGGGAGGTGGTCAAAGTCTACAGAGATTGGGGGGAAGGAAGTGTGCTTTGGCTCATATCCTTGGGACATAAGGCAGCTGGCATCTTCATGCCCGCGTGTGCTCAGGGCAGATTCCTCAAATCCCTTTTTGACAGAATGCTAAAGAATCAAACTGCAGATCTCAGAAACAAGGCACTGTGCTAAGAACCATGCGTGGTGAGCACAGAAGCTCTTCTGCTCCGGAATTAAGACTCAGCAACTAGTGGAATTATGTTACAGAGGATTGTGTTAAGTATTACAACCCTGGCCCACATAAATAATGGTGCTAGTAACCACATATGAAGGGGGAGAGGTGATATTTTGCTGGCCGTTCATAGCAGGAAGTCAAATCTGAAATATTCAGTCATATCAAGGTAGAGGACAGTAACACTATTTTCATACTCTTTTTCCTCTTTAACTTTTAAGGGATGTTTTCATTCTTTTTATATTACTTGAATTTGATTTTAATGAGCATGATTTTTTTAAACACCAAAAAAAGTTATTATTCTTTTTTTTTGGTATCGGGGATCACACTCAGAACCTTGTGCTTTCGAGACAGGTGGCTGCACAACTGAGCTGAATCCCAGGCCCAAAGCATTTTTAAAACATGTTTTAAAATTTTCTCCTTTCCATCTAGTTTGCTGAGAGAGAGAGAGAGAGAGAGAGAGAGAGAGAGAGAGAGACGGAATTTCCATGCCTCTTATGGGCCTCTCTCCTGGCTCAGCATCCCAGGCAGGAGATACTGAAGCTGCAGTCAGGAGTCTGGAAGTGTGGGTGAGGCCTCCATACTGTCTGGTGAGTCAGCTCTGTGGGCACTCAGCTCTTGAATTAAGCATCAGTGACAGGCAGGCCCCTTGCTTGGAGCCGTGACTATCTTTGTGGGGTTGGCTTTGGGTGTCTCTACCCCTGTAGCAGAGGAGCCTTGGGCCAGTACTCAGGACAGCACTGGAGGAAGGGGCTTCTTTGTCACCCTCAGAGCCCAAGTGGCTCACACAGAACCCTCGGAGACAACCAAGGCAGCCAGAGCCCTTCTGGGGGTAGATAGCTGGGGCTGCCTATCTCTCCCCTCCCCAATTTCTCCCACTTCATATTGGGACAAATGACTGGTTCGGGGGTCAGACTGTCTGAAATCAGAAACTCATCAAGTGTTTTCTTCTCTAAGTCTGATCTGTGCCTTCCTCAAGTTGGAGCTTGAGTAGAAAGACACTGAAGGGAGATAGCAGGGAGGAATTTCGAAGGCACCATCCATTCTTCATTCCTGCCCTGAGCAGCTGGTGTGCTGACCTGTGTAATCTTGGGGGACACAGTTGTGTCTGACACTCTAAGGCCTGTAGTGTCTCTCCTTGATGTGAGGAGACCAACAGGAAACCCTTATGTAAGATGCAGGGCCTGTGGGAGGTGAGGACACAGGGCTTGTGTGAAGGCACTGTCCTAAAGGGAGAGAGATGGTGACTCCACAGTGGGAAGAAGGATACTTTTCTGAGGGAGGAGTTCTTCCCTTCAGCTGCTGAGGATAAGAGGAGAGTGGATCACATTGGCTTTACTCTTGGCTCTTCTTTGGAAAAAGCGTCCTTGTCTGCAGGGTGACTCCCAGTAGCTTTGTGTTTCCCATCCTCTAGGCCTTGCTGATTGGTCTAGGGCTGGAGACATGGGACTGCTTGGGCCAATTGGAGTGAGATGACACCAGGTTGCTTGGTTCAGAGTCCGGCTCCTTGATCAGCAGGTTAAGTGAGTTTGGGTAAGCCAGTACTTGCTCCATGTCTCAACTTCTTGTCTGAGAAATGAAGCCAAGTCCACCTACCTCACTGAGGTCATGGGAGAATTTAGCTGGAAGCATTTGGCATCATGCCTAGATCCTAGTGTGTAATGGCACCAATACATGGGAGGATTGGAGGTTTCCTGGGTCTCCTGGGGCATACTTGGTCCTGGTTCTGGTCCTTCTGGAAACTAAATTTTCTATTGACCTTGGAGTAATCTAACCTGGTAATGGAGGTGGTGAGGTTCTGTTACTTACATCCCACAATGTCCCGACTGACCCAGATGAGACTGAGGGATGTGGAGAGGTTGGAGGTAGGAAGACACCTTCTAGGGCCTGATGGGCAGGAACAAAGCTCACTGTGCTCTAGTGCATGCCATTTGTCTAGAGCATGAGTGGTGGTTGGGGCAGTCACCACCAGGCAACTCTGGGATGGGCTGGGGAACCATAGCAGTAAGACAACAAGTATGGATGGGGGTAGGCACAGAGTACTTTACTCAGTAAGAATTTGCTGCTACCTCCCTGATTCCCGGCCCTAGTGACCCAAATCCCACCCCAAGCTCCCCAAGATGACCCTCCTTTGCTAGAGGAAGTGTTGAAGTAATGACCTAGGGTATCCTCCAGTCCAAGGAACTGTGTCTTCTGAGGCTCAGTGACAAATTTGGTATACACGATCCACAAAACATAATGTCAGTGTATTTAGGTGCCCTTGTGATCCCTGCAGAGGTATCATCTCGCTTAACTCTCACATTCTTGTCCCATTCTTAGACGAGAAAATTGAGGCTGGGGAGGTGCAATCTCCTGTCCAACAGGAAGTGGGAGAGACAGCTGATCCCGGGTATTTCTCGTTTCCCATTCCTCACCATGAATCAATCTATTCATGTGTTTGCATGCGACATGTTTAAATCAGTTACTTTTCCCCCTCCAACTAGTGAGTAACTGAATACCAAGCGAAGAACCAGTGGAGTCATGAGGAAAAGAGAGGGGTGGGGAGGAAAGGAGCAGTAATGAGGACTGCGCCAGAGAGCTCTGCAGAGCCCTTGCCCCTTAATCAAGCAAGTATTTGGAAAATACCTCCTTTCTGCATAGTGTAGAAAGTGGCTTGTGGGAAGGGGCCATGAGGAAGCATTCTATATGGGAATGTTGCCATGCCTGCCTTTTCATTTGTCTTCTCTGCGCAGTCTGCATTTACCAGGCAGAGCAAAGTGCCTCTGTTGGGCTCTATTTTTCATTTGAAGGAGAAAAAAAAAAAGCAGCCCTGGATTTAGAAACTCAGCATAGGGCAACAAAGGTTTAAATTGAGCAATTTCATGAAAGAAGAGAGAGAGAGAGAGAGGAGCCAGTCCCTGCTTTCTTCACTGGTTCTGTGTGCAGCCTCCATCCCCTACCATTCCAAGTCACCCTGAGTTATTACTGCCTCTATCCAGCCTTCCTGGCCTCAACTCCCAAGTGAGTATTTGCGGGACGGATGCAGAAGGACAAGCTCCCTCTTCAGAGAGAATCCAGTTATCTGACCTTTCCTAGCAAAGACCCATCTGGAGGATCTTAATCATTCCAGCAGAATGAAAGATGCTGGCACACTCAGTTGGTCCCTGTGACTGTTTTCATCTCCATGACCATGTGGTTTATTATCTCTTGTAGGTAAACACCGAAGACGTCTCTGACATGTTCTTTGCCAGGCCCATGGGTCAAGTGCCCAGTGGTGTTAAGAGACTATGTTTCCAACAGAGACAAGCTCTGTGTTCTACTTTCCAGAGGATTGAATGGCACCCTTACTCTGGCTCTTTTGGCCCCAGCCATATTGCTTTATGTTATGACTATTCCACAGGGTCAAATCCAGGTCATGCATTGCTTGCACTGGCCTGGTCTTATTAATACACAGGCCCCTTGAAGGATGGTAAAACTGAGACAGTTAGGGACTGCTTTGGAGCTCCCTCCCAGAACTGGAACTGAGGAAGTGATCAGTTAGACCTTAGTCCACCATAGCGTAGCTGGTTCCTTTCCATTGTTAATGGGCCAGCTTGGTCTGTGCCAGGGCTGTACCCTCTCTTCAGCTCTTCTCCATATGCTGGAATTCCTTCCCTGTTTTCTTTCTCAGTTAAAAGCTTTATCTGTGTTCTCACATTTCTTGGCCTGGTTTTCAATTTCTATTACCATTGCATCAAAGAACCCCATGTTCAGTATCTATAAGAAGATGATGAAAATGCATCGTGCCAGCCCTGGGGTAACCAGAGGCCGGGGCTGTGGCCAGGAGAGGCCTGGCTGGAGGTGAGGGGGTCCAGGGTGGGAGGGAAGGGTGAACATTTCTAACAGCAGTCGCCATCTTTCCTCTGCTTTTGCTCTACCCTCTGCCAGAATAGACCTCGCCTCATATCTCCTGAGGCAGGGCTGTCCTGGGAGCTCACAGAAAGACACAGTACAGGGGGCCTGTCTGCTCTTTGATGTGAGCATTAGAGGAACAGCAGCAGCACAGTGGGGGAGGAGTGTGGGGACTGTCAAGGGCCAGGCCACCTTCTGGAGAACACAGTGGTGAGAAACAGGCCAGGGAAGAAGGGGAAGAAGAGGTTCCAGGCAGGAGGAACTCAGCACAGGATTGGGGACTCCACGTGGTGAGACAGAAAATGTCTGGCAAAGATGGTGACAGGTGAGGCCAGAGACTTTGGAGGTTTCTTCATGTTACATTCAGGGGCCTATGAAATTGTCACTGACTAGTATGGGCTCTTGCTTTGGTTATAATGGGAATAAGAACTAAAGCAATAGTATGAATTTACAGGCAAAAGATTTATTGGAAAGTCAGAGAAAATGAAGGGGTGGGGCACAGATCTGATAAAGACCAAGCCTGCCCCTAACAAAAGAAAGAGAAGATAGGACAAAATCTTCTCTTTGAGAAAGGGAGAACGGGGTCCATTCACGAAAGAACAGAGTCCAGTCTTATGGGATGCTGTGGTGGGCTGGGGCCTAGCCGATCACTGCCACAGTCCTGGGTTTGTAGCTCTGGAGGAATCCTTATGCCTTGAGGGGTCATTTGGCTCCAACGAGATGAATCCTGCTGACTTGAGGGACAATTTGGTTCCTATATGGTTATCATCTCAGCTTAGAGCAGACTCAGTCACCTGAGGCTCTGCTGGAATCCAAGGTGACCCTGGATTTAGGCAATGGAAATTTCTGGGTGTCACTGAATGTTCCTGTAGTTCTCATATCCTGGTGTCCTCAGTCTTGAGGAGTAATGGAGAAGACAGGTAAATTTAGGGATAATAAACCTTGTTTTGCCAACTTTTAGACAGAAATTCCCTAAATGACCAATATGTCTATATGCAGAGCTGAGAAAGAATTTGACCCAGAGTTTTACAAAATGAAGGGTAAGCCTTGATCTCTTTTTAGTTACCTCTTGGGCATCTATCTGTAAGCCCAAGTAAAGAGTAGTGATTTTTAGCACAAACCACTTTTAAGTCTCTGACTGCCTCAGGGGATAACCGCCCCCCACCTCCCCAGTCATGCTTTTAATGAGTAGCAGGTTAAGGGACTAGGAGTTTGTTTGTCTTCTGTCTCTCTGGTAGTCTCTGTGTCAGTATGGATGTGTGTGTTGTGCACTTCACCATTTGAGCAACACCCCTAAAACTATGCAGGACACAGACTGAATTACTGAACAGGGTGACCCTGCTCCATGAGAGGAAACGACTCTCATTCTGAGGGCAGTGGGAAGCCTTCCCAGGGTTTGAAGCAAGAGAATGACATGGTTGTAAATGTGGGTTAAAAAGGTCACCCTGGCTATGCAGAGTTAATTAGAAAAAGAAAGAAAGCAGGAAAAGTAGATTGGAGGAGCCATAGAAATCTAGGTGAGATACAGAAAGGGCTACTTGAGGCAGCGCAGGAGAGAAGGGAGGGGAAAGCACATGATGGGGAACAGGGTGGATTCTGGAGAGCTTGGAGCCTGACAGTGCTGGTGTGTGGAATAAAGAAAATGCCCAAGCCATTATACACACCTTCAGTGGGTAACAATGGGGCTTGTAAAATTAGCTTTCATTTGTCACTGCCTGTGCTATAGAAATTCTCCAGGATTTTTCTCCTACACAGTTACAATGATGCTTGAAAAATTATTTGGCTCACTGCTGACATTGTGCATACTTGGAGGTATTTCCTTGTTTCAATATCTCTTCCACACTTGTATTCACTACCTTTCTCTTCTGTGACTCAAAGAAATGTTCTGACTCCTACCACCCATGCACCAACTTGGTTCCAGAGAAGCAGAAAAATTTGGACTCTGGAGAATGAAATGGGCTTAGGCTGCTGGGCTGCCTGGGACCATGTCTGCCTGTAGCCCTTTCCTGGTTTGTGCACAGGGCTATGTAGTCTCAGCTCTGCCTGGGCAGAGTTTGATAGAATCTGATCCCAAAGCCTCCTGCCTCCTCCCTCTGTAGGGCTCAACCTGCCACTGTCAGCACTCAAAAGGACAAGTCCCTCCCCTCCTTTCTCTGTCCACAAGGCTACCAAGAAAATGATCCCCCATGTTTGATCCTTCACTGAAGGTTATACTGTGCATAGCCTAGAGAGAAGAGTGTGGAATCCCTGAGGGCAACCTAAGAAGAGGGGTGAGCAGAGAGGAAGGTGGAGAGGAAGAGAGGACCAGTGAGATGTGGAGAAGATGGAGAACATCATGGCTAAGAAGCACAATTCCTGGCTTGGCCAAAAAGAACCATGATGCCATTCAGATGAAAATGTACATGGTGACCATGGAACTGGGAGAGTTTGTGTGGGCCGGTGCCTCACCACCAAAATCCAGCAGCGAAGGGCATCGTGTAGGGCGTTCACTTCATGAGGTCACTCAGGGAGCCAGGGGTCTCCCTCCCAGTCTCCATCACTGTCTGCATCTGTCAGCACTAAAGGAAGGGGCTGGAATAGCACAAGTGAGAGATGTTTACACATCAGGCCTGGAAACAACATTCTCAGATCTCCCTTTTAAAAAACAACTTAATTGAGATTGAAGTTTATCCCTTCCAGCTGTAAAATCCAATGTTTTTATTAGCTTTACCAAGTTGTTGTGAGCAAGCTATGTCAGTAACAGACCAGACATGTTTGTGTCTTTCCACAATGTCAGAATTTGTCAAATAACAATAAATTCATGAGCTACTTCAATTTTGTCAGCCTTATCCAGGCCAAATACTCAAGGTTTACTTGGTAGCCAATGAACTGGGCAATCACAGATTCTCTCATTCCAATCTTCATTACTGATATTTATAACACTCAGGTTATGCATCACACTTTGCACAATAATGTGTATAGGTTACAGAATGGCTAAGAAAGGGTTAAGAGTGGTTGCAGATTTCAAAGAGCCAGAGAGTCCACAGAGATGTGAAAAGTCACCACGGATGGTTGGCTAAGACTACATCCACATGAGGCAGAGCTGCTTTGAGGAGGCTGAGGGTGAGCTGAGTGCACAGAGCTAGTTCAAAGCCTGAGGCTGCACAGGACAGGGTCAAGTAGGGAGACTGAATGAAGATAGGCTGGGAGACAGAGAGCTGGAGTGTGCGGCTTGTTGACCTTGTGACACGTTCACCAGGTGACCTGATGAGACGACAGGTCAGTGTGGCATGCTGCACGCCAGTGTTGAGGTCTCTCTTTCCATATATACTTCTTCTTCTTCTTTTTTTTTTTTGGTACCAGGGATCGAACTTGGGACCATGCGCTTGTGAGGCAAGTGCCAAAACCACTGAGCTAAATCCCCGGGCCTCTCTCTTTCCATATGATCCTGGAGAGAAGGTTGCATTGTCTGTTGGTCTGCTGTGTCTGATAAACTCATGGGCCTGGATTTCTCTGATATAATTTAGATGTGTCTTGTGTCCATGTGCCCTTAATTTAGTCTGATGTTTACAAGCGGCAGTTTTTTATTGGCAATATTAATTTATTCATCAGTTTATGCCTTGAGGTCGTGCTGTGCAATGGGGGTTATTTTTGTCAATAGATTTGGTGTGTCCAACATCTGGTGTTATTTATTTGCAGTCAAGCTTCCAAGTCATTTTGCCTTGGTATTTGCTCAAAATAGAGCAAACTATTGTTTTATAAAACTGTAAGTTAGGGCAAAGCACAACCTGAAAGCTACTATCTATACAACACGAAGTAACTCGTAGCGGGACACAGCCTTCTTTACCCACAAGTGGTGTGAACCATCACCATAAATTGATTTTGGAACAAATGAGATCCCTTGTATCTACTTCCTGTTAATCTCTGATCCTATCTCCCCAGACAGCCATAGTACACTTTCTGTCTCCATGGATTTGCCTTCCTAAACATTTCACTTAAGTGAAATCATACAATATGTGGTCTCTTGTGTCTGGTTCCTTTCACTTAGCATCATGTTTTGGGGGTTCATCCTGATACAGCATGCATTTGAACTCTGTATCAAAGAGCATTCTATCCTATGGGTGGACTCTGGCACTTTCACTGCTGCTCCCCTTTCACTGGCTAGGACACAAGTCACATGGTCCAACCCAGCTGCAAGCAAAGCTGGGAAATGTGCCCAGAGGAATGGAGCCCATTGTGTGAACAGGTAGGCACACTCTGCCTCCCAGTGAACTCATAAAAATCTGTAAATACACAAATGTCATGAATGAGATGTTTGTGTGTGTGTTGTGTCTGAGTTGGCTCCATGAGTAACAGAAAATTTGTGGGAGATGCGGGAGGGAGCAAATCATAAACCAAGGGTCAGAGTAACCCAGAACTGTGGACGCTACAGACTGCAGTAGAAGTGCCAGTGCAGATCTTAGCCAACTGTTGGAGGCAGGGAGACTTCACTGACATGTGGGTTACCATTAATGGGATGATTGAAAACACATTTTGCTTTGCAAGAGCTCTGGAGAGGGCCTTCGGAGTGTCTAAAGGCAGCTCTGTGCTTTCAACTTCCACATGGGCAGTGCACTGTAGACTCTTCTTGGCTGTCAGTGCATAAGCATCAGCATAGCTCAAAGTCTGGAAGCATCATTTTTAGAAAGAAAATATTGCCCCTCCTTGCATTCTTGGAATAGTCAGCAAAGTGGGAAATGACCTATAGAAAAAGTGTGGTCTTTGTAGGAGAGGGAAAGAATTGCATTCCTGGGCCTTGCCTGAAGCCAGTGCTGCTACCAGAAGTTCGGGATGAAGAGGTATTAGAGTTGCAGCTGGGGGAGTTATTTGAGGACACATTGTGTTCCCTTTGATTCTTAGCAATGTTTTTCTCTTAGCACTTCAATCATTTACCAGAATCAGGGAGGTAAGCTTTCAGGGCCAGCGAATTCCACCACTTGGAATAATGGGCTGAGCAGCCCACGCCCACCTGCGACTGCCTGGCTTCTCTGGGACAGTAGGGCCCTGCACCTGCTCTGCTAAGTCCATACTACAGCCCCAGGATGCCTGAGAACATCTTAATGAGGGCAAGAAGTGTTGTTGCTTTTTCCCCCTGCAATGAGAATGCGGGAAGTGCAGCTGGGATTATTTTGTCTGTTGTCCAGAGGGCAGTGAGGTTGTAAAAAATTCCACAAATAACCCCAAGGAGCCAGTCTCAGATTTGCTCTACCCCATCCACAATTCCATCCAGGGGCAAACTGTCTCTTTGGGGAGGGTCAAAAGGAAAGAGCCCAGAAGAACACTTTGCTGAAACTTTGCAGGCATTTCTTAGAAGAGCACTTAGTTTTCCCAGGTCCTGAAAAGCAGTGAGTTGGATACTAGGATTTCTGATCTACTTCACCCCCTTGTTTAAGGTGAGGAAATATGCATCTGAGCAGGAAGTAGGACTTGGGTCTTTTGGCTCATGGAGATTGGCCAAATCTGGTGCTGTGCTTTGCGATCTTACATGAGACCTCTGTTTGTTACTTTGCCGGGAAGAGCAGGTAGAGACTGGGCTTCAGGTAGTGTCCACTCTGCACCAGGTCCTGCTTTCAGCATGGTTCATATGCTCTCAGTTAATCCTCATAACTCCCCAGTTGGCCACCATTTCTATGGTGGAGCGAGGAAATTAAGTTAGCACTTCTTGTGAGGTTACACAGCAGCAAGAGGGAAAAGTTGGGACTCAGACCCAGATCAGCCTCACATACAAGCCCAGGGCCTTTGCACAAACCCCCTTGGACAGAGTTCCTGACATGTTAACATTGCAGGGGCTGCACATCTTGTCCCAAGCTGTGGGCACTGCAGGATGGCTATAGGCAGAAGCAGCAGCCCTGACCACAATGAGGGCCGTCTTTAATTAGAATGCCACAAAGGGTGTGTCCTGGCTAGGCTCTGGGGACAGCCATGATTCTCAGCATGCCCACTGCACAGACCCCCTTCGTTGGAGGCAGCAGGCAGTCTGTCTCCTCTGTTTGGGAAAAGGACCTGCAGGATGGACTCTTTCCTGGCCAAGATGAGCTGTGCTTCTCTGTACAGATGGATTCATCTTGCAAACAGTCTCACCATGGCCTCAGCCCTGGACCTCTACCTGCCAGAACTGCCAGCAATATCCTGGCACCCCGGCTCCAGCCAGCGGGCACGTGGCTGACCCAGCACTACCGCCAGCAGGGACACTTTTATGCCAATGTTTGTTACTTTTCAGACCTAACCTCATTGCTCTGCACTTCAGGGGCTGGAATGAAGACCTCTGTGGGGCCCGCAGGGGCTTTTGGCCTTCCTGCAGGCTGCTGGCCACTTGAAATTTGGCCCCATGCTGATCACCCACATCCTGCACAGCTGGTAAATCCCTTCTGAGATCTTATTTGCAACTAGAGTCCTTCAAGGCACTGAGTCCAGTATTGTTACTATTGTTGTTGCTGTTGTTCGTGACCACACACTTTGCAAATTCCCAGGAACATGTAAGAGCTATGATAAAAAATATGGTTAATGTTTAATTTTTTCAAGTTTATTACAGTAAAAATCACAGTACCATTACTCCACCTCAAAACATGCCCTTTCACTTCAAACACTTATCCCATCATTCTTGCCTTTGGAAGCAGTTCTTTTTAAATTTACACATTCATCGTATATTTCAACTGCTTTACCCTGCTCCCCTTGTTAAAAGGAATATTTTAAAGGTAAAATCATGACTGGCCTAAAATATAAAATGAACACACATCGAGTTTATTGACTTCATTATTCAATGAAGAAAATAAGGGTATGCTACAACCAGTTCAAAGGGAAATTCAAAGAGCACACATATGTGGGCAAGTGGGAACGGTGAAGTGAATTTAGAAGTGCATGCAAAGCTGGCCAGTATGCACAAGGCCATCAACCATTGCAGGTGGGAGCTCATTTGCACTTCAACGAACAAGCATTAGCTGCATGATTGAGTATTCTACAATGTACAGATGTGTCAGAGGACTCAAAGACAAGGAGAATTGGATGACTCTGGAAGGGTGCATGAGACTGAACGGCCAGTATCTTTCTGCCTATTTCAAATTATTTCACAGTTTCTCTGCACATGCTCTTAAGGACCCAAGTGCATCGACACATGAGCACATCATGCCTCCTCATTCTGGGGTTGCATGTTTTGGTTTCTTCATCCTTAGATAAGGCTCAGAGAGGGCAGCAGACCTGCCTGAGGTAAGGGAGAGAACCAGCCCCTCTGACTTTTGAGCTCTTTCCAAAGCACCCTAAGAACTGAGGAGGAGGAGGAGGAGCCTATAGAGCTGGAGGGCAACAGCCTACTACAGGTGCGAGGGGCTTAGGTTTCAGCTCATGAAAAATTTTCATTTTATTTATATCCATGTTTGGTTAAACATAAAAACATTTTTAAATTACTCATTGGTAAGGATTGAACTGTGTCCTCTAAAAAGATGCATTGGAGTCCTAATTCCTAGTATCTCAGAAAGTGACCTTATCTGAAATAGGGTGGTTGCAAATGTAACTAGTTAAATTTAGATAAGCTCATACTGGAGGAGGGTGAGTCCCTGATCCGATATGATTAGTGTTCTTATAAGAGGAGATACAGGCCATGAGGGAGAAGACCATGTGACGATAGGGTGGAGACTGAAGGGATGCCCAGGAAGCCAGCAGGCACTGGAAAATGCAAGGGGCAAGGAAAGATTCCCTAGAGCAGTGATGGCAAAACTTATAGAAACAGAGTACTCAAACTGCAACCTCAAATCCACGTACTTATTATGAAATGCCAACACTGTGATTAGACCTGAATACTCAGGTTTTAGTTTAGAAAAAACGACTGTTATCCGATGCTAGGCTGCTGGGGTGACTTGGCTTGCATGCCAACAGAGAGGGCTCTGTGTGTCCTCCACTAGGGCACTCCATAGGTTCACCACCACTGCCCTGGAGCCTTCAGAGGGAGTAAGATCCTGCTGACACCTTGATTTTGGCTTTTTAGATCCAGGAATTGTGAGATAACAAATTTCAGTTGTTTTAAGCCACCAAGTTGGTGATTTTTTTTTTTTTTTGTCATGGCAGCTCTAAGAAAGTAATACAATTACCATGGAGAAAATGGATGATACAGGGAGAAGTATCAGGTTTGTCCTGTGGCTTTGAGGACCTCACTGCTGTTGTGCCCACCAGTGTGGGAATCTTGGTATAATCCATGATCTTGGAAAAAGGATAGATTGCTTTTCCCCTTCCAAATCACTGAGAACTTAAATGGTGGAAGCTGAAAAACTAACAACATATATGTATGGTGGATTAACTAATGGTCAACTTGGAACATCCAGCTGAATTGAGTCAGCATGGGTCTGGGTGTGGAAGACCCAGCTGAGAATTGTTACCAATGGCATAAAAAGAGAACTGGAGGGGAAGATTGCATGCTGTTGATTTTCCTGGAAAAGCTTGCCATGGCTGGTTTTCCTGATACAAACTTGGCTGTTCTCATTGTCAGAGGAGCTCAGGTCCTCACTGTTGCTGGCGATGGCTGCTCTTCTCTTCAGGGGAGCTTGGTCTTCACCTTGAGTTGGTGGCACAGACCCCTCACGCCACCAGCACAGACTTCCTAGCTTCCACCACTGGCCTTTGGGCCTTCCCAGTGCAGGTCCTTGATATGGACTTCCATGAGACGTTACCATGGACCCTAGGCCACGGGCTGGACTCATGGAGAATACTGCCTTGGGCTCTCAGCCTTTGGCTGGACTTGTGCAGGACATTGCCATGAGATCCAGGCCCTTGACTGGATTCTTCGGGTCTCTCCTGTGTGGACAGATCTCTTGCATTCCTTTGCATTTGACATTTTTGGGTGAATATTATAAAATAATCCTGTAAGTTATGTGTCCCACATTAAATCTATTCCCTTGCAAACCCTGACTACAATAATATGGATGTCTATTAGGTGGATACTGAGGCATCCTTCAAGAACTTGGAAATGAGGGGAACTGAGGAAGGATGGAAGAAATAAAGATAGAGAGGAGACAAGGAAAATCATAACTAAAAATGGTACTTTTAGGAAGATTGCAACTTCCAGGACCCAGTGGAAGTTATCCAAGGCTATCCATATTGGTATTCCCTTGGTTAATTTAGGCTTCTTTCCTTCCACACCATCACATCCAAAATTCCTTACGAATACTGAAAGTCCATAAATTGGCTTAATTGAGAAAATAAAGAGCAGGAACTTGATCCTGAAATAAAGGAACAAGCTGAGAGAACTCGAAGAATGCTTAAATTATCCACCTTTACAAAAAAAAGAAACAGATCTTTAAATGGACCAGTAGCCTTTGGGGGATGGGCTACTTTTTCCTGGGGTTTCCAATCCTTTGAGAGAAGCATAAATGTTCTCAGTTCCAGGAAATAAGCACCTCTGTCTCTTGAGGGCTTGCAATCTGTTTCTTTGACTGTATACTTTTAAATTTCTGTGTAATAAATCCCTTTATGCCTCTTACGGATGCATCCTGAAAATTCTTTTTTCCTGATAGGAGTCAGTGAACCTGCAAACTTATTCTGTTGGTGGGGCAGGTTTAGGTTCCTTATTCTGCTGATGTGGGAACCTCTTTGAACCCTGTCCAATGACAGAACCATTGATAGTTCTGGTCCAAACCAACGCACACAGTGTGGACAGGAAAGTGATGGGTGCTCCCAGGTTTGGATACCCTCACCAGGCTGATTCCCAGGTGGATCCTGGGAATCTCTGTGTATGTCAGGACAAGGGACCATCAATCTTGCAGTGGGGACAAATGTGAGCAGATCTCCCAGGGAAGGAAGGGCATCAGATTGTGGACTTGGAGTCCACCCTGCACCAAAGGTATGGCTGAGGACTCCCATGGGTGAACTGGGTGCTGGCACTCAGAGGAGATTTGTGACCCCACTGAGAAGAGTTGCAGGGAGACTTAGAGCCAGGATATGAGGGATTCTGGTTCTGGGCCAATGTGCCTCAATGGTAAGATGGAGTCATCAAGCATTCCATTCTTCTGTGTCTCCTTCTGATTCTGTGAGCTGCAAGCCTCTGGATGTGGCCCATTAGCCCTGCCTGTGTGGAAAGAAAGAATATTCTGGTCCACAGCCCCTGGTCTCACAGTGCTCTCATGGAGAGCTGGCCACACGGCTCTCACACATGGGCTGGCTTCCCAGGTGGCCCTGATCTGGCACTCTCAGAGCACCCCCAGGCTCCTCTCTGTTTCCCTGTGCCTTGTCTCTGTGTCAGTTAGCACATGTTGGCCTGAGTGAATGTGATAAAGTCCCACCCAGGGCAGCTTCTCTGAGCTGTGACTTCTGCTCACCCACAGAGCCTATTTGCTCCTTACTTCTGAACTAGGTATTGTGCTGTGCACTTTACATGAGTCTCATTTTAATTCCAACAACCTTGTCTCTTAGGGAACACATCTTTCTCTTCCCCTATTTTAAAGAAATTGAGATGGACAGAAGTCAATAGTGGCTCAAGGCCACCAGCAGTTCAGTAGCAGAGACAGGTTCAAAATCCAGGCCCGTCTAATTCCAGAGCTGGGCTCCTTCCACATCACCTCTCTGGGAGTCATCAGTGTGCCAAGAAGGTGGAACCAACCAGGACACCAAGAAGAGAGAGGGCTTCTGCACCTTCCTGCCCTCTGCCTACTTGGGCTCATTGCCTTGTGCCACATTTCTAGTTTGGCTTAAATGTGAGTCCTGTTTCCAACCAGGTAGAAACCATCACCATGGCAACTTTTGCTACCAGGGGCTGCATATCACTTTAGGAAAAAATAAATCTGGTTCCCAACACTTAGTGCTCTGTGGGTCTGAAGGCGGGTTTAATTGGCACCGTTCCCAGTTGGCTTGGTGGACACACTTCTCAGTTTTGTATCCCTGATGTGGTATCCAGGATACCAGGCAACAGGATGACTTTGCTTCTAGAGAAGAGAGAGGAGGGGGGAGTCTGGCTGTGTCATTTGTCTTGACTGCAGTTCGTCTGATTAAAGGAGTTGGCAGGCCTACAGCTCTGTGCAGTGGAAGCACTTGGGCTGTATCTGACTTGTGTCCTCCAGTGAGGGTCACCGGGGCTGTATCCCACCGGCATCATCAGATGAGCATTGCCTCCCACTGACACAACTCACTTTGTGTTGGAAATCTAGACACATCCCTCCCCATTTCTTTCAGTTGTCCTCAGTAGACCAGAGAACACAGGAGTGGCTTCCAGCATCTAAAAGATGGCTGTGGCAGACATTGCCAGCTGGTCAGCCAGGCATCATTCCCTTTTCTTTCTTGCTAAAGGCATCTGTCACAGTAACCTCATTCCCCTTTGCTAGGTGTGCACTTTCTTTCAGGTTCCCTTGGAGCTCTAGATGGCCATCTGACCAAGTGTTGTCCAGTGAGACATGAGGGGCATCTAGAGACTTCTGGGGAGATTGGCTCTTTCCTAGTAAAAGGAAAGAGACCTGGAGAATGAGCTCCTTTCCTTCTCTGATAGGGAGCTGGTGCTCTCTTTGGAGCTATCTGTGAGCAGGAGCATCAGGACACTGAAGAAGCACGCTGATATAGTTGATCTGCAAACCACACTGCAGCTATCCACCTTCAGACCTCTGGCTTTGTAATGGGAGCTATCTTATTGCCTGAGCCCTCGCTACTCCAGGTGTGATCTGAGGTGAGCAGCTTCGGTGCCCTGAGAGTTTGTGAGAAATGCAAACTCACAGGCTCCTCCCCAGACCTGCTGAGGCAGATTCTGCATCTTCAAAAGATCTGTGTGATCTCTACATGGTCCATGTGCCCATGAGGGTGTGAGAAAACAGACACTGACAGAGAGACAGAGATAGAGATAGAGGTAATGAGAATACCTGTGGAAGTTCATTTGTGTGAAGGTGTGTTTGTGTTCATGCACCTTTGAGTTAGGCACAATAAATTGTAATTCTGCTAGAGTTAAGATCAGAAGAAAGGCACAGCTTCCTCCACCTTCCCCAGCCTCCCATGCTAGCTGCAGTAGACATAGGGGTTCCTGGCAGGTCGACATTTCATTGCTGTGGGTTGTAGAGGACTGGTGTGTTTGGGTCATGGCTTATTGGGTTGGATCTTCCCTCTTCTCCTCTGAAGTCTGGCCATTAAGTTTAGAAAGATCAAAAACTTGCCCTGAGAAGTGAAATCTGTACCCGAGGCTCTTTCTTTCAAAAAATCTTGTTTGGCTCTCAGAGAAGCAGTGAGAAGAGAATGCTATTGTGAATTTCAGCTTCAAAGAATTGTCAGACAATGTTAAAAAAGAGAGTTCCCCCTCAAGGCAGGGTATTTGGTTCCCAGAAATGAACAAAGAGCTAAAATTCCAGGGAAACAGTTTCTTTCCACAGAATTATAATTTATTTCTTCTCTCTCTCTCTCTCTCTCTCTCTCTCTCTCTCTCTCTCCCTCCTCCTTCCCTCCTGAAAGCAGATATACATGCAAGTGAGTAGATGTTTGGGAGTGGGTTAGTTTTTCATCACTGTGACCACATACCTGAGAAAAACAACTCAGAGGAGGAAAAATGTACTTCGGCTCATGGTTTCAGAGGTTTTAGTCCATGATCTCCTGGCTCCATTGTTTTTAGGCCTGTGGCAAGGGAGAAACATCATGGTAGGAGGGCAAGGCAGAGGAAAGTCGCTCACTTCATGGCATTTAGAAAGCAGAGAGCTAGGGACGGAATTGAGAGGAAGGGGCTGGGCATCGAGGTTACAGTCCCTAAGGTAAGGACCCTATGAGTCACTCCTTTTGACTAGGCCCCACAACTTCTTTCCATCACCTCTAAATAATGCCATCCAATTATGATCCCATCAATGGTGGGAGTTAGAGCCCTCGTGATCCAATCATCTTTCAAAAGCCTGCCCTCTGAATACATGAGCTTTTAGAGGGAGGATGACACTCTAAATCTAAGCCATAACTTTTCCTCTCCAAGCTGCAGGACACTGGAAGGTTCCTCAGCATCACTGCAGGAAGGCACCCAGCTGCCAGTCCCAGGCCTTCCTCTTCTGCCCCATGCAGCCTGAAGGCCAGACTTTTAGGGGAGTGGTGGCTTTCTGAGGTACCACAGCTGGTGCATGCTGGGATCTGACCTAGAACTCAAGTTCAGGCTCCTTTATCTATGTGTTAACACTGTCCCCTAAGCTTGAGTTACACCACAGAAACTTCAGGTCACTTGGACTCCCCTCTACTTTGTCAGAAAGGTTGGGGCCTAGATGGGGAAAATTACTGTGTGCTCAGAACTTGTAAAGGACCCAACCTAGCCTCTGTCTGGCTTCACTGATCTCTCTGAGCCTCAGATTTCTCATCTGGTTGAGACAGAGATAACAAAAGCATGTAGTGTCTACAACCTTATCCACCCCAGTGTCCTAAGGAGCAGCCTAAAGCCTTGGATGCTGGTTCTTCCCAGGAGCCAATGAAATGAAATGTCCGCATACACCGAGGATAGAGCCAGAGGAAGGAGGAGAGACAGGAAGGCAAGAGGGTGTGACTGGGCTGGGCCATGGAGCCTTGGACTGTGGGACAGAAGTATTGGGAGAGAGAGGAGGGCAGAGTAGAAAAGAAGATGCTGCTGCTGGATGTGGGAGTGATTAAGGAGTAGAGAACATTTTAAAGAAATTTTGAGTGTGATGTGATGCCCCTCCCATTGAGACAAGACATTTGGTGGAGAACTTCAATCTTTTCCCAGGCTGATAGGAGTCAGCTTTCTCTTGTTTGGATAAGTCATAGTGCTGAGGTGGGACTCAAAGGGGTTCCTCTTTACTCGGAAGACATATGCAATATGGATAATATGTCTTCTCTGTGGCTGTTGCCGAGAGGCAAAACCTCTGCACCAGTCTGACCCACTACATGCAGGAAGTAGACATATAGCCCAAGGGAGCTACAAGCACTTCTGGAATCTCCTGAATAATCACTTAGTTTCTGACTCATCTACTTCTTTTATTACTGAATGTTCTTGAGGAGACATAATGGTTTACCATATGGTCCTTTCTGCCCTTCCTGCTTGGTGGCTTTGGGAAATTGATTTACAATCCCTGAGCCTTGGTTTCCTAATGCTGACCTCATAAAGCTATTTGGGGACTAAATTAAATAGTGGCTATAAAGTGCAGTGCCTAACCCCTGGTACAATTTCAAAAGTTATAATGATAATGACAAAGGGGGTAATGCTGGTGGTGGTGATTTAATGGCGATGATTTTGATGATGATGGTGGTGGCAATACTGATGAAGTGATGATATTGAAGCTTGCTTTTCTGGCTAGATCATGGCTCAGGGTACCTCTCTGACCCCAACCCTTACCTTGGCTCTTTTCTGGGCTTCCACCATCTATGCTTGCTTATGAGAGTCTGATACCAAACTGGGGCACTTAGCAACTACTCTGAGAGGAGCAAGGAGAACACAAGATGGGGAGAGGCAGCCATTTTGGTCCTGGCTGGAGCTGTTGTGCCCTCTCCATCATGGCCACTTTCTCCAATTTCTGGGCCTTTCTGACCAGGGTAGTTTGCATTAGCAGCTTCAAGGCATCAGAAGTGAGGTTCTAAGGGACAGATGCTGCCTAGCCTGATGTGCTGCATCCTGAGCCATTGTGGACCATCACCATGTGGTCTCTGAGGCTCTTCCTGGCAGTCACCTCCCCAGAAGGCTTTGTGTAGGGCTGGCTTCTCAGTTCCCTATTCCCAACCTCAGGATGCCTGCCTCTGTTTGAGCCCCTCTGATGCTGGGAAATTCTACCAGCTTAAAGATGTATTCATTTAAAAGGTGATTCTTAGGCTAGGGATGTAGCTCAATGGTAGAGCATTTGCTAGTGTGTGGAAGGCCCTCAAAAAATAAATATGCCTGTGATGGGTCACATGTTAAGCTAGGCACTGTCAACTTTTTTGTGAGTCACGGTTACCATTTTTTCCCTCTGTGTACAATAACACTGATAACTAATAGCTATCAGGATTGAGTGTTCTGTGCAACAGGATTTGTGACAGATCACTTATCCCGTTGTCTCTTACTGCACACAGCCTTTCCTTTACAGGGAAGGGGATGGTGGATATCAGGTAAGTGGCTTTCCAAAACACACTGGAGCTGGGAGGAGATGGAAGAATGTGCACAGAATGAAAGAGCTTAGAACTTCTGCTTGGACAGGGCAGCTTACTGTTTGCCCCTGGCAGCCTCAGTGGCTTCTTCCAATTTTAGATGATGAGACATCCACCTCCCCGCACTGACAGAATGAGAAGCTGAGCACCGGGGCCAAGAAGGATTTGAAGCAAATGATCTTTTTTTTTTTTTGGTACCAGGGATCGAACTCGGGTCCTTGCACTTGCACAGCAGGCGACGAAAACACTGAGCTAAATCCCTGGCCCTGAAGCAAATGATCTTTGACAACAGGATGTGTGGCTGCCGCACGTGCCCAGAGTCATGTCTTGGGAGGGGGGGGGGTGATGTGTCGCAAAAACTCTCTGTAAAAGCAGAGAAGAGGGTGAAGAGTCCATAGCCCCCTCCCTCCACACAGGTGGGGGCAGCCAGGAGGAAGGGTGTCCACAGGAGGGCCAAGGGTGTTTGTGCCACTCCTTGGCTCCCTGAAAGTCCAGCTAGAGATCGGGCTTGTGGACGTCATGTGGTTCCCTGGCTGCAGCCCTTCCCTTGGGAATAGGGCCTCCCCCAAGTTCATGTCCACCAGAAACCTGTCCCCGAGACTTTATTTAGAAACAGGGTCTTTGCAAATATAACCAAGTTAAGATGATGCCAGACTGGATTAGCTTACAACTAAACCCGATGTGACTACTTTTCTTACAAGAAGAGGGAAGTGTGGGTTTTTCCAGATGGCTGACCTCAGTCTCTACCACCTCCAGGGTCAAGCTGATATACTGGTCCCAGACCTCTCACCATAGATCACCTTTTTAGACCATCAGCTGTGGCTCAAGGTCCCAGCTGAACATACTTACCAGACATTACATTCCAAGGGCTTATAGATCACCTTTTAGGAGTCAAGGGCAAAGGCCAGGCCTCTCTTTGGGTAAAGTTAATAGTTTATCACTTAGTAGCTAGTATATACTTGTACACAGACATAAATATCCACACATAGGGTCAGGAATTTAGCTCAGTGGTACCACACCTGCTTCGCAAGCCGTGGTCCTGAGTTCGATTTCTGATACCAAAAAAAAACAACACCCATACAAATATACCCACACATGTGGGTACATCTACATCTACATCTGTACATGTACATCTACACACACACATACACATATGTATACATAGGCATATGTATCTACATGTATATATCAGGAATATGAAGTTTCATATGTTCTTGATTGTCTAAGAAGTTGTTTTGAAAAAGATCCTGGCACTGAGACGCTCCTGTCGGAGACTCACCTGCTCCCCCACTTTCCCTCTGGTGGTCTCCACCCTTTCACGGTGGTCAGTCCTGTCTCTGAGTTTTTGGGACCCTTCTCCACTGAGGAGCCTCATTAGTTCATCAAGTCATCCCCACAGATATGCCTGGCTGCAGAGGCCTGGGTCATAGGCCAGGATGTCATGGCAAATCCAGGCCGGGAATGTTGTTGGCCTGCAGCTGGCTCTGCTGTTGTGAAGATAAAAGACACGTCAGCTCAATGCCACGCGCTGGGGACTGCCCAGGCTGCTCATTTTCGGTAAATGTGAAAGGCCTGTGATAATTGAACATTCAACTATCCAATTAAAATTAATATCAGGAAATGCCATTGTGAATTGTTTTTGGAGCATTCTTTTAGTGGCTGGTTGGACTTGCTCACTGAATTTCTTCTTTTCTTGCTTTTATGGTAACAGGGAAATTAAAAGCACGTGGCAGCTTTCAGGCATGTTTTAAATTGTCAAGTCTTGATTTCCTTCAAGGGAGGGTTGAGCAGCTCCTCAACTGGCTGCCGCTTGGTCCTTCCCTGTGTGCACTCTGAGGCTCCTGGCAAGTGAACAGCAGGGCTGCTTAGAAGCAAAATCTGCAACTGGCCCAGTATCCAAGGCCCAGGAAGTAATGCCACCCCTCAACCTTTCCTGGGCCAGGTCCCTGTAAAGTGGCATGGGGGTGCTGGATGCCTTTGAGATGTTTCAGGCCCAAGATATAGTAAGTGGAGCCTTAGAGGTACTAGAGCCAGAGCACCCCAGGATTTGTATTCCAACAGCAGGACTCAGAATCAGTGATCCTGCCTGAAGGCCCCAGAGCGCTATTGCTAAGCTGGTCCTAGGGCCAGTGAAAGGCTTGAGGGAGGGACTGGGCTGCCTCGAAGGTCCCATGAAAGCTGTCTCAAAAGCGCTGCTAATGCCATCAAGTTTGCCTTTTCAGAGGGTTCATTTACTGGGTATGAGAAGGAGGCCCAGGGTACAGCTGGCTGAGGAGGCTGCTCAGGCAATTGGGGCTTCTCAGCAACGCAGCCAAGGTTGTGCCTGGCCACCCTCTGCACAACAGATATGTGGGATAGAAGGCTCAGGGAGTGTTTGTTTGTCTTCTTCAGCAAGGGCTCTGGGCCACCCAAGGGTGCCCTGGCTTGAGGAGAGTGTGACCTAGTGGTGGGAGTTGTGTTTCCCCAGACTTACTGTTTTCTGGTGAAGATGAAGCCATTGGATGAGCTCAGGGCTGGTGGGGCAGGCTGGTAAGTATGTGGTGCACCTACATCCTGGGAGGGCGACATGCTCCCCAGGCTGTCACCAAGGCAAGGGCTCTTGAGCAGCAGGTCACCCACCTGTGGGTGCCGCTTTACACAGAGACCTGTAGAATGCAAAAGTGCACTTCCCTGCAGGAATGGGATGGGGAGGAGGAGCAGCCAGGGCTTTGGCTAGAGTGCCCTTCAACACAAGGACCCAGAAGAAAGTGAAGCAGCAACTCAGCAGCAAAGAAGGCTTCTTCCAGGGAAGCCTCCCAGCTTGCCTCCTCCCAGCCCTGCCATTTTCCAGGTCCTCGGTTTGCCTGGTCTCTGTTTCGACTTGCTCTGCAACTTCTCTTCTTTTCAGGGACTCCGGGAACTCTCACCCATAAAGGCATCAATTGGCCAGCCAGGAAGCCCCCATTTCCAGGGTCCTGGTCAGCCCTGCTCACTTTCTGTGCGAAGAAACAGCAGTGTACTACTGCCCTCCCTGCAGGCTAGACCTCTGGCCTCAGGACGCCTCCCAAAGCCTCCTCCCTACACCCCGTAGTGCCTCAGCCTGTTGGCTTTTCAGATCTTCCCTGTGCTCACCCTAAAGCTGGGCTACCTTGCATTCTGAGCCATCATTTCTCCTGGCACTGCCTGCCCAAACCTGTCACCCGTGACAGCCCCCTTCTCCCATCTCCTGACAAGAACTCCAGGTATCTTCTGGCCTTAATCAAGCCTTCTGGCCTCTCCAGGAGTCCCTGCTCAGCTTCCTGTCCTGCGGCAACACTGCCACAGACTGCTTGAAGGAGTGTCCCTGCCCACTTAGGGCACCAAGTGGTTTCCCAGCACCTCTGGAGCAGCCCCTCATCCCAGTTACTACCATGATGTAATAAAGCACCTCAGACCCAGAGGCATGAAGCAGCTATTTTTCATGCTCACAGAAATCTGGACAGAAAACAAGGGGGAGAGTGGTTGTCTCCTGTTCTCTCATATCTGGGAAGACTCAAAGGTGGAAGACCCGATGGCTGAGGTTTGGAGCCACCTGCAGGCTTATTCACTCATGTCTGGCATTTGAGGCTGGCTGTGGCCTGAGGCCTCAGATGGGGCTGTTAGTGGGCACACCAGGCCACTGCTTCTCCATATAGTCCTTGGGCATCCTCACAGCATAGTAGCCAGCTTCCAGACACAAGTGTCCAGAGAAAGCACAGCTATATTCTCTTACCTTGCCTTAGAAGTCACACAGGGATGTTTCTACTATCCCTGGTTGGTCACACAGTCACAGGGCAAATGGAGGGGGCAAAGATGCTACCATCTGATGGGGCAGCATCAAGGTCACATTATTGGAAAAGCCTGTTGTGAACATAGGCATTTTATTCTGATTTGTGGCAATATAATTTACATAGAGTATGACTGTTAATCCTGATGCGTCAACTTCATTGGATTAAGAAATGTTTAGTAGATAAGTAGAAAATGCTCTCAAATGTGTCCCAGTGGGTCCCAGAGGCATGGCCATGGGCACTTTATAGGGTCCCTTACCTCTTCTAAGGTAGGAGATTAGGGCATGGCGAATGGGCAGGGCAATTGGACATGTCCTGTCAATCACAGAGGCCAGTCAATCATGGCAGAATAGCTTCAGAACCATGAGTAGGACAGCCTGGATCTGATCCAGGGAGTAGAGCAGGGGAACATGGGAGTATGCCTGGCTTTGCCCTCTGGCTCCTGTATGACCCAGCATGAGAAGAGCTTGCCCAAGAGAGCTTCTCTATTGGTGGAGATCTTGGGTATGTGTCGCTGTGGGCCTTTCCAGCCCAAGATCCTGCTAGACTTTTAAGCGTTATATGCTTAAATGTTACTGAGATTTCATTAAGAATCAATGCAAATGAGGCATTTTTGCCTAATGTATAGATTTTGCAGGCTAATTTTTACTGTGAAATTATTGCAGTGTGTTATGGTTACATCCGGAGGTTCCGTAAGTGTGTTCACTGCAGTATCCCTAGTTTCTAGGGCACAGTCTTGACACTCATAGGGTGTCAATTCATATGTTAAATGAATGAAGAACCTTACAGTTGAGCAGAGGAGGAGCTAGAAAGGCAACCAGAAGAGATGACACAGTGTATCCGTGTGGTACGGCGGGAAAGAATGCTATGTTGTGGGAAGATTACTCTCTACCTCTCAATATACTCAAGAGAGCTGGAGATGCTAATCTCATTGGATGTGTGCAACTTACCAATATTTTGGCATAGGCGTAAGATTTCTAAGAGGGTGTTTACAAATTAGAGTGTTGTTTGGAATTTATGCATTTCAATTAAACTCATTCTACTATGTGAAATTGTTGTTGAAGCCACTATCTCTCCCTGAACGCTAATTAGCAATCAAGCTGCCGATGTGTTCTGCAGATTTAGAGAAGGCTGACAAAAATGATCTTTGATTCACTGGGAAACAAAATTAATAAGTGTGTATGAGTCTTTCTAATAATCTCCACTGCTTAATGAGGCCTGGAAACTTGCCAAAGGCGTAGGCAAGCATTCCAGCCTGCCTTCTCTCTGTTTTGTTTTGTTTTGTTTTTAAAAGTGATGCTGTTTTTCATTGTTAGATATATCTAATGGAAAAAAATAACTAGTGCATTGTTCTCTGAGCCTCTTTCTGCTAATACCTTATGTCTGATGCAGGGGGAAAAAGCCTCATATTTAGAGCTTAAATTGTACCCAGAGGCCACATCCCCCCACCATGACTAGTGGGCTTCGTGAGAGCAGGAACCCTGTCCAGCTGGGCCTGAGGTTACCATCTTCAAGCATAATGCTAGGCTGTACAAACACGTGTTCACTTGTCACATGCTGAATGGAGATATTAACAAATTGCTGTGGGGACTGGAACCTATCACCTTTAATAAAATGTATTGAATTTACATAATAGTTGCAAACATTTAGCCTTCACTTCAATTTAATATTTTCCTGAATTTTTTCTCTCCCTCTTTTTATATCTGTGAATAAGTATATTATATATATATCATAGTATGTATAGCATATGTATATTATATATAGAATGTACAAGTATTACATATATTTATATATAATATGTATATTATATATCATATATGTATATATAGAATATACAAATATTACATACATTTTTAGATGATTCATGTATAGATATGTCCATATATACGGATGTTTGAAAATAAGCTACAACTGTTATGACACTTTAACTCATTTCCTAAAGCTTCAGTACATATCTCCTGGGAACTAAGACATTTTCTTAGTGTGACATAAATGAGGGAAAAAAAAAAATATATATATATATATATATATATGTATAGTCTTTGTCTCTGGTTCCTGACACAGAGCTCCTAAATTCCTTGGAATTTTGGGTGACAAGGTTATCTTTTGTTCTGAGAAGCATCTTGATGGCTCGTGGACACCTTCAGGATGAGGGGTGGTCACCAGAAAGACCACGTCATGATGAGAAGCCTGGAACTTTCAGCCCTACCCTAGCCTCCCGGAAAGAGAAATGAAATGAAGATTGAGTGAATCATAATCACATTGACATGCCTGTGAGATGCTGGCATAACAATCTCATAGCAATGAGGTTTGAAGAGCCTCCAGGTGAACACATCCATGTGCTGGGAGAGCAGCACACCCCAACTCCATGAGGACAGAGATTCCTGTGCCAGGGATCCTTCCAGACCTCTGCAGTGTACCTCCTTCTCTGGACTATGCATCTGTATGCTTCATTATATGGCTTATAATAAACCATGAAATGGAAGTTTACCTGAGTTCTGGGAACCCCCATAGCAAATTATAGAACCCCAGGAGGGAGTCATAGGAGCCCCCAATTTGTAACCAAGTCAGACGTACTTGTGGGTAACCTGGGATGGACCACACAGATGACTGGCATCTGAAGTGGAAGTAGTCTTGTAAGACTGAGCCCTTTGCCCGGGGGTGTCTGCACAAACAGGTAGTTAGCTTGTAGTTAAGTAGTGACTTGGATTGACAATTACTAACTGCCATATCTGAATTGTAGAAAAGCCAATTGATGTCTGGAGATTCAGAGAACTGCTTGGTGTGTACAACACACACATGTGTCACAAATGAAGGGTCTAGGGAAGTGAGAGAGAAAAAGAGGTCTCTTTTCTTTTTTATTTATGTATTTATTTTATTTATATATGTATTTATATATAAAGGTAATATTACGATTTCATCTGAAACACAAACATTTGAATTATACAATATCCAGTTTATGTTCAACTATCTTACCTGTCCTAAGAATGTGTTTCATATCTATTTTTTAAAAACTGGGATCCAATTCAGACACATGCATTGTGTTTGGTAGTTATACCTGAATCTTTTCAAATCTAGAATAGTCTCTCCACTTTTTTTCTTTCCATGACATTAATTTTTTAAAGAGTACATGCCATTGTCTTTCAGAAAAATCCCCCAGTCTTGGTTCTGATTTCCAGACAGTGCAAATTTTCTTGTTGCTTTGTCTTATGGGGTCCTTGTGCCTATTTTATGTGTTCTCCTGTTCCCTGCAGTTCCTCTGATCTGGGTATTGGGTTGAAGCTTGATCCTTTCTCTTTGGTGAGTTCCGCATAGGTGAGGGATGGGACTTTGAATGAGTGAGCATGGTATCATGCTGTGCTGTAGTTGTTATGCTGATCTCTTGATTGAAGTGTCAAAAGCGACTTGTCTCCATGTCTCCAGGCTGGGCCCATTCATCCTTTGCAAGGAGCCAGGTGTCTGTGGGGTAATTCAGTGGCATGTGTGAACATACTGTTTCCTGACAGCTTGTCACTCAGTATGGTTCTGCCCTAATTGAATCATTGCATTGGGGTTGCCGAATGGAGCTCTCCTGTTCTTTCTGAATTCTGTAGCTGTACCATTCCATAAGCGGAAGCTTCTTTCCCCATCCCCAGTTGCAAACCACTTGGAAGAGTTCTTTTATCTCTCTCAACCTCCTTTCCTTTGGGCAGTTTAATTTCAGCTCTCAGAAATACTGTGAAACTCATAAGGCAAAGATAGTTTATAAACTGTAAAGTCCCATATATGCTTATGCAAACTATGGAGAATTACTACACATATAAAATGACTGATCGCTGTTGAGTAAGGAGCATGGAACCCAGTGCTTAGTGAATGTTACTTGGATGAATGAATGAGTACCTAAAACAGATGTTTAAGAGGTACATCAATAAATTTTTAGAAAGTGAAAACTTCATTTTATCTAGAAAAATTCACTCTTTTCAAGTTTTTGAAAAATCTTAGGTATATATATTTTTTGCCTTTATTCCTATAGGATCTGCTGAGCTCAGTGGTCATATCTACAATTAAGGCAGGATACACCTCCTGGTTCTTCAGAAATCACTGTTCATGCAGGTTCCAAAATACATAGGATAATGATTCTCAGTCAGGGTGATTTTGCTCCCTGGGAGCATTTGGCAATTTGGGGGACATTTCGGCTGTCACAAATGCGGGGTGTGGGTACTGCTGAACTCTAATGGTGAGAGGCCAGGGATGCTGCTGAGCACCTCACAAGGTACCAGATTGCCCCCACAATAGAAACACTTGCTACCAAATGTCAACAGTGCCCAGGTTGAGAAATCCTGGGACAGAACAAGAGATACTTATTTAAAGGGAAAAGGTTCAAAAAGTCTTGCAGGGACCAATTAGGAGGGTAATAAAAGACTTGAGTGAAGGAGGAATCTTCAGACATCATACCCCACAGTTTTCAGACATCAGTTTCCCCCTTCCCACTCCTAGAAGAGCTCTGAGTCAGAAATTTGCTTTCCAACCCAAAGTTGGATGCTGCCTGGAATAGAACTGCTATATCTCCTGGGATTCTTTTTTATCTTCTTAGCTATCTGGCTTTCTCTTCCCCACTAAGGCTAACAATGGCGTATGTGGCTGTCTTCCTCACAATCCTGTAAGTCCCCTGAATTATTGGCACCCAGGGCATTTGCATCTGAGCCTCCTTCATCATGTGCATTGTGTGGAGACTGAGCTCATGTGTAGTGGTCCTCATATGTTATCTTTCGGGATGCTTCCTCTCAGTTGTTCTGGTCTCCTGCCTTGGAGCATCTCTTCAGCTTTTAAATCTGTTTCTGCCATTTGATACTGTTTTTTTTTTCACTTTTGTGACTAATTTTTCTTTTTGGTTTATGACATTATCAACTGTGGGACAGTGATGATCATTAGCATCTTGGAAAGAAAAATTTTCCATGAAGACTTTTCTCTGTATAAGTCAAGAACTGTCAGGCAAGCTATATGTTTGATTAGTTTGAACTTCAGAGTTCTTTTTTAAAATCTCAATTGTAGATAACTGCAACCTCATGAAAATAAATGGAAGATGAAATGGTTGACCATTTTCTTCACCTGGTGAACACTATCCCATACCCCTCCTCTCTAAAAGAAATCTTCAATCTTAAACATGTTATTTTCCTATACTAAAATTGAGAGATTTGTCTACCCTTTTCCCAAACTAACCAGTATATTTAGAAGTATTTTTTAAAAAAATAGAAGTAATTTTTAATGTTACAAAATAGTTTATTATCCATTGAAAGGTTAGAAAATACAGAAAAATAAAATGAAGAGGAAAATTGCTGTTACCAAAAGAAGTAAAAAACAATGTTTTATTTTTACTTCCATCTAGCCTTTTCTCTTTTAATAATATTGTTGGGCATAGGTGTAGTCATACTGTTTTAAAAATTAGAATCATGATTTTTGTTAAACGTTGGGTCATAGAAAATTTTTCTTCTTCTTCTACTTTTTTTTTTTTTTGGTACCAGGGATCGAACTCAGGTCCTTGAGCTTGCAAGGCAGGCAGCGGAACCACAGAACTAAATCCCAGGCCAAATTTCTTCTTCTTCTTCTTTTTTTTTTTTTGGAAAATTTTTGAAGTTATTACATACTCTTTGTAAAATAATTTTGATTGTTCTTATTTATAGTATTTATATACTACTAGTGATAAATTCCCTTAGTTTTCCTTCAAAGTAAAGAATATTTTTGTTAGATAATGGATTCTTGTCTTTGAGAACTTTAAAAATGATCTTCAACTGTCTTCTGGTTGCCATGGTTTCTAGTGAGAAATCTGCAGTTGCTCAAATGGTTGCTACCCTGTACGTACTGCACCATCCTTCAAGATATATTTTATCTTTGCTTTTCAGTAGTTTGGTTATGATAATGTGAAATAAGTTTTCTTTTACTTTATTTTTCTTCAGGTGTGCTCAGATTTTTGAACTTGTATATTTGTCTTTTGCTAAATTTGAGGAGCGTGTGTGTGTGTGTGTGTGTGTGTGTGTGTGTATGTGTGTGTAGAACTGAGAATTGAGCCAAGGACCTTTGCACTGAACTACATCTGCAGTCATTTCATATTTTTTATGTTTGAGACAGGGTATTGATAAGCCACTAAGTAGCCCAGTCTCAAATTTACAATTCTTCTCCCTCAGCCTCTCAGGAGTGCTGGGATTACATACATGTACCACATGCTCAGTTTAAATTTGGAAAGTTTTAAGACGTTTTTTATTCAGATGTCTTTTGTATCATGTCCTTTGTGGGTTTCTAGTAGCATGAACATGAAATTTTTGATATGGTCCCATAGGGTCCTGAGAGTCTTTTCTTTTCAGTCTTTCTGTTGCTTGTTGGATAATTTATATTGATGTATCTTAAAATTAATTGATTCCTCTTATATCTGCATTCTGTTATTGTTTTCATTTCATGATTTCTTTAAAAACATTCTGCAATTATAATTTTCAGTTTTAAATTTTCCTCTTGGTTCTTTCTAATTGGTTCTCTTTCTTTGCTGAGAACTTTTAACTTTGTGTTTGTTTGAAGAGTATCCGTCCTTATGGAGTATGATCGTCAAAACTGCTCTAAGCTCTTGATCTGATAATTCAAACACCTGGGCCTTCTTGTGGTTGGCATGGATTAACTATCTTTTCCCTTGAGAATTTTTGGGATTTATCTATTTCTCTGTATGTTGAGTAATTTTGGATCTTATCCTGGATATTTTGAATACTACATTGTGAGATTCTGGATGTTGTTAAAGTCCTCTGATAAATGTTATTTAATTTCCTTGTTTAAATGCTATTTATTTCCTTAAGCAGACAATCAGTTTAATAAAAGTCAGACCATAGTCCCTACCATCTTCTATGGACTGCAGTTTGCAGTGTTATAGTTTAGTTTTCAAAGCCTTGCAGTGCTATTTGGATATATACTGTGTGGGCACCACCCAGGGTCACCCTGAAGTCAAGTTTTGAAAGTCTTGTTGCTGCTGCTTTGTGTCATTTCCATACCTACACACAGCTCAGAGACAACCCTGGTACTTCAATGCAGGCATAAATCTCTTTTTCTCCAGCTTCCTCCTCTTCCAGATTTCCTCCACTCTTTGTAGTCCTTAGGAGCCCCCATTTCTACTGTTCTGGTTGGAAATCCGTCTTTTTAAAAAACTTTCTTGTGTTTTCACACACTTCCCATGACTGGGTTTACGTTGGGACAAAGTAGGAGAGAGATAGGGATAGAGGGAGTGGTAGAGGCAGAGGTAGAGACAGAGATAGAAACTGAGGACAGGCATCCTTCCCACCTCTGTCTTTGGACCACAGGGAATGTTTCTCCAAGTTCCCCTAGTCAGAGGACTTTGCTCAGAACTTTAAGGGCTGGTATGGCTGCCATGGCCACTGGTTCTAAAGGGCCACAGCTTCATGACTGGAGCTTGCCTTGGCACAGGGCTGAGAGAGTGAAGGGAGAAATAAAGCCAAAGAAGGATTTCCCCCACAGTGCAATGATAAAAGGGCTCTCTTGGAGCCTGCTCTGTCCACATCTGAGGTATAGTTCCAAGATTTGGCTATCATAGCATCTAAGCTGGGAATTACAGGGGTGGAGATCCAGGACTCTTACTTCCGTATCTTTATTTCCTCTAGTTTTGATTTCCCTCTATACTCCAACTGTTATTTATTTTTTGGAATATTTTGATAGTTATTTTACATCGTATATCCTGGGGTTTTAGTTGCAATTGATAGGAAATACAGGATTGGTGTATCTCTGAGCCAGAATCAAAGCCTGTCAAATTATTTTTCATGCCTGCATAATATTCCAGTGGGCACATATGTCAGGATTCCTCGACATTTTCTCCTATTGAACTTGAGGTCATTTCTATTTGTTTTTATTATTATAAACTAGCTCTGAATATCTGTTTCTTATTTTTAAAAAACTTGTTGTGTTACAACAGATATCCAGGAGTAGAATTACTGAGCCAAATAGTATAAACATTTTCAGATTCCTTCTGTCTGGAATACTCTGCACCATATCTTTCCACAAAAGGGTCCTTCCTGTTACTCAGTTCCTCAGGAAGCACCTGATCCTGCCACCACCTACTGTATGCCCTTGACTTCATCTCTTTGTTCTAATTTCTTCATGGGTCATTTGTTATGTGTCCTCTAGTGTTATAATGTTGTTGCCCTCTCCTAGGCCAGGAATCTGTATATCAGCAGCCAGCATAGTGCCTGACATGCAGTAGAAGCTCAATAAATATTTGTTGAACAAGTTATATGGTGTAGTGTTTAAGCTTGCATGCTCTTAGTCAGACGTTCAGATTTGAGTGCTGGCTCAGACCTGAAAAACTAGCCAAGGATGTGAATGATGATGCATAAGAAACTCAGTGCCTGGTAAGGAGGCCATTCAGTGACTATTTTTATGTCCTACCTTCAAATTGCTACTTCTGTAACATGGGGTTAATAGCCTCCCTCCTTCCTTCAAAATACAAAAAGAACAGGTTTGCGAAAGCACATTATATCTACTATTATGCATACAAAATAGCAGGAAAACTTCCAATGGATTGTGAAGCCAATTACAACCCCTGTCCCTCATGCAATAAAGAGGAAGATTGTGTCTACAGCTCTCTCCAGCACCCCTGTGGCTGTGCAGTGTTTCCTTTTGAAATACAGTGCTGAAAAAAGTCCAGGCTTGATGTAAGAAAAGACTCTGTAATTTAATTATTTGTAATGACATTAAAAATGTTAGTCATTGTAACTTTCCTTCCTGTGCCTGAGAATATCAGTGCTGATCATTAATTAGAGATGGAATAAAAGGTCTTTGCTACAGGCCTCTCTAGAGAGATGTCCCAGGGAGACTCAGGGATGTTCTGAATGTTTTGGGATCTCGTGATCTATCTTCATCTCCTACTCTCCCTCCCTGCCTTGGGCTTCTTCTGAGTGTCTGGCCCCCACCAGCCTCACTCAATTTCAAGAATACCAGACCCAGTCTCCCATCCTCCCCTCCCTCCTGCCCCCTCCCTTTCCATCTGTCTCCCTCCTTCCCACTCAACCCAACAAGCAACTGGAATCGAGGGAGAATCAAATGGCAAAAGGCAGCTTCAGCCAGAGAGCTGAAGGAACCCTTGAGATAACTGAGCCAGATCCAACCAATGAGCATTAATTGGATGCCCCCTTTTGTCAGGCTCTGAGCTAGGGAAAGGGAGGGGTCCCAAGGCCCTTGTTCTTGAGGAGCTTCTGAGTTGGAGAGATTAGACTTGCTCATGGAGCACTATACAGTTAGAGATTCCAGTCACCGCTCAGAAGAGAGTCCTTGACAGTCTGCAGAAACGGCCATGACGGTAGATAGGAATGCCCCGGGGACACTGGAGCAGGAAGGAGCTTCTCTTGACACATCTTGTTGATGTGTGTGCATGAGATGGAGGTGGAGGTGGAGGTGAGAAGGACTGGGGACATTGAATTCAGTGACTTTATTTCTGTTTCAATCTCACAGACCTGTACATGGAGCCCAGAACAATCCAGAGCCTTGTTTGATATACGGTTTCTCAGTGCAGAGTGGCTTCTCTACCTCAAGACTCCTGGCCCCAACTCCATGGGGTTACATCTCTGAGCACCCAAATCACTATGTCTCATCCATCCCTGAGACATGAATCCCTGGGACATCCATCCCTGAGGCACATGAGACTTCATGTCTCATGTGTCTTCCTCCCTGGGACACAATTCAAGCTCAACAGTGGTTACTATAGCACACCCAGGGATGGAAACTGGGCTGAGATGTCACCCCTCTTGTAATTAGTGGGGTTCACACAAGTACTATTTTCCTACAAAAGCATGAGTGCAGCATGCGACTCCAAGTCGATTCAAGTGCTTGGAGATTTACCAGCTTCCAGAGCCAGCAGCTTGTTTCCAAAGGACACTGAGAGAAGCTCAGGGCCAGGTGCTAGGTGCCGATTTCAAGGGCAGAAGTGCTCAAGGCCAACAGGGACTTTCTGGAAGACTCCAGGAGTGTTTTTCGGATCCCAGGATTGGGAGTACATCCTGGCTTCTCAAGTGACCTGGACCAGGCCTGGAATGTTCATGGGACAATTTCTTAGTCTCTCACTGTCTTCTCTCTGTTTAGCTTTCAGGTATACTTATGTAATATCTGCAATCACTACAGATTGTAGTGATATAGTTCAAATCAGACACAGTTCTATCCTCAGGGTGCTACAGTTGACCTTACACAGGCAACAAACTAATAAAAACATTCCAGTGTGGTAAATGCTGTAAAGGCAACAGCAAGTAGCTGAGGTGGAGAATAACAGGAGGGCTTGGTTGGGTAAAGAGGTGAGAAGGGGCCTCCCTAAGAGGGTGATGTGCAGAGTGAAATGGATATAGATAGAAGACAAAATGTACACAGGGCAGAGAACTTTCAGCCAGAGAACAGTGGAAAGGCCGGGAGGCAGCAAATAATCTGCATATTTGAGCAACTAAAAGAAGCCAGTTGGGGCAGGAGTGGGGAAAGGACCAGAGGAGCTGGTGGATGGGGACAGGACCAGAACAGATCCGGTCTAAACCCTCTGAAAAGGAGTTGGTGTTTTATTGTCAGTGTGAGGGTAAGCATCGGAAGGGTTTAACACAGGCGTGTGGCGATCCAATTGTGCCAGCTAGTCCCTCTGGCTGCCCTGCGGAGAGCAAAGCATTAGGGAGCAAGAGGGGAAATGAGGACTAGATTGGAGGCTGTTGAACAAATTCAGGTTGGAGGTATTGGTGGCTTGAAAGAATGCAGTGGTTTTAGAGAGGAAGACAAACAAATGGATTCATAGAATACCTTATGAAGTATGATTAAAAATATGGTGAATGTCTAAATTAAAAATTTTTTTACAGTAAGACACCTTGCCATTAATCTCCCTCAAAATAACCAAACACCTTTGGTTCGAACACACCTATACCATCATTCTTGCCACTTTCCAAAGAAGTCCTGGAAGCCTTCTTACATCTGTGTCTTTAGATGCACTGCTATGGCTGCCTTGATGTCCTGAATTGATAAGAATGTTTACCTTTCATGAGCATTCCGATTTAGGGGAAGAGCCAAAAGTCACATGGTGCCAGATACAGTGGATGGGAACACAACATGTTTTTACAAGCTACCTTTCCCCATTGGTTGGCACTTGGCAGCAGTTTTACCATTTTTGATCACATCTCAATAAAGACACTCATGAAAGAGGACTTCCAGAACTGTTTCAGAAAGTGGCAAGAATGATGGGATAACTGTGTGCAAAGCAAAGATGGATATTTTGAGGGAGGTTAATGACAATGTGTCTTTTACTGTAATGACTTTTCAAAATTTAAATATTCATTATACAATTCCATCACACTTTGCAGAAGTTGAGGCAACGAGACAAGCAGACAGATGTTTTGCCCAGCTCAGAAATAGAAGAATTAAGGCTGAGGGGCAGGTTTCTTATGCAGATATAGGATAGTGTCATTGAACAGAGGAAGGAGACAAGTTTGGGGCAGGAAATCCAGACTTTGCTTTTGGAGTTCAGTTTAGGCTATTAATGTGACATCTAAGTGCGGGTGTCAAAAGGCTGTTGAACAGACAGACTGGGAGATTAGGAGAGGTCCTGGGGCCTAAGCCTGCATAGGGACGCACCTGCATGGGTGGTATCTAAAGCCACAGGAGTGGATGGCATCCCTTGGAGCAGGTATGTGAAGAGGTAGAAAAGAGACCAAGTCCTAGCATTAAGAAGTATGTATATTTAGAGACTCAGTAAAGGCAGAGGAGGTGAGGGGCCCTGGTTAGGGCAATAGGAGGAGAGCCTGGGCAGAAAGGCCCTCCAGAACCAAAGATGGGAAGGCATTTGGGAAGAAAGCCATGGCCAAAGTGCCCAGTGCTGCTGACCAGGCAGTAGACAGTCACGATTGACTCATGGGGTCCACAGGTGACCTTGGCAAAAACTGTTGTTCTTCAGTTTGACCATGCTCACTTCTGCCTTCTCTCCACAGGGCAGGCCAGAGTCCCTCCTGGATTGCACACTCCGTGCCCAGTCCATCGTGTGCGGCTTGGGCTCACGAAATTGGGCAGTGCACAAGCTAAAGGAAGGCAGCTTCCAGAGCACAGGATAGGGTGGCTCCTGAGCTAGATTGACTCCTGGAAGGACGCCCACAGCATCCGGTTAAACAGTCCGTCCTCAGCGTCCTCCAGAGCTTTATCTCTGAGGACCAGGAGCTGCTGATCACCATGGAAACAGAAGCTTTTGTTCACCACTTCCTCTCCTCCTTTTCTCACTCCTCCTCCTCCCTCTTTTCTTTCTTTCCTGTCCTCACACCCACTTGTTCCCTTCCTTCTACTTTTAAATTCTACTTTTATTCCTCATTTTCCATATCACTTGCCCTGATTTCCCCATCTGTTTTTTTTTTTTTAAATTCTGTTATGTAGCTTTGTTAGCCACCTTTAATTCCCTTTGTGGGAATAAGGTGTCAAACACATACATATATTCATTTGGATGCATACACATAGCCACCTACACATGTAAACACATTTATAAAACAATAATCCCGGTGCTCTTTGATCAAACCAATGCTACTCAAACAACTATTAGCAAAAGAATAAGAAGTAGAGAGAAAAATGTGTTCAAACCTGTCATTCACCAAATGTTACTTGGAGTATAAGGATTTTTTCCCGTTTATCTTGAGACTCCGCATTTAGACAAAGTGCCACTTCTTTGGCATATCTGTGTATAACTTAAAACAGCCTGGGTTTGATTGCTCCTATCTTAGTAAACCTCACTGTCAGTCTTGTTCAGCTAAAAACACACTCGACACGTCTTTTATTTTATGAATACACACAACTAATCCAGAATCTTCCAAGAATGCCTCTGCCAAAGTCCATAGTCATGAGTCAAATGAAGGCAGAAGCCCAATAACCTATTGGAATCAGATTTGAAGCTCTCTATGTCTTCTGAGCAGGGCCTGGGATCCACTGCTACACCAGCACTCTGTCAGCCGGCAGACTGCCACTTCTAGACCTGACAAAAGAGTTCTTTCATGTGCTGGTTGTGTTGCAGTCTTGAGTGTGACCATGGATACGCTGAGCCTCAGGGTCTGGCAGTTCTTCCCACAGCCCTTTTCCTCGTTGGGAAAGAAAACAGCACAGAGTAGTGAATATGTTGTTTGACATCAGAGAGATAAAAATGACCCAGTAATGATTGCCTGGATTGAGAATATTAAAACAAAAATAATTGGTCAGGTGCAGTGATGCATGCCTGGAATTCCAGCTACTCAGGAGGCTGAAGCAGGAAGATGGTAAATTTGAGGCCAGGCTGGGCAACTTGGTGAGGAGCTATCAAAAAATACAAAGAGAAACAAAAAATTTTTTTAAAAAGGGCTGGTGATTTAGCTCAGTGGTGCTGTGCCTGGCTTGCAAGCACAACATCCTGAGTTTGATCCTCAGTACTGGAAAAAAAAAAAAAAGAAAATAAATAAATAAAAAGGGGGTGGGGATATAGCTTAAAAATAGAGCAGCTCTGAGTTCACACCTATGACCTCCATCACAGCAAGTGAGTAAATTTGTGTTTTAAGCCCCCACTGTTGTGGTTCTTTGTTACAGTAGCCATAGGCAATGGGTACAAAGTAAAAAATGGATCATAGAGGAAGATATATCTGGATAAGAATCTATAATTATATCTGTGTCTTAATTCTGTGACAGTCTAACTGATTGCCACAAATGCCCAGTAGGTGACCAGTCCGCTCTTGGGAGGCCAGATGAGGCCTGGCTGGTTGGAGGTGGAGGAAGCTGGGATCCAGCAGGATACGGTGGGGAGAGCTCCCAAGCTGTAGGCTGGCTCTGAGGCAGGGACCAGCATTGTAGTCCTTGGAATCCACGGGTGGGTGGTCAGAAGTTTGATTACTCCTGATAGAACATGGAAGGGCTCTGTCAGAGCTAGAGGCCATGGTCTTGGTTATTCATATTTGAAGAAGAATCCTGCGTTCAAGGTCATGGGTACACAGACTTGAACCCCAGCCCCCACGGGAGGAGTAAAGAACCCTGCAAAGGTAGGTGTGCAGGTGCCCTACTGTGCAGCTGGCCACCATGTCGGTGCTGGGCTCAGTGGGGACATGGCTGTCAGGGGCTGGCCTCCAGGTCTCTATCTGCAGCAGTGGGCCTTACACTGGCTGTGTGGGCTCCAGAGCTGCCTGGCTGCACTGACAGAAAGGGGCAGGGACCCTAGAGAATCCGAGTGTGGCAGCTATGGATGACACCTGGGAAGCATTTTTTGTGTCCATGTGCATCTGATGAAGGTGCTAAGTCGTGGAGTGAGACTGACCTTGGAATCCCTCTCCATGATCTTCATAGGTGATCCTTGTGGGCATTCTCCACTCTTTGGTGTCTACTTTCAAAGAACATGACCAGGGAGAGAAAGGTGGCTGTCATTCGCTCATGTCTCACCTTCTCTGGCTTATTTTATGAAATTGGAATGACTGGTTGAAAGACTTCCCTTAGGGAGATTTTATTGGCTTTCCATCTGAATCAAACTTTAGACATCAAAGGCTCACTGTCAACCTCTGCAATTGGGGATTTGTCAACAAAGATTTAGTACTGAACACTGGAAAGAAATATTGTGGGGGCTTTGAATGGCCCAGCAATTAAGCATCATTGGATCTGAGCTGCCTGGAAGAAGGCATTTGGAGACAAATGAAAGGCAGAGGAAAGGTAACAGGCGGCTGGTACACAGGCTTTCATTTGTCAGTGTAACCAGGCAGGACATAAATTACAGAGTTGCTCTCTCTTCCTGAGCATGGCACCACTTAATTACTGCATTCAACACAGATTTGGTAGTTTGGCAAAGCATGTTTTTTTAAAAAAATCATGAAGCCTAATGTGATCTGCAGTCTGGTCTTATTGAATTCGGGAGGTAGGAGGACCTGGCCAAGGAGAGTCCTACCTCCTGGCCCAGGAAACCTGTTATAGATGCAGTGTGGCTGGCAGGACACTCCTTGAAAGATTTTCCTGGACAGGGGCCCTCAGGCAGGAGAGAAGCAAGCATATCAGCATGAAGCACGTTCATGCATGAATCTCATTCTCCTTTTGTCTGCATGTGGCAACCATGGTGTCTGAGGTTTAGGGCGGTATGTGCCTGAGCTGAGCAGGAGGCTTGGAATCACAGCTTCGAAGGACAGGATTTCCTCTTAAAAGGTAAAGTCAGTTCTGTAGGTCATAATAAAATGTTCACTTAAACTTAGTGAGAATTCCTGCTAGACTTCTTGGCTTTTTTGTGTTTATGGTTTTTAATATTTTTTTAAATGTAGGGTAAAATGTGCCTGTAGTGAAATTTACATACAGTGAAATAGATGTTTTGCCAAGTTTTACCGAATGTATAAGATCCACACCAAAACCTCTATGTCGAAGGTTTCCGTCATTGAAGTTCTGCAGTGCCTTTTTGGAGTTAAGAACCTCACAGGTATTAAACTCTCAATCAACTCAGAACACGTGGACAGATGCTACCCGGCTCCAGGAGCTGGGGAGGACTCTTGCCCACTTGTCTCTTCCCTGGGCCTCTGCTCCTACACTCCAAGTGAAGAGACGGGTGATCCCTCTCCTCACCCCGTCTCTGCCTCCCTCCATTGTAGCTTTGACCTCCTGAGGGGCTGGTCTTCATTTCCGTATCTCTTTCCCTGATGGGCTACAGGTTCAGTTCCTAAGGCAGGGTTCCCTAGGCCTGCCCAGAGGCTAGCATTGGTATTCAGTCAGTGTTCAGCGGGGTGGGCAAGAGTGAATTAACCAGCAGGTGACCTGCCTCATCTGTAAGTAGCACAGTATCAGCAATTGGCCTAGGGCCTCCTTCCAATAGCTCTGCTCAAGCTGTGACCTCTGGAATTTATACTCTCTTACCTCCTGGGTCTTTCTGCAACAGTTCTCACCCTAAGGTTCCTCCTCCTATCTTCTCTGCTTATAACTAGTCCAGCAAGTCCTACTGGCTCTACTCCTGCCAACTGGCTTTAACGGGCACCCTTCTTTCCTTTTCCATGGTCTCTTGTTCCCACACCAAACCACTATCTTTCCTGTCCTGGACAGCAGAGGGACAGATTCCCTGTATTCCCACTTGCCACTCAAATTCTAAATCTGATCCTTGCCATGCCCTTCCCCTGTGCAAAGTCAGCTATAACATGCTCCCTCTCCCTCTTTCTCTTAGCTCTTCTCTCCCTCTTTCCCTCCATCACTCATTTCTTCTCTTTTCCCTTTTTGCTTCCTCCCTTCTTCCCCCTTCCCTCTTTGTTTTTGGTCCCTTTCTTCCTTCTTTTTTCTTTCTTAAGTATTTTTGAAAAGCAGCACACGTTTTGTTGATGTCTTGGCTTGTGTATTTAGTGCCACCCCTGCCTACACTAGAATGTGAGCTCCATGAGGGAAAAAACATGACCCCAGCACCCGCCTGGGTCCCCTGCAGAGTTCAGTCTTTCTGTTGGTGTCAAGCAGGTTCTCAATGTTCAGCAGTGCATAAATGAACCTGGAGGAGGGCATCTGCAGTTCTATGATGGAAACAATATAAGAAATATTTTTAAACGCTCAGCCAGAGATGACAGTGCTCTCAGAAACGCTATCGCTAGTTCCCAAGAGAAAACTGGCTAGGAGAATCCTGTCTCCCCAGGGGCATGGTGGGCCTTGGGGTGGGGGTAGGGACGTTGTGGGGGTGATGCCATCCCCCTCATTTCAGGCGAAACCATGAGTGCCCTGCTCACACCTGTCTGGGTGATGCTGCTTGCTCTGGGTCAGCCCCAAGTGAATCCATTTTTGTGATAACATCATATAAAGCATAGAAATTTGAGAACAAAGTACAGTCTGACATGAATAATAGTCTCTCTTCTAAATACAGAAAGCCTTGTGGTTTGAAAGGAAGAGTTTTCCATTAAGATGCATCTAAAAATAACCATTGTGATTTGAACTGCCTTCTCCCATGTCACCCTGAATGTTAATTACAGAGCAAACCATTCTGGCAGCCGGGCAGGTATCACTTCCCCCCTCCCCTCTCCTATTAGGGTGGCAACCTCTGGTAAACACTCTATCCTGAAAGAAGCTCCCAACAGGCTTATTTAGAGAACACTCTCACACACCTTGCCCAGCATGACTTATAGGTGCCTCTCAGTATGCTGTTCATCCTGCAGGCACTCCAAGTTCCAGGGGTGAACCCCAGCTGTGTAGCAGGCATACACCAGGCAGATGCTGGGGATCTGAAAGTATCATCTGGAGAAGAAAGAGCTGGCTTTGCCAGGGAGGCAGCCACACAGAAAGCAGCAAATGCATTTTTCCTATTCTCTTGTGCATTATTCAGAGTTGCTTTCCATCCTTCTGGACCTTAGTTTTGTCTCTCTCTCTCTCTCTCTCTCTCTCTCTCTCTCTCTGTAAAATTCATGGGGATGGCTTGACTCCTGAGAAAAGGAGTCAAGGAGTCAAGGAAACCTTCCATGAGAGGTTTCTTGTATAGATTTCTTATCTTTGAAAGATGCCCTTGCATCTTTGAAGTCAAGTGAGGGATGTTCAGTTGCGTGGGGCAAGAACATAGTGTTTATTTGCAATGACTTTATTGGTTTGGCATTCCATGACAGGGGACTTGTAGTTTGATTTTTATGACAGTGCAGCCTCTGGATTTAATTTAAACTTTATTCTGAGGTCATGCACATATGCCCAGAAGCTCAGAGGGAGCTGGGAAAGGCTGATGGGACTTATGGGGTAGAGATGGGGTGGGTGTTGGGAACGTGAGTTGGCAGAGCTATCAAGATCCTGTAGCTGCTGGTACAAAATGTGCCACACCAATGAAAGTTGGGAGGTGACTGTGGCAGATGGGCAGGGGTAACAAGCTAGCTTGACTCAGCATCAGGACTGACATCTGTGTAGTGTTTCCAGTTTTTGAAGCTGGGTAGGTATGAATGTCACATTTTATAAATGGAGAAACTGAGGCTCCCCGGATTAGATAAGGTCAGCATGTTAGCTGCCCATGTTGACCTTTCTTTCGAATATCAGAGGAGGACTTCTGGAATAGAACATGCAGATATCCGAATCTAGAGTGGGAGACAGGGGAGTAGTTGGCAAGAGGGGCTTTTTGGAGTTGTTCAGCCTGTTGCTGGCAGTGGGCTGCAGGAGAGCAAAGGTGTAAGAGCAATGGGGTGGAGCAATCTTCCTTCCACACCTGGATGTAGCTGATGGGATGAAAAAAGGGGAAAGCCTAGTTTGTGCAGAACCCAAGAGCCTGAGTCTGGGGTTTGGATGCAATCCTCAAGGTGGTGAGCAGGCCCTGGGGGCCTTGGGCTCCTCACTGGGAGCAAGCAGAAGGGTGCATTTCTGGGTAAGGAGGAGCCTGTGTGCGGTGCGGAGGGTGGAGTAGGGTGAGGTGGGGTGGGAGGCAGGGAGGCAGTGGAATGAAAGCAATCAGGGACAGGGGGGCCGTGAGTGCTTATTGGATGGGCTGATGGTGGGTCTTTGTTTTGTTTTGTTTTATTTCCGTGGGGAGGATCGAACTCGGGTCCTTGTGCTTTCAAGGCAGGCGGGAACCACTGAGCTAAATCCCCAGCCTCTGAGGGTGGTTTTGTGGAGTGGGAAAAAGAGGAGCTGTGAATGCCCCGGGGCCAGAGGATGTCTGGAATTTGGTGTGATGGGGTGGGTGTGGGCCCGCCCTTTGGTCATCCACATTCTCTGCCCTGGATTAGAAGACTCAGGAGTGTGGTCACCATGCATCAGAAACTGCGAAGAGAAACTCCCTTAAAACCAAGATGGCTCCCTGCGCTGTGCTCAGTTCCTGTGCTGCTCTCCCGGACACCATTGCTCTCTCCTGCGGCACAGATTCAAGCAGGGCTGTGAGGCTGCTCCTGAAGAGTCTTTAAACATGGATGCACTGGTCTGCAAATGGCCCAGCTCCCGGGCTGCACAGCATTTCTCTCTCTCTTCTCTTGTCCCCTGGTTGAAAGGTTCACATCAGCAAGAGACTCATCTAGGGGAGCATCGTCCACTTGGAATGCAGGAGTCTAATAAGGGAAAAGCGAAGCCCTACTCTGTCCTGTCCCCACTCATTTCCCTGCTCACCTGCCTGCATTTGTCACCAGCCCACCCCAGTGCTTCTTATGGGATGAGCCCGCAAGGACTGTGGCTGCACCCTGCACAGAAGGTCGGGGTGCCTCCTGGGGACCCAAGTGTGATACAGAGCTCAGACCCTCCAGAGGCTGGGTGAGGCAGGAAGGTCCCAGAGGCTGGGGACACAGGGACAGGACTTACACAGCTGGAAATGTGTTAGTGGGTGTCAGGAACAGGCTGGCAGGAAGGTAGGACATGTGAGTGCAGGAAAGGGTGATGTTGAATGTGGCCAGAAAAGGGGTTCATGCGTAGAAGATTTGAGGTGTGTTCAGAAACACAGGGTCAGACCAGAGCCTGGGAGAGACCTGTACCTGCCTTCCTGAGCTCTTGCCCCATGCCAGGCATTGCACTTTATATGGTCCCCCTTAGTGAAGAGGGCACAATAGGAAGCTCACAGTGGGAGCACAATGCTGTCACTGCCAACTTAGCGTTGTATCTATGTTAACTAATTTATTCCAACTTCTGGTCTGTGAGGGGGGAACTCTTCTTATTCCCATTTTCCAGATGAGGACACTGAGTCACAGAAAGATGGAGTGACCCGTGCCAGGAAATGACCGGTGCGAAACTGAGCCAGAACCTGACTTCAGGGCCCACTATCTGTTATTTACTTCAATGTCAGCACGGCCAGAAAAGGATAACAGAGTGGGAGGCCATGATGACAACTAGACATACAGTCAGGAACTGAATAGAGAAGGGAAGGCCAGGAAGGAAGGCTGCAAGGGGCTCTCTGAGGAAATGACAGTGAAGTCCAGACTTGAAAGATGAAAGGGGTTTTATTTATGGAACTAATAACTAGGGAGATTTCTTCTGAAAAAAAAATAGTGTGTACCCATTTGAATGATTGTTCTGCTTCACTGTACTTCTTAAGCTCATCTACCTTTCTCTCTAAGGGAGTTAACAGCTGGGGTGGGGGGGGCACAGTAACTCTGGGACCCTGTGGGAACAACGTGAGAGGAACAGTCCTGCCAGGCAAAACCATGCCAGAGGCTGACAGCTTCCCTGTGCATCCCCTATTTCTATCCCATTATAGCTGCACCTGGCGACTAGCTTAATTTGTATCTCTTGGCTGTTTAAAGTTAATTGGTTTGCCTCCAGCTTTTGTTTCTTTGAGACTTACGTAAAATTTCAAGCGATTGTGCTAGCCAGGGAACACTGCACTTATGGAGCCCCCAAGCTCCCAGCCTCGGGGCTCGATTACTGTGGCTTGAGGATTGGCCATGCCCCTATCTAAAGGGAGCAGCATGATTTTCCCTATCCTTGAGGTGACTGCTGTGATGTGGAACAAGGGCAAAGGCAGGTGCCCCAGACTCCAGCTGAACCACAAGGCCTGGATGGGGCTTGCAGAGGACATGGTGCAGGGACATGTCCGTGGACCGTCAATTTTAGTGCAGGTTTTATTGAGCGTCTACTTTGTGCTGAGGACTTGAGTAGGTCCTGAGGGGGTGCCAAGAAGAATCACATTTGGATCTTGCTATTGAGATCTTTTCATCCACTGTCCACCCACACTGTTGAGAACCTCCTGCATGCAGATGGAGACCCCTGGGTTGCAGGAACCACTTTGGTGTCCCGTGCCTACCTACAAGGTCTGTGGAAGCCACACGGAAGGAGCTGTGGGTGCCTGGGGGCAGGGAGGTAGGACCTGACCCACTGCAGCTGGGGAGGGCTCCCTGTGCAAGCAAGAGTGTACTGAGGGAAGAGGGCTGACAGCACTCCCAGCAGTGGCATGGGTGAAGGTGGCCTTCTCCAGGAGGCAGGAATGGGCATGCACCACCCATGCACAGGACAACATGATAGTAACAAGGACTAGCAACAGCCAGAAGCCTTTACTGAATGCTTACTATGCACTGTGGTCTGAATGTCTCTGTCCACATTGGAATCTTTACTCACAAGGTGATGGTGTTATGAAGGGGGAACTCCCAGGAATGGGATTAGTGCCCTTGTACATAAACCACGAGAGGACAAGTCCCTTCCACCATTTGAGGGCACAGCAAGAAGGTGCCATCACCATGCACTGAATCTGCTGCCACCTTGATCTGGCCTTCCCAGCCTCCAGAACTGTGAGAATTAAGCCACCCAATCTATGGTATAGTGGCTCAAACAGACTTAGTCACTAAGTACCAAGATCTATACAAGCTGTTACGTGTATTAGAGTATTAAATGCTTACCACAGAGCCACGGATGATGGCATATGCCTGTACTCTCAGCACTCTGGGAAGCTGAGGCAGGAGGATCGCACATTTGAGTCCTGCCTGGGCAATTTAGCGAGACCTTGTCTCAAAATAAAAAAGGGCTGAGGATGTAGCTCAGTGTGAAGATCCTAGGTTCAATTCACAATACTGCAAAAAAACTAACAAACAAAAATCTCAGCACAGTTTTCTGTTGGGTTGCCCTACTTTGCAGACTTGTAAATTACAACCACGCTGCAAGCATCCCTACTCCAGGTTGCACAGATAATGTGGTAGCATCAGGAACAGAGGTCTCGCTCAGGCTCAGCTTCTTCTGATGCTCTGTAACCTCCTGTGTACTGCATGTCCTCCACTGGGCCACTACGTGTTCTGATACCTCTATTTGGTAATTATTTACTTATTAAAATATAAGATTATATCTTATATATTTATATACATATAAATATACGTGCTTTCTTGTGTAACAGCTTTCAAAAATATTTTTTTGCCTTATCCACTGGAGTTTGGAAGCTCAACTTCGAAAAAGATTCAGGAATTGCATCCAGGTTGTGACAACGGTTGTGAATTCCAGCTGCACAGCTCACGTGTCAGTGTTTGAATTGGGACTGAACCCAGGGCCTTTACACCCCAGCTACACCACCCCAACCCCTTTATTTTTTATTTTGAGACATCGTCTCTCTTAAGTTGTTGAGTTGCCCAGGCTGAGCTCCTGTTCTAGCTTCCCAGAGTGCTGGGATTACAGGAGTGTGCTACCACTCTCAGTTTAGAAATGGATTCTGAGTGACAAAGTTTATCATCTGATGTGATGATGTACCTTCCTTTGTGCACAGAGGGATAAAGTTCTTGTGTGTTAGGAGAACAATGTGGGACACCCACAAGCTCCCACCTTTCATGCCTCAGCCCTGTGGGCATACTCAGGCTCAGCACTTGATTTACCCCTTGGAGGTAAGTTGCCAGAGAGACTCAGGTGCAAAGGAATGATGCCAAGACTTCAAAAATCATTATTTCCTGACTGTGCCCCTAAAGGTAGATGTAATTTAATTTGATGAAATAAACTACAGAGTCTCTCCTTTTGGTATGCATTCAGTGTCATGACCTTAAGTAATTGTAGCTTTGTAGAATAGACAATGTGAAATAAAAGATTGTTCAAAAGGAAGGGGGAACTAGAAAGGGGGTGGGGGAAAGGAAGGAAGGAAAAAAAATGAGAAAAGAAGGAAAAATGGAAAAGAAGGAAAATGGAAAAATGGAAGGCTTTTGTAAATAAGGAAGGGGCAGAAGGATTGAAGGGAGGGGAGGGGAATGGGGAAAAAAAGGAATCAAGAGGGCGGGGGATTTAGCTCAATGGTTCTGCCACCTGCACCCTCAAGCGCAAGGACCAGAGTTCAATCCCTGGTACTGAAAAAAAAAAAAAAAAAGGAATCAAGATACGTCATGTAAAGGTACGAATTCCCTATGATGAACATGATCATTGTGTAAATCTGAATGGTACCAATAAAATTAAAAATGAAAAAAATTAAGTAACTGTAACTTGAGTATTATAGAATCTATTTTCCTTACTGTATAGGGTTATATATGTAATGTAGTCTTTGGATGACAAAAGAAAATTTTATAAATGCTTTTGCCCATATATACTTTTATTAGTGAATATTAATTTTACAAAATACTGGATTTCATTGTGAATTTTCATATATGATCATAACACAATTTGATCATATCAACCTCCCCTTACCCTCCCTTACACCCCCATCCTCCAATCTCCTTCCCCTTGTCTAGTAGTTTCCTTCTTTCTATTTTTATATTATCTATTTTCCCTCTAGATCTCATTAGGAAACATTAGGAAAAACATACTTGTCTTTCTGAGGCTGGATTATTTTGCCTGTTCCACCCATTTTCCTGCAAATGACATGAATTCATTTTTCTTTATGATTAAATAATATCAATTGTGTATATATACCACATTCTCTTTATCCATGCATCTGTTGACCAGCATCTACTAGCCTGACTGTATCTTGGCTATTGTGAACTGTGCCACAATAAACATGGGTGTGCGGGGATCCCTATAGTACCCGAACTTTAATTCTTTCAAGTACATACCAAAGAATGGGGTAGCTGGATCATAAGGTAGTTGTATTTTTCATTAAAAACATTTTTTATATGCCCCATTTGCTTTCTGGTCCTAGATGTCTCTCACTCGCTAACAGTAAGCAAAAAGTTGTGGGACAATAAAAGGTTAGTCCACTTCTCCTGATAATTAGTTGAGGCTGATTCTGGAAGGCAGTGTCATGAAAATGGATTGGTTTATTCAATTCAGTGGGAAAGAAAAAAAAAATGAGGTAAGTCAGTTGACCTGAACCTTACTTTTCAAATGACAACGTGTAGAAACTGTTCTAGGGCAGTATGTCCCGAGTTAATGTAATATTTCCTATTGGCACAGATGTTTTAATAGGGAAATTTATTCTTATCTACATTTTCTTTTTCATTGGATTCATGGTCTTCAACATTTTTTCTTATACAAATACAGTCATTCCTTGGTATCCATGGGGATTTCACCCAGGCCTCCTGTGGAGGCCAAAATCTGCCAATGCTCAAGTCCCTTATAAAAAAGGATATAGTATTTGCATAGAACGTATTCATATCATCCCATATACTTTAAATTGTCTCTAGGTATTTTATAATACCTTATACAATGTAAACCGTTGCTATACTGTATTGTGTAGAGAACAACTACACAATATGTGTACAAGTTCCATACAGATGCAATTCACTCTTTCTGAATATTTTGAATCCATGTTTACTGAAGTCCATGGATCTGGTCCCCACAGATACAGAGGCCCAGCTTCACCCAGCATTTGGCCATGCAGAATACATCAAGGGGCTCGAGCTGGCAGCCTTACCAGCGGTGCTGGGGGCTACTCCCATCTGTACCAACACTTGACGTCATCTGGCTTTGTAACTGCTGCCAGCTGGAAGCTGTCAAAGGACACGTCCTCATTGAAATGTGCGCTTCTCTGGTTCCTAGTGACTTTGAGGATATTATGAGTGATCAGTCTTTTGAATTTTCTTTTCTGTAAATAGCCTATTTGTCCCCTTTGTCCACTTTTCTACTGGGTCTCTTTTTCTTCCTTCTGTATCATGGGAACCGTATTCATTTTTTGTTGGATTTATACATTATAAGTATCACCTCCCATTGTTATCTGTCTATTCATTTGGTCCACTATATTATCTGTGAAACATAAATTATTCATCTTGATATAAGGAACTTCACCAATTGTTATTTTTTGTGCTTCTGAGGTTTATTTAAGAAGTTTCTTCTCATCTTTAGGATACAAAAATGTTTTCCTATACTTTCTTCTATTATTTTTGCGGTTTCCCTTTTCACATTTAATTCTTCAATCCATTTGGAGTTGATCTTTTGTGTGTGATATTAAGTGAAAATCCAGTTTTTGTTCTCTCCATATAAAGATTCAGGTTTCCTAAGGCCACAGAGTAAAGAATCTACTTTGGTTTCTAACATTCTCGTATAGTGTCCTATATGTCCTCCAATACTTACTGAATACTTACTAATACTACAATACTACATGGATACTACATGGATATCTCCAATACTACATGGATATCTGTACCTAAATTTTCTCTTTGGGTACATTGGACTGTGGTCAGTTTTAGAGCCAAATTTTTTTCTTTCCTCCCCTTCCTATTTTCGCTCCTTCCTTCCTTCCTCCCTCCCTTCCTCCCTCCCTCCCTTCCCTCCCTCCCTCCCTCTCTCCCTCCCTCCCTCCCTTCCCTCCCTCGATCTTCTCTCCCAGTTCTTTTCTTTCTTCCTCCCTCCTTCTCTTTCTCTTCTTTCTCTTCCATGGTTTTGTACTGTGTCTTAATATTGAATTGGGTAAATCAATATTATTTTAGCTATTTGAGGAAATTTTCTTCTTCTATATATTTTAGAGTAAGTTTCCTGAATTCTTCAAAAAATCCAACTGGAATTTTATTACATATAATTTATATTTATACCTTGTGTGGGGGGGGGCCTGAATCATATGATCCCAGTTCTCATGTACACTATCCTGCCCTTTGTTCAGCAGAGCTTCTATGTCCTTAACTAAAGTATCAAATTACCTTCATATAGCACTTTAGCATTCTTGGTTATCTAAAATAATACATAATTTAGTTGATAGTATGAGTAGGTTTTATCTTGCTTTGTATTGTTTTGTTTGTTATTACTGGTGCAGAGAAATGTCATGATTTTTTTTTAAGTTTACCTTTTATCAATCAAACTTGTAAAACTATGTCTTATTTTGTCTGATATTTCTGTTGGTCTTTCTTGGACAAATGATCATATTATTTGTAATAATACATTTTTTTCTTTCTTCTGACATTTGCACCTTTTTTATCCTTTTGTTTTCCTACAGCTTTTACCACATTGTCTAGGACCATAAAATGATTATGGTGATGGTGGATATTTGCCCTAAATTTATTCAACTAATTATTATGTTTGCTGTAGATTTTCAATATGTATCCATTATAGAGTTAAAATAGTAGCCTTTTTTTTTTTTGCTTAAATTCTTTTATTGGTACATTTTAGGTATACAATACGTTTACATTTATCATTGGGTGCTTATACCTGTACATGATGTATCTTGGTTCTTATTTTTTCCCCATTACCTATGCGCCCTTCACCTCTCTACCCTTCTCTATTTACATACATTGTTTCCATTTTTTTTCTTTTCTCATAATTTTTCCTTTCCATTCTTTCCTTTCCCCATGTCCTCCCGCCACCCCTGCCCCTTTGGACCTTTTCCTATTTCAAAGTATCAATTATTAGTTATTAATCCTTTTAATCCTTATTTACACTTTTAGTTTCTCACACTAGAGAAACTATTAGGTAGCCTTTTATTTCTAGTTTGGTAAAAACTTCTTTCCCAATAGATGTTGAATTTTATGAATGCTTTTCTAATTTGACAGATTCATTGAGTCAGAAAATCATATAATTTCTGTCTTTTTGTTCTGTGATGTGATGAATTACAGAGATAGATTTTCTACTGTTGAACTATCATGGTATTGCTAAAATAAGGCCTACTTGATTGATTATATCAGATTTTAGAAAATTAATTGTTGGATTTGGTTAGGTAATGTAAGAGAATTTTTTACATGTATATTCATAATGAGATGAGCTTATCATATTTTCACTAATACTTTCATGCTTTGGCTTTTTGAAATCACAGAATAGAGGCAATGGTAAGGAGAGGAACTGAGTTGCAAGGGGAACCCATGAACTAAGAACAAACTTATCAAAAGATGCCAGATCTGTAGGGTATGAGAGTAAGAACAAACATGTTTAAAATTAAATATGAAATGGGTAATTATGTAGTAATGAGATTGAGGACATTACAAAGGACACTGCCATTTAAACTACCACATTTCAACGTAGTAACGAATGGGAAAAACCCTCCAGCTTCATAATTATAATCATAGTTGCCATAACAACTCAGAATCTCTCCCCCTGAGCATCCATCTCAAGTCTATATTTTTAGAAATGGTTATGCCTGAGTATGTGTTTTTCTTTATATAGCAGCTAATTTTTGAAATTACTGATCTTTCAAAAAATTCCATTTTTGCTCTTGCTTTGAAAGTGTAAAAGTCTCAGGGATAATTAGGGAAATAAGCAGGTGTGAAAGTCCGTTATGAAAAATGCTATAAAAGTATTGATGCTTTGACAATATTTGTTTCAACAGAATGTTCCCAGGACCTGCACAGCCTCTTGTTCCTTGTCAAGCAGCTTAGCATAAATCTCTTCTCTGCAGCTCATAAATATTTGAACAATTATTAGCTGTGTAAGGTGTTTGAGGATTATTTGACAAGTGCAGATTTATGTTGTATAACAGAAATTGGCTTAACACCATCCTAAGCCTAAGGGATGAACGAACAGACAAACATTGATTTACCTTGCTTAACAGAAAAGCATTAACAGATTCTCAAGGGAAGCAAACAATGGGTTGCCTTTAACCAACACCGTTTTAAGAACTCAGAAAACCAGGAGGGATCTGATCTACCATTTTGTTTTCCCCATTTGCTCATTGGCTGCCTCCAGCTAGAGAGACTAGTTTTGTAGCTTGCTAACATCCCAGAAAAGCCAGCACTTACCCAGCTCCACTTACTCTTCAGGGAGATGCTTTGTTAGTGTCCCAGACTGGAGTTACATAGATACATCATTAGGTTGAGAATACAGAGGTCTTTGAAAGAAGCATATTTTGGCTGATGGCATGAAGACCTCAGCCACAGTCAGTCATACAACAAAGAGTTACTGAGGATTTTCTTTCTTGTACCCTGTTGGTTTCTGTGAAGGATGTAAAATTAGCTGATGGTAATAATCACTAGTTTTTAAAGTGCTTATAATGCTATCCTGAAGGCCATGATCAGTACGCCTTACCATGGTTGACCATTGGGGAGTGGAGAGAACTAAGTTTGGGTGAGTAAGTGATCTAACATGGAGGGGTTGGACTATATGTGGGTTCTTTAGGAGGGGAACCACATTGAACATGGAGAATAACGAGGAGCCTTGAGTGCAGGTGGACTGCAAGTCAGAAAAGTGGGAAGCAGAGGGACCTGGTGAGCAAGTATTCCGATAATCTAAGAGACTGTCAGCAAGAACAAAGGAAAAGGTGATTTAAAGCATAATGTGCCTAGTTGGGAATGTGGCTGAATAGTACAGCACTTACCTAGCATGCACAAGATTCAATCTTCAGCAAAGAATAATGTGCCATGAGAGGCAGTGGAACTTACTGATATGTTAGCTATATCAGAAGCTAAAGAAGAGATGGGACAAAGGGGCCTTGGGAAGACTTCATCTAGGAACCTGAAGAATGCAGTCACCTTCCTAGGTAGATAGACATGGGTGGGAGGCAGGAAGAGAAAAGCTTGGAGACCAAAGTGTGAACTTGAGTTTGCCGCTTTACATTCTTGCACTTCAGAATTTTCCTATGCTTTGTGAACTCTGTGCCCTGCAAATCTCCAGGTGAGCAGTGCTAGAGAGAGGTGGTCAATGATCCCTCCAGAAACCATGCTGCAGGATACAGCGCTGGGGAAATTGGCATCATGCAATCAATTCTTGTTCTGTTTGTTCTGCTTGCTTTAATTATGTGTCTCTCCAGAGAAAACAAACATGCAAGCATTAACAGGGACAACAGTGATGAGTGGGACTCATTTCCTGACTTCAGAAATGTGCTCAGAATCACATTTGGGTGGGAAATTCTCTGGATGTTTCTCAGACATTGCAGTGGAGGTATGTGCTCTGTTATTTACCTCTGAGGTGCCAGAAAGTAAAAGTTTTCAGAACTTACTGGTTTGAGGCTATCAAGATTTATATTGGTTGGCTCAACTACTGGATGAAGCAGGATTTAATCCTGACCAGCATTTGTTTGCTGATTTGAGGGAAGATTAGTTTCCAACCTCAGTTCTGTCAGAATTGTTTGAGGGGCTTCTTAGATATGTGAGTGATGAACCCACTCTTAGGGTGTTTTGTAGGTCTGAGTGGGACCAGTGTCTCTGCATGTTTAGCAAACTCTGGGTCCCTGATAAGGGGGTGCAGGGCACTGCTTGGCATGGACAGCCTCTACAGCCCCTTTAGCCAAGAGATCAGGTGAGTCTCTCGCTAGCTTCCTCCAGCTAGTTGGGACCACCAGGGTGTGGCTTGGTGCTGTAGCCTCTCTGCTTTGTCATGGAAGTCTCAGCACTGAGCTGTCTTGTCTGGAGTGCCTGGCTTCAGAGAAAACAACCCCTGTGCATGAGTTCTGGGGACACATCACAGAGGAGGGCAGGCAGGATCCAGCCCAGCCTAGGCCTGCTTGGAAAACTGGGGGAAAGGAAAGGGTCCCGGTCCCCTCTTACCCTGGACACTTCTACTGGCTTTGGGTTCTGGAATGTCCCAGAGGTATGACAGCCAGGTCCAAAATGGAAGATGTAGATCGATTATTGTTACCACCCCAGAGAGGGTGATGGTTCTGGATTTTCCGAGTGACCCACCTAATCACATAAGCCCTTAAGAGTGGGGAGCTTTCTTCAGTTAGAAGGAGGAAAGGTAAGGCAGAAGAAGATTTGAAGCTATGGGGTGGATGTGACATGCCAGTACTGGCTCTGAGATGAAGGATCCATGTGCAAGCCCTGGAGATAGACCTCTCGGTGCCACGGAAAACATGAGGAGGGATACAGGCAGCCACAGTGGTAAAGTCTGGCATCAGCCCATAGCCAATAGGCAAACCTAGACCCCGGGTGCCAAGAGTACTTGGAAGCAGATTCTCTCGCAGAGTGTCCCTGATGTCCCCGGGGCTGCCCATACCTGAACTTTAGCCTGGTAGCAGCTGCATCAGACCTCTAACCTGTAGGGCTGTGAGGTAACACATAGGTGTCGTTTTAAGCCACTAAGTTTATTTAATTTGTTACAGGAGCAATAGGAAAGAGATGCAGCCCCTGGCTCACCCTATATCTCAACTAAGAGAGTTAAAGTCATGGAGCTATGGGCTGCCACCTCGCATCAGAAAAAAACAGCACAAAGTTGGCCATGGGTGGGAAGTACTGTCTCAGTGGGAAGAGACCTGGTAGGCCACCTGCGCCAGCCTGCTCTCTGGAGGGGCTTTCTATGGGGAAGGATGGCGGCCGTTGGGGTAACTCCATTCTCTCTGCACCAGAAGCACAGGCTCAAATAGAAAGGAGCAGGGGGCCTCCCGGGCCTCGTGGCCCTGCTCCCAGGAAAATTTGTCTAGGGAACCTGGGGACCTCATTCACAGTTCCTGACAGGATTCTGTCCAAAGGGAATGCAGAGTGTGTCTGGGGTGGGGCTCGGCTCAGGCTTTATTTGCTTTAGCACCTTAGGTCAATCTTTTTTCCTCTCTGACACGTTTGTCCACCTGTGAAAGAAAGAAATAGAAGAGGTGGCCTCGAAGTTTCCCTCCAAGATCAGAACTCCGAGTCTCTGGGGGAAGGAACGCCCAGCAGGGCAGCACACTGGCCAGGAGTGAGGAAGGAGAGAGTTGGAGAGTCTGAAGGTGGAGCGGGCTTGCCACCTGCCTAGGAGAACCGGCCGAGCGCCCTGCAGGGTTGGAGAGAAGCAGGAGGCGCGGGCAGGCCTGGCCCCTGCCCCCGCCCTGCGCCTAGGCGCGCCCCTGCCCGCCCCGCGCCAGGCCCGGCCCGGCCCAGCCACGCCCGGCGGGACGGTCACAAGCGCAGTCCCGCCGCTCCTGCGCCCGCTGCAGGGCCCGCGCTCCTGCCCCACGCCTGGCCCGTGCCCTCAGCCTGCCTGGCGCTCCCTGACCTGGGCTCTGCCCAGGGCGCGGGGCGGAGCGGGTATGGCTCGCAGGGCGGATCCCTCGCCCGCCCTGGCCCTTGTGCTCCTGGCCGTGTCCCTGGCTGGAATCCCAGCCCAAGGCGCAGCCCTCGAGGCCCCTGACTATTATGTGCAGGAGGTCTGGAGCCGGGAGCCCTACGATGAGCGCCCTGGGCCAGAGCTTGAGCCCTTCTCGCCAGCGCTGCCCGAGGGGACCGAGGAGAAGGACCGCGAGCCGCTCCCGCAGGAGCCTGGGCCGCCCAAGCGGGCGACCAAGCCCAAGAAAGCGCCCAAGAGAGAGAAGTTAGCGCCTCCACCAGGTAACTTTCTGCGCTGTGTGGCCGGAGGGGGCGCCCGTAGACGCGCGCCTCGAGGGGACAGCGGGCTTCCCAGCCTGTCAGGGATGAGTGGGCCGCCAACCTCCTCGGTGCCCGCGCCTCCCTCCCGGGAGACTTAAACTGCGCTTCTCGCGTGGGCTCCGATCTCCCCGGAACTTTGCTCCCTGTCCCTTCGGGAAGAGAGCGCTGGCTTTGGAAAGCTGCTCAGGGAGCTGGGCCTCTCCGACATTCCTGGGGAAAACGTCTCACTGCTGGCGTTTCTGCCTGCTCTGCTCACCTCTTCAGTCTTCAAAGGCAGTCGTTTTCTTGACAGCGGATCTTCCTCGTTGGCCATGTGACTGGCTGGCCTGTTTTGGCTGATGGCCTTGAAGGAAACTGCTAGTGGACTTTTACCCAACCTTGCCACCTCTCAGCTCCTTCCCTCCTGCTGTCAGTGGGTCCCTTGAATCCTCTGTAGCAGCAGGATGGCACAGTCACAGTCCCATGCTCAGGCACATCCATGGTGGTCGCTGCTGCTGCTGTGTCTGCCCTAGGCGGCTGTCTCCGGGAGGCCTGGAGAGCTCTGTAGTGACTGACAGCCCAGATGTTCTGTTTCCACCCACCCCTCACCCACTTCTCAAATCCATGCTGTTTCTGCCAGCCTTGTCTTTGGCAAAATGACTTCTGCCTAATTTACTACATACCTTCTGCATTGGGACTGTGTGTTAATTGTTCCAATGGTACATAGTTGTGGCGCCAGTATTTCAACAGTGGGGTCTGAGCAGGACTGTGGCCAGATTCTCCGGGCTCCATGGCCTTCTCTGAAAAGTAGTATGGACTATTTTACAGAGCTCCAGGGACAGAAGATGTGGCCTCTGTTTGGTTAAATTGCCCATGGAAGTCAGCAGTGAGGTGGCAGGGAAGTTGGGGATACTCTTGAAAGGGTGGCCCCATCTGAGATCCCTGTGTACAGTATGAGACCTTGCTGTGTTTCACAGGCAGTTTTGTGACCCTGAACAGAACCAGTGTTTTTTGGGGGGCGTGGGGGTTAGGGAACTGAAGGTGGCTGGATTAACAAAAATTGGAGTGGAGAGGGACACTTACTTGCATTTGTGGGGGGTTGGCTATGACTCTCCTAGGAGCTCTGTGTGCACCTGTCTTATTTATAAAGTTCTTTCCAGGACTCTGGAGGGTGGGTGTTCACGCTATTTTACTGGTGAAAAACCTGAAACTAAGACAGGTAAAGCAACTTGCTTAGTATAGCTTTTCTCTTGCAAAACTGAAAGCCCTTCTCCTGGGCTTGTTCTGGTTTGGTAGTTGGAATCAAATCCATATGCTATGTTCTTTAATCTGCTGTGTGTTTAATATTGTAGGGGGGGGGGCACATGCTGGATGTCACTGGGACCATGGTTGGGAGAAAGTGAAAGAAGCCCCAGAATACCAGTCAGGTCTAGGGCTTGCCAACTTGGGGATCTGGGATTCCTGGCCGTGCTTCCTGAGCCTTAGCATCTTCACCTGCAGATAGAAAGAGTAGTGTTTATCACTGGCCAAGACTTTGTCCAATGACATGAAAGCTTTTCAGTATCAGTTGCCGGTGTATCCCAAACTTACAGTTGTGCTTATCTCCCTCAGAGCCCTTCATTCATTCCACAAATGATTACCAAGAACCTGCCCAGGACCAAGTGCTGGGGGAGGTTGTAGGGATAGAGAGCACAAGACAGCCTTGTTTCTGGCCTCATGGACCTCACAGTTTGTACAGAAGTGTGGGGTGTCAGGGAAATAAATAGGAGGTCTTGGGCAATGCTTCCCAGGAGAAGTGATGTTTAAAGCCTGACTAGTGAGCTGACTTTATTATTTGAGGATGCTTATTGGTGACTAGCCATCACTCCTGAGACTGCTTTCTTTCCCAACAGAAAACAGTTAAGAAAGTCTCCACCTGCCTCTGCAGTATCCACAGTCTGACGTGTCTGTGGACCCAGATGTTACAGTGGGGAGGTGGCTTTTCATCCTGTGAGTAACAGCACTTGCCAGCCTTGGAATGAGGTCCCTTGAAGGAGAAAACAGGGTGCAACCTGATTTGCAAGGAAAAGGTCATTTGCTTTTGGAAAGCCATCTTGTAGATGGAGATTTGCTTGGAGCAGCAAACTGTTTATTCCTGGTAAATAGCCTCTGCTCCTACAGGAAATGAGCATCTGGCATCCACCTGGATCTCATCCTCAAACCTAAAACAGGTCTTGGGAAATTCCAGGGATTCCCTTTGAGGCCTGCCTGGGATCTGACTCCAAGTTTGCTGCTGTTTCAGTCTTCTAATACATTGTATGGGGCTTTTTAGAGCTCTTCCCAACTAGGGTGAGTGAAGTGCTACATTTACCTCCTTTTCACTAGTGCAGTGTGCCGTGTGTGTGTGTGTGTGTGTGTGTGTGTGTGTGTGTGGTCAATAGAATCTTCCAGCCTGGAGCCCAAGTAGTGAGAGACACTGACCTTGATTAGGAAGTCATTGTAGTTTTTTGCAGTTAAACCACATTAGGAGAAATTGTTTCCCACTTTAAATGTTGGTTTGATATTTACACTGCTCATGATGAGATAGAAGCATTCATGTCTGCACTGGACTGTTTTGTAAGCAGGTTGTCATCTTATCTTAGGAAGGTGCTTACAGAGGAAGGAACATAGGGCTGCAGTGGGGGGTGTTAAATGCAACTTCTGGAACTGGCTTCCCTGGGTGGATGCTGCATGCTAGGTATCAGGCACTGAGGTGGGAGTGAGGGGTTAGACTGAGAGCTGAATAAGAGTATAGATGCACATGTAATTGATTTAAAAGTCTGCCATGTACTTCATCTTTCCAGATGATAAAATGGTTTCCAGGTAGCCTTGCAAGCATAAAGTTTGGGCTCAAGGGAAGATAAGCTGGAAGGCTATAAGCAGCTGGCTCTTGGAGAGAGTTTGTTGGTACAAGGAGCCAAGGGCATTGGGGGTTTGGTCTTGTTGTGAGTTTTAGTTTTGACTCTTGACTGCTACAAAAATGTCCCATGGATGTCATGTGCTGAGTATAGGTTGAGCTCCGCTAATGTGAAAATCTGAAACCTGAAATGCTCCAAAATCTGAAATGTTTTGAGTGCCAACATGACATCACCAGTGGGAGCTTCTATACCATGAAGTTTTGTTTCATGTATAAATGTATTAACAATATTGTGTAAAATTACCTTCAGTCTATGTGCGTAAGATTTAAATGAAATATAAATGAATTTCATGTTTAGACTTGAGTCCTATCCCCAACATACCTCATTATGTATATGTAAATACTCCAAAACTTGAAAACTTTGAAATCTGAAACATTTCTGGCACAAAGCATTTTGGGCAAGGGATACTCAAATTGAGCTACATTTTCCATGAGGAGTTGACAGATTTGAGAGTAGATCCCTGATACACTGCACAGAATGAATCTTCAAAAACATTTAAGTTTTTAATTTAAATTAATTACAGATTCACAGGAAATTGCAAAATGAGTACAATGTGCTCTTATGTACCCTTCCCCTAGCTTCTGTCAATGATAAATATTTAATAATTATAAGGTGAGGTTTTTCAGTCTTGGCAGTATTTGACATGTGTGTATTGTGGAAGGGGGTTGGTGTCCTGTACGTTGGATGTTGATCAACAGCACCAGCCTTGACCTGCTAGATGCCAGTAACATCCTCTCTCCCTTTGTCACAACCAAGAATGTTGCTGATATTGCCAGATCGGGGGACTGAGAATCATTGCTGTATATGTTATTGAAACCAGGAAATTGACATTTTTAAGTATTATTAACTGGATTACAATGTTACATTTCGTTAGTTAGTGTGTGTGTGTGTGTGTGTGTGTGTGTGTGTGTCCATCAAGATACAGGACTGTGGAGCCCTTTTTTTGAGCTTGCAGTAGAACCTTGGTTTGATGGAATTTCTGAGGTCCTCCTTGTGAGTATCAGGTTGACCCCAGAGATTTAGAATTTTTTTTTTTTTGGTACTGGGGATCGAACTCAGGACCTTGAGCTTGCCAGGCAGACGGCGGCACCACTGAGCTAAATCCCTGTCCCTAGAGATTTAGATCTTGAAGGAACCTAAGTGGTCACTGAGTGTAGATTCCTGTCTAAGGCAGGGTTCTGATGGTGGCCTCTGTAGTTTCTGCTTACACCCTTCCACAGATGGGCTCTCTTAAGGCTGCCCATTCACTGGATGAACACGACTGACTGCTAGAATGTTCTTCCTCACATAGATTCGACTTTATTCTATTTATTCAGCTCTTTCTAGTTGAATTCCAGTTTCCACATCCTTGCAGTTGGAAAGCTTTGGGGTCCAGGAAGTGAGCCTTATGTCCCTAGTTTTCATTAAACCAGGATGAAGGATGGGGGGCATGCCAGTGGATTTGGGGTGTGCTTACTTTTCATAAGATTTCCAAATTGATGAGTTTAGTCCATGGCGAATAGAGAATAGAATGGAGCAAAGTAATAAACCACAGTTGTGTAACTCATTTACCTTTCACCTTTCCCTTGGCAATAAGAACAAACCACGTAGTAAGAAGTGATTTGAAGATTGTTAAGCAGGCTCAGGTATGTAGCCTTTAAATTTGGGTTTCTGCTTGTTCTTTCATGGGACATTTCTTCAATCACTGTGAGAATGCACAATGTGAATACACATAAACCTGCATGGAGACCACAGTCCCAAGGCCATGGAATTTGTAGAGTGGGCAACAAGCCATGTTTGTTTGTATGTCTGTGCCCAGAATCTCCAGTTTGCATTTTATACTGTGTTGTGCCCCAGCTGCAGGAGAAAATAACCAGAGAGTTGTTATTTGAGCATATTTGTTGTAAACAAAGCCCTTTCTGTTGTATGTGCTGCAGCCAGTTGGTGGGAAGGGCTTCACTTCTCAGCTTTGCTTCCTCTCTTTCTGGGACTTGTGCAGTTTGGCCTTTGGATGGAAATATCCTCTCTTGGGCAAAGCTGGAAAATGTGCTTGCAAATATGTGACTATGTATTTAACAACCTAATACAATGATATTAGCACACCTAAACAACTAACAAGGAGGCCTTAATGTAAGAGTGTGAGCTCACTGAAAGTTTTAAATCCAAAATGTTTTATCTGGGTCAACTTTGTACAAAACTCTGAGGGAAAGGGCAGATTATAAAAAAAAGCATCTCAGTTTTATAAGCACCACCGCCCTTTCCAAAATACCTTCCAAAGTCGACTTGATGCCGGTACATTCCCTCCTTCCTGTGCCCATGAGTCCAGAAACCGGGTCTTGTGCCTAAATAATAAAGGGTGGGGGACCCTTCCAGGATTGGAGAAGTTGGCCTGCCTTTTATGACTCCTAAAAATAGCCAGTGTGTTTCTCTATGTGCGCCAAGTGTTTGTGACTGCAAAATTGCACGGTAATTGGTCTTTGAACACTGGAACAAAGGCAGATTGGCCCATAAGCTTAGATTTTGAGATGGGACCTCTGGATGTTCCCAAGGGGCTGGGGTCAGGCTTGGCATCAGTAGCAGGGACAGGCTCTGCCTTCTGTGGCCCTGACAGGTCCTTGCCACTGCAGCTGCCCCTCTGGGATCATGAAATCCATGAATTAGGGCTTCTTTGGTGGCTTGCAGAAAGGCCTGGTGTCCCTATCTGGCTGGCAGCCAGTGGGCTATTCACTGGGATCATGGGATGATTGGCAAGGCACAGAACATTTTCAGAAGTTAATTTGAGACTCGGATGTCAGAGATAGAATACCTAGTTTATACAAGACAGGTAATGTCCTCTAGGTCAAGTTTATTCAGGATTCAGAGACAGCTGGGGTCAAAGTCTGGCTTTGCCACTTATGGGCATGTGTGACTTCTCCAAGCTTTGAGTCACTGTGAAGTGGAGACAATAATATTCCATACTTCCCTAGAAGATGTGAAGTTAATGTTCACCTTCCCAGGCTCTGGAGGGACAGCTCAGCAGCAGTGTTCCCCTGTTCCTTGAGTCTCCAGCCAGATGGTCCCACGGGTCCTGAAGGCAATGCACCTGGGTTATTGGCATTTTCTTTCCCTGATCACCCCCTTTGTCTTTTCATGTGTGCCGTATAACATTACTTCCCAGATACAGTCCTGTGCTGCAAGTCTTCTTGTCTCACCCTGGGTTTCTGGCAGGACCCAAGCTGAGATAGGCAAGCAGCAAGGACACCCTGCACAGTGCCCATACACTCACCTGGGCCTGCCTTTTGCTGCAACACTACTTTAAAGGCAAAGGACTCCTGGCTGTGAATCCCAGATTGCTGCTGGCTGCACAGAGGGCAAGCGTGGTGGCCACAAAGGTATTGTGGCTCCAGCTGACCTCACTGTTTCTCAAATGCCAGATCTGATGGAGACAAAATATTCTGCATGAGAGACTGGCCCTGAGCTGACCAGGCTCATTTCTCAAGGAAGATAACAAAAGATGAGAGAGAGAGGGAGAGAGAGAGAGAGAAAGAGAGAGAGAGAGAGGAAGAAGGAGGAGGAGGAAGAGAGAGGAAGAAGGAGGAGGAGGAGTGCTAGGGAGCAGAGGGGAAGGGAGAGAAGAGGAGTAGGATTGTTTGTGTTTGCTTGGCCCTGGTATAAAGTATGAGGTGTGATCAAAATATATGGTGAATGTTTAAAATTTAAAAATATACTACAGTAAAAGACACATTGCCATTACCCCTAAGAATACTCTCTTTGATCACTTCTTGCAACTTTCTGAAGCAGTTCTGGAAGTCCTCTTTTGTGAGTGTCTTTATGAAGTATAATTAAAAAATATATCTTTATGAGGTATAATTAAAAATATAATTAAAAATCTGGCTGCTGCCAGATCCCTGGGCCAAGTCCCATCCAAAGTGTTTTTATCCACTCATAAAAACATTATGGTGTTCTCATTCACCTTATTCACTGGATCTGGCACAGTGCAACTTTTGGTTTTTCCCCAAAGTTAAAATGACCATGTGTTATGGCTTGTCTAGGTGGTCCCCCAAAGCCTCATGCAGTCTTTTTCAAAGGTGGCTGGATCTAGAATATATGACTAACTCATGGTGCAATACTGGGATTAAGGGTGTATGATTACTAAACCAGTACACTGATTGGTTTGGATAAGATAAAAGGGGCAGAAAGACACTGTTAAGGTCCCCTTGTTGCTTTTGCTACCGTCTGGGCACCATAAACTCTTTCTTCTCTGCAATGCCCCTCTGCCACTTCCCATTCTGCCTTGGAGCCAGCTGATTATGAAACCTCTACAAACTGTAAGCTGAATAAACCCTTTCCCCTTTAACTTTACATGTCAGATATTTTGTCTCAGCATTGACAGAAAAGTAACTAACACAGAAATGTGGTACTGGGGGCTGTTGTTGTGATTGTACTTGACCATATGGTTTGGGAACATTTGGAGCAGCTTGTGGAAAGGGGAAGAGTCAGGAAAGGATCTGAGATGCCTGCTGAAAAAGTAGAGCTGGAACACCTGTACTGTATGGGACATTCTGGTGATAGCTCAGAAGACCAGAAAGCTGCTAAAGGTCATGCTCAGGAGGTTTTTGCTGGAAAGAAGGTCTGTAGTGGTTGTTGGACTCCAGATGATGTGTGTTATGCCTTGGCAAAAAGATTTTCTGCATTTTGCTTTTGTCTAGAGACTTTGCCTAAGACTGAGATTAAGGGTGGCAAACTAATTAATCTTGTAGAAGAAATTTTAAGGCAGTCTAATCTTGAGGCAGTGGCATGGCTACTGTTGGGAGGTTTTAGCTAGATTTATGTTGAGAATCAAGAGCAAAGAGCCCAGAAGAATGATTTAAAATGTTTTGAGTTTGGCCAGAAAGAAAGCTCCAGTAAAGCTGTGGCCTGCAAAGACAGAACAAAGGAGTTGTTAATTGCTGAGAAGGAACAGGAGAATAGAAAAGTGGCCTGAGGGTATGACAAGAACCAGTAGGACTCCACCCTTTGCAGCCTCAGAGTTGCAAAAGTGAAAAGCTTTGCTTTGAGAAGAGAGCCCCCAGAGCAGCATGCGCTAGAATGGCAGCAGCCTAGGGAACTTGTTCCTCTGAATTTGGGTCATAGGCATTCATCCCCTATAGCCAAGAGAGAAGGAAGCCTGGCTACTGCTCCAGCTGGTGGCAGACCTTGGCATCAGCCGCATGGTGCTGGTTTTCTGTGCATGCCGAATGCAAGAGTTGTAGAATCAGGAAGGCTTCTACCCAGATTTCAGAAGAAATGTGCCCCCGACAAGGCAGTGTGTGAAGCTGTGAGTGTGAAGCCAAAAGTGCAGTAGAGACCCTGGAAATTTGGAAAAGCCAGGAATGTGGATCATCTGAGGACAACTCCAAGGAGGGAGCAGAACTGGCCCAGGAGAGAAGCCATGAGAACTACAACCACTGGCAGTGCTGTAGGGGCAGAGCCACCCCAGCCCTTTGGAGTTCACACCTTGCCACAGATTGCTATGGATGCTGCATATGGAAGTACAGGACTTAATGTTTGCCCTGCTGGGTTTTGGACTTGCTTTGGTCTCATTCCTTTGTATTTCCCTATTTGTACCATTTGAAATGGTAAGTTTATGTTCTGCCATTGTATATTGGAAGTGTTTAACTTTCTTTTCATTTGTACAGGGGCTCAGAGCTAAGAGTTTGCCTTAAATCTCAGAGGAGACTTGGGACTTGGACTTTTCAGCAGTGCTGAAACTGTTAGGACTTGGGCAACTCTTAGAGATGGGCTGAATGTCTTTTGTGTAAAGGAATGTACATGAATCTTTGGTGGGGGCAGGGGTGGAATGCTATGGTTTGTGTCTAGTTGTCCCCCCAAAGCCTCATGAAATCTTAGATGGGGCTTTTTAAGAGGTGGCTGAATCTAGAGTGTGTGATTGATTCATGGTGCAATTCTAAGCTCAAGGGTACTAGGAATAAGAGTGTGAGTGCTACCCACCCTAAGTAGTCTGGATAAGAAAAAAGGGGCAGAAAGATGCTCTAAAATTCCTTTGTTTGCTTGCTTTTGCCGTCTTCTGCCAGCATGAACTGTTTCTTTTCTGTAATGGCTCTGCCAAGCAACCATGCCTTGGACCTAGCTGATTATGGACTGAAACCTCTACAAACTTGAGCTAAATAAATCTTTTCCCCTTTTACTTTAAGTATTGGATATTTTGCCTGAGCAACAAGAGAAAAGTAACTAAGACACCATGAAAGGTGAATGTTTTGAATAGATTCAGGACATTGAGCACAGTACAGAACATCTAAAGACACTCATGAAAGGATCTTCTAGAACTGCTTCAGAAAGTAGCAAAAGGATGGGCTAAGTGTGTTGGAAGTGGGGGGCGTATTTTGAAGGGAGTTAATGGCAATGTGTCTTTTATTGTAATATTTAAAATATTTAAATATTCACTGCATTTTTGAACTCAACTTGTACTGAAGAAGTTGCCCTAGTGCCTTCACATCCACCCCACAGTCTCCCTTCCTCAACAGACTATGGAGATAAACAGTGACTGGATTCCAAGCCCTGAGCTACCCCTGAGATTTGCCTGATCTCTGGGAGTCTTGTTTCCTTGGGAGCTGCCTGTCCTCAAAATTGGAAAGGGACACAATCTGTTTTTCTCATGCCATGGTCCCTTTCCTGGCCACATCTGCATGAAGCAGGAAATTCCCATTGCTTTTTAAAGGCTTTTCTTTAATATTCACCTGCATGGTCCTCCTAGCTGTAGCTGTGAGGGGTCTCTGGAGGTCTGCATGCTCATGGTCAGTTAGCAACCTGTAATTATTGTCTGGGGACAATATTGTCAGGTTCTCAGGCCTGAGGAGCTGAGGCTGCATTTCTGGAAAGAAGCTTTGAAGCTGTTTTTTTTTTTTTTTTTTGCTCTAATATGGGTTCCTTAACAAGGAGCAGGCAAGGACCTCAGAGCCCTGGGCCAGGTCCCTCCTTCAAAGGAAATGCACAACCCTGTCAGACTGGAATTTCCTGGAGAAACACAAAGCTGCAACAAAGCAAAGCATTTTTCAGTTTCTGGGGATTGCTACTGTAAGCTCCTTTTATAAAGAAGTAAAAAATAGTTTTCTATTAACCCAGAGGAATTATATTTATCACACAGACCAGAATAGAACATGTGGCCTGCATTGAAAGTTTGGTTTGCTACTTTTAAGGAATTCTGTTTTGTCATGTGGCCCAGATGGAGATGTTGGTTTGACTCTGGCTCTTTCTCTGAACACTCCTTCCACTGCATTTTCTTCTTTCATCTGTACAGACCATATGCTGCTGTTCTTGTTCTAAGACAGGTGGGATGGGAGGCCTGTGAGCCATCTGGGAAGGGGCCAGGTTTGGAGTCACCCCCAGTCTGGTCATTGATCTTGGCCAGCTTCTTCCCCTCTAAGCCTCAGTGTCCCTGTCTGTAAAATGATGTTCCTAACAAACTTCCTGCTGAGCCTTTGTCAAGGTCAAATGTTACAATCCACGTCACATAGAATGCCTTGTAAAATTGTGAATTGCTACCGATGTTAGCTATTAGCAACTGCAATTGTGCTTTGAGACTTGGGGGGTGATGATAACATTGACCATGGAACGACGGAAGCTGTATGTTGTTCAGGGTTGATTGTAGGTCAGGCAGCATTTTGTTTTCTCCGAATAACTTCCTCTGTGGTGGGTGCTGTTTTCTGATAGAGAGGTAGATAGGTCATCCGGGGACATACTATGGGAGGCAGAGGAGACAGGACCCCAGACTGGAGCCAGTTGACTCCCGACCACTGCCTTCCAGTGAGGGCAGCTGGATACCCGCCTGTGATCTCTGTGCCCTTTGCCACTCCCTTTGGTGACTGTACCCCATCTCTCGGTCCACCTGGGAAATCAAACATCTGAGTCTTACTGGATAGGCTCTCAGGGCAAAGTGGACTGGTTCTTTCAACCCATTCTGGTTTGCCATCCATTTTCCAAGTTTGTCCTAGGAAGGCTCTGGGAGATTACCTTGGCTGGGAGAAGGATCACAACAGATGCTATTGATTATGCTACTGATTGGTTTTGGCGAACAATCAAGGTCTTTGCAGACCCCGTGTCAGGCATGTTGGTAAGTGACCATCTTTGATGGTCACCGGCAAGGACATTCCTGCTCACAGAAACAGGACCAGGGTGAAGGTGGCACAGAACAGATGTTAATGGGGCCAGATCTCTGAATCAGGCTGCCTCTGGCTTTTATGAAAATTTTGGTTTATTGCTTTCTAGGCCCTAATGAGGACATTGAATTTTGTAACTTTTTTTCAGTTTACTTGAAAAATGAAAGATATTCCTGGTAGGCATCATCTAAAAATGTAACATAAAAAGGATGTTCCTTGGCTAGGCCTAATGTCCTCTTTTGAATTTCTTAAAAATTTAAGGTTTCTCAATAAGTATTCTTTTGTAGGGGAGAGAGATGACAAATAACCTGAAGTGGTTTCATTAATTGGCATAAGCCATGAGCTGTTTTGGTATTTCAACTTACATTTAATATTTCTTTAAAGTAAGATACTCTTATTCTTTAAGTGTCTTTCTTCATAGACCTGCCCTCCTCTTGCTTTTGTCTGGTAATTCCTTCCCTCCCTCCTTCCCTCCCTTCCTTCTCTCTTTCCCTCCCTCCTTCTTTCCTTCCCTCTTTCCTTCCTTCCAGCTGTTAGTGAGCGGAGCCAGGTGCTGCTCCTGCCCTCCTGGGCAGAACTGTTTGTTCACTGCAGCTGCAATGATCCACCTAGGACAGGTGTGGGAGCTGTGGTGGAGGCCCCCAGTCTTCTTTTTCTGCAGGGACACCCATTCCCCCCACTGTGGGAAATCTGGGCTATGATCACTCACAGCTCCTGCCTTCTTGGAGAAGTGTCCTTGGAAGGCCACATTGTGTATTCTCCAGATGGCCATCCTGTAGTCAGAGGCCAACTGCAGGAGAAATGGCAGCATCTTGTTTCAAATGAGGACCACTTGGTGTGCAATAGCTGCCCTAGATTTTCTGGGTGATCAGCTGAGCCTGACTCAGCCTGGGACCACAGTCTTGTCTAGTTTCTTTCCTAACCTCATCCTGCTCTCTCTTTCCCTTTCTCCCCTAGTACATTAAATGCAACCACACCCCTGCATCAGGCTCTGCTGAGAGCCAGCTTGATCCTAGAAAGGTGCTACCAGAACCTGCCAAAGGAGGATTAGATTTAGGGAAGGAAGTCAGGAAAGCCAGCTTGAGGAGCTGGAGTTGAAAGATGGGCAGAAGGTAATTAGCTCAACAATGAAGGGAAAGGTGTTGGGGGGGGGGAGCAAAGTTCTGGTGGGGAGGAAGCATGAACTGAAGGCTGCAAGGAGACAGAGCAGAGAAAGGGGAAACTGAAGGGTTCCTCAAAAGCACAGCAGGCAGTCTTACCAGGCCATGGCAAGGAGGCTCCCCAGATGGTGGACAGCATCATCACCCGTAGATTCCTAAACTGGGCCTTGAAGAGGTAGGGAGGACAAGCCCACCATAGGGGAAGATGCCAGCTCTGGAACCAAAGTCTAGGGCTCTGCTTCCAGGTCGAGCAATCACATGTGATTTCTCAGCCTCAGGGAGGTCGAATGTTCTAGCCAAAGCATTTCGTAGTCTTATGAGAGTAACAACTCACAGGTGCACATTGTGTCATTAGGAGTGTTTATTGCCTTTCCTTTAGCCACAGACCCCTACAGTCCAAGGTACCACCGGAGCACCACATGGAGCACGGTGTGTTCTCACATTCAAAGGCAGCTCTGACATGCAGAAGTAAGAACATCTTTCTCTTTCTCACTCTTTAGGTAAAAATAGCAACAGAAAAGGCAGGAGAAGCAAGAGTCCTGAGAAGGCTGCCAGTGATGATCACCATGTCGCCAGGGCCCAGGAAGATGTCAAAGAGAGTAAGTGAGACCCTTGCCCCAGTTCCATCACCTGCCCAGGGCAGGTTCAGGCCCCTGGTGCAGCAGCCTGACTATGGGTGCCCCGAGCATGGGGCTGCTGGGCCTGCTATTTTAGTCATTGTGTGGGGGTAGCGACATTCAGGGAAGCTCACACTTCTATGGGGCATTGGAGCTCAAAGCCAGCTTTTCCTGATTGGTTCTTTTAGCAATTTCTGAATCTTCTGGAACTCTTGATTGGTTTTCCCACCCATCTTGCCCTCCCCAAAGACAACGTCATTTCCTTCCTTGTGTTATCTCTTAGGTACCTGGCTGTCCTATGTGTGTATTTTTAACAAATCTCCAGACCTGATTCAGGGCTTCTGGGTTCAGAGATCAAGTCTTTTCTTACCAAAATACATACTTCTAGGCTACGAATCTTGCAGCTGGTGAAAATATTGGTCCTGTAATATTTTGACCATTTGAAGGCATTAGTTCGAGACTCAGTCAGGCTCTGACCGCTTAGCTATGATTATTACTATCTTTTATTTTTTGGTACTGGGGATTGAACTTGGGTCCTTGCGCTTGCAAGGCAGCCAGTGGAACCACTGAGCTAAATCCCCAGCCCAATTTTTTTTTAACTATTACATTACTGTTACTGTCTTTTTGGTATTCTAAACTATGTTACCCAGAATCACCTTTCTGCTAATAAAATAGTAACTATTTATTAAACACTTAAGTTGTTGCTAGCTGCTAGGCTGCCTTGATTTGACATTTCCCAGTGTCCCTCTGAGCATTGTGCATTATCATCATCATCATCATCATGCATATTTTACAGGTGATGTAAATGAGACTCCATAATATGGGTAATTTGCCTAGTGTTATACATGGCGTAAGTGGTAAAACAGAAATTTGAACTTAAGAGTTTTTGATTCTAGACTTTCTGCTTAACAATACAGCTGCTTAAAATAAACAGAACATTTCATGAATTTGCATTGACAGAGACAGGACTCACTTTCAGCTGCCATGTGAACCCATAAACTGTGTCATAGAGTTGATTGTCCCAAAGAGAATCGCATGCTCCTTTAGGCACAATGTAATGAGTTAGGTCTGTGTTTCTAACCAAGAACTTACCATCAAAGAAATCATAGCTATGACTAACAATGCATCCTAAAATAAAAACAGAAGTCACTAATAAAGAACGTCTGCAATCAGCTACCAAGTGGGTGGGTGGGTGGGTGGGGAGTGCTATGCCCCTGGCCGTTGGGGTGGCTTCTGACAGGAGGGTGTATTCCTTCTCAATGCTGGGACTGTGTTTCTGAGATTCACCCTGACACTCTGGTCCTTTGGGGTCTCAACTAACTGGGTGGTGCTGGGTCTCCTCACCTTGTGTGGGCCTTGGGCATTGGGTCTCTGTTCCCCTTGCTCAGGCAGGCTGATTACAGATGTCGCAGGGCTGAGGCTGTTGAGAGGTGGCCTCAGGAGGGTTTTGGGCTCTGGCTGCCTCAGATCTGGGCCTGGGAGTGCTTCACTGTCTTGTGAAGTCTTAAGTGCTTTCAAACATATTTTAAAATATATTTTGTCCAGATTTTTTCTACTAGCTTCAGTGGAAGGGTTGGTTTGGATTATCTCAGTTCTTCATTCTTGGAATTGGAAATTATTAAAATTAGACATACTCAGAAAGATTTTTGAATGTCATTTCTTTGCACACACACAAACACACACTAAAGTCTGAAGCTGCTTTTTGTTTCTGCTATAGGCCCTTGCTCAATCCATACCCCTGTCCTGAACAGGCCCATTCAGGATTGTTTTCTGGCTTGGCCTGTTTCTGTCAGAATGGGATCAATCACTTCAAATGGCTCTGATTTATTGAATGTCCTAGGTATGATTTTGGCCTGTGAAAATTCTTCTATTTAAAAAACAAGGAGGGGGGCCTGGGATTTAGCTCAGTGATTCTGCTGCCTGTCTCGAAAACATAAGGTCCCAAGTTCAATCCCCGGTACCAAAACAAAACAAAAACAACAAAAAACCAAAACAATGAGGGAAAATTAAGATGTCTCATGGACATGTACCAACCTCCTGTGATGAATATAATCATTATATACAGCAAACATGTACTAATAAAAATAAAAACAAGGAGGGATTGACGAGAACCTGGGAGAGAAGAGAAGCTGGAAGGTCCCTGCTATGCCGCTATGGAAAGGAGCCCAATGGTGGTGGCTTTTGAGTGTTGCTGGGGGCAGGAGGTATAGTTAGGAACAACCCTGGAGTCCCTCTGCAGTTCCTGTGGAGTGGAGCTGAGGAAAGCAGGGCCTCAGATGAATAGTTGATCATGCTTAGGACCCAGGGTTCACTTCCTCTCAGCATCTCCTCAGGTCTCATTAGGCATCCTCGATGGAGATGTGGCAGAAGGTTGAGATGGCACAGATGCCCAGTAAGTCACATCCAAGGTGGTGGCCAGTGCAGATGTTCATCCATTGTCCAAGGTGGTGGGCAATAGACGATAATCATATTGAGTTGTGTGAGTGGATGGCATTAGGGGGCTTGTCTCAGATGGGCAAGTCACCCATGGGGGACTTTTTCTTTGAGGGAGCGATTATGTACCTGGCTGGCTGTCACTGTGACTAAGAAGCAATGTCAGCTATACCAGGTACCTCAAGGGTAGCTTTGATGTTCTATAGTAGCATTCAAAGTTGGTTTAATTCTTGGTCTACTTCACCTTTCTCTGTATCCACTCTGCTTGCCATGTAACTTATGTTTCCTTCTCAAAAAGCAGAAGCCTCCTGATTTTGGGCTTGTCCATGTGCTCTGAGCCAGCAGAATAAGAAATGACCAGATGGCAATATTGAGTCAAGGGCTTAAGAGGCTTTGCTTGTTTCCAACTGTATCACCTAGGTCTCTGGTCCAAGGAGCTGGGCAGTGAATACATAGATATTGGCCACCTTGTAGCCAAGAGCCACCAGCTGAGCCCAGGTGATCAAAAGATACCTGAGAAATGCTCATTGTGTGCCTTTAGGAATTTGTAATAGTAGGATAGGAATGTAGCTTAGTGGTAGAGGAGTTTCCTACCATGCACAAGGCCCTGGATTCAATTCTAAGCACTGAAAAAAATGTCCATATTTCTTTGTTACACAGTAATAGCTGACTGATACAACAGATATAAAGAATATTTTCAATTTTTAAAAGGTTGTATAGTGTTCCATCAATTGGACATTCCATCATTTAATCACCTAATGATGGATATTGTTTCCAGTCTTTTGCTACCTACACAATGTTGCAGTGAAATTACCATATACCTATGCCATTTGCCATACACAGGCTGCAGAATAGCTCCCTATGTAGAAACTCCCACCATAACTGGGCCCATTTCTGGCTCCTGCTTCAATTTTTTCCAGCCAGATGGAAGCATGTTTCTCACTTGTGTCTTTTGCTTTAAGCTTTTGCTCATGTATTCTCTTGCTAGCCAATACCTGAGCTGATGAGTGAGAGAACAGCTTTAAGATCAGGTTCTGCACTCACTGGCTATGAGACTCTGGAATAACTACTAACTTTGGTGTGACTCAATTTCCTCCTCTGCAAACTGGAGATTATACTCCCTTTACAGGCATCCTGTGAACTCGATGTCTACACATTATCGCACACAGCAGACAGAGAGCTCTCAGCAAACATTAGCTGATTTTGTTGGCTGTCTTGGTATTTTTTGTGCCTTAAAACAGGGATTGGTGAACTTTTTTAAAGGATCAGATCATAAATATTTTATGCTTTATTGGCTAAGAGACAAAATTGAAAACATTATGTAAGTACTTATATAACCACTTAAAACATAACCATTAAAGGTATATGAAATCTATTCTTATCTCATGTGTCACACAAAAGCAGGTGATGGGATGGATTTGGACCTCCTGTGGACTATAGTTTGCCATCTTCTGCCTTAGAACATCAGTGTTCTGCAAATGCTGCTGTCAGGAAGCCTTCGATGATCACATCTTTTGCTTTTCTGTGCCTCTTTCTCATGGTCCTGCCTACTCTCTCACATCATAGTGAGCCTCACGCACAGCTCATTGGTTCTGGAGGACCATGAATGCTTAAGAGCAAAGCCTAGGAAGATTTGTCTATGTGTATTCTCAGTATTAGTAGTAGCACTTGACAAGAATGGCAAACTATTTATTGAGGATATATGCTGTATCAGAACTAATATCTTGATGCTTAGAATAGGTGTCCTATGTATATGCAGGAGAGTTCTGCATGACCAAGAAAGCAGGGCTGGCCCTATGGAGGAAGTGATTTTTGGCTTCAGTTATTGGAGCAAGATCTGCAGGAAAGAGGTATGATCTCCTGCTGAGATGGAAGGAGGGAGCTTCTCTAGTATATGTTGCTTAGTGGAGCTTTCTGAGGTGACTCTCAGTCCTGGACTGGTTGGATTTGAAACTCTAGTCAGGTACTGGGCTTGAGATTGGCCAATTTAATTTATGTGTTGTGCTTTAAACTTGAAGATTTGTTATTGTATCACAGACGGTTTGGTTTTTCAACCAAGCCTATTCCCTTTGTTGCATGGTCAGGCACTTCTCTGAGGTTAAGATTGGTCTTCTCCCTGGAATCTGACATAGTTGGTGAGGACCATGGAGTTGTTCTTAATCCATTGATGCAGAAGTGGCTGGGCCTGACCTGATTGATGTGGTGATAAATATTTCAGACCCCTTTAGGAATGACAAGGTGAGGGACTGGAATTGGGACACAGTCACATCTATCTTGACAGACCTTGGTTAGGAAGCCTGAGAAATGTGGGCCTGGAAGAAGAAGGATTCCCCTATTCCCATGATGGCGAACCTTTTAGAGCTTTCAGTGATAATACACAGCACGTGTGCCATAGGTTCATCACCACTGGCCTATTCCTTGCTACTTTTTTATGCTTTTGACTCCATATGCTTGAAGTTAATTTCTAGACTGCAAAGTGAAATATATGCCTTTGAAAGCTTTTTTGTAGCATTAATTGATAACACCTAAAACTTTATTATGTACTTCTAGTTAATTTGCTGCATGGACTTCACTGTGTTTCATTAGGAAGGGTCCTGGGCTGGCTGCTGCATGTAGCAAACATTTTGTGAACTGCATTTTTTAACCAAGTGAGTAGTGTGGTCAACCTGTGGCTGTTGGCTTCAGAAGCTTTGGTTTGAAACCAGAATCAGAGTAGACTGGCTGGCCTAGGAATACTTCCCAGACAAGAGCATAGGGGACAGAGTTGTGATGTGTTGTTACAACCATGGGTGGCACAAGAAGGCTATGCTCATTTGTATCACCCACTTGAGCCCAGAAGAGTTCTTATTGATCAAGTGCATGCTGGCTCACTTCCAGGAGAAAAATTCTTGGGCTTCAGCTCCTTCAAATTCATATGAGAGTCCAACATAGGTGCTTCTGTTGCTCTGAAAGATTAAGTTCTTGTGACATTCTAACCTTTTTCTTTTATCTTTTCCAAACTTCTTTGATGACACTTTCTTCATTCTACATTGCTGACTATGGGATTGATTTGGAACAAAACCAAATTTACAGTGGCATATTATAAATGTATACTAAAAATATCATATTTAAATCACTAAAGGTAGAAGTTGTTCTAAATGGATTTCTTTCTTGTCTTATAAAACATTTGACTATGAAAGCAGCAAACATATGGTATAGACTGTTTGTGTCCTATAAAAATTTATATGCTGAAATACTAACCTCCAAGGTGATAGCATTTTAGAGGTGGGGACTTTTCAGGGAGGTTAGATCATAAGGGTGGAACTCTGATGAGTGGGATTAGTAAAAGAGATCCACAGAGCTCCCTTGTCACTTCCACCAATGTGGATGTAGGAAGCAAATGACTGCTGTCTATGAACAAGGAAACAGGCCCTTCCCATACACTGAATCTGGTAGCGTCTTGATCATAGACTTTCCAGCCTCCAGAGCTGTGGGAAAGAAATGTCTGTTGTTTCAGCCACCCAGTCTTTATTCTGGTATGGCATTCTGAGTGGACTAAAATCATATTCAAAAGGAAAAATGATTGCCTCTCAACTATTTTTCAGTGCTATCTCTGTTGGATATTGTGTCCATTTATATGTGTTTTGTTTTCAGTCTTATTATTTTTAATCATTAATTCATCTGTTTAACACATGCATGATATACCTCACTGCCTTGATTATGATAGACTTGTAACAAGGCTTGATATCTTGAGCATGATCTCCTTCCCTCCTCTTCCCGTCCCCTCCTCCTCTTCCTCTCCCTTCCTACTTGTCTTTTCTCCTCTTCCTTCTCTTCTTCTTTTCCCTTCTCTCTCTCTTTCTTCAGAAGTTTGATTATCCTTGACCCCTGTGTGTGTGAGTGCATGTGTGTGTGTTGTGTGTATAACAAAACACACATGTCTACACCATCTATCAGATTCTACAAAACTCTACTGAATTTTAATTAGAATTACATTGACTTCACAAATCAATTTGGGGAGAATAAACATATTTACAACATTGATTCTTCTAATCCATGAATATGGTATATCTCTGCATTTATAAGATCTTAATATTTTTCATAAAAATGTTTCCTATGGGTCTTGCATATATTTTAATAGATTTGTTCTTAGATAATTGCTATTCTGTGATGATTTTAATTTCAATTATCTAACTTTATTGCCAGTATACTGAAATATAGTTGACTTTTGCATGTTGATTTCATATACAGCACCTTTCCTAACTCTTACTAATGGTAATTATATATTATTTTGATTTTGGATAAAAGCCATAATATGATAAATAATGAGAATTTTGTTTTTTTCTTTCTGTTTCTTGTCCTTTTTACTTATTTTTCTTTGCTGCATTGGCAAAGGTCCTATTTCAAAAAGAATAGATTTTCTTTTTGGGTTTTATATCTGCCTTTTTCATTTTTAGTTTCTTTGCTATGTAGTCTTATATTAAAATTAAAAGATCTTATACATATATTTTTCCCCCCAGCTTATCCTTTTTTGGTAAGCAGAGGCCATATGTCTTGAACTATACTTAGGATGGATAATTTCTAGAAAGGGTATCTTCCTGGTTATTACACCAAATCATTTTTCAAAGCTACATTGTTTCATTGAATGGTGTACTTCTTTTAATGTTGTTTTGGGGACATTTTTTCCTCATACACTGCACATTAGTGTTCTTTACTTAGATTTGAATGAGGAAAGATACAGTCAGATTTTCTCCATTGCAGTGGAGTCTAGTGCTTTTCCCAGATCTACAGTGTTGAGCAAGCCCATGAGCCAAGCCCTCATTACAGTATAGATGACAGTTTCTATCAGCCTTCTATTTGACATCTTTTATCTCTTCTAAGATGTCAAATCCCCCCCCCCAAACTGGGTTTTAGACACTTTAGAGGATACTTGATATAACTGTAATTACTTGCTTATGTCATTATCAATGGCTTTCTGATTTACTATTGTGACAATTTGCCTTTCCTCCTCCTTTGTATATAGTTGTTTTGTGAGAATTTCTGGAGCAAATAGTTGTAGAAAGTTGACAGAGTAGAGAGATGAGTAACTGATCATTCCAGAAAGGCATATGTGAACTTTAGAGGTGGTGTCTAATTTTCTAGTTGCTATAGACCCTTGATTTCAAACTGTAAGTGCAAATAAGAGAAGGATGAAAGCTGTTTTTTTTTTCTTTTGCACCTATTCTGGGAATCTCTATTTTTTCCCCTAAACTGTCTTCATCTGACTCACACATAGTGACTGTTGCTCCATGTCTGACATTAGGTTGAAGCATTATTGGAATTTTTTCCTTTTTTTGTATCTTCATGGGTTTTTAGGACAAGCTTGGGAGGAGTTGCAATATTTTAAACGAGAATTACCCCAAACCTGCAACACTTCTGAACTACTGGTGGTTTTATGAGATACATTAAATAATCCTGAATACAGTCTGAGGAAATTTTTCATTTTAAATTCTCTTTAATTTTTTTAAAAGTTTGAAATAATTATAGATCCACAGGAAGTCAAAAAAACAGAGAGAAGGGTCCTCTTCACCCTTCACTCTGCCCCTTCCAGTGCTGACATTTTGCATAACTTTATTATAATAACAAAATTAGGCAGTTGTTATTGGTACAAGCCACAGAGCATATTCAGATTTCACCAGCTATACATATGCATATATGTATGTGTGCACTTAGGCAATTATATCACATGTGTAGTTTCATAGAAATACTACCATCCCATCAATGCTTCCTTGCACTACTTCTTTGTAGGCACACCCCTTCTCCAGGTCCCTGTCTTGACAACCATTAATCTGATCTCTTTTCTATGATTTTGCTTTTTTAAGACAATAAGATACATAGTATATAGTATATAGATTTTGTGATTGGCTTTCTTACATTCAGTGTAGTTCTCTTACTCCTTCTGAATAAGACAAATAGATATAATTTAGTATTATGATGCAGTAGTCAAGAAAAGCTAAACCATTTTTTAAACATTAAAGCCCAACATGTACATAGAAGTCATAAGGGTATAACTCACTGGATTGCATGTACATTACTCACTGTTTTGAATTGCCATAACCGGCATCCACACATCAGGTGAACGTACCATTATAACTATGGTTTGGAACAAGCAGTAGAACATTACAGAAAGCTCTAAAGTCTCTCTCCTGCCTTAACCAGCCACTTCTCTGCTTTTTGTCAAAGGTTATCACCATGAGAGATGACTTCTCCCTGATTTTGAACTTGGAAATATTCATGGAATCATACCTCGTATACTCTTGTCTGACTTCTTTGACTGAGTATTATGCTTATGAAATTTGTCCTGTTATAAATAGTGTTATTGTTTGTGTCTAGATGCTCCCCCTGCCCCCAAAGCCCAATGTGGTTGTAGGTGGGGCTTTTTCAGAGGTGGCTGGATTTAGAGCATTGATACTGGGATTAAGGGTGTGTGATTACTAAATTAGTCCACTGATTGGTTTGGCATAGTTCTTGATAGGATAAGAGTGCCCTACCCTGAGTATAAGTTCTACTCACCCTAATGACGGGTAGCCTGGATAAGATATAAGGGAGAGAAAGAGTATCTCTGGTCACTTGTCACTTATTGCTGCTGCTTGCTGCTTGGATGCTTTTGCTGCCTTCTGCCTGCCATGAACTATTTCTCCTTTGCAGTGCCCCTCTGCCATGCCACACTGCCTTGGAGCCAGCTGATTATGGACTGAAACCTATATAAACTGTGAGCCAAAAATAAACCTTTCCTCCTTTAACTTTGGGTGTCAGGTATTTTGTCTCAGCAATGAGAAAAAGTAACTAAGACACATAGTATGGCTCATTTACTTTCATTGTTTTATGGTATTCTGTTGCAGGACTATAACACAAGTTATGTATTCAAGCTCATATTGAAAAACATGGGTTGTTTTCAGTTTTTGGCTATGCCTCGGTTACTTTCTTATTTCTTGGACAAAGTACCTGATATCCACAAGCTAAAGGAAGAGAGGTTTATTTTAGCTCACAGTTTGTAGAGGTGTCAGTCCATAGTTGGCTGGTTCTAAGGCTGGATGGCATAGCAGAGGAGAAACATTACATGGAAAGGTAGGCAGGAAGGAGCCAACAGCAAGCCTTCCTTTCCTTTTTTATTCCATTCAGGCTACAAACCAACTGGTTGGTGCCCTCCACACCCAGGGTGGGCCTTCCCATTATCCACACCCAGAACTATGCTGACTGATCCAGTTATCACACACCCATAATCCACTTCACACATCCATGATCTGTCCACTTCCTAAGAGCCCCACCTATGAATGCATGAGGCTTTGAGGGGACATCTAGATATAAGCCATAACAGAGTATTACACGTAGTGCAGTCAGGATCATTCTTATATGTCTTTGGTGTTTGTATGAATGCACTTCTGTTGGGTATGTATCTCCAATAGAATTGCTGGATCACAGTGCATGAGTATTTATCTTTAGTAAGTACTGCTAGAGATTTTTCCAAATTTATTGTACCAATTAACTCTCCCATCAGCGGTGAGTGAGAATTCTAGTTGCTTCACTTCCTCGGAAGCCAGCATTTGGTAATGTCAGTCTTGTTAATTTTAACCATATTTGTGGGTGTATACTCATATCTCATTGTGGTCTTCATTTGCATTTTTCTGATGACTGATGACTAATACTTGCTATCAGAGCCTTTGAGGCCAAAGGCATCTCTGGGCCAACTCCAGCCATGAGAAGCTTCAGCTAGCTTGGGCTTGGTTTCCAGTTCTCTGAGAGTTTTCTCTGTTGGATATGCCTGGGCCTGGGAAAGAAAATCTCTGAGCTCCCGTGGCTCATCGGTGAGACATCAGCCCAGTTCTGCAGGGCTCCTGAGGTTCTCCCAGAAGAATTCCCTGGGAATTGCTGTCCCTGGAGCAGGTCTGGGCATCTTTTTTTTTTTTTTTCTAAACCTTCTGAGAGATTGTGATGCTCAGTCAGGGTGAACTCTGCTGCTTAGGAGTCAGAAGCCCAGTGGTGAGGGGCTGAAGAGTCTTCTTTGAGTGGCAGGTATGAAAAACTTTTCAAGGGTGTGCAGATAAGACCAACTTAGCTTGGAGATTTTCTAAGCCTCTGGGGGAGGCCTGTGACCCACTTAGAAGTCAGGGGTGTCTGAGACAGGCAGAGAGCCACAGCAGACACATTCCCAGTGCACTTGGAAGCTGCTTCCTCACTCTTCATTGGTCAGAGGGAATGTCAAGTTCAAAAAGGTGAAGGAAAGAATTCCATGGGCTAGAGCTACTTGGTTTATGGGTGACAACAGAAGCAAAACTTGAGTGCTGGGAGCTTGTCCCTCCAGTGGCCAACACATCTTCAGGAGTGTTCTGCTCTGTTCCCAGCAAGTAACCACAGTATGCCCCTGGCTTCAGACTCTGAGTTCTCTTCTGGCCAATGAATAACTGATGCCTGTCCCAGCTCCAGCCCCTTGTCCTGGTGTGACCCCAAATACCAGCCAAGCAACTTACTTGCACTTATATTATACTTTTTGGAGTTTTCATGTCAAATGGAGGTGGCATAAATATTGTGCCTGCAATCTTACGTCACACATGATTTTCAAATTCTAACTCAGTAGCTGTTTAGCTCAGCTTAGCCCCCGAGTTTGTTTGTTTGTTTGTATGTAAAATGAGGTTATAATGCCTATGTCTCACAATACTCTGAGGATTAAATGGCAAGATGCTTCCAGAGGGGCTAGCCCCTGATAGTTGTTTGTACATTAGCCCGCTTGCTCCCTAAATCATCAGCCTTTAAAATAAGGTCATGATTTAAATTTCATTACAGTTCTCCCTCCAACCTGTCATACCCCAGACAGATTTGGGATATTGAGGGTGGAGAGTTGGGATTGGTGCCCTGATTCAGGACTTACATTCTCTACTCTGACTTTGCCCTGTAACTTCTGAGTCACAGAGAACTTTATGATATGACAGACAATGAATACTTGCAATTTGTTCAACAGCTGATGAATATATACGATAATTTATGGGGGTGGTGACAAGGACCATGAGTACTAGTGATCTTCATTTCACTAAGTGGCTGAATTCTGTAATCTTTCTGATTACAAATATTTAAATTAGGCTCGAAGCACTGGTTTCCCCTTCATTTTACTTGATCACCAATACAGCCACACTCCTGATTTCCTCAGTAATGTTTCCTGAAGGTTGAAGGAAAGTCCTAATCCTTGGAAGTTAATATTGTGATTGACAGCACATTCTAACAAGGGACAGATCTAGTGCCCTGTTTGTTCGGAGCAGGTATGAAGGAAAAGGGGCTCCTCTCTTCACCTTCTGAGGAAGAATGGAGCCCCGGGCTAGGAGATGGCACTCCACTTAGCACAAGGTGTTCCTGCACTTGCCCTAAGAGAAAGTAGGTTCATCTGTAGTGACTGACCCTCTTTTCCCCTAGATTAAGGTACATCTCAGATCTTTAATTAATGTTTTCCTGTAGTGTTTTTTTTCACACCTTTCCCCATATTCCCTTTACCCTCATGCATCTCAGGATTAAGAGCCGTTTTCTTCCTAGAAACAAGAGAAACTTGATTTGATGATAAAAGACAGTTTGTTTTCACAGGAGTGGGAGCTTGTCTTGAGCAGAGTGTGGTGGCTGTTCTCCTCACAGATCTCCTCAGTGTTGCTGACTCTCGATTGTCTGCAGCCTGCCTGGGAGCTTAGCAGAACCTTTGAGGGATGAAGAGCTGTGAATGAGTTTCCCATTTATTTCAGGAACTCTTTAAACCTAGTAATTATCTCATGGGTTTACATTTTAATATAAATATGTAATAATTCCAACAAAGATTTTTTTGTTTTACTTTCCAATTGCAGATATTTAAATTAGGCTTTGAAGCATTGGTTTCTCCTTCATTTTATTTGATCATAATACAGCCATACTCCTGATTTCCTCAGTAATGTTTCCTGAAGGTTGGAGGAATGTCCTAATCCTTGGAAGTTAGTATTGTGATTGAAAGGTCCTTGTGTGATTGACAGGGGCCAGCTGTTTTTTTGAGAATTTAAAAACAAAAGATTTCTAATTTCTTGTTCGAACTTTGCATTGCATTTGGAGAGCTTTGGCTGTCAGGGTCCTCATGTCTTGCTGTCCCTGTGGTTTATGAGCCTGTCTGTCTACTTGTCTCTGGCAAGTTGTTCCAGGAGTTCTCAGCAACGATCTATTGTTTTGGTGAGAAGGAGAAATTTTCTAAGCACACATATGTCTGAAAATTCCCGTGACTATTGACTGATAGTTTAGCTGGTAATGAATTCTACATTCTAATTTCTTTTTGCTCAGTCCCTTGGATGCATGAGTTGCCAATGAGAAGTCCCATGCTAGTCTGGTGATTGCTCTCCGGTCACTTCCCAGCAGTCACTGGCAGACCAGGGACTGTAGCTGGGAATATGGCATTTGCCTCCTCTCTGCACTTCTAGATTTAAGATTTTGAAGATGTAGAGGTTTCCCTGAAGCCTATTCTTTCATGCTGTAGATTTTGCTTGGCTACTATTGTCTGGGGGAAGCTGCATTTGGTGTGATACTATTAGTAATTATCCCCGATGTGGCTGGAGTCCAAAGTCCAGTGAGTAGCCTGAAGTTCTGAAAATGTCACTTCAGGGACCAGGAGCAGCCTTGGGCACTGGCCCCAGGAGAGGGAGGAGGCCTGGACTGACTCCTGCTGGTGTAGATGGCACCTATGACATTTGGTAGAGGAGATGGTTGGTGCTCAGTGTGGATTGTTAAAGGGACAGGGAAGGAGGACTCTCCTATGGAGTGGGTTCTAGGGTTACACAGTCCTGTGATGCAGGGGAGGAAAAGTTCCCTGGGGTGAGGGGTGATGGAGAGAGAAGTATGAATAAGGAAGATTGGTGTGGTGAGGAAGGAAGGCAAGAAGGAAGAACACTCTCTTATGAGGACTGAGCCAGGCAGAGTAGGGGTGTGGGAGTAGCCAGGAGGGAGCACTCTGTAGGTCCAGTACTGAAATGGCCAAGAAGAGGCTAGGAATCAGAAAGGGCTACTGAGTGACCAGGGCAACTGTGAGTAGAGAAAGAGGTCAGAGTGCAGAATGCAAAAGTGCCAGAAAGAGAGGGGAGGAGAGGAAGTGATAGGGAGGTGTGGACCCTCCTGGGGTTGGCCAGCAAGAGGAGGTGCTGAGAGAACCAGAGCAGCGTGGCTAGACCCAGGGCTCTGTTTGGTCATGTTAACCCTCAGGCTGCACAGGCCACTCCACATGCCCACCCTGGGCAGCGTGTTGGTTGTGAAGTGCGTCTTGGTGTCTGTTCTTGCTTTGCTGACAGCACCTGGTTCCTGGTGGGGTTGGTATAGCCGGAGCCAGTTCACCTTCCTGTCACCGCAGTCACCACATCCTCAATACGGAGGAAGCCATGAAGCTTTCCTGGGGGAGAGAAAGGTGACAGTCACCGAGGGACCCAGGCAGCCCTATAATGAGAAGCCACCGTGCTCCCCCACCTCAAGTCTACCCTGAAGGGGATGAAGAACCTGAAGTGAACTGGTGGCACCAGGGGGAATGTGTAGTAAAGCTGCAGTGTGTCCCAGGGGTAGGATAGCATACATTGTTCCTAAGTAGCAAGCCTATCTGCTGTGTCTATGCTGACAGGAAGAGGTCAGGTATGATCTTGTGACAATTGTAAATTAGATTTTAGTTCTTGTGTTCTGTTATGTCATTTTGGGCTCTAGTGGAGACTTCACACAGGGTGAGTTGGGGTTGGAGATTCCCTTGTAGTCATTCACCTTTTCTGGCAGCACAGTCTTATGGTTTCTACTGTCTGCATGATGAGAGCTATTGTGGCCTTATCCTGCCCCTGTCCTTGTCCCTCTGTGAACCTCCAGCCATCCCTTCGGTGATCCCTCCTTCATAACTTAGCCATTCATGGTTTCCTACAACCAAAGGACCTCACTAACCCCTGTGAGTCAGTGACTTTGTCTTGCCTTTCAAGGACTTTGTGTTCTCTCAGTGCAGATCCATCTCTAGTTGCTTTTAAATGGCATGGACAGAAAAGGCTTCCAAACAAAACTAGATGATCTAAAGATAGTGTCTTCTAACAAGGAAGAAATTCCCCAGTGTCAGAGTGCTGGGTTCATGGAGACAATCTGTGAGCTGGCTGAATCCGTGTGTTTATCTGGGTCCTCACCAAAGGCATCACATCAGGCTGTGGTTAGAGTGAGTGGCTTTTCTGCCTTATGCTGTGACACCCTTGTAAGAGTGACAAGACTGTATGTTTGTTAGACGTGGCTGCTGCCAGAGCTCCCATCTGCATGAAACTCCACTCTTGTTAGGAGCATGTGATGGCCTGGCTCCCTGCATAGAGCGGGTGTTGAACTTTTGAGCTGATATTAAACATGTACCTATGAAACACCCCCTTTATAGGCATTTTCCCCAGTCTTTGTGTATCTTGATGAAAGCATGTGGCAGAGCTTCCTTATTTGAACAGGAAAGCAAATTTGATGAATATAAAATTTTATTCAGGTAGTTCCTTTTTTAATTAAAACATTCATATATATATGAAGGGATTTTTCTAGAAGAAATGGTTTGAATAGCAACCACTGTGGATATATATATATATATATGTGCATATATAGTCTGTTTGACTATATAAATGATATACGTGGAGGTTGCTTAGCTGATTGAAAGGATAGAATTTACACCTGCTCTGTTTTCTGCTAGGAAGGAAGGACCTGGTGCTGTTATACTTTCTGTGTGGCTCTGAAACAGGCTCATCAACATGGCAGTAATATCTCTTGTGCTTGATTATGTGGGAACAGTATGGATCTGCACTCTATAAGAGCGTGTGGAGGGATGGAGACAGTGCATCTTTCCCTGTCTGGGTCTGAAACATTCTGGTCCCTCAGAGGGCTGAAGCTAGAAGGCAGAGTGGAGATGAGCAGAGGCCATTCTCAGGACATGAGGACTCCATAAGCCATGCTCAGAACCCCCTGCTCAGCCAACTTGGTGCTGGGCCAGGAATAGGCCTCTCAGCACAGGCTGTTACTCCTGAGAATGCTGACTGTGTCTGAGGCAAGATAGGCTGAGACAAGTGACAAGCAAAAGAGCAAGGAGCCAGGAGCAGGTGGGAGCAGTGGGGAGAAGGTGGAGTAATGGGGCAGCCACTCCAACTCGAGGGGCTGAGAACCGAGTTGGAGCCAGGATTCATGGGTCAGGCTAAAGGAAGTCCTGGAGTCCAGTGCCCCTAGTGGGTCAATGGTCTTGACCCTCAGACTTTGCCCTGAGTTCCATCCATGAAGTGAGGTCTAAGATCCCAGAGAGACAGACAGCATCCAAGAGCAGAGGTTCCATGCTCTGAGGCCAGTGTGGGGTTCTGCTTCCATGCCTGTAGTCTTCCTGCAACAGGAATGGTGAGGGATTATCACCTGTGCCCAAAGGCTAGCCTTTGAGGCTGCCAGACCCTGAGAAGGTAGGCTGGGGCTTCTGCTGGGACAAAGGAGGAAGCTCCAGAGTGAGCTTGCGTGTCAGAGACATGTAGCATGTGTTTCTGGGAACTTGTGTGAGATCACCTGGCTCAGTTGTCAGATGCTGGACATTGATTTCTGGTAGGTAAGGTGGAGAGGTACTCAGTGAACGTTTGTGACCAAGGAACTACCATCCATGTGACTCACACTCATGTGTCTTCCTGGCCTGGAAGGTGGAAGGGAGGGGTTATGAAAACTAGGTTACCCTCTGAGAGGTCAGTTAGGGGTACTGTCCTCGTGGCTTCTCTTCACTGTGTGGCTGACCCCCGATCGCTATATGACCCCTGTTCATGTGGCCCCTCACTTCCTAATTGGCCCTCTCTGGGGCTCACTGCATGGCACCCATTCACTGTGTGGCCCCTGCTCACATCTCCCCCACCTATGCACCCCCTTTGCTGTAGCACCCTCTTACAGGAGCTATCAGAGCATGTTGCTCATCTGAAGCTTCCCTGTCCTCTTGTGGCATCCAGTCGGTGGACAGCGACAGCCTCACCTGCTTGCTCAAGCTCTCACCATGGCGGGGTGCTGGCTCCCCTGCTTCCCGGACACAGAGCAGATGGCTGAGGAACAACCCCCAATCTGGGAAGCCTCTCAGCATTTCGGAGGCCTGGGAAGGCAGTGTAACATCCTTTTCTAGCCTGGAGCAGCCTGGAGGCTGGCTCTGCTGTCCACTCTCCTGTGGCAGGCACGTCTTGGGTTACTTGCCTCAGGTCTTGAGGCCTCAGTTTTCCCTTCTGAGAATTCAAGGGAAGAACTGGATGCCATCTTGGGACCCAGTAAGTCTGATTTCCTCAGCCTGTAGCTCCTGGGCAGGCTTTCTTAGAGCCCCTGGTGCTTGTCATCTTACTGGGTTCCTCCAACCTCCTGAGATCAGCGGGGCATTTTCCCATGGGGTATTGTCCTGGGTATGCAGACAACTCCATCCTGGGATGCTCTGGGATCCTGGGGTACTTCTGTCTCAGTAGTGACCTACATGGTAGTTAATATTTGTCCCTGTGTCATTTGGGTTTGTCTCATGCTTCTAGCAGAGATGGGTTTTCCTCGCTTTTACTGTGGAGGTTTTGTTTTCTTTCTCTAAGTCAGACGTTAAGGAGGAAGCATTGCTTTGAGATAGTCCAGCCTGGTGGCAGGTTGGTGGGTAAGAACAGCAGCCCAGGCTTGGGAGGCCTGAGGTCCAGCCCCTGCTGCTGTTGATGCTTTTATGAGTGGGGATGATTGCCTGAGCTTAGACAATTACCAAGGGCCTGCCTTAGCGCTGGTGTTTTATTTCAGGGGCAAACTGTGCTTAGTAGCTGTTCTCAGTTTTGCCAAGAAGAGAAGACAATTGATTATTTCTGTATCTATTGCTCTGCTCATTAGCATGCATAATACAAAGGCCAGAGTTGCTGAGGCAAAATCAACAAGTTCTGATTACTTTGCAGAGCTTAACCATGGGATTGTTCTGAAGTTTCTCTCCAGCAGTGCTCCCCGACTGAGTCACATTGTGGAAGGGTCCTTAATTGGAAACAGCCTCAGACGGTAGCAAGGACAGCAACAGAGAAGGAATATCAGAGCCAAAATGTTTAAAAAGCAAATGCTGATGAGAGAAAATTGGCGAAATGTTTATGACTGTATTGACTATGTCTATCTGAAAACATTCGGTGTAACCAGGATGTGAGGGCCACATAGGTTCACGGGAAAAAGAAGAATGCGTGGTCACATTTAGAAAATCAGACTCAATTCTTTCAATGTCTGTCCTTGTTTCTTACAAGCCTTGTGCTTTTCAGGTTGCCCACCTCTTGGTCTGGAAACCTTAAAAATCACAGACTTTCAGCTCCATGCCTCCACGACAAAGCGCTATGGCCTGGGAGCACATCGAGGGAGACTCAACATCCAGGTACCAGCCTTTGGGTGCATGCAGTGGTGTTGCTGATTGCTCTGGTCATAGACATGACAAGGATTCACCGAGATCAGGTCAAGCCCGGTGCACAACATTTAGAATGTGTTAGCCCTGGTTCTCATGATAAGGAAGGCACTGCTAAGTAATCCTTATTGTGTAGAGCATGCAGGGATGCAAAGACCTGTCTTCTCCAAAGATGGTTGTCAGTAGAAGTGAGGCTGGACTCAGGTGGGTCTGCTTCTACCTCTGAGTACTTCTCTGAGTACTTCTCCTTTACATGCCCTCTGCCTGGAAAGGGCAAGAGAAGACGGAAGAACGTCTACAGGCATGGACATGGCAGAAATGTAGCTTTTCTTTTTTTTTGCCTTTCTGCTAATTTCTTCTGATGTCACCATTCCCACCTGTTCTGGGCTGTCCTGTGACCTGGGAGGCCCAATCTTTAGTGGTTCCTGGGGGTAGGTACATCATGTCTTGCCTTCTTCCCTGAGGTTTCAAGGCCACTGTGACCTTGGCCCTTGTCACTGTCAAGTCTTCCTCTCAGGTGAGCCCCTTTCACACACTCTACACACCCTGCAATTCTTGACTCCAGGCCTTTTCTCAAGTGGATTCCTCTGTTTGGAACCCTTTCCCCGGACTGTGCCTAGCAATGAATCTATCATTGCTCTAATAACTTAGCATAAACTTGACCTGTTAAGGCAGCGCGTGTTTATTCTCTTTCAGGTAGGTAGAGGTGTCCCTAGGCTAAATCACAGTGTGGGGTCCTTCTGGGGGATTCAAGGAGAATCTGTTTTCTTCCCTTTTCCAGCATGTAGAGGACACCTCACTCCTGGCATGTGGCTCTTTCCTTCCTCAAAGCCCACAGTGACAGGCTGAGCCCTTCTCTTGCTGCCTGCCATCTCTCTGGTTCTCTCTTCCCTCTTTCACTTTTCAAGACTTTAGATTACAGCCCCTCCCTAGATGACCCTGGATCCTCTCCCTGCCTAATGCAATTTTAGTTCCATCTGTAGCCTTCTTTGCCATATAACCTGAGGTGTGCACAAGTTCTAGAGATGTGGACATCTTGGTGGGGACATTATTCTGCTGACCCATCTCTGATGCCTTTTCTCTTACTCCAGCTTCTATTGGTCCAGCCCTTCTGAACTTAGTATTTGTTTTGTCTTATCCTCTATGGTTTTCTAATACTGCCATATTTTGGATTTGTTTCCCCCATTGCTCTGTAACTGTGTGTAGTTTCTGAAACCCTTTGTGTATATGCAGTCATCTGTCTAGGGAGTGGGTAGTCCTTCCATCCTACCTTGAGGGGGCATCAAGGGTGCTCTTCTGAGTGGAAGAGTGGACATTTCATTCTCTAGAAGTCACTGTGAATTTGGCAGATACAGCTTCTGTGCCAGGAACTGGATGAAAGGAGCTAAAGCCCCTTCCCAGAGAACATGTGGGTTCAGGGACATCTGAGCTGAGGTCTGACTTCACGGTTCTGCTTTCCCACCAACCCTCAGAACTGACCCATTGAATAGACTTCCAAACCACTCACCCCCTGCCACTTGTTGGCTCAGAGGAAGTAAGTTGAACATTTCCAGAAAGAACTTTAATAAAATCCAAAGATTGGTTTATAAATACTATGTTTAATTTTTTTTCCCATTAAGTTTATTGGTACATTTTCGGTATAAAATAAAGTTACATTCATCATTGGGATCTTGTACCTTTACATGAGTATCTTGCTTCTTTTTTTTTCCCCTTCCCTATTTGCAAAGACTTTGTTTCCATTTTTTTCCTTTTCTCATATTTTTTCGTTTCCCTTTTTTCCTTTCCCCTACCCCTCCCACTTCCCCTGCACCTTTAGACTTTTTCTTCCTGTTACACAATACCAATTATACATTTTTAAAATTACAATATCAAGATCTAGGAGACATCACCACAGATTTTACAGACTTTAAAAAGATATAGAAAGCATATTTCAAAAATCTGTTTTGAAATAAATTTGACAACTTCTAAGAAGTACCTTGGAAGACAAATTAATGAAACTAACTTTGGAGGAAATATAAAATTTGAATAGCACCTATTAAAGAAAGTATATTCCTAGCTTGAAAACCTACCTATATGACAACAGCAAGCTCATATACATTTTAACTGATAAATTTTATCAAACAATTAAAGCAGAAAAAAGAAGGAACACTTCTCCCCTCATTTTAGGAACTCAATGTTGTGCTAATCCTAAAACTGGATAAAGATAATAGAAGAAAAAAGTATGAACATAGATAGAAATTTGTTAACAAAACAAACTATTAGAAGTCAGACCTGGCAGGATGTAGAAAGTGGTTTTGTTATAGGGATGGCAGTGTTGGTTCAGCGTTGGAAGATCCACCCCCAAAAGTCATCATTTTAACAGAGGAAAGGAAAAAGCCATATGATCCTGTCACTAGTTGAAGAAAAAGTATTGGACTAAATTCTACAGCTGTTCATGGTAAAAGCTATCAGGAGCCTAGAAGTAGAACAGAACCTTCTCAACAGATTAAAGACATGTACTCCATACTTCCAGTGAGAATGCCTTATATAAATGGAGGAGATACAATGCTTTCTCCTTCAGGTGGGGAACAAGGGCAGATACGCTTACTCTTTATCTGTCCATTAAACTTTGAGACCAAGGCCCCACCAAAATAGTCTGGCAATAAAATGACACAATTAGGATAGGATTGGCAAGGTAGAAGCAAAATCTTTTATAAATACTATGTTTAAAAAAGAACAGTTGTTAAGAAACATTTGAATGTGCACAACTGCAAACTGCAAAAATTCTCTTGTGCTTTGCAAGAAGGTGAACACAAAAAACTCTCAACCTGACCAGAAGTTACTATTATTGATCCTGAGTACCCCAACACCCTAAGGTGGATGCTAGAACTCTTAGGAAATTAGAATGAAGCCCAGGCCAATTCCAGTGGGTGTATGAGACTTCTTTGTGCACAAGGAGATGGCATGTGATGTCCTGAACACTTTCTCTATGAGTGGAGTTAACTTTTAAGCAAGAAGGGTTTGCATTTATCCACACTTTCCATCAAAAGTTGAAAGACTCTGTTAACCCTAAACTCCTAGGTAGGGTCAGAAGTGGGGAGTACTGGAGTCCTTCTGGTTGGGATTTTACTGCAGATCGAGAGCAGAGTGTGACAGCAAAGGCATCATAGTCAGGTATGTTGAGCTCAAGCCTTGGCTGGAATGTTAAGCTTCTGAGACCCTTGGAATTTCATGTCTGTGAGCCTTAGTTGCCTCATTGGGAAAAATTGAGAGTCCTGAACACTCATAGATTCATTGAGTAGTAAAATCCTCATTTCTCTGGCAAAAGCTTCTGGTAGCTTCCAGTTGCTGCTTGAAAAAATCCCAACTTGGAGGACCTCTTGGTTCCCTACATGACCTAGCCTCCCTGAATGTTCTTATACTTGTCTCCTGGGGCTTTACCTGAGCCACTTCCCTGGGCATATTAGGCCCCTTGAAAGAGGGGACTGGTCTCCTCTTTGGCCATCTGCTAGCACCCAGAAGAGCATGGCCACACACAAGATGCACAGAGGAGGTTGTTAGAGACAAGGCTGGATTGTGGACAGTGTTTGATCCCTGACTTGACCTCACTGAGCCATGCAGCAGGCCCCATCGTGGACAGATCATCCAGTCCTTACTCCCTGGTCATCTTTCTTACCTCATTTGTCAGTTACCTATGGGAGGCACACTGGGGAGTCACCAAGCTCCTCTCTGTGAATGTGTCAGCAGAACCCACTCTCCTGCTTTTAGTCAGTGTAAATAAGGGATTGGTTGGACATCACATTGGTGCTATTTGTCTTTAGGTGGACTTTTCTCTGTGATGATGTCTTATTTCCCCAGATGCCGCCTCATAAAGAAATCTATGTACCTGTACTTACAGTGTAAAGTTGTTGCCGTAATAGTCAGGCCAGGCCAGGCCAGCCATCCCAGCCCCACCCCTCTAACCTAGTGTTGCTCACACAGAGTGGCATACTGCCTGCAGCATGTGTGAGTGGATTTTGATCCATAACCCCACACATAAATAACCATGAGGCTGGTGCCCCCTTTGTGATTTGTACCTTGCAGACCCAGTGCCACAAGCATTATAATTCCACCGGAGCAGGTGCACAATTAAAGTCAATGCTCTAAAAATATGTCTCCCCGCACATAATGGTTTGAAATGCAGCTTAAAATTAACCATATCTTGGGGCCTGGGATTTAGCTCAGTGGTTCTGCCACCTGCCTGGCAAGCGCAAGATCCCACATTCGATCCCCGGTACCAAAAAAACCCCCCCAAAAATCCACATCTTGTCTCACTTATGGGTATTTTGTAGGTGTGTCAAGCTAATGGGATTTAAGTGTAAGAAACACCAAGATGTCAGAATTAGAATTTATATTTAAGTATGTACTTATTCCAGGGCAAGCAGAATGTGAGCAGATCTAGTCCAGCTCTTCCCCGGCCCAGGGCTCTGTGGGCACACAGTGCCATAGTGCAGGCCAGAGTGCACAGGGCTCCCAGGCTGAGGCCTTGAACTAGCAGAATGAGATGTCCACTTTCTCAGAAGCTTGGCGTTAACATCAGGAAAGTACAGGTACCACCACCAGCTCTGCTACTTTCATGGTATCATGAAGACCAAAAGATGTAAAGGGAAAGAATTGTCTCTGGTCTTTGGCAGAGGGACAGCAGGCATTGGGTCTGAGAGGCATCTGCACTGTGCTCAGGGTGTTATACTTGTTACTTCATTTATTCCTCAACAGGAAAGACAAGTACCACTGTTATCACCCCTGTCTTATACAAAACAGACACATGGAGTTTGAGTCGGATAGGATTTGCCAAGGGAGACAGATTATGAATCCAAGCAGCTTCAAACCTAGTTGTTGCCCCTACTGATGCCATGAATCTGTCTCCCACATCTGTAACTAGGGTGTTCTAGGTACAGCGTCTGGAATGATGAGTCAGCCATGTCACTATTTTCTGACAGTCATCTCATACTGATTTACTCATCTGTCCCCGTGCCAGATGATGAGCGTCTTGGACTTAACCTGCATCCTGCTTTCCTGGCCCTTGCCTGCACCATGTCAATGCAGTGTCCACACAGCTGTAGGTGCTTCATACTTGTTTCTGGGCAGGTGCTGCAGTGCTTATGGGTTCCAGAAGGAGGCAGTGCACACAAAGCTGTGGTCACATACACATGTGCTCATATGAGGTTGACAGATGAGGGAATGATATTATGGCACTGATGAAACATTTCTTCGTGTATAAATTCTGCCAGTACAGGTGTCCCATAACATCCATGGAGGAACTGGTTTGAGGATCTGCCTCAAATACCAAAATCCATGGATGCTAAATCCCTTTATATAAAATGGCATAGAATGTGCCTGGTACGGCAACACCTGCCTATAACCCTGCTCTCTGAGGGGCTGAAAGAGGAAGATTACAAGTTCCAGCCCAGCTCAGGTAACTTAGTGATTTACCAAGACAAATCTCAAATAAAAAAGGGTTGGAAATGTCTGTCTGAAAATAAAAAAATAAAATTTAAAAAAGGGTTGAGAATGTAGTTCAGTGAGAAGACCCCAAGTTCAATTCCCACTATTGCAAAATAAATAAATGAATAATAAAATGACATAGCACTTGTACATAACCTACCACACTCTCCTGTAAACTTTAAATCATCTATAGTTTATGTGCAATGCATAGCACAATGTAAATGTGTTGCATTGTTTAGGAAATGATGATAGAAAAAAGTCTGTGATGCTTAGTACAGAAACAAATTTTGTTTTGAATATTTTCCATATGTGGATGATAGAACCTGTAGAAGTAGAACCTGTGCATTTGGAGGACTGAGTGTAGATTCATAATTTGTGTTACCAAGTACCAGCAGCAGACCACACAGCCCACCAGCACAGGTGAATGTAGAAGGTGCAGGGGAATACAGTCCTGTGCATGGTGCTCAATGCTCATTGCTCCTGTTCCTTTGCCTTAGTGTGGCCACCAAGTTTCTTTGTGCACATTGTCCTTTGCCTGTACTTAGTCTTATGAGGCAGCCAGGTGTACAGGAAGATACCTTAGGAGGTATACAGGTAGTCATGTAATGGCAGCTCATCACCTGACCCATCCCCAGGGCATCCTTTGAGGACCCCAGGAGATCTTCATGGTTTATAAACTAAGGAAAGGTACTCAGGGATGGCACCCTTATGTGACTTGTCCCACCGCCATTATGGTGTCAGATGCTTCCTGAGCTAGAAAGCCTTGAGCATGGTTCAGAGCTTTGCCATTTCAATGAGGCCTGATACATGAACAGAAGAAATGAAATATGAAGAGTGTGAGGCTGGGACTAAGGATGTCACCACAATTCTTGCCAATAACTGGGAATGGAAGAAAAGTAGTGTTCAGGTCAGAGGTTGGAAGAAAGCATGGACACTTTGATGTCCTGAGACACAAGGTATTACACAGCAGTCACACCTCCTGACGTCTGGTCCAGCATTTGACACTTTGTGGCCCATATCTTACTGCAAGTATTAGAGATGACTCATTTTGGCCCCTGAGAGGAACTCCCCTTTTAAACTTCTTTCAGAAAGAAATGTTTAGATATAACAAGAGCATCTGTCAGTGCTGTCTCCCCTGTACTGCTGGGATGAGCTACAGCTCCTCTCTGTAGACTTTCCTTCGAAGGAAATCTGCAGAGCCCTAGACGTTGAAGGGTAGGTTCTAGTTCCAGTGGTCTGATCTTTTTATCTGAAATGAGGTGTAAACCTTGAGGATGCCCCTGACTTCCTGTGCGCCCCCCCCTCCCAAGACAGGAACTCAGGTACAGAATATTGAACCAACAGTTTTATCCTGGTGTGGAAGCTCACTTACCTGAGCACATCTCTCATGCCTGTCTCCCTGTGCCCTTTCGCCCTGCTGTCCCTGAGGCCTCACCTTCCCAGCAAGGGGAGTCTGCTTCTCCAGACAGGAAGTACTTGGAGCTTGCTTGTTCTCTCCTGCACTTTTTATGCCTGCCTATGTATGCTGCACTGGGTCTTTGACCCTGTTCCTGTAGAGCTTTCTGATTTTCTGGGTTCTCAGCCAGTTGGTTTCTGGCTGTGTAAGACCCTGTTGTGAGCCAGTAAGTCCTTCCTGGGGATAAGTGTGGGGTGCCACAGAAGCAAAAATAATCACAGTGAGAATACAAAGAGTGATAGAAGGATATAATAAATTTAAAAAATAGGTTATTACACTAAAAGACACTTTGGCAAGAATGATGGGATTATTTTGGGAGAGTAAAAGCAATGTGTCTTTTGCTATAATAAATTTTTAAAATTTAAACATTTACCATATTTTTGATCATGTCTTTATGGAAATCTCTTTTAAATAAAAACACTATGGTGTCCATATCCAACTTATTCACTGGATCCAGCACTTGGCAACTTCTGACTCCTCGCCAAAGTGAGAATGACCATGAAAGGTCAATGTTTTGAATTGATTCAGGATATCAAGGCTGCCGCAACAGTACAACTGAAGACATGAGAAAGAACTTCCAGAACTGCTTCAAAATATGGCAAGAATGATGGGATATGTGTTTTGGAAGTGAGAGGGAATATTTTGAGGAGGATTAGTGGAATGTGTCTTTTTACCGAAATACATTTTTAAAAATTTCATTGTTGACAGTATGTTTTGATCACACCTCATAGTTTCTGAGGCAAGGAATGCCGCACCTGTTCCTATAAAGGGATTCTGTTCTGTGTCTGGCTTTAAGCAACAGTCTGAGACAAAGTGTTTGGATACCGAAACACTAGGATTTTGGATATTTGAATTTTTATGGAAATAGCAGGACTGAATATTTTAGTTTATAACTCGGTTGAAAAATTCAAAATGATTATTTACCCTCATGGTGACATTGTGCTGTTTTTATTTCTCCAGAAGCATGCGGAGCTACTAGAACAATGTAGCAAAGGTCAAAGAGTAGTCACAGTAACAAAAGACCCCTGGGCTTAGGAATCAAAGATCAGGAGGGACCCATAGGATCATTCGGGTCAGGTCCAAATTCTGCTGCACTTGCCATGTGAACTTTTCTTTAAATTTCATGACACTGGTATCCCATTTAGTCCTCAATATCTTAAGAATAGTCCCATATCAGACTGAAGTTGGAGGCTAATTGACCTTCCCTCACCCCACAGCACTTAAGTGCAGAGCTGAGACCCAAATCCAAGTTGCTGGCTATAGATAAATCCAGTGTTCCTTCCCTTGCTGACTCTGGCCTGCGAGAGGTTGACAAGAGTGAAGCCCATTGGGACTTATCTCCCTGACCACTGCCTTGAGCAACCCCTGTGCCTCCTGGGGCCACATCTGGCAGGGCCCTAGCAGTCCTGTGACAAAGCCTGTGCGTTCGCTCACTGTCAGAACTGCACAGTGCTCTCATAAATGGTGCCTCACAGCCCCGAGCCCTCAGGGTTGCTGCTCAGCCACAGGAGGGCCAACTGCCCATCTCACAGACACGTGCAGTTGGCCTTTGGGTACGCAGGTCGTTCTGTGTTAGCCAATGCTTCAAGGACACAGCAAACACTGTGTGAGCCGAGAAAGCCAGGGTGTGGAGAGAGAAGAGAGGGAGAGGAAGAGCAGAGAAGCTTCTTTCATTTATTCGTCACTGAAACTGCACTTAGGAACCTGTCATGTGTCAGGCAGTGTAGTAAATCCTGGAAGCACAGATGAGCAAAAACAGAGTAGTCCCTGGTCATTTACCACACACTTACTGAGGACCTGTATGTGCTAGGCCCACTGCAGTGACCAAACAGATCTTCAACATCCTAAAGTTTGCATTCCAGCCGGGGGGCAACTCAGAGTGGTAAATGTGATAAAATCTAACTCTACAGTATGTTAGAAGGTGTCAACGCCATGGTAAGAAGGAAGATGAAACCAGTTGACACCTGGCAGTGAGGTCAGGGTTCTAGCCCTGGGGAGGGGCAGCTGTACTTAATGATGGTTAAGCTTTACTGAGGTCAAGGTTGGCTTGAAGGGCATCAGTGGGGATCCAAGTAGCTGTGGGGAGAGTATTCAGGCCGAAAGATGGCATGAGCAGAGGTCCTATGGTGGCAGCATGCTCAGAATCCCCCAGGAGCAGTGAGCTTCAGGGAGAAGGAGACACAGGCCCTCAGGTAAAAGGAAGCCTGTGAACCTTTGGAAGGCCTTTGGCTTTCACTCTTCAGTCAAATTAAGGGATCCATGGAGAGTTTTGGGGCACAAGAATGCCATGCTCTGGCTTCTACATGGGAAGGATCAACCCAGAATTGAGTTGACTTTACAACAGCAAGTGTTGAGGCAGAGGTCTGTTAGATGACTTCAGCCGCAGACAAGACATGGGGCTGGCTCTGGCCGGGACAGCAGTGGTGGAGGTGGTAACCACTGGCTTCACTGAGGGTATTTTGAAAGTAAAGTTTTCTAACGAGGTGAATGAGGTTTGGATGAATGATACAAGGTATCAGCCAAGGATGTTTCTGGTGTATTGGTCATATTGGATTGAGTACTCACCTTCTTCCAGTCTGACCTCATCTTACCTGATTATATCTATAACAGCACTATTTTAGATGAGGCCACATTCTGAGGTTTCAGGAGTTGGGATTTAAATATATCTTCTGGGAGGACACAACTCAACACCATTTTTCTTCCTTAGAGTGGAACTTGGAAGACTTTCCTGATGATCGGGGCTTGGGATAAGATTTTAAGTAGAAGTTAAGAGTTTATCAGGCAAAGTGTTGATAGTGGAGAGGAAAGTATTCCAAGTCAAAGGAAGCCAAGTAGTTAGTGCTTCAAGGACAAGAACCAGAGTGTGCAAAGGCCCTGTGGGGATGGAGAAACTCTGCTATGGTTATGGAACAATGTCACGGCCAATAAACATAAGAAAAGGTGTTCTCCATTATTATTCATCAAGAAAGTAAAGGTTATTATGAAATATGATGCACAGGAACCAGAATAGCTTTGGAAACAAGGATAAAGTGTTGGAAAAGACGTGGAGTAATAGAAACTGCTGCAGCACTGAGAACGCAAAGTAGCACAGCCACTTGGAACATCTTTTTGGCAGTATCTGCTCAGTTCAACATCCTTACACCCATCAACATAACAATTTTATTCTTGTGCCTAAAATGCGTCAACACATGCACAAAAAGATGTGCATAAGTATGTTGATAGCAACAAGATGCTTGATAATCCCCAAATGGAAACAATCCACACGTCCACTCAGTCAGTGAAAAAGTAATTTGGACATCATGCGATGTATACTATACAGCAATGAAAACAAATAAAATGCTGCTTACGTGATTGTGTGGGTGAATTTCCCAGACATAACATTGAGCAAAAAAAGCCAGGTGCAAAAGAGTAGTCAGGGTAAACTTCGTTTATATAAAATTAAAAATAGGAAAGGCAGTTTAAGCAGTGGAAATCTGAGAGGTGGTTAGCGTTGGAGGAGGTGGTCGTGTCTGGGAGGGTTCACTTGTGGGTGGCTGGGGAGGTCTCGGAATGTCTTGGCCTGGGTGTGGCTACATGAGTTCATCCCTGCACTTTGTAAAGATGCAGACTTAGGATTTGTGCACTTTTCTGTGTGCACTTGAAAATTCAATAAAACTTCACAAAAACCTGGTAAATCGAAGAAGAGAAATATATTTGATTTAGACTTCTAAAAATGAATGTTGAAGACACAGTGACTAATGAATAGTGAACCCAGAAAGAAATTTACAACCAACTGATTTTTAATAAAGGCAGCAAGAATATATGTATTGAAGGAAATTTTCTTCAATAAATGATGCTGGGGAAACTAGAAATCTATATCCAGAAGAAATAGACTGGACTCCTTATCTCTCACCATTAAAAAAAAAACTTGAATCAAAAGCTTAAATGTAGGACCTGAAACTGTAAAACTATAGAAGAAAATATAGGGTAAAGCTTCAGGACATTGGTCTGGGCAAAGATTTTTTAGCTATAATGCTACTGGCATGGGCAACAAAGACAAAAATTGACAAATGAGTTTATACCAAACTAAAAGCTTCTATACAGCAAAGGAATCAATTAGTAGAGTGAGAAGCTACCTACAGAATGGGATAAAATATTTGTAAATTATTCATCCAAAATGGGATTAATTTCCAGAATATTTAAGAACTTTAGGGCCGGGGATTTAGCTTGGTTTCGCCTCCTGCTGCACAAGTGCAAGGACCTGAGTTCGATCCCCTGTACCAAAAAAAAAAGAACTTTAAAAGCTCACCAGAAGGAATAAATACAAATTTTAAAAATGGGAAAATGACCCAAATAGATATTTCTCAAAAGGATATGAAAATGATCAAAAAGTAAATGAAAAAATGCTCAATGTCACTAATCATTAGGGAAATGCAAGTCAGAACTACAATGAGATAGCATCTCACCCCGGATGGAATAGTTATCATCAAAGAGAAGAATTAACAAATACTGGTGAGGATATGGAGAAAGGGGAACCTCAGACACTGTGGTTTGGAATGTATCCATTATGGAGAGCAGTACAAAAGTTCCTCCAAAACTAGAAATAGAACTATCCGAGGATCTAGCAACCTCACTATTGAATGGATATATGAAGAAATTGAAATCAGTATGTCTAAGAGCATCTGCATTCATGTGTTTATTGTAGCACTATTAATAATAGCCAAGATATGGAACAATCTTAAGTGTCTAGCAATGGATGAATGGGTAAAGAAAAGGTGTTATATGGTGTTTATAATGGAATATTATTCAGCCATAAAAATGAAATTCTATCATTTGCAGCAACATGGATAGAATTGGAAGTTGTTAAGTGAAATAAGCCAGGCGTACAAAGACAGCTACTACATAGTCTAATTCGGATGTGGAAGCTAAAGAATTGGTCTTGAAGAAGTAGCAAATAGAAAAGTGGTTATCAGAGACTGGGAGAGGAGTGAGGGAGAGATGGAGAGGCATTGTTAGTGGGTACAGGGATGCAATTGCAGGAGAGGAATAACTTCGAATATTCTATAGCATGGTAGGACAACTATGGCTGACAACAATTGATGGAATATTTCAAAACAGATAGCAGAAAAGATTTTTTATTGTTCCCAATACAACGAAATGATATGTGTCTGCTCTAATTATCCTGATCTAATCAATTACACATTATTACATATTTTGAAATGTCACACTGTACCCCATAAATATGTACAACTACCATGTTGCAATTAAAAATAAAAAATAAAACTGGATGTTAAGGATTATGTAATAAATGAAATCGGATGATGGAGCAAGAGGAGAGGCAGCAGGATTAGAAATAATGATTTAATTACTGCCCATAGTAGGGAGTCAATAGGTACTTTCTAAACAATATAGAATTAAGTATCTTCTATAAAAGGTATGGCTACAAAATCAATCCATAAAAGAAAGATACAGACCTTTACAGTTTTCCCAGAAAACTTGGACTTAAGGCAAAGAAAATAGGTCAGTAGTTAAAGATAAAACAAAACCCAAAAGAAGCAGTAAAAATAGAATATCTAAGAAAAGTTGATGACTCATTCAGACAGACAGCATCTGTCAGTGTACTAAATGGACCCCACTCACCTATTAATAGAAGGAAACTTAGATTACATATGCAAGTGAATGCAGTCACAGGTCACAGCAGGTCAGTACCTAACAGAAAGTGAGTCAGGCTTGTACCCCCATGGCTTCCAGCTATTGAGGGCTTATTCTCTGTCTGGCACTAAACAAAATATACATGACTTTTGTAGCCATTGAAACAGTCTTATCATGCAGATTCTATTTCTGTTCCTATTTTAAGGCTGATCTAATTGGAGGTATTCAAGTAAGCCAGGATTCAACTTCTACTGTTTGGTCTTCAGGGCTGTTTTGTGCAGTGCTGCCTCCCTGCAGTTCAAGGAGCTCAATCTCCTGTGTGGATTGCTGACAAGTGAATCGATGATTGTTTTGGGAATTAAACTTATTTTCTGAATATACAACTTGAATGGCCAAAATGTTTCTCCCATTTTAGTTGAATGTTGATGTAAAAACATTCTTTAGTTTCTTTTTCAATTAGTGTATTTCTCTCCATATTTAAAAAAAAAAATCAGTAAATGGCTTACGGTGGGTTTAGTACATTTTATTTTTCAATGCTTTTAATTTTTAGACTCTGTAAGTTACCTACAGTAGCTTCCTGGCCAATGGAAGGAAATAATAAAGAAATTGGTTTTTGAGTTTTAAAAACTGCTTTAAATTCAATGACTATTTCTATTTTACTGACTTTACTGATAGTTGAGGTCTGAATTGGAACAAGACACAAAAGGATCAGCTGATCTGCACCTGGGCATTTTATGAATTTGTCAAAAGTTTATCACAAAAGTTTATTGCAGAGTTTTGTGGAAGGGAGACACTCAGACCACATCATGGCCATTTTTGTGGCAGATTAGTTACTTAACCATGCTAATCAGATGTCAAACCTAACATTTTTAGGAAACCCCTCAAAAGCTGATACATTGTTGGTAACCTTCTTAGTCACTTTCCTCCTCGCTGAGACATAATACCCAGCACCTTCAACTTAAAGGAGGAGAGGTTTATTTTGGCTCATGTTTTCAGTCCACAATCTGCTGGCTCCAAGGCATGAAGACATGGCAGAAGGGCTTGGGTAGAGGAAAGCTGCTCACGTTATGGAAGCCAGGAAGCAGAGGGAGAAGGAGTAACCCGGGAGGCAGGTAGATCCCTACCAGGTCACGCCCCCTAGTGACCTTACCTTCTAACAGCAAGTCAGCAGTACCACACCTATAGTGTAACCACTGTCTGAAAGCCCTGCCAGTGAGTGCATGGGGGTCTTAATTAAGGGACGTGTGGATATAAACCATACCAGAAACCTATAAAGTTTCAACTATTACTTCTAACTTTGTTTTTAAACAACTACTTTATTCTGCTTCACTCTAGCCCTAGGCTACATGGGCAGAATAGCAGCTGTAAGTCAATTATCTTAGAATTGCTAAGTAGTTATATTCACTTGTACATGACTTTTTAATTTGCTTCCAGATGTTTCTGCATAGAGACAGCTCATGATGATTGACTCAGCAATGCAAATCAGTGACAGCACTACAGCCCAGTGGCTTTGACATTCACTGATCTCTATTTAAATATACCATAAAGCAAAGCACTTTGTATACTGACTAGCACATAGTAGGTATCTGGTTGACACCTGAAAAATGAGAGAAAAAACAGTAGGCTTTGTGTTGACCACACTCTACATCTGTGTATCCCCTCCCATTTTACTTAGCACATGTTTGTAGAACATAATATTTACATTTCTTGTGAGAAGTCGGTACATGTACCTAATACATCTTAATTCCTTTTTTTCATCCCCTTTCCTTCCCTTTCCTCCTGCTTCCTTCTATCTTGGTCTCCTTCTCTTTCGAGAAGAATCTGTTTCTCTACTTTCGGTTATCTTTTATTTTGCTTTTTGTTTATAATTTGGGTTTCTCGTATAAGGGAAACCATGTGATATTTAAGCTTGTGTGTCTGATTTATTGTATTTCACTTGATACTCTGGTTTCAAGGTGCATCCATTTTCCTACAAATGACAAAGTTTATTTTCCTTTATGGCAGAGTAGTACTCCACTGTGTGTAAATACTACATTTTCTTTATCCATTTATCTGTTGATGGATATATGGGCTGCTTTCAAGATTTAGCTATTATGAATTGTGCTGCTATAACCATGGGTATGTGTGTATAACTGTAATATGATGTCTTTACCTCTTCTAGGAAGATCCCTAGAAGGGGAATAGCTGGGTTAAATGGAATTTCTAGTTTTAGTGTTTTGAGGAATCTCTTTACTTATTTCCATAGTGATTGTACTAGTTTACATTCCCACCAGCAATGTAGAAGCACCTCCCCCTACCATGTGCCTCACCAGCATTTATTATTTTATTTCTTGACAATGGCCATTCTTAATGGGGTAAGATGAAATCTCAGTGTTGTATTAGAGAAATTTGCATTTCTCTAATGGGCAGTGATGTTAAGCATTTTTTCATGTGTTTATTGCCCATTTGTACTTCTGTGAGGTGTCTATCATTTCACTTACCCATTTTTGATTGGGTGTTTTATCTTGGGGATTAAATTTTTTTGAGTTCTTTATATATCTAGATATTAGTCCTCTGTCTGAAGAATAAGTGGCAAAAAAAGTTTTCCCATTGTGCATGTTGTCTTTTCACTCTGTTGGTTGTTTCTTTTTCTGTGCAGAAGCTTTTTTTTGATATGATCCCATTTGTTGATTATTGGTACTATTTCCTGTGCAGCTGGGGTTCTGTTCAGAATGTCCTTGCCTGTGCCTATGACTTTAAGAGTTTTATCTATTTTATCTTCTAGCAGGTTAAGTGTTTCTGTTTTAACATTTAGTTCTTTGATCTATTTTTAGTTTAGTACATGGTGGGAGATATGGGTCTAGATCCTATCTTGTGCATGTGGATAGCCAGTTTTCCTAACATCATTTATTAAAGAAATTGTGTTAGTTACTTTTCTAGTGTTTCTGGGACAAAATACCCAACACCCAAAGTTAAAGGGGAACGGGCTTATTTAGCTCACAGTTTGTAGAGGTTTCAATCCATGCTGGCTCCAAGGCAGCATGGCACATGGCAGAGGGGTATCACAGACAATAAACAGTTCATGGCACCCACATGGAAGCAAAAGCAGCAAGGGAATTTTAACAGTGTCTTTCTGCCCTCTATCTTATCCAGACTACCTGGATTAGGGTGGTGCCAAACCAGTCAGTGTGCTGGTTTAGTAATCACATACCCTTAATCCTAGCACCCCACACTCTAGATTTAGCCACCTCTGAAAAAGCCTGAGGCTTTGGGGGGAACTCTAGACCCAAACCATAACAGAAGCTAACTTTCCTCCTGTGTATATTTTTGGCCCTTTTGTCAAAGATCAGCTGGTTGAATGTGCCTGGGGTTGCTTCTGCATCCTCTATTCTGTTCCACTGATCCTTGTGTCTGTTTTTGTACCATCCTGTTTTTATCACAGTAGCTTTGTAATATAACTTCAGTGTGAGATTGTGATGCCTTCTTTGCTCTTGTTACCCAGGATTGCTTTTGCTATTCTGGGACTCTTCTACTTCTGTATCAATTTTAAGATTGTTTTCTGTAGTTTAGTGAAGAATACTATTGGTATTTTGATTAGGATTGCATTAAATCTATATATCAATTTTGGAATTATGGTCATTTTGACTACATTGGTTCTGCCCATCCAGGGACAAGGTATAGCTTTCTATTTTTTGATGACCTCTTGGATTTCTTTCTTCAGAATGCTATAGTTTTTGTGGTAGAAGTCTTTCACTTCCTTAGGTTAATCTTTAGTATTTCATTTTTCTTGGTGCTATTGTGAATGGCATTTTTTCCTAATTTCTTTTTCAGTGGGTTCATTATTAGTGTATAGGAATGCTATTGCCTTTTGTGTGTTGATTTTATATTCTGCTACATTGCTGAATTTCGTTAATTGTAGTAATACTTTGGTGGAATTTTGGGGGTCATCTATATAAAAGATCTTGTCATCTGCAAATAATGAAAATTTGACGCTGTCTTTCCTGTATGTATCCCTTTTATTTTTTTTCTCTTGCCCGATTTCTCTGGTTAATGTTTCAAGTACTATATTAAATAGGAGTGATGATAATGGACATCTTTGTTTTATTTCTGATTTAATGGGGCTTTTTGTTTTTAAAATTAAAGCGTAGTTTTATAAGCAAGTAGTTAAAGAAAACAGTATTTAATGTGTTAAAAGAATTATGACAACAATAGTGGTTCCCTGTTAATGCATTCCACCTTTCATTATGTCAGGTAAAAGAGCCGAAGACCAAGACCAGACCAGGCCACAACAAGCCTTTATTAGGGGAATAGATCTGCCGGGCTGTCTCTGAACAAAGGAGAGACAAAAGCCATATGGCTGGGGCAGGGAGAGTCTTTTATAGAGACTGGGGTGGGGTTTGTAGGGGCTGAGGCGGGGTTGACTGAGGTAGTGACTAGAGAAAGGAGGAGCCGGTGATGTCACTAGGTGGTAGGAGGTGAGTGAGTATTAGGTTACTCTCTAGGTGGGAACAGGGGCATGCTGGGAAGAAGGGTTTATTCTTTGGTGGGAGCAACCATCTTGGCATGACGTCACACAGGGGAAGGGGCAAGGCACCATAGGAAGAGGGCAGCAACTATACATAATAGCTGCTGAGGTGGTGGGAGACCTATCACATTACACCCCCTGACTGACATCAAGTGCTATAAAAAAGGCAACTACTGTAAACTTTTAAATTGTATCTTTGGGAACTTAAATCTTTATTTCTGCAGTATTCGTATGTATTGATATAAATTTTTGACTACCTTTTGGATTCTTATTATAAGATGAGGCTATCAGCTCATTTTAATTAGTCTTTACTCCTCTTTAATATTTCCAATAAAATCTATCTGAAATTTTTCGGTAAATTTATATTCAAGGGTTTTGTTATGACTATGCAAATATTACTTTCTGCTGGCCAAGAAACAGTATAATTTTGAGCCAAGAAAACTAATTTCATATTATTTCTTGACTTTCTGTTTTCCTAGAACTGCTTAGGTTTTTAAAAACATCTTCTCTCCGTATCCTGCAACAGGGCTGAGTCTGTAAAATACCCTTTAATGCAGTTTTCTATAAGGCCAAGCCTGGTGACTGAGTTTTAGTCATTTGTGTTTCTGTAGACATCCCTTGAGGAACCCTCTGGCTATGGCATTCTAAATAAATTGCTTATTGGATCTAAATAAATTGCATAGGGCTACTATCCTAGGACTTTCTTTACCTTTATTCTGAAAATTCTCTTCTATGTGGGAACTCCTCATTTTGGACCTGATAGATTCTTCTCTGTGGTTCTGCTTTATTTTTGTGGAGTTCATCCTCTGATAGCTTCATGGAAATGGTGCATGATAAATAAAATTTTTGAGGATTTAATTAATCTACAAATATGTTTAGTTTGTCATCATGATTGACAGTTTTGCAGAGCATATTATTTTAGGATGAATAATTTTTTGAGTTTTTAGAATTTTGAAGACACGGAGTCTCCATTTTTCTCACTTCAGATGTTGTTAAGAATTCTAGTGTCATTTTTATTCCTTTCTTTTTTTCATGTATTTGTTTTACCTTTTGTTTCCTCTTTGGTAGCTATTAGAATCTTCTCTTTATTTCTGATGTTTCACAATGATATAACTTAGTTTATTTGTTATTCTAATTAATTCTTAGTGTTTTGGTGACTTAAGCCTTTCATATCTGGGAAATAATCTTAATTTTTATTTGGTAGCTTTTTCCCCTAAAGTTCTTCTGGATTTCATCCTCTATTTTTCTCTTTGTCTGTTTTTGTGTTCTGTTTGTTTTCTTGGTAAGATTTCTTTAATTTTCTCTTTCTTGCCTATGTTTTTAAAATTAGCTTTCTTAATTTTTAGGAGCTTCTTACTCTTTGTTTTTCCTTTTTTAAAGAATATCTTGTGTTTTTTTCATAACAGATCTTTCTAGATATATTACTTATAGTTTCTTTGAAGTTGTCTTCTGTTACATTTTGCTTTTTTTTTTTTTTCCTCTTAGAAGCCTGGCTGCACAGACTTCTCTTTGGGAGGGGGCAGGGAGTTGGTTCATCTCACTCTTCAATATGCTGACATTCACTGAAATCTATCACAGCCCACTTGCCTGTCATCCCAACATCCAGAGCCTCTATCATTTGAGGTTTTTTAAGAAAGAAATTTCAGGTCTGTCAGGAGCAATTCTACATAATTTTGGGGAAAAATCATTTCACAATTAAATTATGATTAGGCCTAGTTTTTCTCCCTCTAGGCTGGCTGTGGCATGCCCATTTTTGCCTCTGGTACAGCTAAAACCTCCAGAGCAGGATTACATCAGCTGCAGACATCTTGGGGAGAGATAAATTCCTGATCATCATAAAGATCCTCATCTGCATAAATTCCTCTTTGTTCTAGGATTATCATAGCAGCCTTCTGAGTCATCTGTTACTCCTGATGTGGCAAGCTCCAGGTGTTTTGTCTTTGCAGCCCAGAACAGCATTGATCAGGCCCAAAGCTCAGCTTCTTCTCTAAGTCTTATTTCCTATCTTTATTAATTAATTGGCCTTGTGCTGTTGTGGCTCACAGGAGAGTAGGACTCACTTCAGAGGTTCTTCCCTGTTCTCTATACAGGTCCTCTACAGAGTAGGTGTGAGAATGTGGGGCTGTAATTGTTTGCTTCTATGAACACGTTGGGAAGCAATTTCTGTTTTTCAGTCTTGCTTTTGCTCATCTTCTAAAATACCTTAAAACGTAGGTTTTGAGCTTTTCTAAAGTTCTATGTTCTATGTTTTCTACCAAGTTCTATGGCTTGTTTCTCATTGGTGTACCACTTGGAGTTGTATACTTCCTTGTCTTACTGAGTCATTCAAGATTCCTCCATCTGGTTTTTGCCTTCATGCATTGTAATTTAGAATTATAAACGTCGTCTAGTTTTTCCAGAGGTGGAGGTTGTGTTTTTTGGTGAGGGGGAGATTTTTGAGAGAGTAACACAGAAAAACTAACATGTTTGTTTCATCATCTTGACATAGAAACTTATTTGATTGATTGTAAACAGATATTATCAGGTTTTCTCTTTGTTATGAACTTAATAATTTCCACATTTATCTTACGCAAAACTGAGTCTGTTAAGTACGTTACTTTTTTAAAGTAAAGAAATGATGCATATGACTTAATTGACTTGAGAACATTATATTAATTCTGAATTTATTTGCTACTGTAGTAGGAAGAATCACAGCACCTTAGTGGCATTTTCAAGACTAGTTTATTTTATCTTTAAGGAATTTATCTTTAAGGAATCGAGCCTTTAATTTCAACAAATTTTAATGGAAATTTCTCCCAAAATTTCAAGTACTTCCCCATATTATTAAACAAAAAGTGATGGTTGTAGTCTTTTCCTGGTTTCTGGATGGCATTTTATGAATGCTGTACATTGTACTATAATTATAATTTGTTGATACCTCTGGGGCTGATGCCTCCTCTTCCACTGAATTCTGACAAATGCTTGCCTTTTAAATTCAGCAGTTGATTTTGCTGAAGTGGTTGTCATTTCCCAGTGAGTCATCTTTGGGCAGGACTCTCCATTCCCCTTAAATGTATTGCATTTAATTCAGTGGTGTTTTCAGAAAGAACTGAGTTTGGCAGCAGAAGCAAATCTCCAGGCTGGCAAAACCAGGAACTTTAAATTTAATTTCAAGTCCTGGTAGGTGGATGGTAGCAGAATAGCATGAGGATGGCTGCTCCAAGTTTCCATAGGGTAAACATTTCAAGTCATGGGGCATCTCTGTCCTTGTGGGCTTTACCTTAGACCAGGGAATGGAACCCTGCCCTTGCTGACATTTTGGCAGGCTTTCTTGGTTTTGGCAGTTGTCCTGAACATTGCAGAATCTTTAGCAGCATCCCTGACCTCTTCCAGTTATGACTTCAGATGTTGCCAAATATCCCTTGAAGGCAGTTCCTGTTGAGAACTTTGGTGACAAGTCTCTGCTTTTCTTCAGATTTTTGTAGACCTCTGTTCTGGAAGTTTGAAGTTGTAGAAAATGTGACAGCAATTAGCTATAATAGTAGCATAATTCCTGAGAATTTCATAAAACTTGAAATAATTCCTAAACCACCCATATTTCTACATTATGTCAGTGCTAACTAAATTTGTACTCTTTCAAATATTCTGGTAACTAACATTTAGAATCCTCCATTTTACTGAAACCACACTATGTGCCAGGATCTGCTGTAAGCACAGCAGAAATACTCATTGCTTCTACTTTGACAGAAGGGGGAACTGAGGCACAGAGCATTTAGGCTAATTACCAATGGTTATTGTTGTTGTTGTTCTTTTGGTTCTAGGGATTGAACCCAGGGCTTGCTGACCTACACCCCCAGCCCTTTTATTATTTTTATTTTGAGACAAGGTATGGTTAAGTTGCTGTACTGCCCAGTCTGTGCTCCAACTTGTGATTCTCCTGCCTCAGCTCCCCAGAGTGCTAAGATTATGACCAGCTTTGCTTGTGTTTATATATCATGTAAGTGGAATTGCTGGGATTCATAGCCAGGCAGTGGGACGTTGAGTACATGCTTTTTACCAGCACACTGTGTGGTGACTGGTTCTAAGTGGTGCCATGTGTAGATGTCAGTCTGTCTGCCCATTCTGAGACCCAGAGGAATAGGCTGCACATATGTGTTGTTTTCATATTTCCGTTGCCTCAGGCCTGAACTTGGTGTATAGCAGACACACTGAAGGCTCATTTTACTAAATGAATGGAACTATTCTAACCAGGTCTCCAACTGTTTACGAGAAAAGAAACCGCAACAAAAAATAAGTGCATGTTATGGTTTCTTGAAAGATGAGTTGTGATATTGTAGGTCATTAATGTGTTGCAGATCTCTGTCATTAGGAGGATAATTGCCTTCAAGTGCGGAAAGGAAGTGGTGGTATAATTATAGCCCTCTGACTGGATTCATGACCTGCTTGTTGTCTGGCATGGTTGGAAACTGAGATGTTACACTGAATAGAGAGGCACCATCACCTCTTAAGAATTAGCTTGTATCAAAACACATAGAGGCACTAGTAACACACAGTTGCTAAATGCAGCCTTTTTTGGGATGATTTTTAATAGGCAGAACCTGCAGTATCTCCAGGCTCTTGTTATAGACATCTCTTAGGGCAGCTGTCCCCAGCCTTTTTGGCACCAAGTTTTGTGGAAGACAATCTTTGCACAGAGGAAGGGTAAAGAGAGGGTAGATTTTGGAGTGATTCAAAAGAGCATGAACCAGGATCCCTCATATGTACAGTTTACAGTAGGGTTTGTGTTCCTATAAGAATCTAATGCCATTTGTGTCCTGACAGGAGGTGGAGTTCAGGCAGTAATGTGAGGGATGGGGAGAAGCTGTAAGTACAGATGCCAGTTCTTCACTTCCTGCTGTGTGGCCCAGTTCCTAACTGGCCTTTGACCTGTGCTTGTCCATGGCCTGGGGTTTGGAGACTCCTATTGCAGGCCTTTAGATACAGATGTAGTGGTTGAGAGTAGGGTTTCTAGTGATTGTTGACTAAGAGCTTTGTTTTGTTTTCATTTTTGACAGGGTCTCACTATAGCGCCCAGCCTGGCCTTGAATTTACCATCCTCCTGCCTCAGGCTCTGGAGAGCTGAGATTGCCGGCATGTGCCACCATGCCCAGCTACCAATAGCTTTTAAAATTCATCTTCATTTGATATTGTAGTTATTTTTAAAGACCATGCTATGTTCATATTCTAGCATTTGCCTTCAGAATTCGTTGAGAATGGTGTCGGGAGTGGACTGAGAATGCACAGACCATGGTGATTTGGTCCTGCTACAAAGCTAATATTAGCTCAGGTAGTGATGGGTAGAGGTCTGCTGATGGAGCCCTTGGTCAAGTTGTTCAACTCTTGTAACTGCACTCTTAATTTCATTTTTCTGTTGCCCGTTGAAAGTCAGGCTATCCCCAACATTTGAGCAAAGATATGCTCAGAGGTATGAAAGATGGGCTAACCTATCATTCTGACATTCTGACATTTTCTTATCTAATTACCTCCTGGTGAAATAGTCATGGAAAAATAAGATTAATGTAGAGAGGGTCTTAGTAGACTAGGATGCTTCATTTGGCTCAAATGTCCTTTATTTACATAATGTATTATTTTGTAGGTCAAAGAATCATCTCTTTAGATGGTGGTAATATAGGAGAAACTTCAGAGCAGAAATTTTACCTGTCTTGGAAATTCAGATCAAAAGAATTTTTGGTAGTACTAGCAACTGATAACACATCAAATAAATTAAATACTAATAGACAAATGTTCCCTAGGTAAACACTTAGCATTTCTCATCTAGCTCAAATATCACTCTTTGTGCTATCTGTCATGAGAAAGCCAGGTCTTGATGCAGCAAGGAACCAGCCTCTAACTTCCTTGGCCCTTGGTTCTTGGTGCCTTTGATGAAAGGTACCAGTCAACACACATTTGGAGCCATGCAGAAGTATGGGTAGAATTTATTGTAAAGTAGATACAGAGAGAGTTATGCCTCAAGATGGACAGTGTCACAGAGACATATATGCTGAGTGTGAGTTTGGATACCTTTTTATGTTCACACAAGTTACTTTTGGGGTTTGGGAAACTATGATGATTATCATTTTTTTAAATACAATGTATATGCTTACTGACATTTCTTTTAAGAGTTACTTTAGAATGTTGGTATTTCAAAAATGTCCTCCTTGTTCTCAGGTGGTCAATGTTCCCTCAGGACTGTTAATCATATAATAATCCAAATCAGATCTCAGCCCAAAGAGGGAGAGTCTTTAAAAACACTCCCCTTTCTGATAACAGCGGCTATTGGCCATGGCACCCAGGAGTGCTGTATGCCTCGTTTTGGAAATAGATGGCCAGGTGGCCAGATATTGGACAGAATCAGCACAATGTATAACCTTAAGATGTCTTTGTGCTATATGAGATTGCTTTGAGCCTGAGACCTAACAAATGTCAAATGTATTGTACATGGAAGTCATTGCTTCTTTACTCAACTATAGCTGGCAAAACATGCTATTTTGACCACCCACCCTGCCCTGCCCCTTGTGCCCACTAAAATCTAACTACCTACCTAGCAGTCTTTCTGAAACTCACCTATCCTTAAATGCTCCCACAGTGATTTGCTCATACTCCTAGAATAGCCTGCTCACTGTGCTCCAGCTCATCTGTCTTCACATCTTTCTTCCTTCCCGGCTGGCAAGGTTCTGGGAGGGAACAGTTTACCTTTGATTCCGCAGCACCTGGCGTGTGTGGGCTGGTGTGTAGGAGATATTTTTTGTGTGTTGGATGAGTGATAAATAGGAGAACTCATTAAGTTTCACTTTTCAAACTGGGCAAGAAGAGGATGTATATTAAGATATTAACTTGTTAATACTAAGCAACTCCCTTTTCTGATTTGGAATAAGGAGTTCAGAGCACAGTGAGTGTTTTATTTATCCCCTTTCTCATTTTCTTCTTTTATCCTCCTTTTTTTCCTTTCAGTCTCAGGAAAAGATTTGTATTAATTTTTTTTTTGATTCAGTCTTTCTGAAGAACACCCCTGTTTTCTTTCCAGGCAGGCATTAATGAAAATGACTTTTATGATGGGGCGTGGTGTGCAGGCAGGAACGACCTCCATCAGTGGATTGAGGTGGATGCCAGGCGCCTGACCAGATTCACAGGGGTCATCACCCAAGGAAGAAACTCACTCTGGCTGTAAGTGTGCACACAGCTGTGCTTCCTGGGCTCGTTTCTTCTGTCTGGTATTCAGGGTTTGGGCAGGTATGGGGAAATTGCAGAGAAGTATCTGTTGTGGGGAAATACAAAGGAAGAAAATTGGAATGTGGACAGGACTGAAGGTGCATCTCTCCAAATGGTAGCTCTCCCTGGACAGGACAGAGAATGGGGCCCACCTGGAAGGAAGGGTGAAGAGGGCAAAGGTGTCATTGGGACAGAGCAGCTTAGGCAAGTGGCCGCCATTTTGCATCTGGTGAGAAACGAGCAGCCTGACAGGTGGACTAGAACACAACCTGAGGCAGGGACTTTGGACAATAGGGAGCACAGTCGAGGGGTGGAGGGTATGAACCATCCAGGTTCTGAGAAGGAGGATGAGAAGGCTTGGCAGGTTCCTACATGAATGACCACAAGACAGGCAGTGAACGTGAGGGATGGCCCAACATGAGGCCGAGAGTGAGGTAGAAGGCCATTTCCCAGAAGGGAGCTCAGGGTCAAGGCTGTGTCAGTAAGCAGTGTGACCTGATGGCAGCCCCAGGAGAGGTGGCTGCCGCCCCTGAAGACACTCCGTCTCGTGGTAACTGCCTACAGTGGAGCAGGATTCAGCTTAGAGAGGAAGGAAAATTTGACGCACATTACATGTGGATGAACATTGGGGACATTATGCTAATGCAACAAGCCAGTCACAAAAGGACAAATACTGTGTGGTTTCACTTACATAAGGATGAAGAGCAGTCATATTCATGGAAACAGAAAATGGAATTGTGGCTGCCAAGGGGTGACAGGAGAAAGGATAGAGAGTTAGGGTTTAGTGGGGACATTAAGCCCTTCAGTTTGGCATGATGAAAAATTCTAGATTGATGGTGGTGATGGTTGCAAATTAGTGTGAATGTACTTGAAACCACAGAGCTGCACACTTAGAAAAGGTTAAAGCAATAGATTTTGTGTTATGTATATTTTATGACAGCAAACAAAATATAAGTAGTGATCAAAATATACAGTGAATGTTTAAATTTTAAAAAGTTGATTACAAGAAAAGACATAGAGTATTGCCACTAATTTCTCTCCAAATACTCCTGCTCACTTCAAACACACTTATTCCATCTGTCTTGCCACTTTCTGAAGCAGTTCTGGAAGTCTTCTTTCATGAGTGTCCTTATGAGGTGTGATTAAAAAATGCCAGGAATGCTCTTACCGAGCAGCATCTAATGAAAAGGCAGCCTTATAAAAACACGGTGTGTCCTCATCCACCTTATTCACTTGCACTGTACAACTTCTGGCTCTTCCTTTAAGTCAAAATGACCATGAAAATAAACATTTTTTATCAATTCAGGACATGAAGGCAGCTTTGACAGAACAACTAAAGACACTCACGAAAGAAGAGTTCCAGAACTGCTTCAGAGAGTGGCAAGAATGAAGGGAGAAGTGTATTTGAAGTAAGCAGGAGTATTTTGAAGGGGATGAATGGCAATGTGTCTTTTTCTAAAATAATTATTTTAAATGTAAACATGCACCATATTTTTTAACCACAGTGTGTATGTGTGTGTGTGTGTGTGTGTGTGAGCGCATGCGTCCCCACGCATAGGGATACTGACAGGTAGATCAAATGGGGACTCTGGGTAGGCAGGGGGCCTATCTATCTCACTCTCCCTACCTCAGCCCAGGTCTGATTAAGAAGATCGGGGCCAGCCTCCAACCCTGGAGGACCATTGTGTGGCTCAAGGTCTGTGGACAGTGGCATGCAGAGACTGGGGTCAGCCAAACTGCCCCCCCCTACCTTACTCTCCTGGCCCCTCTTATATACTACCATAATCTCCAATTCCATTTCTTGGCATCTTTCAATATTTACTAATTACCTGCTGGCAATCATATAAAATCATACTGTAACTCGCTAAGATTAATGTTAATTTGTGGAGAGGTGAACATGAATAAATGAACTGGGATAAGAGATATGAACCTGGCATCTGTACTCATATTTAACCACCTGCCATTGTCCCTGCAAAAGGGACTTTCTTAAATAGTGGCAGTCGTTAGGCAGTGTGCCACCTATTTTCTTTCTGAATTTCTTTGTATTATAACGGCAATATTGTAACATCTAGCAGTATTTTAAAACATTAAGCATGATCCCACTGCCTTTATACAAACAGATTTTTTACATATTGGAAGCATATGACATATCCAGTTATGTTATTTTTAACTTAATATATCAGTAACATTTTTCATGCTATGATAGGCTTCATAATGATCATTTTTAATGACCTGTAATTTACTTAGCCATGCCTCCATCACAGGTCCCAATTTTTTCTGCCATCACATATCATATTGTAAAAAGCATTTTTGTACTTTTTTTTCATTTGGATTATTTTCTTCAAATAAATTTCCAGATCTGGGATAATTTGTGCATTTTGACGACCTTTGGATGTCTATTTGTGCTGCTTTGTGGAGTGTATTTTATTTGCTTTGCTTTTCAGTGGCATTCTGTATATGTTTATATATGCCAATTTTTGCTCTGTGATATGTGTTATGCTCTCATCAATGGCTTACTACCTTCATCAATTTTTTTTTTACTGTTTAGATTCTGAAAAGCAAAAAATATTTTTAGGGGTAAACAGTGGAGAAGTTGGATTGCTCAAGGAAAATGGAAACTCAGAAGTAAAGAATGGTTTGAGGTTATCCATGCTTGGGTATTAACCTATCTGGCCACTGTTATTTGAGATTATTGTATTAGAAAACAAAAGCAAAGTAGACATAATGTCTATATTACATTTCAGCTAGAAACACAAGAGAGTTTGAAGTGACCAATGAATTAGACAGTATATCTCCTTGGCTTAGCTAGGGCAGGAATATCTGAGACAGAACAAGGGATAGAATTACTTTAAAGAGTTAGATTTTTAAAAAAATGTCTAAATGTATTTCAAGTCAAATTATTCTTCAGGGATAATGAAAAGAAGAACTCTGATACATTTCAATGTGTCTTGCCTCATGGCATAAAGCTGTCTGCACTAAGGACTGCAGAGAAAGTAGAGCTGGTCCATTTTGGTAACTGAGCCCATTTCTCTCAGAGGCAAGAATAATGATGGAAGCAAGGGGACTTATTCCAGTGTGGACCCAAACATGTCAACAATAGGTTCATTAAGTGCTAACGGTAGAGAAGACAGTACTTATCACCCTTTCTCTCATCCTCTGGTCTGTTCCCAGTAAAGACAGCGCAGTACCATTTTTAATGTTCCTATTTATTGGTCTCTGCATTTCTCTCCACTACTCAGTGAAATCTTTGGTGATAGAGGCAATGTCCTAATGGTTTGTATCCCTGGCACTGTGTCCAATACCCGGCATCTATAAATAAAAGCGCTCCAATGAATGAATATAATTATTCATTAAATGGACAAAAAGCTTCATTCCCACTGAATGGAGCGAGTTAATCTGTGACTATAAATGACTGAGAACAGGTTTAAAATGTAAGGGGAGGAGGGGAAGAGACTCAAAAAGAGAAAGCTGAGAAATAATGGAGACTTCAGAGAGTGGCTGGCTCGTCGAATTTAAAGCTCTGGAGCCATGTCATGACTTTTGCTGGATATGAAGTTTTCCTTCTCTGAACATCAGTTTCATTTCCTATTTTCTAAAATGCAATACTATTTTCTATCTCATAAAGTGAGGGTTATGTGCAATTCTAATGTTTTAAAATTATGCAACATGTAAGTGCTCAGTAGATGGTTCTTTCTCCCCTCTGGACCTCTTTAAGTTTATTGACAAGAGCAGATTTGCAGCTTTATTTTTAGCCATGGGCCCATCTCTCAAATAGAATCTTTCTTGGAAACATTTAGGAAAGACAGATAGGAGAGGCTGCTCTGGTGGATTTGGGGGCAGGGTGGGGGTGAGCATTTCCTACCTGGCCTGTCTTTCTCCCTAGGAGCATCTTTTGGGGGGAAAAAATTCATCTAAGTGTCTCTGTAAAAAGCACCTTGAGGTGTCTTTATTCAGATTATATTCCTGCCCCTTCCCCCAGGTGCCCACTGCCTCTCCCCAAATTCTGCAGGCCACAGACAGACATAGGATTAAAACCAAGACAAGCAATGCCACAGCTGGAGTTCAGGCTTGATTTTTCTAAGTAAGCACGTGGAACACAGTCCATTCTCAAAGAGTCCTTCTGCATTTCGGTTGGTAATATTTTAGACATGGAAAGGAAGGGGGTTGTTGGCCCCTGGGATTTTGCCTAGTAGATGTTGCTGTTTAAAACAGCTTCTGGAGAGTTGTTGATATGCTGAAGCAGTTTGCAAATAGTTGGTGTTAGAACATATGCAAGAATAGTATTAATACTTTTGGTTTATAGGGCTTTTGTAGTTGGTGTTTTGGCTTTTTTGGGTGCCAGGGACCAAACTTGGGACCTTGAGCTTGTGAGGCAGACGCCGGAACCACTGAGCTAAATCCCTGGCCCTGTAGTTGGTGTTTTAAAATGAACATGCATTGTATTATTTGTTCTTGAGATCCTCTTTATGTGCTTATTAATTCATTCATATGATGCATAGTTGGTGCACTGAACTAATCATTAGGGGTATAGATGTGAGAAGGATGTGGCCCTGTTTGCAGGGAACTCTCAGTCTAGTGAGAGAATCCAGGATGCTAATGGGGATATTAAAATCAGCAGATCACCTGCTGACATGAGATGGAGCAGAAGCTGCTATCAGACTGGTGATAGAAACTAGAAGGGAATACAGCAAGGTCCTGGGGCTTAGCCACCATGGCCCTCCCACTAGTTCATGTTCAAGTTAATGTAAAGTCAACTTAATAATGTAAAGTCAACTTTAATACTTTTTAAAGTAATTCATACTCTTTGAAAGTAATGCAATGTAATTGTTTTAATGACATTGAGTAATTTCTATTTTTCACTAATATAAAACATCATTTCACATGGCATTGCAATCTGGTGAAATGTTAGTATCTGAATAAAAACCAATATTTCTTTCCTCTAGTGACAGAAAGTATATTAGATATATGTGATGATTGAAAAGTTAATTATTCTGCTTGAAGTGAGTAGATCTTTCTAAATTGGAAGAAACACAAGCAATTTAAAATAACCAAATACTTTAAATCATAACTGTTTAATAGGTAAAGGGATCCATCCTTCAAGTAAGGCAGCAGTTGGAGTGGTGGCTCTCTGAGATGGGGAACGAGAAAAGTTGGCTAGTTGGTCGAATCTGTGGAAAGCAATTGGGCCAGCATTTACATAGGCTGAATGGAGCTCCTGGGACAAGTCAGGCTTTGCACCCAAGATTACTAGGTTGCTAAGTCTAAGCAGAGCCTAGGGGACTATCTTAACTGCAATCCCCAATGTGAGTTTCTTCGTGAAGGGCGAGGCAAACCAAGTTAGAAGGAGGCCAAGGTTAGGAAAGGTGAGTTTCCCCTTTCTTGCCCGGTCGGTCAGCCAACTGAAGGGAGGATCCAGGTGACAAGAGATGTTGTCCTGGAAGTTAGTGTGTTGGCCACTGGGCAGGTGCAAGGTGGCCAAGAGGCTGACTTGAGTGAAGGGGTCACCTTGGAAAGGCGGACCCTCTCCTGATCTCCTGAGACAGGCTCAGGGCAAGTGCTGAAGGGAGTACACGGGCTTCACACCAGAGGGTTTTGTAGTCTTGAGGAGGAGGCAAGATTCTCTCCAGAGGGCAAGGTTGAGGGATTGGAAATTGAGTGTAAGGTCCATGCTGAGAAAAAGCACAGGGTGTTTCTTCTTCAGCTGAAAAGAAGGCTCAGTGGGTGTCAGGAACGCATGGATTTTGGTCACTCTTGGTAGTTTGTGCACTAGGGGGCGGTAGAGTGGCAGCAGTTGCACTGACAGAGGTCAAGGGGCCAGGGTACCTGCAGCCTTGCTATAACACAGACCGTATTAGAAGGGAAGGGCTGGGGGTTGAGGTCCAGCACTGGTGAGCAGGAGTTAGCGCAGGAGGCTGCCAGTGCTTCATGGATCATTCCGTTGTCTCCATGGGAGACAGGGTGTATGTTTTTAGAACGTGTCATGCCTCATCTCCTTGCTGCCTAGGGGTGAAATGAAATGTTTGGCATTTGTTGGGGGCTGGGGAGAGAGAAGTTTTCAAACTCCTTTCTAATCTCTTTGAGAACTGTCAGTTCTGAACAGTAGAGTTTGACGTGTAATAGAAGAGTTAATGCAAACATCCTCAAGTTCAAGGTCAGACATGCAATCATTTCTTTATCTTATGTTAAATTTCAACTATGTAGGAATAGTTATTAGAAATTAGATAGAGCTCCCACAGATGGCTCATGTGACCTGTTTTCTGGGTGTTGATGACTAAGGATTATGTTCTTGAATGGTCATGTATCTCAAGTGGAAACAATTGTAGAGCTTGTTCCTGGTAAAAAGTGTCACCATGCTTTATTCAGGAGTCATTGTGTCCTAGCTGTGATTCCCTAGATAACATCCTGATAGTTGCTGGTGAATCATGTTTTTCTCTTGTTTTGTGGCAGATAGGGCCTCCTTGCAAAAGGTCACCTTCTCTCATCAGCTCATGCTATGCCCCTACTCTTGACCCACAGGCCCTGCCTGAACTGGCTCCCTTCTCATTCCCTGGACTCACTGCATTCCTAGCCAAGGAGTCTCCTTTTTGTTCCACAGATACTCCAAGCACGCTCCTGCCTCAAAGCCTTTGGACTTGATTTTCCTTCTAGAGGCAGCCGCCACAAGCCCAGAGTAAGTAGGTGGTCCAGGGGGCCATCTCATCCTCCAAGCCTCAGTTTATTGGACTGAAAGAAGAGGAACCACCGGCTCTCTCAGCTTCCTTCCAATGTGTGACACAGTGCAGGTGGACAGTGCTGAGCATGTCTGGACACAGAGCACAGATCCTATGAGCTGTCTGCACAGTAGCTACACCTTATCCACCCTATCCATAACCGAGGCCTCCCGTGTCCCTAGGGCCTTCGGAGAGTACAAGGAAAGATTTTGCAACCGAATCATGTGGCAGCTGAGAAGTTGAGTCTGACATTTTGTGAAAATACTCAAGTCAGACGGCTGTATTTCATGTAGTACACTTGGTGGACAGGAAATTTCTTTAAATAAAGCTATCTGGGCTTCCTAGGTCAGGGCTGCTGAGCACTTTGCCTGTGTTACCTCATGTCGTGCTTACGGTGACCCTGGCAGGTGCCCACAGTGCTCTGCCAGGTAGGGCCCTTTCTTGTCCACATTGTGTGGATGAGGAAACTGGGGCTCAGAAAGTCTAAGTAGCGACATGGTATAACCTGCTTTGTCTCCTACTGAAAACGCTTACCTTTTCTGCTCCCTCACCCCATGCTCTTTCCCTCTCTTGCTCAGGGTTTGCACTTGGGCCATGAGGCTTGGGTGAATGTAGACACTTGGGGTTGGACTCCTGGTTGCTTGGTCTAAGTGCTTCTAGGCTGGAGCCGGGGTCTTTGCACAGGGGACACAGCATTTGGGGTAATGAGACCTCTTAGAGGTCCATGATGATATTTAATTTCTTTTAAAATCAGAAAACATTTTAATATATAATGTTAGTATATGTCTTCATACCAAAGCAGTTATGAAATATGATTTTTACAGAGGGCAGCAGCTGTGGTCAGCAGAATAATACCCCCTCGATGTCTTAATTCTGGGAAACTGAACATGCAAGTTGACAGGGCAAAGGGGAATGAAGGTGGAAGATGGAAGAAAGGTCAAGCTGATCAGCTGGGTTTACTCTAGGAACATGGATTAGCTGTGGGGGTGAGGGTGGTGTAATCACCAGGCTTCTTAAATGCTTCTTAAAGAGGGAGGCAGAAGAGAGATAACACCTTGAGGATTTCCCTGCTGAGGGCATGGAGGATGGAGGAAGAGGGCCGTGAACAAGGACAGGTGACAAGGGCACAGATTCTCTCACAGATGGTCCAGAAGAACACAGCTTGATCGGAGGACTTCTGATGTCCAGAACTGTGAAAGAATAAATGTGTGGTATTTAAACCAGTAAACTCAGCAGCAGCTGAGAAAACTAATAGTGTCCACAAAGGAAAAGTGCCTACACCCCCAGAAGACCTATGGTGGCCAGCTGAGCCCCAGCCCTCAGACAGAGCTTTGCCACAAGCTGTGCCACATTGGAGCTCTGTAGCTATGGGCAGAGCTTGCCAGGTGTGGGACAGGAGCAGTGCCAGCCCTTCTTTTTCGTGGGACAGGAATGAGGCCAGCCCTTCCTCTCCATTCTTTATGTGGGACATTGCCTTGTTTCTTTTTTTCCTGATCCCTCAAGTGAATATACCAAATTTGGGGGGCTTTACTTTATTCTTACATTCAATTCTCTGCAGTAGGTCTTCCTGCTTCAACCATTACCCTAATTTATTGCATCTTGGCCCCCAAAGTGGCATTTTCCCTCCCATTTTCCTTGTGGACATTTTTATTGGAGGTAATGGAAAATAGGTAGTATTTTTAAGTCTATGACATTCCCTCCTGCATTCTCAAAAAGCCAGGGTAGCTGTCCAAAGTGAAAAATATAATAAATCCCTGGGCTGATGTTTTACACAGAATTCAACATTTGGTGGTTACTGAGAATGTGGCAGAATCATGTAACTTCCAGCAGAGAGAGAGAAAGGGGCAGGGAGGGAGGGAGAGAGAGAGAGAGAGAGAGAGAGAGAAGAAATTCACTCTTGTTCTTGCTGTTGGGGGTGCCCATGTTGATTTTAGACAAAAGGTAGAACTTTCTCTTTTTTACATACTGTTTACAGAAGCCTCTGAAAGCAGGTCTAGATCTCTTGGGACCAGCGGTTCTGCCCACACTTATAACTTGGCCTTCAGCAGGATTCTAGCCTGCCAAACTGCTAGAATGCAGTTCTGTCACAAAAGTGATGGATGGGAAGGGGGAGCTGGCAGCTTCATCAGGGTTCCAACAGAGAACTGGCCTACAAAAGAGAGAGCTCTGGGACTATTCCTCTGTCTAACTAAAGAGGGATTTAGCACTGGTTTCCCTATCTGTGTGTGGAGGGGGAGTGACAACTCATGCTGATCACGAGTGGAGAGTGGGGGCTATTCATGGTGCTATGACAGGCTGAGCATCTAGTCCAAAATTCGTGAGGCCAGAGTGTTTCAGATTGTGGATTCCTTTTTAAATTTTGGAGTATTTCTACACACATTATAAGATATCTTAGAGACGGAATGAAAGTCTCAGCACAAAATTCATTTGTTTCGTATGCATCTATACACATAGTGAAGGTAGTTTCATTACACAGAATTTTGAGTGTGCTTGTGTATGGACCATGACCCATCACATGAGTACAGGTGTGGAATTTTCCATTTGTGGTGTCAAATTGACTCTCAGAGTTTCAGGTTTTGGATTTTGGATTTTCAGATTAGGATTGCTCTATCAGTACCTGATCGCTATGCCTGTTTGCCATGTCTCAGCATTGCTGAAGCTAATGGTGGTAGCTTGTGAAGATTTGGGGAGATTCTTCTGTGAAGTGGGGATAGAAGGATAAAAAGTAGTGAGGTCTGTGGCTGTGCAGCCCAAGTGCGGTGGGCCTCCAGGGGTACCTCAGACTCTACCTCACTTCTCTCCAGCTTTAATTCTTTCACTGTGATTTTTTAATATCCTTTTTTTGGTACATTTTAGGTGTACAATACAATGACATTCATCATTGGAAATTTACACCTTCACATACTCTCTTGGTTCTTATTTTTTCCCCCTTCCCCTGCCCTCCCATCAACCCCTCCATCCCTCCCTATTTACAAAGACTTTGTTTCCATTTTTTCATCTTCTCATATTAATTCCATTCCCTTCTTTCCTTTCCCCTACCCCTCCCACTTCCCCTTACCCTTTGCCCCTTTTCTTCCTATTTCACATTATCTATTATACCTTTTAGTCCTTATTTACACTTTCAGTTTCTTACACCAGAGAAACTATTTGGTATTTATTCATGTGTGTCCTGTTTATTTCACTTAAGAGTATCACCTCAATGTGCATCCATTTAGCAATAAATGTCTCTAATTTCTCATTTTTGATGGCTGAGTAGTACTCCATTTTATTAAAAAAACACATTTTCTTGATCCAGTCTCCAGTTGATGGGCATTTGGGCTGTTTCCAAGTTTTAGCTATTACAAACTGTGCTGCTATGAACATGGGTGCACATATATCACTGTGGTATGATTCTTTTGATTCTTTGGGGAAGATACCCAGCAGCAGAATAGCGGGGTCAAATGGGACTTCCAGTCCTAGTTCTTTGAGGTATCTCCATAATAATTTCCACAGTGGTTGCACCAGTCTACACTCCCACAAGCAGTGGAGCAGGGTTCCTTTTTCCCCACAGCCCCGCCAGCATTTGTTGTTGATTTCATGATAGCAGCCATTCTTTCTGGAGTGAGGTGGAATCTCAGTGTTGTTTTCATTTGCATCTCTCGAATGACCAGTGATGTTGAACATTTTTTCATATGTTTATTTGCCATGTCCACTTCTTTGTGTGAGAAATGTCTGTTCATTTCAGATGCCCGTTTTTGGATTGGGCCTTTAAATTTGGGAGGTCTGATTTTTTGAAGTTCTTTATGGATTTGAGATAGTAGACCTTTGTCTGAAGGACAGCTGGTGAAAATTTTTTCTCACATTGTGGGTTGCCTCTTCACACTGTTGGTTGTTTCTCTTGCTGTGCAGAAGCTTTTCAGTAAAAAGAGATCCCACTGGTTGATTGTTTCTGCTAGTTCACGGGCAACTGAGGTTTTGTTCATAAAATCTTTTCCTACTCCAATGTCTTCAAGAGTTCTACCTAACCTGTGTTTCAGCCAGTTCAGTGTTTCTGTTTTTATATTTAGATCTTTAATCCATCTCGATTTTAGTTTAGTGCATGGTGAGAGATATAGGTCTAGTTTTAGTCTTTGGCAAGTTGAAACCCAATTTTTCCAGTACCATTTATTAAAGAGGCTATCTTTCCTCCAGCAAGGGTGTTTGGCTCCTTTGTCAAAGATGAGGTGGCTGAGTGTGTCTGGAGTTGTTTCTGCATCTTCTTAATCTGTTCCACTGGTCTTCAGGTCTGTTTCTTTGCCAGTACCATGCTGTTTTTATCACAGTAGCTTTGTAGTATAGATTCAAGTTGGAGGTTGTAATACCTCCTGCCATGTCTCTGTTACCTAGAATTGCTTTTCCTATTCTGGGCCTCTTCTTGTTCCAAATGAGTTTTTGGATTGTTTTCCCAAGGTCTGTGAAATATGCTGCTGGGATTTCAATTGGGATTACATTGAATCTGTATAGCAATTTTGGAAGTATAGCCATTTTCACTATGCTGATCCTTCCTACCCAGGAGCAAGGCATGTCTTTCCATTTTCTGATATCCCCTTCAATCTCTTTTTTCAAAGTGCTATAATTTTCAGAGAAGAGGTCTTTGATTTCTTTTGTTAGGTTGATTCCTAGGTATTTCATATTTTTGGATGCTATTGTCTTTCACTGTGATTTAAGTTACTCACATTTTCTTCAGTTATTTCCTTTCTTATAACCTGACTGGGTACCTTTTACTTTACAAAAATCTTGGGATTTCACATGGTTAATTTAATGAGTCTCTTAAGGTGTGGATCATATTTACAAAAGCCACTACTTGAAAACAATCCTTCCAGCCATTGAATTGATTTTTCATCTTTGTTGATCAATTGGCCATATCTGTGTGGATTTACTTCTGGATTCTTTATTTTGTTTTATGGATTTGTATGTTTATCTTACAACCAATACCACATTTTTTGTTTTGTTTTGTTTTTTGTTTCTTTGTTTTTTGCTATGCTAAAGATTGAACCCAATTACTATTTAGTCTTGATTATTGTTACTACATAATGTCTTAAGTTGAACTAATTTCTCCCACTTTACTCTTTTCAAAATTGCTTTTAGCTATTCTAGGTCCTTTGCATACTGATTTTGGAACAACTTATTTATATCTATGAAAAAAAATCCTTCTGGGAGTTGGATAGGAATTGCATAAAACCTGTATGTAAATTCAGACAGAATTGACATCTTTATCATGTTGCATCTTCTGATCCAAGAACATGGAGTGTTTTCCCATTTATTTAATTCATTTTGGTTTCTTTCATACAGTTTTACTATGTTTAGTTCCTAGCCTAGTGTGTACTTTGTTGGATTCACATCTAAGTATTTAATCTTTTTCTGAGAAATTATAAATAATATTATTTGCTACCACTTTGTTTAGGATGTTTGCGTCAATATTCATATATGACGACATTGGGATAAGAGTTTTTTCTTGTGGGCAGTCTTTGTTGGGCTTTTATGTGCAATCTTCCAGATAAAGGAAGGTTCCTTCATTTTCTCTGCTCTAAATACATACAAACATGAGGTTTCAGGATTCTGTGGAAACTCTTTGGTGGCTTGCCTATTTCTGGTGTGGTACTGTTTAGATTTGCAGTGTTTTCTATGGTAAGTATTGATGATTTATTTTGCCATAGATAATTTGCATTTTTACATATATTTTTGATTCAGCAAAATTATCTCAAAGATTCTTATTTTTTTCATTTTAGGTATCTGTGCTCCCCTCCTTTTTTCTTCATTAAGTGATTTAATGGCTTATTGTGTAATTTTTTCCTCTTTTTTAAAGGACAGGCTTTTCTTGGAATTATTTACTATACTTTTTCTGTTTTTGATTTCACTAACTTCTTTCAAAGATTCTTTGCTTTTGCTTTCTTTTGGTTCATTTTATTGTTCTATATTAACTTGCTGAGTTGAGTGCTTAATTCCTTTGCTTTTTTTTTCTTATTTATTCATAGAAATTGGTTGTGTGGCTTCTGCTAAGGACTACTTTAGCTCCATCCCACTGGCTCTAATGTATAATATTTTAATTATAATTGATTTCTAAATGTTCTCTAAATTCAATTCTGATTTTCTCTTCAGTCCAAGATTGTTTAAGAGATTGATTTACACCTCCTGAAGCAGGAGGCTTTAGGATCTTTAATTTTATACATTTCTCATTGTATCAGAGAATGTTATCTCTACTTCTTAATGTTTTGATATTTGGAAAGTTTCTTTTGAGGCCTGAATTGGGACAGTTTTTGGGATAGCCTCATTAGTTCTTGAAAAGAGAGAATTGTTTTTCAGGCCACAAAACTTTATATATTAATTAGATTTATCTTACTATTTTTTTTTTCTGGTACCGGGGATCGAACTCAGGACCCTGTGCTTGTGAAGCAGGCATGATGCCACTGAGCTAAATCTTTGGCTCTTGTCCTACTAATTATGGTGTTTAGCCTCCTTCATACTCATCAACTATCAAGGCTTAGAGAGACTTTCTTTTTTTTCCCCATTAAGTTTATTGGTACATTTTAGAAATAAAATACAGTTACATTCATCATTAGGATCTTGTACCTTTACATGAGTATCTTGGTTCTTATTTTTTTACCCTTCCCCTGCCCTCCCTTCACCCCCTCCACCCTTCCCTATTTGCAAAGATTATTTCCACTTTTTTCCTTTTTAGAGAGACTTTCTTTATCCCTCTCTGTACTTCCTATATATTTTTCATTAATGTTGATATTGTATTACAGTAGTACCTTGGTTCATGAACTTAATTCTTTCCATATTTCTGGTTGCAAACTTAATTGGATGAGAACTGAATCAAATTTCTTCATAAGATCAACATTGAACCTAACCATTGAATTTGATGTTTTAGTGCATAGGTTTTCCTTTGATGTCTTGTGATGAGCTGTGTCTTTTGGAATCACATAGCACCATTTTAGTTTGGCTTATACTTTCCTCTCTGAATTCAGCCTTCAGGTTTAATGATTGCTACCTTGGCTTTTTCTATTTGCAATGGCTGATCTTTATGTACCCATACTCTTTAAACTTTTCTGAATCATTTTATGTGTTTCTTAGTTATAACTAATGACTGTTTTCTCTTAAAATTAAGAATATTATGGGTTAGTTCTGGTATCTCTCTTTAATTTTATAATCATAAATATATGACTATAACTTTACATAATGCTACTAATTATAATATTTTTTAGACATTATTTATTAATCCCTGTTATGAACATTGATTAAATTTATATAATTTTTCTTAATTTTCTATCATCTCCCTCCACTCAAATAGGAAAAGACATGATTCCCTTAGACGCATATTTTTTTGCATTGGCCCTGCTCTGCTCCCTGGTACTAGCAAAATGGTAATCAGTTGAATGCCTGAGTCCTTGGTGCCTGGTATTTGGTCCTGGGAGATGGCATGTTTCATTACAAAATAGTTATGATGAAAATACCTAGCATGTGTTGAGCTACTGTCATAGTGTATTAGTTAGCTTTCTGTTGCTGTAACAGAATACCAGAGATAAACAACTTTGGCAGTGGAAAGATTTATTTTGGCTCACATTTTCAGAGTTTTCTGTTAATGATCACTTGCCTCCATTATTTCTGTGACTCTGGTGAGGCAGAACATCTTGGCAGGGAGCATGGGTGGAGTAAAGCTGCTTACCTCATGGCAACTATTAAGAAGAGAGAATGGTGTGGGGGAGGGGAGAGAGGAAAGAGAGAGAGAGGGTGAAAGAGAGAAAGAGACTAATGATAAAATATACCATTCCAGGTATATATACCACTCAAGTACCACTCAATAGTCCATGAAGCTATGAATTTATAAGTATATTAATCAATTGACCAGGTCAGAGTTCTCATGATCCAATCACAACCTCAAGGCAACACTTCTGAGCACAGTTACATTAAGGACCATGCCTTCAACACATGAGGTTGTGGGGGACATTTAAAATCCAAATCATGAAATTCCAACATTGCCAATTAGAGAAGGAGATGCACTGGAGATGCTTGGAGGATAGATACTGGATAATGCAGGTATTCTGAAACAGGGGAGGTAAACCCACCCAGACAAGGAAAATTAACCCAAAAGATGAATCCTCTACATCATACCAAACATCTGTGTTGTTGAAAAAGGGAACCACCATTGATCTGCAGCAGCTCCCCACCCCTTACCCGGAGAACATGCCATTTTGGGAGTGGTCCTATCAGCCTGGGGGAAGGAGACAGTTCTGCAGAGGACAGATTTCTGAGATAGGCTCCCTATATACTTTCCTTCTCACCTGGAAGAGGAAACCCAGTATGGGCGTTAATTATAGTTGGGGCCTCAGGGAAGCCAAGGACTGAAACTAGAGAATGGAAAAGCCAGTAAAACAAAAAATGCAATCCTCCCTCCTCTGTCATCCTTCTAAACACCACAGAAATACTGTATCCCTGAGGCATCCTGCCCATTGCCCACCACTCATCGTTGACAAGGGAAACCCTTGTCAAGCCCTAGGCAAAGAGAGGCTGAACACCATGAACTCTGGGCAATGCTAATCTTGCTAACAGGGTCCTATGGATCACATCCCTGGAGACAAGGGGAAGGGGCAGAGATTCAAAGAACCAGAGTCTGTCCTTTCCTGTTGTTTGCCCAAATATGGGATAGATCTGAGATAGTGTGAAGTCCCACTGCCTGCTGCCCACTTATGTGGGGAAAGGAGGTTCTCTGCTCATACTGGAGAAAGCACCAAGTTCTTCCAGTTGGAAAGCAGACCTCTTGAGACCAGGACCATGGATCTATGGACACAGGAGCAAAAAGCATTGCCTGGAGCAGAGGGTTTCTGGTGATATACTCTGCAGATGGTCCCTGGAGTTAGAACACAGAAACTGGGATTTGCCTTGCAGTGAGGGGAGCAGGAGTGGAAAGTCACTGGTAAAAGTCAAGGGGGAACCAAGTGTTGGGCAAACTACATCACATCCACTTTATCCCAAATTAACTGAGGCATTGGATCTTGGGACAGAGACAAAGGTCTGCAGTTGGCCATGCCCAAATTTCAACTTGCAGCCAGAAGACAGGTTCACCAGAAGACAGGTGACAGCTCTCACCACTCCTGTGGAGGCAGTTAAGCAGTTCAGAAGAGGAAAATAGGCTTAGTTGCCTGCAACTGAACTCTGACTACAGTGTGAAGGGAACTTTGTGGATATTCTGGCTATATGATATAGTGACCATATGGAGTTTTTTTTGGTTTGTTTGTCTGTTTCCATATTTGTTCTGAGGTCTCTTTGCCCCTCCTTGGTTCTTGCTTCTTTATCAATATTATTTCTTAAGTTTTTTCTTTTATTTTGCTCTTTCTTCTCTTGTCTCTTTTTAACTTTCTTTCCTCCCCATTCTTTTTTTTGTTCTTCTCATTTTCCTTATTCTTTTGTCTTCTCCTTCTCCTTTCAGGTGCCTACACATTAAGAATAGACCAGAGAGAGTATATTTATGGACATCTCAGGATGTCCCTTAACACAACTGTGCTCAAAGGATCCAAACAAAACTAACTACAAATATATTAACAGGTTTCTCCTCAATCTCTAATTACACTTTCCTTTTCTTCCATCCTTCCTCCCACCACTATAAATACTCTCTCATAGATTATGTAAAGGTGCAAATTTCCAATGATGAATGTCATTATATTGTATGCCTAAAATGTACCAATGATTAAAATGAATAATTGATAATGCAAAATAGGAAGAAAAGGTCCAAAGGGGTAGGGGAAATGGGAGGGTTAGAGGAAAGGAAAGAAGGGAAATGAAAAATTATGAGAAATGGAAAAAATGGAAACAAAGTCTTTGTAAATAGGGAAGGGTGGAGGGGTGAAGGGAGTGCAGAGAATGGGGAAAAAATAAGAACCAAGATATACCATGTAAAGGTACAAGTTCCCAATGAGAAATGTAAATGTATTGTATACCTAAAAGGTACCAATAAAAGAATTAAAAAAATAAATACTTTCTCATGCCCCAACACTAACCCTTTACTCCAGCCATAAAAATACCTCCAACAGAGTCTGACTGCCTGTGTTCACATACTGACATTTCTCTGATCTCTTTCTCCTCGTCCTTTTCTCTTCCACTTTCCTCCCTCCCCATCTCAGGACAACCATGAATAATAGTACAATATAGTTTGTAAGGGGCAATGATAAAGGGACAAAATCGTCAAAACAAGTTTTAATGTTCACAATTGTTATATGGTTGGACTGGTGACTGTGGTTATAACCAGTATGTATTATCATAACACAATGACTGGGTCCAACCCCAATTAAACTGAATAAGTTGAAATTGTAAACAATAATTCTTGACAAATTGCATCACAAGAAAACAAAAGAGATATTCATGCCAGCACCACAAAGTCTCTTCACTCCATTTGACCTCAACCCTCAGCACATCCATCCACACACACACACACATACACACACATGACAGAACATGACAAAACATGTCACACATGACAAAACAAGTCACTAAAATGACTCCAGAGACTCCCAACTCTCCCAAAGCAGATCCAAGGGACACCAAGGGAATGGAAATCTAACAGCACATAGCTGAGCTGTACAAAATGATCAAAGAAGAAGGAAAGAAACTCTTTGAGCTTAAAGATAACATAACCAAACAGATAGTGCAACTACCAAACAAATTGACCAATGTAGTTAAAGAAAAGTCAAATAAGAAATTAGAAGAGCTAACCAAAATTATTCAAAACACAAATGAAATATCAAAGAAATAGACCCCATGAAAATGTGCCAAATGGAAATTTTAGAGATAAAGAATTTTATTGAATATATGAATAGCAGAAGTGACCAATGTGAAGAGAAAGTTTCATACTTCAAGAACAGATCAGAAGCACAGGATGAGTTACTCAGAGATACCTTAAAAACAGTAAGAGAAGAAGGAAAATTGGTTCAACAGCTATTTGAAATCCTAAGAAGACTAACATAAGACTAATAGGGTGTAGAGAAAAATTAGAGAGCAGCAGGCATGGAAGAAAAAAATCTGTTCACAGAAATTATGGCAGAAAACTTTGCAAGTATGAGGAAAGAACTTAATATACAGGTAAGGAAGGCATATAGAACTCTAAATAATTATGACTAGAGATTATTTCCATGCTCATCATATAGTCAAAATTCTAGAAGTCCAACATAAGGACAGAATCTTAAAAACTGTCAGAGAAAAGCATAAAATCACTTAGGGAGACCCTAGAGGGGAACCCACTAGGAATTACAGTAGGTTTTTTAATACACACTTTAAATGCCAGGAGAGCTTAGAGTGAAGGGGTTCAAACCTTAAAAGAAAATAACTTTCAATTTACATGAATATATCCTTGAAAACTATAAAATCAGGGAAACATAAGGACATTCCATGACAAAAAAAAATCTTAAGAGATTCGTGACCACCAAATCAACATCCAAAAAATTCTGAAGGTTATCGTAAACAGAGACAGTGAACCAACAATACCAAAATGTCTGATGGAACTAATACATCATAGACTTAATAGATATCTATAGTGTTCTACCTTACTACAACAGAATACACATTCTTCTCAGCAGCACATGGAACTTTCTCCAAAATAAATCGCATACTAGCTCATAGAGCTTACTTAAATAAATAAAAAATAATCATAAACATCCCATGTATACTATCAGATCACAGCACACTGAAACTAGAAGTCAATCACAAAAACTACAGATATTTTACAAACACTTGGAAATTAAATAGCACACTCCTCTATACTCAGTGGGTCACAGAAGAATTCAAAGAAGAATTATACAATTCCTAGAACAAAACAATTATGCCAGTACAACTACCAGAACCTATGGGACATAATGAAAGCAGTCTTAAGTAGGAAATTTACTGCTGTGAATGCTCACATTAGAAAAAGCAAGCTCAAATAAAAAACCTAATGATGCGCCTCAAGGTCCTAGAGAAACAGGAATAGTCCAAACCCAAACCTAGTAGAAGGAAATAAATTATAAAGATTGGAGTGAAAATTAATAACATTGAGGTTAAAACACAGTACAAATCATCAATGAATCAAAAAGCTGTTTTTTTGAAAGAATAAACAAAATGGACAAACCCTTAGCCAATTTTACCTAAAGAAGGAAAGAAAAGACCCTTATCAATGAAATTAGAAGTGAAACAGGCAAAATCACAGGGTAAGTTTGAAAAAATGGACAGATATGAGTCATGAAAACTGAACCAAAAGTACTTAAAAATCCTGAACAATCTATTAACAGGCTATGAAATTGAGATAGTAATAAAAACGTTATCAACTAATGAAAGCCTGTGACCTGATGGACTCACCACTAAATTCCACAAGAACTTCAGGGAAGATGTAATGCCAATACTCTTCAAACTCTTTAACAAAATTGAAAGGAAAGAAGTACTTCCAAATTCTTTCTTGGAAGCTAGTGTTACCCTGATTTCAAAACCAGATGAAGACCCAACTGAAAAAAGAAAACTGGAATCTGATCTCTTTAATGAAGAAAGATGCAAAAATCCTCAAGATACTGGCAATACAATACAACAAATCATCAAAAGGATCATACATCATGACCATGTAGGTTTTATCTCAAGAATGTAAGGATGGTTCAACATATGCAAATTGATGAGTGTAATACATCACAAAAAAATAGAAGCAAGGACAAAAAAAAAAATCACATGATCGTCTCAATAGATGTAGAAAAAGCATTTGACAACTTCCAAAATCCATTCATGATTAAAATCCTAAAGAAAATAGATATAGAAGGATGATATCTCATTTTGATAAAAGACATTTATAACAAGCCTACTGGCAATGTCATATTAAATGGCTGAAAAGCTGAAAGCCTTCCCTCTAAAATCAGGAACAAGAGAAGAATGTCAACTATAACCATTCCTGTTTAATATATTACCTGAAACATTAGCCAGAGCAATCAGGCAAGAGAAAGAAATAAAAGGGATATTTACAGGAAAGGAAGAAGTCAAATGATCATTATTTGCAATTGATAGGATCTTCTATATAGAAAACCAAAAAAATTCCACCAAAATTCTCCTAGAATTAATTTTTGAAATTCACCAATATAATAGGGTATAAAGTCAACACACAAAAGTCAATAGTGTTTCTGTACAACAGTAATGAACTCACCAAAAAGGAATTAAAAAATATCATTTATAATAGCATCAAGTAAAATTAAATTCTTAGGAATTACCCTAACCAAAGAAAGACCCCTACAAGAAAAGCTCTAGTACACTAAAAAAGGAGAGTGAGGGTACATCAGACAATAGAAAGATATCTCCTGTTTCTGTATAGGAAGAACCAATACTGTAAAAATGGTCATACTACCAGAAATGATAGATTTAATATAGTCCCAATCAAAATATCAACAGCATTCCTTACACAACTAGGAAAAAACTATCCTAAAATTTATATGGAATCAGAAGATACCTAGAACAGCAAAAGCAATCCTGGGCTACAAAACAAAGCAGGAAATGTCACAATCCTAGATTTCAAGTAATACTGCAAAACTACAGTGATAAAAACAGCATTGTACTGGCACAAAAGTAGACATGCAGGTGAATGATATAGAATAGAAAATCAATAAGAACACCAGGCACATTAAAGTCATCTGATCTTCAACAAAAGAGCCAAAAGAATACCCTGGAAGAAAGATACCCCCTTTACCAAATGGTGCTGGGAATACTAGTTACACACATGCAGGAGACTGAATCGAGAGCTACGTCTGTTACCATGCACCAAAATGAAATCATAATCAATCAAAGACAAATATCAAAACTGAAACACTTAAAATCTGCTGAATAAAATAGGTAAAATTCTTGAAGATATAGACAAAAAAGGACTTTCTAAACAGAATCCCAATTGCACAGGAAATAGTATCAATAATCAACAAATGACATATCAAATTTAAAAGATTTTGCACTCTAAAGGAAACACTCAATAGAATGAAGAGAAAACCTGTAGAATGGGAAAAATTGCTAGCTACTTCTCTGACAGAGGACTAATATGTAGAACTTACAAAGTATTCAAAAGAATAAAATCCCTTTCAAAATAAAAGACCCAGTCAAATATAGGCCACTGAAATGAATACGCAATTCTCAGAAGAAGTGCTAATGTTCGATAAACACATGAAAAAATGTTCAACATCTCTGGCTATCAGATAAATGAAAATTAAAGCAACATTGAGATTCCATCTTGTTCCAGAAAAAATAAGTATTATTAGAAAAATGAACAATAACAAATGTTGGTGCAGCTGTGGGGAAAAAGGCACCCTTCTACATCATTATTGGGAATGTGAACTGGTACAGCCACTATGGAAATCAGTATAGAGATGCCTTAAAAAACTAAAACTAATAATTCCATTCAACTCAGTTATTTCCCTCTAGGTATCTTCACAAAAGAGTTAAAGTCCACAGTGATAAATGCACACCCATGTATAACAGCACAACTCACAATAACTAACTCTTGTAAGCATTCTATATATCCATCAAGAGATATACATAAAGGAGTAAAAAGTATACATTTGAATCATTTATAGAAATATGGATGCACCTTAACAACATAATGTTAAGTGAAATAAATCAGATGCACATCTTAAATATCAAATAACTTCTCTTATATGAGAAACAAAGTATAAATAATTTTAAAAACAGAAGATAGACAATAGGAAGCAGAGAGATAGATCTTTTGCAAATGGGAAAGAGATATAGAGACAGTGGGAAGGGGAGGAAAGGGAATGCAAGGGAAGAAAGAATTAAGATGTGTTGTGTACATGTACTTACTCTCTAAGATGAATGTAAGCATTATGTACTACAAACGTGTATTAATAAAAATAAACATAAAAGATCCAAATGATAACTTATAGTAAGTGCTATAAACTGTTCATTAAAATGCCTCTGCAAGTTAGGGTTTATCAACCGTATCAACCACTTGTCACAGCAAACCACAGCTGCCACAAGTGCCAGAGGTGGCAGAGTGTCTGATGCCAGCTCTGCTGCTCTTCCAGGTCCCTGGTGCTTGCAGGAGGCTGTCCAGTGCCACATGGTGTCTGCAGCCAGTCTTGCTCTCTCTCAGTGCTCCAGCTGGCCCAGAGATCAGGCAATTCTCATGGCGTGGAATTTGCTCATTTGGTCCCATCTTTCGTGCCTAGTAGGGAGCATCCTGTTGTTTACCAAGATCTCTCAGGGGGAGATTTTTCCTACTGTGCTAGCTTCAATCCACATTGAAAGAATAGTGGAGACCATAGTCCTTCTAAGCATTTTGAAACTTAAAATCTTTGCTAAATTTCACGGAAGTCATCATTTTTCTTCTTTTTAAATAATCTTCTGATACCCAGTTTTTCTTTCAAGTCTGTCTGAAAAATAGCAGTAGTGCAGCCAATAGGGCAGCCCATTGGGAACACCTTTAAAACACAAGGTGGGCAACAGAAGAAGAAGCCAAGAACTTTCCAGCTTTACTCATAAAATTCCACTGACCTTCTCTCCAGAGTATCCTAGTAAAATGTGAAGTCTTAAAACAAAAACAAAAATGAAATTCTACTCTTTGGTGCTGCTTTGAATTTATAACTGAAATATAAATGGCCTCAACTTTTGCATATCTTACCAAAAATGACCTTGAAATGAATGGAAAATTTAAAAACTGTCAGAGGAGTGAAGCAGAAATGAGAACTAGAAGTATACAAGTTTAAATTAACGAATGATTTTTTAGTGCAAAAGCCAAATATCACTGCTGATAAGTAAAAATAGTAGCTCCTCTTACCTGCCAGTCCCATTTCCTCATCTCGCAAGGCAGCTATTGCAAATCCCTCAGCTATGAGTATGTTCCCGGGTAAAATGCTCTCGGTATTCTTTCTTCACCTTTTAAATTACTTACTATCTACTCACTTCAGCTGTGAAAGGGGAGACCTTAGACTCTTGTTGATCTACCTTCAACATGTTCTCTGTCATCCTCTATCACTCTCTTTAGCTATTTCTGCCTCTGTCTCTATTCTCTCATCCTTCCAAAGGAGTTATATTATAAGTGTTTGTAAAATCAGTATTAAATTTTACATCATGGTCTTTACCAAACTCTTATTTATAGTTGGGTCACTTGGTGTACTTTAATTACATTTCCTTTGCTGTGCAGCATTTTTACTTTTATTAGAAGTAATAACTCCTTTTTTTAATGGTTTTCTGGGTGCCTCTTGCTAACCCTTTCAAAGATTTCTGATGGACCTGAAAAATCTGTGAATACATATAAATATGTATATGTGAATATGTATATATGTATGTGAATATGTATATATGAATATATATTCAGAGGAAATATATTTTCAAATGTGTATATATTCATCTGTGTATATTTATATATCAATATATAAATATATTCATATATGCATATATATTCATCTGTATATATGAATATATGTATTCAGAATAGACATAAATATAGACACAGATACAGATACAGATATAGATATAGATATAGATATAGATCTATGCCGAACAGATAGCAGCAATCCACTCTTGCATTTTCCACCTGGCTCCTATGGCCTTTGAACTTGATCGACTCCCAGGACTTCTGCCTGGCTCTTTTCCTTCTGCATTCCCCTTGGAATTCTCTCTCTTCTTTGAGTTATATTGTTTTTCTTAGATCTCACATCTCTCTGTTTCCCCCCTTACTGTAGTGCTCCATATCCTTCTGGAAATGGAGTTTAGGAAGTAAATTTTTGACTTCTTTGAATGAAAATGAATTTTTTTGATCTCATTCTTGGTTGGTAGTTTGGAAATAACTTTTCCTAAGTTTTTAAAGCAGTTTTATTGATGTATAATTCTCATACCATACAATTCACTCAGTTAACAAGTTAATGGCTTTTATCATGTTCACAAGATTGTGCAATCATCATACAATCAAATTTAGGACATTTTATAATGCCAGAAGAAAACTCTGTACCTGTTATCTCTCAAAATTTTAAAACATTTTTCCATTGCCTGTTTATCATAAGTGTTACACTGTGGTATGAGGAGATTTCTACTTATGAACCATTGAATTCTTCCTCAGAATTTATTCCTAATCCTTTAGGATTATTTCTGTATCCTTTGCACCAAAAACTGTACAATGTTGTACCTTGTTAGAAGTGGCAGTTGATGTGACTTTAAAATATAGAAATGCATATTTTCCAGTTCTATATTATTATTCTACATTATTATATTACTAGTTCTATATTATATTGTTATTATTATTAATCTCACCACTTTTTTCTGTCTACTTTTTAGGATTATTATTTGCATATTAAATGTCATTAATTTTTTTCTTCCAGCCTTCAAATGAAATATCAATTCTCACTTGGTTATTTCCTGGTTAATCTTCATGTCTTGGTCCAATACTGCCTTCTCTAGATATGCTTTCCCCAATCAGCCCTGTGCTAAGCCAGTCTCTCCTCCACCTCTGTTTACAAGCCCTCTGTGTTTCTCCTTTGAACAATATTACAGTGGCAGTTCAAATATTCAATTACATAATTAAGTATGCAGTCTCGGCCTTTCCCACTAGATAGTATGCCCCCTCTAACCAGGGCCCAGTTGGCATTAGGAGTCCCTGCCCAGTGTATGGAACCCTCCTTTTCCCTGGTATTGACAACTATTTTGGTCAATAAATGTGGGTTCTTTAGTAGCATGAGCAAGATCTGAGCTGCAGTTTGTACTGTGTGTGAAGCAAAGCTTTGGTAAGCAGAGGAATGGGATAACTAACTTGTTCCAGGGTGACCAGAATATTTCAAAATAAGTTGTCTTCAAATATTTTTAAAAAGTCAGTTTCTGTTCACCAAACAGTTATTTGTTGCATTTGTCTGTGAGGTCACTGAGCTACATCTGTAAAACTGGTTTTGCCGCCACCTTTTTCACTGGTCACGTACCTGTTTTGGAATCCTTCCTGTGCTTTTAGACAAATCAACAGGAATATATTGAAAAGGCTTGTATTATCTAATATCCATTTTGGTATTTAAAATGTTATAACCCCTGACAATTCTGTGCCTTCATTTCTCACTGATAAATTGCTGGTGACATTTACCCTTCCCTCAAAATAGTTCTAGGCAAATATAGAAGAGACTTACCACCTTGTTATTTGAATTTTGTGGGATGGGATTTCTCTGCTTGAGCACAAGTGGCATTTAGAGGTGGATAATTCTTTGCTATAAAAGTCTTTCCTATGTGCTTTAGGATGTTTAACTGCGTCCTTGGCCTCTATATACTAGATACTCCTCAGGTGTAGCACTCTACCAGGCACCCACAGTCATGATAGTCAGAAATGTCTCCAGTCATTGCCAGATGTCTGTTAGGGACATGGAATAATCTGCAACTGAGAATCATTGCTGTACATGCAGACATGCTGTTTCTTCCCAGCCAAATATAATTGGTAGCTCCTGCCCAGGGTTGAAATATAGGGGAAGCTGACATTCTGCAGAGCTGTGGGATATGCTCACATGCTTGGCAGAATGCTCAGGAGAGCACATTAAACCTTGGTCTTGGACTGGAGTTTTCAGAAATCTCCAGGGGTTGGTACTATGACCTGCTACTTCTTGCCAGTTGGCCTGACTCTTGGTAAAAAGTAGAATGTGCCTCTTCCAGGAATATGGCTTTAAACTTGTGTAGAAAAGGCCAAATGTTTTGAAAAATACCAGGAAGTTTTAATTATGGTAAGTAGATTGTGAAGTCAAAAATTGTTTTTTTAGGTGGGAAAAAATTCTCCTAGTGTTTATTTGATCTCTAATGTTCACTTGAGAAGAAAGACTGTTGTATGAAGGGGTGGAGTGACCTACTTTTCTCTGGCGGTGGTTTTCTGGGTAAGATCTAAGCTTCCCATTTATTCACTGGAATGAAGGAACCATTGGTTTACTCAATTATGGCTGGGCTGGCAAGATAGCAGGCCTGGGTCAAGAGAGAAAGGGACAGGAGAGTCAAAGAATGAGGCCAGAGTTGAGGTGAAGTTTCCATGTTAGCACGTGTCCTTCCACATGACCCCCACATCCAGAATCTGTGGATATGTCACCTTACATGGTCAAAAGGACTTTGCTAGTGGATTAAGGAGCCTGAGGAAAGAGAATGTCCCGGATTACCTGCTGGCCCCATGTAATCACATGGTCCAAAGGGAGGACTCTCTCCAGCTGTGGGCAGAGGAAGATATGACTACTGAAGAGTGGTCAGAGATGCAGCAGTGCTGACTTCGGTAAGAAGAAAAAGACCACAAGCGAAAAAATGCAGGAGGCTTCTAGAAGTTAGAAAGGCAAGAAAATGGATTCTTTCCTGAGTCCCCAGGAAGGAAATAGCCCTGCTGTCACTTTGACTTTAGCCTAGTGAGAGTTGTGTTAGACTTCTGTCCTACAGAACTCTAAGATAATAAATCTGTGTTATTTTAAGCCTCTATATTTGTGTTAATTCACTACAGCAGAAACAGAAAACTCATATAGCTCTCAAAGGCCTTCCTAGATAAAAACAAGAGCCCAGCAAGAATAAAACTCAAAGTGGGGGTGCTCTTAAGCAGATATGGGGGAGTGAGCACTGCTCTCTTATTTCACACAATAACTCTTGGCCTACTAAACCCTGAGCCTAGAGACATGGCCTACTCTGAGCAGAAACCAAAGTTCTAGATAATGTGGAAAGCCTTGTATCCTTTTTTTTTACCGTATATCCTTTTATTGGTACATTTTAGGTATACAATACAATGACATTCATCTTTGGAAATTTGCACCTTTACATACTCTCTTGGTTCTTCTTTTGTCCCCCTTTCCCTGCCCTCCCTTCAACCCTTCCATCCCTCCCTATTTGCAAAGAGTTTGTTTCCATTTTTTCATTTTCTCATATTAATTCCATTCCCTTCAGGAAAGCCTTGTATCCTGCTATGTAACATCACCATGATCCACACATAGATATTCCAGTTTGGTGCTTACATATTCCTCTTCTGGTCTTATTATTTTAATCAAAAGGCTTGAAGGAAGATGAGATTGTATCTATCCCATCTAAATACCTCTGTGTTTGACCCTTTAAGATGAACTTGTCTTATTCTTAAAGAAGATCCTGTGTATGGACACATTTTGTAAACTGAAATGCTACTGGAATAATAATTAGAATAATAATTAGAAAGTAGCTACTCTTTCAAGGAAAGAGAAATCTATGTAAGAAATTACAAGCTTAAAGATTTTAGTTGTCTTTCACTGTATTCCAGAGCACCAGAGTTGAGGCATATGTATACAGGATCTCATTTCACCTTTGCAAGTGGTAGTGCTTGGGACATAGAATGACTGGTGGTCTTCTCTCAAACTGTGCTCAGTTTTGTCAGCAGAATGAAAGATGTTGAGAGAGATTTGGGGACCAGGCTTCCCTACTTCTTTTGGCTCTTCTTAGCATCCCCATTACAATGGTGGCAATCTGTTTCCTAACATGCAAGCTTTTCTCAAGCTTCAGGGGAGAGTTTGGCTAGGGCTGGGTAGCTGTGCATTCACTTATCTGTCCCTCTTTCAATCTGCTCTGATTGCTTGGCAGGGTGAAATAACAACATCATGTCCTTGCCTCACTGTTCTGTACCTGTTTCTGACTAGATTATCTTAGACCTGAAATTGTCTCCCCTTATGATAAATACTTCATTGGAACCACCTGAAGTAGTTTACCTACTCGAGAATCCTGACCATTGCTGTGTTATCCTAGCCACTTTGGTCCTCTGGTTACAAAAACAAAATGTAGCTGGTAATATTTTGGCTGCTTTCCTCCTGTAGAACCTAAATTTTCAGCCTTGCACAATGACTTCTTAGTCTGTCTTACTCAGAACCAGCAAGTTCTAGACCTGAGGTTTCCTTGCTTTTGGTTATAGTTCGTGAGCAGGACTTCCTTGGGTGAACATTACAAGGCCTACCTTGAAATATTGAGGGTATGTCAGGAGGCCTAAGGGTAGGAAGACAGCTGGGTCTCAGGCCCCTCCTCTGGAGCTTGGGATCCCAGCACTATTGGGAGCCTCTCTGAAGGTCTCTCTTCTGAGCTTCTCTTTCACTCTTCTCTCTGTAGTCATCTCTGCATCTCCTTCCACATGATGGAGGATGGAATTGCTATGAGCACCCAAGGGTTTTATCTTATGACTGCAGCTACCTCATGTTCTCAAATCCAAAACACCAGGGAAGAATGTCTTGACCAATTTGGGTCAGACATGCAGTGTAGAACAGTCAGCTGTGATTGGCTAGTTTCAGGTTCTTCAGGCTGTTCAGCCCTGGCCAGGTGCAAGGTTATGCTGCATAAAATACCTGCTTCAAAGGTGATCATGTAGAAGGGTCTATGTGGAAAGGTAATTGAAAATAATAGGCCCAGTTTTTGCATCATAGTGGTTTATTATTATTTCAGTTTTTACTCTAGAAATTTTGCCAAACGTCCTTAGCAAAATTGAAAGTTAATATTATCTTAATATCTTAGTAAATCAACACTTCCTGAACAACTATTAAATACCTATGTGCCTCAGGTTCTTTGTCTGTAAAATGTAGATAATGATAATTCCTACCTCATAATAGTGTAGTGACAACTCAATTTATGTATATGTGTGTTTATATCTATATATGTGTGTGTGTGTGTGTGTGTGTGTAGGTATATCTGTATATGTGTGTGTTATATAAGTAAATATCTATACCTGCTTATCTTAGAACAGTGCCCAGATCATAATAAATACTGTATAAATATTATAGTTCACTATGCTAATTAGTGGTTAGCTGCTATTAATATTACTGTGTTTCTTCCCAACTTATATCTTATTATTTTCCAGTATTTTAATTAAGTATTTAACACCCAAATTATACCTTTTATATATGTTTTGAATGTGTAGAGAGTGTTTTTCAGGTTTACTTGAAAGTCTTTTAATTTCTTGACTCACCATTCATACTTGTATGCTTTTTAAAGTCTTTTTAATAATGACATGATAGTGACAAACTTAGTTTTTTATTATCTAAAAATGTCTGTCTTTCACAAACATTCTTGAAATACAATTTCAGGTTCAAATTTTAGATTTACAGTTTTTCTTTTAACTCATTGAATACACTAGTCTGTTGCCCCATAGTTTTAATTTTGTTCTTTACCACTCTGCTGTTAATCTATTTTTAATTAATTTGCATATGATTAGTTTTTTCTTTCTGGCTGCTTTTGATATTATCTTTGTCATTGATGTTTTGCAGATTGACTAAAATGTGATTGTGTATAGATTTCTTTATATTATTTTCTACTTGCTGTTTATTGTTCCTCCTAAATCTGTGGATTCATACCTTTTATCTGTTCTAGAAAATTTCAGGCCATTTTCACCCTATACCTTCTCCCTTTCTCTTTGATCTCTCTTTGGAACGCTGATGAGATATACATTAGATTACCTCCATAATCATTATCTTTTTTAGAATTTCTATTTTCTGGTCTTTAATGGTACATTCTTGGTAACTTTTTTTACTCTATATTCCAGTTTACTAATTCTCTCTTCAGCTCTTTCTATTCAGCTCTTTGAATCCATCTGTGTATTTAATTCCACTGACATTTTTTATTTGTAAAAGTTGTTTATGGTTCTTTTTTGTGTCTACCTGTTCATATTTATTATCTCTTACTTCATTTTGATTTCATATTTTATTTCTTTAAACATGCTACATATAAAAGTGGCTAAAATCAGGAATTCTAGAGCCAGACTCTCTAGTTTTGATTTTGCTACTTGCAAATTTTGTAACCTTGGACCTCCTTCTTCATCTGTAATTAGGAATAATAATAGTACCCATGTCTTAAGGCTGTCATGAGGGAAAAGTGAGTTAATATTGTATTTGTAAAGTGCTTACAAACACATCTGTCATGTGCTAGGCACGAACAGTTCCCAATTTAAAATGGTTTGACTTATGATTTTACAATTTCAAAATTGTGTGAAGGCAATAAGCATGCAATATATGCCTTACTTTGAATTTTGAATTTTGGGATTTTCTACACCTAGTGATGTGTGGTACAGTGCTACCTTATGATGTGGGGCAGAGGCAGTGAGCTGCAACTCCTAGTCAGCCCTGCCCATGTAGTCATGGAGGTAAACTACTGGTGCTCTGCTGTGTAGCTAACTTACGAAGTTCAGTAGATTAAATGTGTAGGATGCACTTTTGAATTACAATTTTTTCAACTCACAATGGATTTATTGGGATATAACTCCATCATAAGTTGAGGAGCATTTGTACTATATAAATATTTCATAAATGAAATTAAAAATATGTATGATAGTTCCAAAATCTAAGTTCTTTGTAATCCATATTTGTCACAATTTGTTTCTGGATACCTATTTCTCATGGGCAATGTTTTCTTGTGTGTTTAATGATTTTTTAAACATTGTCAGCTCCTACTATAACCTAGTAAAGCTTCTGGCAGCCTAAATGAGAGTCTTTTCTTTAGAGAGGCTTTATGTGTGCTTCTTTGGGAGCCAAGTAGACACTACTATTGTAGAACCATTTTTGCCTCTTTGATAGTCCTGAAAATAATGTTAACTTCCCTAGATTTTGATGGTCCCCAAGTTTAATATTTTCATCCTGAAAATGCATACATTTTTCAGTAAAGCAACCTTGGCTGTTTCACTTGCACATGACTTAACTATTCTTTATTTGTTTTGTTTTCAAGTTCATGCCCCTCCACCCACCACTACCCTTGAAAATTTCCCTTACTTACTTACAAGTCCATTGCTGGCTTGCAACATTTGTTCGTTGTAATGTTACCAGGATCCAGTTGAACATTAGGAAAATGCTCTATAAGCATTTAGTGTGTCATTTTGTTGATGGTGGGCATTCTTTGTTTTTATTTAAACCAAATTAATTCTGAATGTATTCCAAATATTTTCTTTGTGGCCCACCTCCTATGTTTTCCTGATCTGAAGGAAGACTGGTTTGGAGGGAAGTGTGATAATGTGATATAAGGGTTTTCTTTGCTGTTTTTCCATTTTTTAAGTGAGGGAGCTGGCTGGTGTGTCAGCATGGGTTCTGCCTTTGCCTGCAGTCCGCAAACCTCTGACACAGCACTTCTTTGCTGGGATTGCACTGCTTTGAGTCGGAACCTTTAGTGCCAGAGAATTGAATGTCAAGGTGATTTTATGATGTGGAATGATCTCTCTAAGGCAAGTGGAAAAAAGTCACAGAAGCGTTGTGATTTTCAAGCTTTCCCTGAAGATTAGGAGACCGAAAAACAGGAACATTATAGCTCCAAACTTCAGGGCTGGCTCTTTAATAACAGATGTGCTCCATCACAAGAGAATAAAATATGCAGCTCCTATGTTCTGTAAGGACTGTGCTTCCTCATTCACCTGCCCCTGCCTCCCTCACTCTTCTGAGCCATCAGCTTCCCTTTATCTGCCCACCACTTATGGCACTTTCCTCATCACACCACTTAACATCATGCTTGAAATTTCCAGTTTGCTTCTGCTTCTTTCTTATTAACCTATAAAATCCTTGAGTAAAGGGATCATCTGTAATTTATCTTTGTATTCTCAAAGGCCAGCAAGTTATTTACAGTGCAGTAGCTTCAGGGTTAGAAGCAGAATTTAGCACATTCCACATGGCTTTAACCTTCTTATGTGGATAGAACTTTTAAGACACAGTCAGTCCTTACACAGCGTCACACTGGTTGGCAAGTATCTCTTGTCGCACTCTGGATTATCAACCTTATTAATTTTAATTAAGTTGTAATTATTCTTAATTTCTTTATGGCCATGACAGATTGTTCCTATTACTAGGCCACTAATGATTAAGCTTGGAAGTGTCTGCAGGGAGAATCTGAGTTATGCTTTAACTCAGCTAAAAATCCTATATGTTGGCATAGCATTTAACAGCATATTAATTATGATAGTGTTGTTTTTATTGACACTTCATATTTATAGAGCAGATACTATATACAGGGCACTAAGCTCAGAATCTATGTGATTTACTTCAGTCAGTCTTCATGCACTAAAGAAAAAGGTAGAGTTGTTACCTTATCTTTTAGGTGTCAGAAGCCACATGACTCACATGCAGGCTGTCACTAGTAAGTGCAAGAACTTCAGTTTAAGTTTGGGCTTTTTGACCTCAAAGGCTGAGGTTTTAACTGGTACACTAGAATTATCTCTTAATTTATAAGTTAACATATAACCTCCAGGTAGATATTATTTTCAGAAGGCTATGTAGTTTGTGAAGTTTATATAGTTAGTAAATAACAAGCTGGAGTGGGGATAAAATGGTTAGAATTCATTTTTCTACTCTTATTTTTATTGTACATTTACTAGATGCCACAGTGGCTTTAAACTCCGTGTGTGTGTGTGTGTGTGTGTGTGTGTGTGTGTGTGAGAGAGAGAGAGAGAGAGAGAGAGAGAGATCTTAATTGTGACATATTGAAAAATTTCCATTAATTACAGGAATGAGATAGGAATGTGTAATATCACTACTTCTTTCAGCATTCAACTGGAAATCAGCCCCTAAAATAAAGGAATAAAAATAAATTTAAAAAGGTAATGATTGGAAATGATATTAGAAGTACAACAGTAGTTGGTCTCAAGTAACATAATCACATAAATAAAAATATCCAAAGGAATCCACAGACAGAATTAATGAATTAGCAAAAAAGCTGTGTTCAGAAAACATTTATATATCTGCATACTAATATAACCAAGAGGCTAGAATGGATTTTTTAAATTAGGATTTTCTTTTAGAGATAAGCTGCTTCTCTAAATTTCCTCATGCTGAGGATGTAAACCATTACCTGCCCCTCTCCTCAGCTCAGATGAATCTACAGAAAGGTAACACTTTGTTAGAAAATAACATACCTGTCTGAAAGGAATATGCAGATACCTGTCCTAGGAGGGGCCTTCAAGTTCTTTTCCACAAGGGAGGGAAGAAGCTGAAAATGGCCTGAGTGGGATGGGAGGAAAGCCAGGGAATTTCCTTGTCTGTTGTTTCATTGATTCCTTTCCTCTTGAGTTGGGGGGAGGTGAACAAGATGAGTTGAATATGTGAAGCATTATTAGGTGCCCAACACCTTCTGAGCTAGATTTGAGTAAACCGTTTTTCCTTTCCACCAAGCCTCTCATGTTTCTTAGGGATCAAAGGGCAGCCCAGACCTGAGTGGCTGGTAATGCCAGCGATAAACAAGAAATAAATTCAATTTAGTGATATTGTGTGTAAAATCATCAACTTCTAAGACTAAATCTAGCAAAAGATAAATAAGAGAAGAGCTAAATAAATCGAGGGATATATCATGTTTATAGACTAGAAAATTTAATAGTGTAAAGATGTCAATTCTCCCAAAACTGATTTATATATTCAGTCATCCCAATTTAAATACGATTTTAGTTTTGAAAATTGATAATAAGCTGATTCTCAAATTTATATGGGAGGGTGAAAGGCCACGAATAGTCAAGGTAGCTTTGAAAATCAAAAAACAAAGTGGGAAAACATACTTTGGAAGATAGTAAGATTAAGACGGGGCAAGTTTAAGATAGGATAAGAAATTGACCAATGGAAGAGAACAGAGTCTCCAGAAACATCTCTACACATGTTAGACACATCTACACATCTCTACAACATATTATTTATGGCAAATGAGACTCAGAGGTAAAAGAAAATAATCATGTAAATGTCCTGAGTTAATTGGAAGTCTGTATATAAAACAATGTGTATTAATCCCTCCTCAAACCATACGATGGTCAGTTTCAGATGGAATGCATATCTAAATGTAAAAGGTAAAGCAATGAAGCTTTTAATAGAAAACATTGGTATATATCTTATGATCTTGGAGTAGGCAGATTTTACTGAAAAAGGCACAGATACCAAAAATGTTGAAAAAAAATGGTTAACTTAAAAAATTAAAATTAATTTTGTGATATATATTCATTTAGCTCATATCTAGAATATAAATAAAGAACTCTTGAAAATCAGGACTGGAAAAATAGACAACTTAATTGAAAAATGGGGGAAAACTTGAGTAAGCAGCTCACAGATGTTATTTGAATGCCCAGTAAACATACAAAACATGTAAGTTCATTAGTCTCCAAATAAATTAAAAGAAAAGCTACAATGAGATAACAGGATACACCCATCAGAATGCCTAGGGTGTAAAAGAAAGATGATACCAAGCATTGGAAAGAATGTGAAGCAACCAGAACCCTCACGTATTGCTGGTATCACTGCAGAGAGTTACAATTAATTTGGAAAACTACTACAGCTGAACACAAGTATATGAACATATGTCTATTCTATGACATATAACAAAATGACACATAAGTTCCTCTCTCAATTATACCCTAACAAAATTCTGTATGTATTTGGCAAAATATTATATTCAAGAATATTCAGAGAAGCACTGTTCATAATAGTCCAAACTGGAAACTGCTCATTAACAGTAAAGTGGACAAATTGTGGTAGATTGTGCTATATTCACAGACAGACTATTAGAAAGAAATGAGAATGAAAAAAGTATGACTATAGGCAGAAATATAAATTGTGAAAGACTATGTGGCTGCATGTGTGTCTCCATGGAGCACTTGCTTAGCATATATGAAGCCCTGGGTTTGACCCTCAGCTACTCCCAAAACAAAACACAACAGCAACAACAGCAACAACACGAACAACTTGTTCATGAGACAACATGAGCAAGGGCCTCGTGAACGTGTGCCAAGAATACCTCTCTGTGGCTCTTTTCCTTTCCTTTCAGCTGGCACCAAAGGTGGCAGTAGGGAGAGTTTGTTGTATCTTGTAGACAGGGGAAACATGGAGGCAGTCTCTGACGGCAAACATTCTGCTGTGGTGAATTTTTCAGAGACTCAGGAGACTTTCTAACTGGTCTTCAGGTACCTTGGGCCATTGAGTTGGTGAATTCAACCTGCCCAGTGGAAGAAGTGCTATCCCCCCACATGGTGTACAAGCCCATCAGGCAGTCTCTACCCCCTCCCCCGCACCGTGCACTCCAGGAACATCAGCTTCCTTTCCTGGCCTCCAGAATCCCATGTTCTCACTTTCTTCCTTCTGTGGACTTCCTTGGACTCCTGTGGACATAAAGATACTGTCAGACAATCCCAGAAAAGAATTTAAAATTACAAACTCAAGTCACTGTGAAAAACAAATACAAGAACAGAAACTGGCTACATTGGAGGGTTGGGAGAGCTTTTTGATAAATTTGATTTCTGACTCAGAATACATAGGAAGGGGAGGAGTATAGACAGAGGAACAGTCTGTGCAAAGGCCCTGAGGCAGGAAATCAGCATCAGGAATTGAAGGAAAGAATGCAGAAAACAAAAGGTAAACAGAACATGGTGAAAGTTTTGATCTCAATCTTAAAATAAGTGCTTGTTTATTATAAGAATATCTAATACTTAAGAGATGTATTAAAGAAGCAGTGACATGCTAGTATTTTATTAGGAAAGCAAGCAGGCTAGATTGAGGGGCAGTTTACGTTCCAGGAGACCATTTTAGGGAACGGCAATAGTCCTGGACTGAGAGAAGGGGCTGGGGTGGTGACAGTGGAGGCAGAAAGAGTTGTGTGCATTGCACTGAGATATGGCCATAAACCCACAGAGCTCAGGGGCGGGTTGAGAACAGGGCAGAGGGAAGTGGAGTGCCAAAGGTGCCACCAGGACTGTGGCCTCCCTGGGGGGTGGAGGAGCCTTTCTGGAGGTGGGGGCTGTGCTAGGCCACCATGCTGGGCACACAGTGACAGAAAGCAATCGGCTGGTTGGGGAAGGTTAAATCTGAGATGTTGCTGAGACTAAGCGGAGAGGTTGCCTTAGGCAGAAGGATATGCCACGGCTCTGAGGTTCAGAAAAGAGATCAGAGACACAAAACTAATTATTATTCAAACATAAATGGTAGATTTGTTCACATATACGTATATATTTGAGAAATGATTACAACTTTCATGTCCCCCTTTCCCCCTCCCTTTCCTTTTCTTGGTAGAACTTAATTTGTCTTTTTATCTGCCTTGTACTATAGTGCTTGTGTGTTTCTTTTGATGAGGGATTTCCTGAATTCCTCACCTTTAACTCAATAGGTGACAACTCCCACTCCTGTTGTAGTCTGCCTTGCCCGGTCACCACTGGGCACTGTTGGCTGAATAACAGGCAGCAAAGGGCACTGCGGCTGCAAGTTATTTGGAAATTATTTGAATATGGGAATCAGGTTGCTATTTTGGGTGAGGACAATTTTCCAGGCAAAGGACCTGAGCTGTTGCTGAGGTGCTTTTCACCAGGCATGGTCACTGCATCTCCATCTGAAGCCCTGGCTCCTGCTCAGAGCTCTCAGAGTGTAGGTTGATAGATCCTGGCTTCCATCCAGTATTTGGACAAAGCTGTTGGGGAGGAGAGAGGAGAAGGAAGAAGGTGTGAGATGAGGCTTTGTTTCCAAGCATGTATAAAATGACAAGAAGACTTTTTCACAATAAGTCAGTCAGATGAACCAGAAAGAGTAGAACCAGCTGCTGCTCTTCTTAAACTCATTAGACAGTGCTGACTCTGACTGGAAACTCAGAACCTTGTTGAGATAGCTTGGGTTCTGAGGCCAAGCAGATTTCACAGTGAGGAAAGAGCCCTGAGTCTTCCTTGGTCAGGATTGTCTGAGAGACCAGGAAATTGGTGCTCAGTGCCAGTATTTTAAAACTTAAGTAGAAGAAGTATGCAGAAAGACTTTTCTATGCTGCCTAACAATTAATATTATATAAAAAGCCAAAACAGAGGGAAAATTTTGTTTAATATAAGGTTTTTGTTTTGTTTTGTTTTTGCCAAGCCTACCAGATTGCCCTCCATGCTGGGGAGTCAAGTTAAGGCTGTTTCACCCTCAGTAATCTCTGGGTAGGAGGATGTGGTGACAGGGCCTAGCCATTGCTGGTTTCTTGCTGGGGCAGGGACTGTCTGTATGAGTGACGGCCAAGAAGAAATTCAGTACCTTTTATAGACGCAAGCTGTTATTTTTGAGGTTAGTGGGATCTGGTTTGTTACATTCTCAAGTTAGTTTTCCAAATGAAATTTCTAGGGCAATTTGCCCTGATTATAATTTTTACTGAGATTATATTTCCATGTGGCACTTTATTAAGCTTTTGGTGTGCATGCTACAACTGTTTAATACAAATAGGTAGGTATTTGTATACCTTCATGTGTATGATCAACATTGAGTGTTTACAAGGGGCTAGGGATTACCCCAAATGTTTAAAGGGTATTAAACCATTGAGTGCTTCCATTAATCCTTCAAAGTTGTTACTTTAACAATTCCCATTTTATGGATCAATAAACAGTGGCATAGAGGGGTCAGTTACCTGGCCAAGGTCGCAAAGCTCAGAAGTATCATGTTTGGCCCAGTGCTGTTGTTCTTACTTCTACACCTCTGCATGAAAGAGATAAACGTTTTAAAGAGTATTGTTCCAAAAATGTTTTATTTTCTCATAGGAGTGACTGGGTGACATCCTATAAGGTCATGGTGAGCAATGATAGCCATACATGGGTCACTCTTAAGAATGGATCTGGAGACATGGTAAGTCTCTTCTTCCCTATAACCATACCCTTCGTGCCTGGCTGTGTGGGCTGTGCAAAGAGAGGCATCATATGCTTAGTCCCCTGCGGGTTGGCCAGTTCTGTGTCAATTCAAACTAAACATGAATGTCCAAGAGAGAATGACCCCCTTTCCATGCCCTGAAGCTCAGTACCAAGTGTACCACATTGAGGGCAAATGAGAATTCAGCCTTTACCCCAACAGAAGAGCTCTGGGCTGTGGCCCTCTTGTACAATTTACTATTAGCTCTGTGCAGATATGTGGTATCTAAGGCATGCTGGGGGCTCCCACGGCTCTTCAGTGTAGTGATGTTGGATCTTTAGCCCAATTATTAGCTCTGATCCTGTCATTTTCATATTCAGATTCTGAAGTACATATTCCTAGCATGGTATTCAATGCCTTATATACTCGGACTGCAGCTTCTTTTTTTTTTTTTTTTAACCTTCTTTCTCATTCTCACCCTACACCAAGGCTCCCATGTTCTGGTAGCAGGCAACCAGCTGCTGTTCTGACAATGAAACCCATGGGCTTCTCTAACCATTACTATTCCTTTCCTGTAGAATCTCTCCCATTCCTATGGTAGAAATAGTTTTCCTTCAGTGCCAGGTCAAATGGTGCCTCCTCCTGATTGCTTTGCTTGGTCCTCTTCTTCTGAAATCCCAAAGCTCTGTGGTATCCCTTTGCCTGACACTGGCAGACTGGTGTACTGTAGATAAGTACTCTCCCCACTCTTGCTAGGGGGCTTCCTGGGGAAGGGTCCAGACTGCACACATTTCTCTTTTCCCCTCAATGCCTAGTACATGTTAGTATTCCTTAATAGCATCTTGTTGATTGAGTGAATTACTGCCTCTCTTACGCTTTGATAATCAAGCTGTAAAAGATTCTCCTTTTTCCCCTTGAGTGTAAATAGATATTTGAAGGAAACAGTGAAAAAGAGATACCTGTGTTCAACGAGCTGCCCGTCCCCATGGTGGCCCGCTACATTCGCATCAACCCACAGTCCTGGTTTGATAACGGGAACATCTGTATGAGGCTGGAGATACTGGGCTGCCCACTGCCAGGTGAGTTCACCCTGTGTACTTCCGGTAGGGCTGGCTGCTAATGGGAAACAGGTGCATAGCCAAGGCAAGTAGAAATATGCCAAGAAACCTTTTCGTGTGTTAAAAAGAAAATATATGTCTATTGTAGAATATTACAGAAACATAGATGAGCCAAAAAGAAAACAAAAATAAATTTCTCATAACCCCACTCAGAAGCACCATAAACATTGATGGTATTGAGATCTGTTGTCATGTGTGGTTTTGCCTACTGTGATGTTTAAATGATGCATATTTACCCTGCAGGGTTGAAAATTTACCTAACACTGTTACCCAAAAGTGAGCAAAAACATTATATAAAAGTTTTAGAGGTGCTGGAGATGTAGCTTGTGGTAGGATGCTTGTGAGCATGGCTGAGACCCTGGGTTCAATAATGAGCACTACAGAAAAATTGGGAGGAAGCATACCTATTGTCTTTGACAGATTCTGCTATACTGGGTAGTGGAGGTGAGGCAGGTAGTGGCAGAAGTTCATTTTTTTTTTTTTTTGTACCGGAGATCGAACTCAGGACCTTGTGCTTGAGAGGCAGGTGCTGGAACTACTGAACCCAGAATGAACCTTGGCCCAGAAGTTCATTTTGAACTGGATAACTTCCATGCTTTCTTCTTGTTTAAAGAGCTTTATTCAGATGTCTGTCTTGGGTGAATCCTCACTCTGTTAGGTTGTATCCTCAGGCCTTACTCTCATGGGATGGGATTTGGGTGGAGTCTTAGTGTGGTAAAAGAAAGGCAGGAATTCACATACATCATCTAGGTCCCTAACAGGGTCTGCTCTGGATAGGCTAGCCTGGTCTGGCCTTTCAGAGGCCACAGGCTTGTGCCTTCAATAACTTACAGGAAGCAGCCTCTTCATCCCGACAGACATCTCCAGGGAAGGTAGCTAGACCAAGAACCTCCTGCCATCCCATGTTGGAGCCTACAGGGACTTGCTCATTTCTGCCCCTCCTCCCCCCAGCCAGGCCGTGAGGAACAAAAGCAGAGCTGTAGCCCATCTCTTGCAGATGTCTCCCTCAGGAAATCTCCTTGTTCTTCCTCTTGGCCCATGCAAACTGGGACCTGGTGTATTGTGGACCCCAGTCCCTCCTAGTACTGCTGAGATTGGGGGACGGTCTACCAGCTGCAGTACTATTTCCATCATTACCACAATCTTACCATGAAGTCACATTCATTGTGTTATCAAAGCATATTCAATGTCATTTTACTGTTTTTCTTTCAATCCCATAATGTCTATGATCTTGCTTTGCCAACCAAGGAACTTTAGAACACAAACCCTACATGGTGAAAAAGTTGGACCCATCTACCTGCTTCATTACCCTCACATCAGATTTTTCATGTTATATTTATTTGTACTTGCTAGCTTGCATAACTTTTTTCATGACAATTAAAGCTACTTGAGATTTTCTGTCTTATGACTACTTTCTTTCCTAGTCTATGAACAAAATCCTGTGGTTTTCATCTGGCTTGGGAGGTTGGAAATTCAGTTGTGTCCAATATTTTGATCCTATTAACAGCTCCACAGTGCACATCCTCATTTCCATCGTTTCCTGTGTGCATGTCTACACTCTTTTTTCCTAAAACTGGATCATAGAGAGTAGGATTGCTGGTACAAATGACATGCATCTTTTCATAGCTGACAGTACAAATTGTTGTAGCACTGCCTGATTTGAGATTTGAGCCTCTTTCTGGGGCTGGTTCTGCAGGAACTGCAGTATCAGGTCCAGCCTGCTTCCATGTGGGGCCATAGTTGTTGGCAGGAATCTTCAGGGAGAGAATCATGGGCTCTGTTTCTCTTTGAATCAAGCTAGGAGCCTTGTTCAGCCCAGCTTTGGTCGGCTTGCTTTAAAGAGCAGGGTCATGGTTTCTCTCTGCAGGCAGGAATTCATCTGTTGTTGGAAAGGGCAGAGGACAGTCTGTGCAAGTCTCATGAAATAAATATTTCCCTATGAAGTTATTCTTGGTGTGTGTTTGAAGATAGGTCCTGGGGGCTATTGAAACCCTCACAAAGACAGTTGCATTGTGAAATTTGGGTGGCTTTCAAGTATGGACTCAGTGTGGTTCCCCTCACCCCACACAATATTTAGGGCCATTTTTCTTCTATGATTTACTTAGCAGTCTTTCTAGAGGTGCTGGCTGTTCACACATGCTGCCTGGTGGTGGTGAAGTCGGAAGACCAGGGTGGCAGTCAGGTCCAAAATGAGCCTAGTTTATCACCTGATGATGCCAGCAAGATTCCTTCATAAGCTTAATGAGGCCAAAGCCAGAAATGGCCCAACCAATTCAGCTCTGCAAACCCAAGATAAACCTGAGGTCTAAATGCAGCCAGCTGGGAGCTTGCTCTTCCTGGAGCTTTTTGTTATGAAAAATTCATTGACCTTTGTTTCTGTATCACTTTGTTCTGTCTCTTCCAATTCTTCCCATCTTTCAGTGAACTCTCTGGTAGGGGCAGACTCAGGGGGTACTGTTGCTTTTTAAGACTTGCAAAGAATATTTCCAGAAATCTTTGATCTGGAAAGTGCATTACTATATACCATGGTCTAGTAGTAGGATTTTTAAAGCTCAGATGTAAATAAAAAAAAGTTTTAGTTTAAGAGTATAAAGAATTTCAAATTTGCAAGATGAGAAAGTTCTGGAGATGGGTGGTAGTGGTGGTTGTACTGCTTGAATATGCTTAATATTACTGAACTCTACATGTAAAAATAGCTCTGATGGTAAATTTTATCACAATTAAAAATAAGAAATTAAAATAATTTTATTGGTATTAATTTTACAAAGTAAAAGAAAACTCTCTTTCCCATGTTGGACAGACATGTCCAGTTTAGACTAAAGATTTACACTTAGAACCTGGAGAGAGTATCTGAAGATGGGTAGGATAGAAGTTGACTTCAGGGTTATGGCCTTGGAGGTTGTAGGTTATTTTGCTATTATAAAGAAAACTGCCATGTATACTGCCTGGTTCTTAAAAGAACCTGATGAGCTTTGCACATGACCTCCCTGTAGTGTGATGGGGTCATGCTCAGAGTCCTGGGAGATGATCTTTGGGGTTAGGAATGGATGCTTAAGACTTCATTGGTTCCCAGTGGATTCTGCTATGAATGTGTGATTTTGACCTGTTTGAAGGAAGTTGCCACTTCTCCGTCTTCTTGGCTACCGAGTCTGAGCACTTGTTCTTCTGCACAGCATTGAGATGTCCACAGTTCTTGGGTTTGACTTAGCAGCTAGTGATGAGCTCTATGGAGGTCTGGGAGGGAGCTTATTGTCCTTTGAGCACCGAGGACCTGCCAAAGGTGAGTGTCTGAGTCATTGCTCCAGGCCAGCCAGAATCAATTGAAATGTTATTTCTCTTTCCTCCCACTAGGGATCCCGCCCAAGCCATTTTTTTAGTTCATGAGTTATTGAAAAGTTATTTTAATGGTAAAACAACCACCTGTCTTCCTGAGCTATAGTCATGTTTCAGTCAGCTCCCTCATTCATCAGTATGTACAAATTGGGAGGAAAATGACCTATTGCTGTGTTGGGTCATGACAGCTGCAAGAACTCTTAAATAAATCTGTTTTGCTACCTCCTCCTTTTCTTTATAGAGTTGGGCCCTAGTCTGAATGCTTTCTTGTACCAACCTGTTGATGATTCATTTGGGACCCAGGCCCAGGCTTCTGAAGAGTCAGGAATTAGATGGGGCATGAAGATGCCTATTGTCTCCCCTTCTTTCAGGCCTTCTTTGCAAAAAGGGGTGTTCTCAGCCTCATCAGGAGGAGCACAGAGAGCTCATTGGTATAGCCACCTTCATCCTTACTGGTTGCCACGCTCTTAAAAAAGAGGTGAAGTATCTCTCTCAGGGGAAGCCTGGTGGAATGAAACAGCAGGAATTTTGGCTCAGATCAGACCTGGGTTCAAATTTCACATCTAATCCTTAGTAATTATGGTTTTAAGGAACTTGTGGAAATAGTCTTTGTTTTGCTTTACTTTCCTTACCTATAAAAGGGAAATAATATCTTTCTTATAGAATTTCACTAAGTTTTAAAAGTTTTGGACTTTCTTAAAATGATCAAATAAAATAACTCTGGCCCTCATCACAGTTCCCACAGAAAATCTACTCTCTCTCCCTGCCTAGTATTGTGGCGGCTTCCTGGGGTAGTTGCCTGGCTGCCCTGTACTTCCTGCATCACATTCTTTCTCTCAGCCCTGTTCCTGGTCACCTTAGACCATTCTTGCCAGTTACTCTAGATTCTAAATCTACAGTCTCCAGTGATGCTGACTGATGTGAAGACTAGTTAAAAAAGTTGATATGACAAAGGGGCTTTGATGCATAACAGATCCGCAGACCCAGACATCAACATTTCTCTGTCTGAGGTCCCTCACCATCCTCACAGAAGACTCCATTGCTTGCACCTTCCTCCCCTAAACTGGCCTGCACTATGTTATTGAGACTGTTTGGCCCATGTAGACCTTTCTTTGATTTCCGATGTTTCCTGTCCCTGTCCCTGTTTTCCTCCAACTTCCTGTCTCATGGGCTTCTGGGTTGGAGGTGATAGGTGAGTGGTGGTTGTGCTGCCAGGTTTTAAAAATGGAGACCATCACCTCTTTTCTCCTCACACCCCAGCTAGCTGGCGCCTTGCTCTGCAAAGCCATGAGTTCCATGAGAAGAACTCTGCTGGTCCCCTGGAAACAGAGGACCAGCACAGGTTATGTTCTCAGGCAATTTTATTTTCTCTACTTTCTCCTTCTTCCTTCTTTTATTGCCCTTGGTTTGGCCATTTTGTCTTATAGCTGATCCATTCCTAAGGTCATTAGACCCTATGGACAGTAGGTGAGTTTCATTTCTCATCCTCATTAACCCTTTTCTGACTGTTTTCGGTCTTGTCTATGTGTAACCTGTGGATGTGATTAGTCTGTTCTTTTCTAGGAATGAGAATGCCAGGGTCTCCCTCTCAGGTCTTCCCTCATGCAGAGGACTCTGGTGTTTGAGGTTGAGAAGGCAGGTCCCTTGGAGAACCAAAGATTCCTTCCTTTGTCATATCAAACTCTAGGCCTGGTGTTTTCTACCATAGCAAGGAACCCACCTCTTTCTGTGCAGAAGCAGCTCAGCTCAGAAAGATGGTGGTTATCAGCTTCTCTCAGAGGTCTTCTGTATAGGGCTTAACATGACTGACTTTGCTGGGCTAGAGAGTTTCCTCCAGAATGTCTGTCCACCCAGAACCTCAGATGGAACCTTATTTAGAAATGGGGTGTATCTAGATATAATCAGTTAAGATGAAGTCATGTGGGATTGGGGTGGGCCCTAAATTCAATGGAAGAGAAAACAGATACAGAGGCACACAGGGATGGTGGAGACCAAGGCAAGAGTGATGTGGCCAGGAACCAACCCAGGGTGGCCAAAGTCACCCACGACCTCTGAGATGAGGCAGGAAGGACCTTCCTCTAGAGCCTTTAGAGCACAACCTTGCAGATACTTTGAATTTTAGCTTCTAACCTTTACAACTGTGAAAGAGAATACATTTTGATTGCAAGCCACCTGGTTTGTGGTACTGTGTTATGACAGTTCTAGGGCATACTTATACTCACTCACTGTTTCATGATATCCTCCATCCTGAGGCTATGGCTTCCACTGTCCATCCCTCCACTCTTTTCTCCATTCTCTGTCCTGTGTGGTGAGGGGATAATAGCATCAGGTGGCTCCTTTAGAGCTACCAGTAACCAGATGGCTCCTTTAGAGGTCTCTTGGCCCTACAAAAGGTATCTTTAATAATTGGCTTTTCATAAATAGCCTGATTAGAATATCCATCCACCTCTTCACTAGTCACTCACTCAAACACTGGTAAGCACTTGTTCAGAGGCTCCCAAGAGTCTGAGAGAAGACAGCAGATACTGCCCTCACCATGCAGGGGGTGAGCTGTACTTGCCTTCCCTGGGGATCCTTCTCAGCTCAGAGGGGTCAGACCTGTTGGCTGTAGCCTGTCCTCCCTGTGGCAGGAAGCAGCTTGCCTTACTGGGTTTAAACAAACTTAAGGTCTTCTTGGTGCGACTGCCCAATGTTGATTGTTTTGGGAAGGTGTTAAACTACCTGTCAGCTCTTCCTGGCAGACAGTTACCCAGCCCTGGGGCTGTCTGCAGAGTGAGGTGTTGGGGGACTGGAGGGTTTGCTGGAGTTCTGCAGGTGCACAGTGAGGAGGTTGTGTTATAAGGGTTATATGGAATGGAGCATTATTAAATAGTAAGCACAAATGATGTGCTGCTCCCTATTTGACCCAGTGCCAGGGCTGGCTTTGCCTGGGGATCTGTATCTCCTTAGAGATAGCTTTAAATAAATCATTTTTTCCTTTTTATCAAAACATATGGCCTCCTTTGATTTGGTGAGCAGTGAGCAAAGTAACCCAAGCATGTAAACCTCAGTGGCCAGCAGCAAGAAACGCCAAGCTATTGGCTCCAGCACTGAAAAGAGGAGGTGGGGATTCTTGCCAGGTCCACTGGCCTGTCTTCTTTCTGACACCGTCTTCATTTTCTCCTGGTCTCCAACATAGCTCATGCCTATGTCATGGAAATGTCAAATTGCTTGTTGTCAAGCCTGTGTTTGATTCCTGTTGGAGCTGTTCAGAACCACAGACCAGGTGCCTAAATTTTAAAGGAGGGCAGCTGGGCCTGAGTGTGTTTCTCTCTCTCTCTATCTCTCCCCCTCCCTCCCTCCCTCCTTGCTCTCATCTCCCTTTCATACGTCCTTCCTGAACCAGAAGATGAAGAGGAGCATAGCCTTCATCTCCTGAGTAAGAGAGTCTGTGGGTGTGTTTTCTTTTTTATGACCTTGAGGGAGCCCCTTGTAGTTGAGATGTGCATCTTTCATCTTTGTATGGCCATCATCCAGTGCCTTACTGGGCACACAGCATGAGTTAAATGGATAATGGAATGAAGTTAGTGAAGGCTTTTTGCTTTATGATTAAAGCCACACCTTTATCAATCCCTGATCACTGGCCAAATGCAGGTCATATCTAGCCAGTGATGATATTGATATAGGGATGAAATATGGACCTCCAAATAATAAAAGGGAAATATTGTAACTCCCAACCTGTTAAATGTCTGATATGCACAGTTTGTGTTTTCCAAAATAGAAGAATGATTTCTAGGAACAATGACTGTTAAGAGTAGGAAAATATTTATTGAGATAATAGCCCCTGAAACACAGGAGGGATCCCAATTGGGTAGTCGAGGACCCCACTTTACAGAGGAAGTTTTATAGAGCACAACCATGTGGGTACAACATGGGTTAAAGCTATGATCAACTAATAAGGTCACAAGTATAGTTGCTTAGGTAATAGTGATCCAACGGGGAAGCAAGAGTATCTGGAAATAACAAAAAACTTCTCAGGAAAGGGATGGATCTGGGGGATCTTGGTCACTCACTAAGGTGACTAATGCCTATCTAGACTTCATTAGATCAGGTGTTACCACTTATCTTTTTTTTTTTTTTTGCATTAAATTCTTTTATTGGTACATTGTAGGTATACAACACAATTACATTTCTCATTGGGAATTGTACCTTTATATAATGCATCTTGGTTTTTATTTTTTCCCCATTCCTAGCCCTCCCTTCACTCCCTCCACCCTTCCCTATTTACAAAGACTTTATTTCCATTTTTTCCATTTTTCATCATTTTTTCCTTTCCCTTCTTTCCTTTCCCCTGCCCCTCCCACTACCCCTACCCCTTTGGACCTTTTCTTCCTATTTTACATTATCGATTATTCATTCCACTTATCTTATCCCTTGGAGAAGTGTGTAGGCCTGGTCCTTTTGTTGTTTATCCTGAGGCCATGCCTCCAGCTGATGTGTCTAGGCCACAGTTGTAGCGTATTTTCTCCTTTTGTCCCAACTTTCTGAGAGTTCAGCCCTGTCTGACTGCTTATGATAAAGTCATGAGTTTGCTCTCTTATTTACTGTGGTCTTTAAGGCAGCAAATAAAAGGCTAAATAGTGACCAGTATTTTTGTGTGAGTCAAAGCTATGAGTCTTAAGAAGTAAAGTGACTTGAAGCTGCTTAGTTAAGCTGTCATATAAATGGGGATCTGCGTCTTAGAGTTTTTTGGTTAGACAGGGTGACCACCCATCCCAGTCTGCCTGGATCAAAGGGGTTTCCAGTTTTAAAACCAGGATAGTTCTGGATAAAAAGCATAAGGTGGTCACTCTCTGGTTAGACCACATGTCAAAAATGGTGTGCTTACACAGGAGAATCAGTAGACTAGCTTGAATAGAGCTTAGAATTTGGGTACTCAGGGGAATAAGGCTAGAAAGATGGTTTTAGGTACCACAGCTGGTGTTTGTCAACCCCCATAACTAAGATGTTCCCAAGGAATCAGCTGATTTTCAATCTGAAGCAGGCAGGAGGTTGATTTGCAAAGCCTGACAGACTGTCAGGAACCCTCCTCAAATTAGCTTAAGAAAAAAAATTATGCTGGTATAAATTAAAAGCCCAAGGGTGGATTTAGTTTTGGCTTCAAGCAAAGCTACGTCTAATATCTCAGGGACTTCTTGTTAGGGTAGGGGTCAGGCTGGTCCTCTTATTTTCTTGCAGACTGGCAGGTTGGCTGCTAACACCTCAAACTTACATTGTCTCATCCAAGCAATTTCACAGGAAAAGACACTTCATGTACAGCTCTGTCAGAAGGGACATCAGATGGTCCAGGATGGGCCTGGGGTCATCTCTGAGCCAGTGATGGTGATTGGAGCAAGTGTGTTCATGGCTGGCCTTGAGCCACATGCTCATACCTGCATGTCTAGCAAGGCTGTTCCGTTGAATCACCTGGAGTAGATTCCCCCTGGGAGGAAGGAATTCTTTTGTCCTCAGAAAGGAGCAGGGAGGGAGCTTAGAGGATGAAGTTGTATTCTGGGCTTCGTTCTCATCTCTTTACCTAAGTGATGCCTCCTAGTAGATTCTCAGCAAAACCTTGTCCATTCAGAATACATGGACAAGTAATTTGCCTAAAACAAGGAGATTGAAAGTTGTGAAAAATATCTGTGGTTTTGAGACAGTTCTGGAACTTGTGCCCAAATCTTTCAGCAAACTGATTAGTCTTAAGGAAGGAAGCATATTGCCAAACATAGAACTCTGTTATATTTGGGGCTCTGAGTTTTCCATCAATCCTCCTTCACAACCTTGAAAGCAAAATTTGTGTTCAGAAAACAAAAAGGGGCTTTCAAGTCCTTTGGAAACAGGCCCTTGAGGCTGGGGGTGCAAAGCTGAATAGAAAACAGCAAGTGGGTAAGTTCAGTATAAAGAGTAAGAGAAATATTCTTTCCCTCTACTTTGAAACCTGCAGGTTTGGAAATCAAAGGAAAGGCAGCTTGCCAGTGCCATGGTTAGCATACTCCCCAAGGAAGGTACTTGAGAAATACCTGGCATTTGAGCCTGGATGGCTTTTGCTTTCTTGTCTGGACAAAATGCCAGTTTGCTCTCCCAAATTGCTCCCTTTTCATGAGTTATTTATTTCTAATAGTATTACTAGAAACTCTTTTGTGAAGATTAAGAACTCTACCTTCAGTGTTTGGGTCCATCTATGATTCTTGATGCAAGTGCCCTCAATTCTCCAAGGCAAAGCCTATCTTTAAGGACACTCTCTATTCCATTGATGGCAGGTGGATGGAGCATGTACTGATGCCTCTTCCCTGCTGGCAGTGTGCTCAGTACTTTGACAAAGTGCTTCTCAAACTTGGAGCCTATAGAGTCAGCTGGGATTCTGTTAAAATTTGGACTCTTATTAGGTAGGTCTGTGCTGGGTCTAGTAAACAGCTATTGCTGCTGGCCTGGGGACCACATTTGGTGACATGAATGGAGCCTGCTGCTCTAGACATCCCAGGGAACGAGTGCTGGTCTTTCCATTGCCCACCACCAGCTCTGCCTCCACACTGAGCTTTCAAACCACTGGTTCAAACAGAGGCTGCTGCGGTGCCCACACTGCTCACAGTCCCTGAGGTTTGCGGTGAGCCTTCTAAAACCTGTGTATGCCCCATAGTGGGGAGCTCTGCACTGGCCAGAGTTTTGGGCTGCATTCTCCAGCTGAAGATGTTACCGGCCTGGCAGGGCCTGTCAGACTCTTTGCCACTCTTTGTCAGATGAGAAGGAGCTACTGCTAACCATAAACCAGTGAGCGAAGTGCCATGCTCTTCCCTGTGTACAAGTTGAAAACTAAGACCAAGATTGCTCAAATGACTTGCCCAAGGTCATCCTACACACAGGTAGAAGTGTGGAGATTTGAAAACAGGCATTCTGGCTCCACACTCTTAACCACTGGGCCATTCTGACTACTGCATTTCTTCCTAGGGGTTAGTTCTCTCACGTCCAAGCCATGTTGGAAGCTAGATTGGATTGGGTTAGCAATATTTTGCTGTCCCCACAGTCCTTGCATGAATCAGGTCTCTAACAGAGATACTACAAGTAAGAATGATGTGAAGCAACTAAAAATCATTTTTCTGTCCCCAGATCCTAATAACTATTATCACCGACGGAATGAAATGACCACCACCGATGACCTGGACTTTAAGCACCACAACTATAAGGAAATGCGCCAGGTAAGGCCCAGAACATGATGACTCATGTCAGGAGTTTGTAAAAGAGCAACAGAACATGTGCCCATAAGCACTTCATATGTACCCATTTTTAAGAAATTAAGATGATGTGGGCCGGGGATTTAGCTCAGTGGTTCTGACACCTGCCTCATAAGTGGAAGGAACCGAGTTTGATCCCTTGTACCAAAAAAAAAAAACAGATGATGTTTGAGAGACAGGAATTTGAGTTTCACAGCTGAAATTGCTTCACTGGGATTTGGGTGTCCAGAGCAAGTCTCCTGCCTAGCAGATGGTTGAAACAGAATTCAAATCCAGACTTTCCTTACTTAATATTCTAGTTCCTAAAACCACTGCATGTCTGAATGAGATCACTGAAGGATGTTGGCTATGTGTGGAGTTTGAGGAGAGAAAGGATCTAGGATAACACACCAAGCTGAGCTATCAGCTCCCGCTAGTGTACTCAGTCCTCCTCACAGCTGGGAGAGTAGGGACTGTGTTTATCCTTTATTAAAGGTGGGGAAACTGAGCCAGCAGTATACTGAAAAGTGCTACTCTTCATATTCAGAGTCTCAGTCTTTGGCATGGATGCCTATAAGAATCACCTGGGGAAATTTGTGAAAAAACACCCATACTTCACTCATCTCAGACTAAATAAAGCAGAATATTTAGGAGAAGGACCTAAGAACCCACATTTTAGCTTCATTTTTGTACCAGGGATCAAACTTGGGACCTTGCACTGGCGAGGCAGGCAGCAGCACCACTGAGCTAGATCCCTGGCCCAGAACCCACATTTTGAAGAGCTTGCCTTTTGCCTCTACTGAACAGTCAGGTTTACAACTTCTATTTGATTCTGAGTACAGTTGGAAGAAAGAAACCAGATAGGGTATTCTCTAGGTTTAATCCCAGAGACCCAGTAATTCTGTCATGGTGACCTGTGCGTGCCAGCAGCAGAAGGGGAAGAGGCCACTGTGATTAGAACAAGCTGAAGGGCGCCTGTGCTGAGGGCGTTGCCTCTGAAATCCGGTTCCATGTCTGCCCCCAGAATGTGCTAGAACGCAGGAGGAGGTGTGGGCAAATGAGAAATCCTTAAAAGCCCGAGAATCTGTTTGAAGAGACAGAACAAGCAGAAATGTCTTCCTGGATACATTTTCAGAACAGGGAGTCACCAAGGGCAAAGGAATATGGCCCAAAGGAAGGGCTCATAGATACCAAGGTAAAGAGCCAGCCACTTAGGACAGATGCAGATGTTTCTGAGGTCCAGACTCTAGTCCCATGGAATGAATATGCCTGGTTTGTCTCCGTGTCATTTAACTTGAGATACACACACATAGCTTCCAGACACCTGTCAGCACAGGCTTGGAGGTGGGATGTGCTAACAAACTCCTCTTGCTGTCTTGCTCTTCAGAAACTGAGATAATGTGGTTGGACTTGAGGTCTATAACATGCCTGCTGCTCTACATTCTCAGACTATTTATATGGTTGTTCCCTGCTCCATCTTCGGACGCACCAGTGGATAACCAATTTGCTCATTGGACATCTCAGGACATCTTGCAGAGCCCAGAGATGAGATAGATATCAACTTGGCACAATGAATTTCAAGAGCAATAAATATAGGTGCACTTAAAGTGATCTGATTGTACAGAGAGAGTCTGGGTGCTGGCATCTTTGGCTAGTTGTCCCATGAGAAGAACTAGGGCTCTTGTATGCAAGGAAAGCTGGTGAAGCATGTGTCATCACATGAGGGAACTCTGATCACTATCCCTTGGGGGATCCAAAGCTAAGAAGACTTAGGGTCCCCCATACAGCCATGTCAGGGGACCTTGGCTGACTCTTCTGAGAGCCCACTGCCCAGCAGCACTCAAATGGAAGCCATCTAGAGAAGCATCTGTCAATACTGATGAGTGTTCAAGCCAGAAGTGATTTGCCATTTGGATTCCTGGCTCCCAAGAATGGGGAAAAAAAGACAGCTTTTTTAGTAATTTCTCCATATGGAGTCTCCCAGGTTACTGTAGAAATCTTTCTACTGCAGGAAAAAAATGGTTAGTTTATCGTACTATTGAAAGAGACTTTACAACAAATGAAAAAATGAGAAACAGCACCAGGAAATGAGAAAACAGCGAAGCTTATGGCATTATAAGAGGGCGGTGATGAAAATGTTCACAACTGCCCTGTACCATAAATCTCTTTCAACCACTGACTTGTGTGGCTGTGTCCAGGCAAAGGGGAGATGGGATGGCTGGGATGGGGCCGGGAAGCAGAGGAGAATGTGAAGATTATCCAAACATTGATATTGTGAAGCAGAGTGGGAGGGTTGTGCCAAGAGAATGCTGAAGGCCTCCAGAGCATGCCTCACAATTTGTAATTGCTTGGTTGCTTATTTATATGTACATTTTCAGCTTCCTTCATTTGGGATGATGAGGGCAGAGGCCCTATCAGTTTTGCAAAGTCCATAATATGCAATTAATCAAGACATATATTTGAGGTCATTACCAGTGTGATGGATGGAAGAGGAAGCCACTAGTCTGATTGTCCATGGCTGGGAAGGGCTTTGGTTGTAGGTGGGAACAGATGTTGTTCAATGTTGTTCAAGGTGTGTGGCCAGGCTTTGGGAGGCACCAACAGAAGAAAGGGACTCCAGGCAGAGAGAGCACAAAGAGCAAAGATGTGCAAGTAGGTGTGCATAGGTGTTTGTCTGGAGCAACTGGCAGTCTACTAGGAAAGGAGGCTGGTCCTGAGTCTGAGGATCAATGACATTATTTTCATGAACTATCTTTCCTCTCTGTGTGGAGAGAAGATTAAAGAGTAATAGCAGAGTCCATGGGAGAGGGACCTCCTGAGCCCAAAGAACAGTGAGTGAGGAGGTGTTTCAGAGGCTGCTGGCAAGTCCTAAATGACCTATGGAAGTAAACTGGGGAGAGAAAAGGGTGTGGCATGCTCCTATGGGGAAATGGGTACCTTTCCCAAGATGGAAAGAAGTGGATTCGGAAAAAAGGTTTAACTTGACTTTGGTTTTGGGAACAGTGTTGCCCACTCTAAATGCTCAAGAGTACTGGTTGGTTGACTCTGAAATACAGTGTGATGCAGGCAGACAGAAGGGAAGTGATGAGACGTGGATTGTAAGGCAGCTGGCTAGTGATGTTGATTTCCAGGACAGCTGAGGATGGCCAAGGACATCAGGCTGTTGAGGCTGCAGTTCTGCCTGCCCACTTGCTGCATGCTCAGCCTAACCCTGGGGGCTGAGTATGGTGACAGGAAGCCACAGCACAGCAGAGTACAGCAAGGTCCTCTTACTGTGTTTTCCTCTCTCCTCCCTCTCTCAGGGATTCCTTTCCCATTGGCCAAAGGAGAAAAAAGGATAGAAGAGAACTTTTTCTCTTCTGCCACCTTTCTTTTTTAAAGATGTTTTCATTCACTTGTCAAACACTGTTGTATCAACATCAAACAACTCAAAAGTCTGAGAAATCCTCCATAAACCCTCTGTGCTGAAGAATGACCGCTTTTTATTTTCCCCTTGTGTTTCAGTCTGTTCATGCTATGGTAACAAAATACCAGGGACTGTGTATTTTATAAACAGTAGAAGTTTATTTCTCATAATGATGGAGACTAGAAGTCCAGGGTCAAGCTGCCAGCAGATTCCACATCTGGTGAGAGTGGTTGTCTGTTTTCAAGATGACATCTTGTTGCTGTGTACTCATATAATAGGAAATGGAAAGGCAGAAGGCCCAGCTAGTTCCCTTGAATTCCTTTATGGGAACATGAATTCCATTCATAAGGGTGGAACCCTTGTGATTTAATCACCTCCTAAAGGCCCCACCCCTATATACTATGGCACTTAGTTCCAGTATGTAATTTTGGGGAGATTTATACACTTATACTATAGCACCCTATTTCTATCCAGTGTTTGCTCACAAAATTACATGATTTTGATCAGAAGATAGTCACATATTTGCTCTACATTTCTCAATTAACATTGGATCATTAGCATTTCGCCTGCTGTCTCCACAGTTGTAATTGGGGTGCTGAAGTGTGGACTGAGGAGTGGAGGCATCATAGTCTTTCTCCTGTTCTGAGGCTTTTAGATATCTCCCAACTTTTAATGAATATGACAAAGTAGAAAATATGCTACAACAAGTGTCACCATGTGCATAAATTTACCATTCTTTATAAATAATTTCCTTATGATATATTGCCAGAAAAAGGATTACTAGAAAAGAGGCTTGTTATTCCCTCTCTTCTGTAGAGGAGGGAAACAGGGGAGCCTAAAATATAGTAGACACCAGAAGGCAAAATTTATTCCCTTTGCATAGCTGAAGAAACAGGTCTTGTGAACCCTGGGACTCTCTAAGGCAGTGTCCCTCAACCTTTTGTCATATTGCTTCCCTAGGGAAACTTGGACCTTTTTTCCTTAATCATCTCTTCCTCCATTACGTCAATTATACGGAATAAATTTTTTCCAGGTAAAGTTGAGCTTTGGAAGGGCACAAGTATTGTAATATTAAAGGTTTATTTCAGGCCTGAAGAGCCAATTTCCTTACCCCTCCCCTGTTGAGAAGGCAGGCTATAAACCATGATGAGAACTACTCCTTTCTCTCTCTGTAACTATCAAGACTGCATGTTTACCATGAAGACGAAGACCTAGATTTAACAAAGAACATTTGATTGTTTTCAAGAGGAAGCAATCACATTGTCTTTTGGGGGTGGGGTACGGGGATTGAACTCAGGTTCTTGCCCTTGCGCAGCAGGTGGCAAAACCACTGAGCTAAATACCCAGCCCCACATTGTCTTGTAAGAAGGAGTTTCATTCCAATGGAGAACTTTGTTCCTAGTGATGTCCATGAGTACTTTGTTGGGAAGGGCAGGGTGGATCACCGCCCATGTCTTTCATGGCCATTGGAAAAATGCTTCCTGGCATTCAGAGTGCTACTGTGCATAGAGAATTATAAAGGACTTTCCTAAAGAAGATTCTTCAAATGCCCATCTTCTCACAAGGGAAAGGTACTTTTGATACCATAGTATGATGGCATGCAGTTCGTTTAATAGCCAGCACTGCATCTATGGAGGGAAAGTGGGGCTGGTGTGGAAATACTATGATGGAGGTAGAATATAAGGAGGTAGATTTGATGCTGTATGGCCCAAGAGTCTTCTCATATCTGTGAATAAGCATGTATTCTGAGGGAAGATGATGGCCTTCCAGCATCAAGATCATGATCTCTAGGATTACAGCATGTTGCTTCTGTAGCTAATTGAAAGGGAGGAGAAATAACACCAAAGGACAGCCAGGCCTGGGCTGAAAGCTTGCATTTGGTGCCTATTTAGTGATGCCATATGCTTCTTGTGACTGCAGAACTAGTCATTGATCTGAACACAAGACAGTGGGTCATTTGTCAATCAGGACCTGCTGAGATTAGTGCTGGGGCTAAGAATGATCCTGCATCTTCAGGGAGTAGTACACAGTGTCTCAAAGTATATAGTGAGTGTGCTGTGACCATTTTTCAGAATGGTCCCAGTGTGTACCAGACAAAATGGACAGTGAGATGTGCCAGCACTCGTTGCTTTACTGAACCTTCATGAGCAGACAGGGTAGGTAGCATGAAGAACCCTAAGAACCCAAAGTTCTGGCCCTACCTGTACTGGCTAGGTAACTCAGCAAATCATGCAGTGTCTCTCTGAACCTCAGTCTCTGTGTTTGTAGAATAGGGACAATTACTTCTGCCTTATCTACTTACTTGGCAGTCATGATGGTGAAATTCAACAGAGAACAGGATACACTCATACTGCTCTTGTTAACATTATTAGTGACCTGATAGTTACTTCATTTATTCAATTGTGGCACTAACTGGCTGTGGCCCCAGCCACCCTGCTGGACTATTTATCCCTTCTCATGATGGGCGTAGAAACTGCATCTCCATTGCAAGTCATTTCTCCCTGTATGGTGGGCTTCTGTGTTGGCTGTCTCACAAACAAGAGTCCTTAGTAGTCAGCTTTCTCTCACCTAAATATTATGATAGAAAGTGAGTTATTGTAAAGTGAAGCATATTTTTGAACCAGTAACTGAGAGAATTAGACTTTGAATTTTCAACCATGCTTGTCACTTCTATAGTTGTGCCATAAAAGCCAAGCTATAGCCATGATAAATCTTCCCACTCTTTACAGCTGCTCCTAAAACCCACTCTACCTGATTATTACAAAATGTTGTTACAAAAGGTAAATGAAGCACACAGTGTTACAACTACACTGTATCATAAATTCTGCATAATGCCAATTTTCCAGTTCTAATAGACTATAACCCACCATAAATTTTCAATAGATTTGTTTATTTACAGTTTACAAGGACATTTTATGGATAATTTGGCTGATCAGAAGGGTTTTGGAAGATTGTTCAGGCACGTTCAGGCCTGTGCCATCCCTCTGGAAATGATGCCCTTTCTCTGTTCCCACTGAGAAGCTCCAGCTCATCTTTCAACACAGCAAAGCCCACCCTAATGAGTACCTGCCTTCCCAGAGCCCTGGCTGAATGTCCTTTCTCTCTAATCATGCAGCACCTGAGCAGCCCTCCTTTCTTTAAGGTGTAGGTGTGAAATTATCCCATGAAGACTCCCCCTCCACTACACATACAGGGGCCTCATTGGGTGATTAGCAAGAAACAGGCCCCTCAATAAACATTGAATGAATGCACAATATTCTTTGGATCAGGTCATCTTGCACTTGGGAATTGCTAATAAAAGTTTAACCCAGCAAATCAAGCTACTAAAGAGCTAATGCACAGGTACTTATTCAGCAATGTAAGGCAAGGTAACCTCTGGGGAGAGGGTGTCTCTGGTCCTCTGCCCTGAAGGGTGGCTTGTTCTCTTAAGGCTAGTAGGATCCTTGTTGTCTTCTCTGGAAGCTTTTGTCATTTTTCCTGACAAAAGCTGTCAGTCTGACTAGCTGACTGTAAAAGCAAAATCTAGAAAGCAGCACATATGTACGGTATTTCACTTTTGTGCTGCAGCATGCTTTGACCACTGTTTAACCCATAATGCCTGTTACCATGGTCACCATGTGTTGTTCTTACTCAGCACCCATGCAGTACCTTCCATCTGTAGCAGCACTGCCTGCTTCAGGAGGTCAGGTGTGGTGTCTGTCTCTTCAGCCTCCCCTTCTCACTGTCATTAAAGTATGAAAAAAACAGACATTCAAGAAATATTTATTTGAGCATTTCATATCCAAAGATATTTATTAAGAAAGCAGGAAAGGCGAGCACAGAGGAGGTGAGCCACCCACAGCACACAAGAGGAGGCTTCCGGGCTGCCATACCACCCCACAAGCACAGAGGAGGTGAGCCAAGAGGGGACCAGCAGCACACTCCCCCTCCCCCATTGAAATGAGAAGACATGTAAACAAGT